>CAMRHE010000045.1:3217708-3861250 GCA_947044405.1 Leptodactylus fallax
AGCCAGGCATGCCTAATGTTCACCCTACACACTCCACTATAGCAGCTCGTGAAATGCATCAATGAACTTCAAATCATGGCTCTCAATGCTGAGCAGTTTATTGACTCTAGTGTCCATCACAGACAGCGAAAGAAACCAGAAAAATACACATCAGGAAAACTTTACTGTCAGGAGAATGGCATTAAGCAGTGTATCGCTATTGTGTCTTAGATAGTTGGATAAACACAGATAAAAGCAGATAGATAGATAGATAGATAGATAGATAGATAGATAGATAGAAAGATAAGCAGATGAATATGGGATAGATAATATGTGATAGATAGATAGATAGATAGATAGATAGATAGATAGATAGATAGATAGATAGATAGGCATGGGATAGTTAGATAAATCAATAAAATATAAAAAACAGGTAGATAAATAGATAGATGTTGGAAAGTTGGATACATAGCTAATATATAATAGAACAGGGACAGGTGGATAATACATAACGGAAGATAGATAGATAGATAGATAGATAGATAGATAGATAGATAGACAGACAGAAAAATACTGGATATTAAGACAACAAAGATAGATAGATAGATAGATAGATAGATAGATAGATAGATAGATAGTGATATACAGATACATAGATAGATAAATATGGTACATGTATTAGTAGTAGATAGATAGATAGATAGATAGGTAGATAAATAGGCAGATAAATGATTGATTGATTGATAGATAGATAGATAGATAGATAGATAGATAGATACTGTAGCTAAATAGACAGATAGGTAGATATATAGAAAAATAGATAATTAGATGTGGAATAGTTAGAGAAATAATATATAATAGATCAGAGACAGATGGATAACATATGATAGATATGGCATAGGTGGATAGATAAATATATACTATATAATAGATCATATAAGACAAATTGGCAGGAAGATAATATACTATAAATAAGTAGATAGATAAGGCATATGTAGGCAGATAAATAGATAATATTTAATAGCTAGACAGTAGATAGTTGTATACAGTAACATGCTTTTATATTTGCAAAGTGTTACAAGTTCACTATTAATATGTACACTTCGTTGATGCAGATGAGATAGATTAGCAATAAGTGCAAGGGTTAATGTAAAACCTGGGAGGTTAGGGCAGTGGACATAGAAGTGTGGAGGAGCTGCGGTAACGTGAGTGTGTGTTAATTAGAGCAGGATGACAATAGAGGGCTGCCAGCAATCTATCGTGCCTCTAGTGTAGGATGTCTGGAGCAAAACGCACGCTGTCAGCTGGTGAGCGCACTCTCTATTCACTGTGCTCCTTAGGGAGCTGAGTCCCAAATCCAACACCACCTCTCCCCCTAGTAACATGCCCAAATAATCATCATCATCACTGCCCCCCACCTCTAGCTCTCTATTCAACAGCTCATTCCCACCCCACACATGCACACCGAGCATAGCCAACGCTGCTATTTATTATCATAATATGATTTCTTTTACTATGTAGCCGACTCAGTTCCGTTTACATAAGAACAGGGGGATAAATGATACATCTGCAACTCTAAACTGATACATTTACCACTTTATTCTCCTACACCCAGGCACATCATACAATACATACTGCTGCTGGATGAATTTCACCGTGAGGTCTTTCATTTGGTAAATGGTTTGCAGCAGTTTATCTCTACCTGTATCGTCTTAATATTCTTAGTGTGAGACAAGGAAGGGTTAATTCCTCAGCATGGAACCTGTAACAATAGCCGGAATTCAGTGTCAGGTCAGAATAAGCTGTTTGAAAACTTGCAATCTAAAACCTACAAAGTTAGCAGGTGAGTGAATGGTCCATGTCTACAGTAAGCTCTCCAGAGGACTCCTAGGAGATGTGTATTCTCTATTCAGGCCTGATACCCGCAGGGAGTCAGGAGATACTCAACCTGCAATAAGTGAGGCTCTCATCATCACAAATGAATTGCTTCTTTCACCTCTAGCTTTCATGCAGTCTATGAAAGGAGAGGACACAGAAGAACTCAGGGTAGACCATAGAGGGGTTTCTTCTGATGTGGTGTCAGGTAGCTGGACAGAGCAAGACAACAAGTGTCACAAGACAAGTTTGGAGCTGGATGTATACTTGTCCTTAAGATATATAGAATTGCTTTATTATGATATACACGTTCTGTGTCATGTAACAGAAGCTATTTGTTCATTCTAGTTTTCCTACCTGGATGTAGAAGTTCTACATTTACTGTGAGTCCTATACATCTAGTAATGTTTTTGGTAGTTACCACTACAAATAACAAGCAGGAACTATTTTTTTTGGAAATTGTGAGTAATATATGCTGGACTTGTTTTCAGGTTTTTCACTTACAAATCATACTTGAGTAAATCGTGATTCATTGTTAGGCACACTTACATCTAGTTGACTATTTACAGTCCATGTACACAAGTTTTACTTTGTAACAATTCATCTGTTTCTAAACATGATCTGATGATAAAATATTGGATAGTTGGTTGTTTTTAATACAATTGTCCCCCAAAGAACCCCAAATCATTAGGTGCATATGACAAATATATGGGGGAGATTAATGAATTCTTTTGATGACTACAGAGATGGTGAAAATGCCCCAAATGTATCCAAATGACAAATGCAGTAAATTAGACATATTAATTGCTTACATTCCATGACCCCCCTATAACTATACCAGTATTTTATCCACAAATAGTGCACATCAGATTTAGGTACAAACTTACAACTCATTTGTAGAATTTTCTGGACTGCTTACAAAATGATCAAGCTAAGCACAAAAATTGTCTACAATTTTACATTTAATCTACTTTCTGTCACAATGAGGTAAGTGAGAATACTAGATTGTACATTTGATGGGGGCAAGGACTGATGTTTGAGATGCATTATGTTGCTGGTATATAAGGAACTGGGATACAAAATAAAAAAAGTACTGCACAAGTATCTTTCCACAGTGCAACATGTAGTAGTTTCATTAAAAGGAGTCTGTCAGGCCCAGAAACCAATAATGCTGCTCTGTAGGGGCATTTAATAGGAGCAGAAAGATGCCCTTATGGCCACATAACAATGAAGCAATGTATAGATAATCATCTTTTTACAGATATTCAAATTAGGCTGCAAGTTCATCAGGCGTGGGGCCTGATTGGAGAGAATTGCCTGCAGACAATGTCATTCACAGCTACAGGGACGCCATCAGGCTGCAATTCCAGAGGAAAGCTGAATCATTTGCGTCTGTTTGTAGGCAAATCTGGCAAATCTACCCTGCCCTCGATTTGCTTGAGGCTGATTTGTGAATTCATAAAGAGATGATTATCTTTGTATTGCTTCATTGGTTTGTGGTTACAGAGGTTCTGTTTCTATTAAACACCCTACACTGCACTATTAATGGTTTAGGAGGAATTTTATACCTGACATACTCCCTTTAACAGGGCACACACCAAAATATGCCACCCACATATGGATATAAACCCAAATGCCATATTTATCAATGTATTTACACCAGCAAACCAACGTACATACACTGAGGGCTCACAATCCAAAAATGGCATTAAAAAGATGCAAATTTTGTGCATATTTTTGTCTTTTTTTTTCTGTTACTCATTTGAGTGATCTTAAATGTGTTGTGCTGTGAAGGCTCACCTATTGTTTCTTAGTCTAGTCCACACCCACCAAAACTTTTTATAATAGGTGCATGCTCCAAACATTGTACCTTTTTCCATGTATTATATGCCTTTTTCCAAAACTAGTGAAGTAGGTGTTCAGAGAGTCTAAATACTCAACAACTAAGTTTTCTCTTCTTCCTCTTCTCTTTCTGTACTTGATTTTTCAGGTGCATTTAGCTTGATGGCTGTTTGATTTTTTTTTTCTCTTGCATCATTGTATACAACAACAATGAGGAAGCCATATTGTTATGGAAATTCACCTAGTAAACAAACTGTACATAGTCGTCACTTACTATGGTGTCAGTCTGTGGTCAAATGAAGGATACTGTTACGTGAAAAATGATCTGATCTTCCCTACAATGAAGCACACCGGTGACTAATGTGGCTGCACCTGACTTATGCATTTAGAATGATGTAGATAACACTATCCAGAAGAGTGTGCCAGTAAGAGAGTCACAAAGCCCATGCTCTAGTTGTTTCTTATTCTCAGGTTTGTTATTTCTTCAGCCCTGAGGACAACTCAAGGGAACCATTTCCAATTTTCTCTTATTTTTTGTATAATGAGTTATACATGCATCCAATACACTTTCTATATAAATTTCTAATGGTTTTCACAATCTCTTCTTTCATGATCTCTGATAGTAGACTTTAAAGGAAATATCCCTTACCATATCCCTTAACATACATAAGCTAAATAATGGGGTATGTAGGACACTGTGACAACACTCCAAACATCCCTTTATCAATGCAGGGTGATCTGTTGATTTTCTGAAAAAATCAAGTTTGTGCCAAGTTGTGGCACATTAACTTTACTAACACTATGCTCCCAGACACAGTTAACTCTGTCTTTGGTACTTGACTGTGTAGTTCTTTTTAATGGCTTTACCTTGAATCTCCTTCCTTTGCTTGCAGTGAAGTCTTCTCCAAAGGATCTGGAGGACTTGCAGCATCCAGCTTCTCTGGGGTCAGCAATATCATCAACATCCCCCATCCTGGTGGGGTGTTAGTTCCGGTGACCTGAGGCTAGCAATTGCAAGCAAGGGGACAACAATGGCAAAGTGGCACTCAACATTGGCACTGGACTCCAACCATGGCCCGACGTGCTGCTTCACTATCCAGCCATCATGGTGCCACCGCCTATACACCACAGGGGAGCGACAAACAATTTCCCCCATGGTTCAACTCCTGGGCACAACTTCATTCCGCCTCTAAGCAATCATTGCGCCAAGAACACTGACCATGTGATGACCTGCACCATTTAAAGCAACATGATCATGCTTATATCACATCATAGAACTTAGTGCAAGTACAGCATGACTATTTATATAACACAGTGGGATCTGGACTGCATTAACAGCCCTCAACTACCATGCAGTTTATGGAGCTATCTGTTTCTGGCTCCATGAACTGTACTATGCATGTACTCCATGCACGAGCAGGCATTGAACGCAGACCCAAACAGCTGATCTATGTGGGGGCCTGCTGCCAGCCCCCCACAGTCAGATATTTATGCCCTATCCTAAGGATAATTTATCAAAAAAAATCGGAAAACTCCTTTAATAGGATTCATCTTTGTTTACTTGCTAGTCACTGCATAACTGCATGCTGCCTATTTTTTTCTTTGAAGAGTATGGGACTGAAAGAGAGTATTTTCGGAAGAAAGTAAAAAGTAGCCATTACCGGGAATCTGGGGTATAGAAAATCAAATTCATTCTTGTCAACCAGGTGCTCGCTCAGCATTCTGTAAGATGGAGTGAACGCTCTTTTGACAGGAGGCATGTGTCCAATGGATTATATATGAAAAACAAAACGGGAACTCCGGAAGAGGGTCAGAGAACGTTATAATGACATAGTACATAAAAGGGGAACACCTCTCTGCCCTGGATCCCTATCCATTTTCGCCTGAAACACCTCCGCCACATATTTCATTTTGAGCACTTCCTGACTTTGTGGGACTCAGTGTGTCGTAGTTACTCGGTAGCTAGGATCTCAGGACCCTTAAGCCAGCTCTTTAACAATCCAATGTTCCGTCGGGTTGCTTAGTTCACAGATTTCTATACTAGATGGTCAGTGAGGACGTTCGCTGGATCGTATTGCTGGGGCCTCGTTCCTTCCATCCCTTGATCAAATGCCTGCTTCCCACCCAGGTGATGTCCTTGTCCTAGCTGGAGTACAACCAACTCCTTGGTTTCCTATGGAAATTCTCCCTGCTCCCGCTTCTATTCTCTAATAATACTACTTTGGAGAGTGTACTTCTCCAAGCGGAGATCCCTGCACGTGTTATCTCTCTGTTGTACGGCATGTCTTGGGACAACAATCTACAAAACCACCTTTCTCTTGCTGAGTGGTCTAGGTCCTTTCTATTTGCTCATAAATTACCATTACCAGTGCTCAGGAGAAAAATGTTAAGATACTGACTCGTTGGTATTGTTGTCCAAATCTCCTCCACAGGTTTTACCCAACTGTCTCTGATTGTTGTTGGCGCCATGGCTCTGAGAGGGGGACACTTTTCCATATATGGTGGGAAAGTAGGGAGATACAACCCTTCTGGGTTTCTTTGTTTGATCTGTATGTCAGGGTCAGTGGATGTTATTTGGTGTTCTTTGGAAGATCTCTAAAGTAAAGGGTGATCTACTGTGAGACATCCTCACAGCTGCCAGATCAGTTAACCTCCGATACTGGCGCACCAAGACTACACCCTCTCTGATGGAGTGGCTCTGGGAGTTCCTATGTACAGTCATGGCCAAAAGTTTTGAGAATGATACAAATATTAATTTTTACAAAGTCTACTGCTTCAGTTTTTCTAATGGCAATTTGCATATACTCCAGAATGTTATAAAGAGTGATCAGTTTAACAGCAATTACTTGCAAAGTCAATATTTGCCTAGAAAATGAACTTTATCCCCCAAAACACATTTCAACATCATTGCAGCCCTGCCTTAAAAGGACCACCTAACATCGTTTCAGTGATTGCTCCATTAACACAGGTGTGGGTGTTGATGAGGACAGGGCTGGAGATCAATCTGTCATGATTAAGTAAGAATGACACCACTGGACACTTTAAAAGGAGGCTGGTGCTTGCCATCATTGTTTCTCTTCTGTTAACCATGGTTATCTCTAAAGAAACATGTGCAGTCATCATTGCACTGCACAAAAATGGCCTAACTGGGAAGAGTATTGCAGCTAGAAAGATTGCACCTCAGTCAACAATCTATCGCATCATCAAGAACTTCAAGGAGAAAGGTTCCATTGGTGCCAAAAAGGCTCCAGGGCGCCCAAGAAAGACCAGCAAGCGGCAGGACCATCTCTTAAAAGTGTTTCAGCTGCGGGATCGGGCTACCAGCAGTGCAGAGCTTGCTGAGGAATGGCAGCAGGCAGGTGTGAGTGCATCTGCACGCACTGTGAGGCGGAGACTCTTGGAGCAAGGCCTGGTCTCAAGGAGGGCAGCAAAGAAGCCACTTCTCTCCAGAAAAAACATCAGGGACAGACTGATATTCTGCAAAAGGTACAGGGAGTGGACTGCTGAGGACTGGGGTAAAGTCATTTTCTCTGATGAATCCCCTTTTCGATTGTTTGGAACATCTGGAAAACAGCTTATTCGGAGAAGAAGAGGTGAGCGCTACCACCAGTCTTGTCTCATGCCAACTGTAAAGCATCCTGAAACCATTCATGTGTGGGGTTGCTTCTCAGCCAAGGGAATCGGCTCTCTCACAGTCTTGCCTAAAAACACAGCCATGAATAAAGAATGGTACCAGAATGTCCTCCAAGAGCAACTTCTCCCAAGCGTCCAAGAGCAGTTTGGCGCTCAACAATGCCTTTTCCAGCATGATGGAGCACCTTGCCATAAAGCAAAGGTGATAACTAAATGGCTCAGGGAACAAAACATAGAGATTTTGGGTCCATGGCCTGGAAACTCCCCAGATCTTAATCCCATTGAGAACTTGTGGTCAATCATCAAGAGACGGGTGGACAAACAAAAACCAACGAATTCAGACAAAATTAAAGCATTGATTCTGCAAGAATGGACTGCTATCAGTCAGGATTTGGTCCAGAAGTTGATTGAGAGCATGCCAGGGAGAATTGCAGAGGTCCTGAAGAAGAAGGGTCAACACTGCAAATATTGACTTGCTGCATTAACTCATTCTAACTGTCAATATAAGCTTCTGTTACTTATAATATGAATGCAATTATATTTCTGTATGTGATAAAAACATCTGACAAACACACATAAAAACCAGAGGGCAGCAGATCATGTGAAAATACAATATTTGTATCATTCTCAAAACTTTTGGCCATGACTGTATCTGGAGAATGGAGACCCTGGTTATGGAGGACTCTGAGGACTCCTCTAAGTTTGATGCTCTCTGGAGGTTGTGGGTGGAGTTCCAGGAGTCTGCAAAGTTTTCTAGGTTCTTTCCCTGCATCCCTTATTGTTTATTTATCTATCCTCTCCAAGAGCTTTCTTCACCCCCCTGTTCTGCCCTGATGCCTTGCGCCCCCTTTGTTTCCCTTCCTTTCTTGACTATCGTCCTTGTGTCTGTTCGTTTCTCTGTTCGTTTCGGTTTGTGACTACACTTCCCACTAGTTGGTATGAGGTGGTTGCTTTGCTCATTCTCTCCATCTGTTTTGCTGTATTAGCTACATCCCACCTTGGGCCCTATGTGGCCCTTTATGTATTGATCTGCTGTGACATTCTTTGCACTATTTGCTACAAGGTCGTAATGGGGATTGTTCTCTTGTTACTGTGCCTGGGTACTTGCTCTATCTTGTCACATGTTATGGTTGTTTTACGGGCCTATTGGTCCGACTCTTTTTCCTCTGTTGTTTTTTGTTATGCTTGTTTTATTTGAAAAAACCCTTAATATACTCTGTTTAAACATAAAAGGGACACATCATTGGTTAGACATGCCTTGACTTTTCATAGAGGAGAGCCACAAGCATTTAAATTTTTCAGTTTACAAATAATCTAACCCCCAGTAAGAGGGGGGCATTGGGATAAAGTAATCCTTCAACATGAATGTAGATGGATTCACAGGTTTAAATCAGCACAACCAGGAGGTATTAATAAAAATAAATAATTTGCCTGTTTTCTTTGATACTTATCGACAATAAATGATTGGATGTCTCCTCTGAGTTTCCTTCAAGTCAATGTTCCTGTTTAGCTAATAATCCAAACAAAAAAAGAAAAGCCAAGAAAAACTCTAAAAATATATAAAAATATATATTTATTAATAAAAATGTTCTAAATAATACATTTAGAAAAGTATATATCAAAAACAATAATGTAGGTGACACGGACAAAGAGTAAAACACGACACAGGACACATGTGTCACATATAAAGGCTCAAAAATATACAAGGTATATAAGATGGCAGTATATATATAATGGCCCGTAATAAGTATACAATGCAAAATATATGAAATTTGCAAACCATACATAAATAAATATCTAAAATAGGGAGCTAAAGCCAAATAAATAATTAAATATGCCACACAGACACATAAATATGAATAGAAATACATGCAATGTAAATAGCAAAGTGGTGAGGGCGCTCGAAAAAACACCACGGTCCCTTCAAACAGTTGATCAGCAGGGGCCCTGGGTGTTAGACCCCCCACTGATCTCTTACATCTTGTACACTGTGTTAGGACCCCGCAGATCAGATGTTTACCTGAGCACACAGCTCCCAGTATTGTTTTCATGCTGGGCACTGCGTTGCTCACTCATCATATTCTTGATAACTACAGTTGTTGGTACTATAGTTGTATGGACCATGTTAATGTTAAAAATTCCAGGAGTTACACTGCTTGATTGCCATACATAGTATAGAGGTGGGTTTGTTTAGGTAGTGCAGTGGTGCACATCGTATGGCGGGTGAGCATTGTTATTACCTGTAGCTGCACTGTGTCAGTACAGCTGATCTGTGGGGATCCTGGAGGTGGGCCCCTAGAAACAATTCCACTGGTGGGCCTTAGACATCCCAGTCCGACACTGGCCAAGTGTAATGATCCACATGATCAGAGTTATGCTATTTGCTTTATACTTACCTATGTCTGAGAACTAAATAAATAACCTTAGATGAGGAATATATATTAGGTAACTTCCTCGTATTTTTATGAATTAACATGCTACATTTCCTGCAACATTGTAGCAATGCGCACTTTACATATATGAGTTTCAGCATAAGCAAGACGAGGATAGCCAGCGGTGAAGATGCGCTATTTTGTCTCCATAGTAATCACTGACAGTGCCCCCACCTCTCTTAGTGACATCACTTGGCTGGACGGGAGAGGGGAGGTGTTATCAGTCATTAAGACTGCCCCTCTCTTCTTATTGGATGCCGCTGAAGGCACGTCACTATAGGAGGCGGGTTTAGGCCTTTAAATAGCCGGACTTGGGGAGACATCGGCGCCACTGCCATTTGTCTGCCATATCTACCACATCTCTATTCCCATGATGAACCAGCGTATTCTGGCTGGGGAAACGCATTGGGAAAACATATTACTTTGATTGAGACTAATCTTTGAACCTGCTAAATGGAGCGGGCTTTCCTATATCCAAACTAGCTCTGCTTAGACATTTATAGTTAGGATAGGAGTACGCTCTTTTCAGAGAACATCCCGTGAGGGGTGAATCAAAACTCCTTTTTCTCAATTTACTATTTGGCACATAGCCTAAAGGGGTTGTCCAGGCTAAATTTTTTTATTTTTCAATTAGGCCGGGGAAGGTGAAAAAAACTATACTGTCCCAGTGCTCCAGTGTCTCCCAGCGCGGTCTGGTCCTGCAGCTCCATTGTTTTCTTCTGGTGGAAATCCCTGCTGCACGTGACCGCCAATCAGTGGCCTCAGCAAAGGACATAGGACGTCACTACCTGTGACATCCCCCAGTCCCTTCCTTAGTCCACTGAGGCTGCTGATTGGCCTTAGTGGTCTGAGGCCAATCAGCAGCTTCAGCGGAAGGGACACGGAATGTCACAGTCGGCGATGACTTCCGCAGAAGACAGCTGAGCAGCAGGAAGGACACCAGAGAACCAGGGACAGGTGAGTATGTTTTTTTTTATTTTCTTCACCTTTCCCGGCCTAATTAAAAAAAAATTTTTTAGCCAGGGCAACCTCTTTAAGGCATTAAGAGCTGTAACTTAGAGTGGGGCTGGAGATTACTGCTCTGACTTCCCCTTCAGCTTACTGCAAAGATATGGATGGTACAACACAAATTTAAATATATGCTTTATTAGCAATATCTTTTTAACACCCATATCTTGATCTTATATATTCTCTTTAGGATTGGCAAGCTTTCTCTAATGGCACTATACATATATGAAAAGGCAGTGTCAATAAATACACTATATGTCCGAAATTATTAGAAGTTTTTAAATAAAATTTGATTACAAGTTATATTTTATTTTTTCCTATTTATATTTAGGGGAGAATATTTGCCTTACATCCTATTAACCCCAATGCTGCTAATAATAAGCTTTCCAAGCTTGGCCCTACCAGATAGTTAAGCATATACAGATAACACTAGAAAGGATTACTCCAGGATTCTTAAAGTACATGATACTTGATGATATTTGGCAGTACGGATTCTTACTGTAAATTTCTACACAAAGTAATTTATTATCAGCAAAGAACTCTTTAAACGTCAACAATGGGTTTAGCACACCCTCCTCTACAAACATGACATTTCTCTATGTACAGTCAGTATGTACCAGGACTCTTATCTATTGTCAATATTTTCATATGACAAATGCAGGATTCCACATCAGTTCCTGTTCATTGGGAAGTAGCAAAAATGAATATGATCAATGTACACCATAAAATTAGTGTCCACTTTACAGATCTAAGTAGAAGGAAGCAGCAAGGGTACAGGGGAGATCAAGACTGGAGTAAGAAATAGAATCGTGACTTTTACTAATTTAGGCACATTGTCTCTCTGCAGATTATCTGTGGTTTCTGCAGCGGAGTCTCCAATGGAGATGTGAACCTAGCCTAATGCTAAGGCCCCACGTGGCATCCTGCAGCAAAAAAGCGATGTGTGAAAAAAAGTGGCGGAAACACATTGCAGTTTTTCCTACAGCACTTCTGGACAGAAAGTTCGCAGAGGTTTCCTCTACAGACCTTCTGCTTCAATTATACTTATAGGGAAACCGCCGGCGTTTCTGTAGGTATAATTGACATGCTGCGATTTCCAAAACCGCGTATTTTACCGCAGAGTGGAATTGGGATTCTCTAGAATCCCATCCACTTTGCTGTGACTGTAAAACAGTGCGTTTTTTCTGTGGCGTTGCCTCTGCGGGCAAACCACGGCATTTACGCCACGTGGTGCCCCGGCCTAAAATTAAAAAAAGGTCTTAAAAAATAGTCCAAGAAATAAAAAAATGTAACATTTTAAATAACCCCTTTTCCTACATCATATATAAACAAAAACAAACATAAATATATTATGTATCGCTGCGTCTGAAACTGCCTGAACTATAAATATAAAAAATATTTATCCTCTACAGTAAATGTTGTAGTAGGGAAAAAACTGAATGCCCGAGCAGACTTTTTTTTTCTGCATTCTGTTTTTTATTTATGAAAATATACACTGCTCAAAAAAATAAAGGGAGCACTAAAATACCACATCCTAGACATCAATGAATTAAATATTCCAATTGCAAATCTTTATTCATTACATAGTGTAATGTTTTGAGAACAATAAAACATAAAAATGATCAATGTAAATCTAAATTAATATCCCATGGAGGTCTGGGTTTGGAATGATACTCAAAATCAAAGTGGAAAATCAAATTACAGGCAGATCCAACTTCAGACAAGGAAATGAGGCTCAGTAGTGTGGGTGGCCTCCACGTGCCTGTATGACCTCCTTACAACGCCTGGGCATGCTCCTGATGAGGCGGCGGATATTCTTCTGAGGGATCTCCTCCCAGACCTGGATTAAAGCATCAGTCAACTGCTGGACAGTCTGTGGTGGAACGAGGCGTGGTTGGATGGAACATGAGACATGATGTCTCAGATGGGCTCTATTAGATTCAGTTCTGGGGAGCGGGCAGGCCAGTCCATAACATCAATGCCTTCATCATGCAGGAACTTCTGACACACTTCAGCCACATGAGGTCCAGCATTGTCATGCATCAGCAGGAACCCAGGGCCCACTGCACCTGCATATGGTCTCACAATGGGTCTGAGGATCTCATCCCGGTACCTAATGGCAGTCAGGGTGCCTCTGACTAGGACATGGAGGTCTGTGTGGCCCTTCAAGGAAATGCCTCCCCACACCATTACTGACCCACTGCCGAACCGGTCATGCTGGCGAATGTTGCATGCAGCAGAATGTTCTCCACGGCGTCTCCAGACTCTGTCATGTTTGTCACATGTGCTCATTGTGAACCTGCTCACATCCGTGAAGAGTACAGGGTGCCAATGTCGAATCTGCCAATCTTGGTGTTCTCTGGCAAATGCCAATCACCCTGCACGGTGTTGGGCTGTAAGCATAACACCCACTTGTGGACGTCGGGCCCTCATACCACCCTCATGGAGTCTGTTTCTGACAGTTTGAGCAGACACATTGATGTCAGTGGCCTGCTGGAGGTCATTTTGCAGGGCTCTGGCACTGCTCCTCATGTTCCTCCTTGCACAAAGGAGGAGGTAGCGGTCCTGATGCTGGGTTGTTGCCCTCCTACTGCCCCCTCCACGTGTCCTGGTGTACTGGCCTATCTCCTGGTATCTGCTCAATGCTCTGGACACTGTGCTGACAGACACAGCTAGCCTTCTTGCCACAGCTCACATTGATGTGCCATTCTTCTTTTTCTGTTGCAGACCGCAGCAAAATATGCAACACAAAATGCTGCTTTTCTGTCACGTGGTGCCCCGGCCTAAAAGGGATTTTGTAGACGAAAACTGTAAAAAGCTAGTGAAAATGACAATTACTTTATGTAAAACTAAAAGGTTTTTAGTATTATTAAGCCTGTTTTTGAACATGTCTGCTACTGGTCACCTTCCTGAGTTTGGTGTTTTTATGAGACTTTGAAGCTGAATAATCTATTTATGCAGCTGCTATTCAGTCATAAAGCATAAGTCAATTACAGGTCAACAAAATCCTGAAAACGATTGTAAAAGGACTGGGTGTTTCTCGCTGCATATCTGCTGAAAAGACTCACCAAACAAAACTGCGTAATTACACTGGGCATAGGTGCAGCCTTATTCAGAGCACAGTATAAAATATAGCCTGACTATAACCTAGAAAAGGTGAAAATTATATTGTGCTGTATTTACACTATTTAGAAAACAAGTTGGCTTACACATGTATGTTACAGTTGTTACATTGTAATTGAAGTTGCAATTGAATTATAAAGAATATAAAATAGGTACAGTATTTAATTTTTATATTTTCAGAATTACTGGACTAAGATATTGATGACCTATCCTTTCACATTGGTGTGTGTTTGTGTGTGTGTGTGTTTGTGTGTGTGTGCTGTTTGAAGAAACTGCAATGTTCCACATACACATGTAAACTAGAGATGATACAAAATACTGAACATTGAATTGGTAGTAATGTCTGGAATTATGTGCAGCATGGCACAACCCCACTATTGAAGTCAGCCCAGCATTGTTCTGATACCAGTAAGTGCCATATTTTATTTATTTTTCTTGCCTATATAGTGTCAACGTTTTCACCCACTGCCCATAGTAGAACTCACATTCTAAATCCTCTCCCATTTGAACTTTGCTAAGGTGGTATGGACACACACCTTACAGTGGTTGTTCTCTCCTTGGTCCACAAGCACAATTGCGTAGATAGGCATGAGAACCGCTATTCACACTGTGTGTGTCTGCGTTACACTGTGAGGCGCAGCCTTAGCACAGTGTCACACAGCTCTTGCTTTCTCTGAACTGTTACTTAGGTAGCATTACATATTATATTGTATTTTACATGTGCATTGCGTTATGTGTTGTTTAGTATGTGTCACTTCGGCTGTTGCATGTGCGGTGACCAGATGGAAGGTAACGCTGCAGTTGGGATTGCGGGGTGCAAACAGCGCAGACTTGTCACGGTCTCTGGGCACGAGGGCGCAGCGCTGGTGCTGTCCCACGTTACCACCACTGGTACCGGTGATGAGGGGGCTGCACAAATGTTGGTGGTGATTGTTCCCCCGGGGCGCTTCCCCTATACTGTGCCGACTGGTGGTGTTTGGGGCGCCCTGATGTTGTCGGTGCAGAGTCAGACACAGAAACGGTTGTAAAGTTGAACTTTTACTTCCATGGGTGTGGAGGCACAAATGCTTAAACAGTTTCTTCAATACAAAACAACGGGGTATGCCTGGTGACACAGCAAAGTCCTGGGGTGCAGGGTAGACTTGATGAAAGGTGTTCCTAGCCCCTTATACTTCAGTGTTACAGCCCTAAGGTGCGTCTGGGCTCCTATTTGGCTCATAGGAGGATGCCCACCGTGATACTAGTACATAATATTCCCCACTCACGTTATGTGGTCCTGATAGCTCAGAGTTTCGGGGTGCAATAGTCAGGGTGGCAGGATATTCCACAGGTCTGGCCTTGGCCCCTGGATCCTGTGATACTTGCTATGGAGCACGTGTTCCAGAATGTTCTCTCCACAGTCTCATGCTGACGAGATAATGATGCTTGACTTCCTTCAGGGCGATGGCTAGGCAGACAGGGGACAGGATCTTCTGAATAGCTGGAGTATGTCAGCTCTCCAACCTTCCTGGGCCTGTCTAGGACTTGAGATTCCTGCACTAAACTCACTGCTTTCTTCACAGGACATCACACTTATCTCCTCACCTCCTCCTCCTAACACTCCACACTTCTCACTCCTCACACGCAGGACCTTCCTGCAGGGGTGTTACCATGGGGACCCAGTGATCAGCTGACTCCTCCCCTTTTCCCAGGCGATGTCCTCCCATTGGACATTTGGTTACTATTCAATCCTATGGGAGGTGTAATGCATGTGTGAGGCTCACTAGGTGGCGCTGAGTTGTGTGAGACTCAGGACCCCCTGCTATGTCACACAGGCTATGAAGCAACAGGAAATAATACAATGCACAGAGATCACCCTCAGCCCAGCCATAGCCAGCTCGGGGATGCCACATACTCCCCCTCTTTCACTGAGCCGACCTCGGCGACGGGCTGGGGTGAAGGTGAGAAATGTAACATAACGTTAATAAATACGAATAAAGTGCAAATGGGTCCAGAGGCTCTCTGGCACAAATTTTGTGAGTGTCCATTATCATGAGAGTCTCTCTGAGAAACAATAAACAGTCCTTTCTGTAAGGAAGAGTAGGCACTCTCGCACGAATGTCCATACCGCAATGGGGTAACAGAACTTCCTTGGCTCGGTGAGCCAGGCACTATGGCTTGGATTGTTGCATATAAATGTAAATACTATATTACATGGCAAGATATTATATATATACTGTATATACACACAGGAAAAACATTAATGTAATCAGAGCAGGAATAACATATGTACAGAAGCAGAGACAGTTAACCTCTTTTACCCAAGGACAGCCATGGCATCACTATAGCGTGTTGGAGGTATGCCTTTTGTGGTACGCTCAGAACGCCTAAGTGGAACGAGATTTGAATCAGGAACAGAGTCACTGAAATCAATTAAATCATCTGTCGAAGGGTTCTCTTGCACTAGAGCAATTGGTGGATAACAGCTAAATGGTAGTAGTTTAGGCGCCCACATAAGCTCAGTTAAAGTTGGGGGTCTCTCTTTCGCTTCAGAAGGTGACAAGATCTCTGTACTCGTTGTCTCAGCTGGGGGCACCTCTGTGGGTAGTCCTTCTTTAAGGCACAGCTTCAGACGGTTTCGGTGTACTACTTGGGGCTGTCTCCCAGGTTTAGAGATCTCATACACGTCGGATTCAGGATATGGTATGGAGATGACACTGTATGGTTCTTTCTCCCAGAATGGATCCAATTTCCCATTCCGATGGTTATTCCTTAACCATACACGGTCGCCAACTTTCAGGGGCGCTGCATGGGCGTGATGGTTGTAATCCTCCTGTTGTCTCCTACGAACCTCATCCATGCGCGTTTCAACTATCTCTTTAGCTTCCTCCATACGTCGGCGGTGTTCAACAACCCAGTCTGTTATGGGTAGTGGATTGATGGTGTCAGGGACCTTCACACCAAGGGTTAAGTCTGAAGGAAGTTGACCTTGTCTTCCAAACATTAGATAAAATGGTGCGTATCCCGTAGATGTTTGGGGTGTGTTGTTGTAAATATAGGCCAAGTCCTTGATACGTTCAGGCCACTCAACACCAGGTGTAACTGCGGCTGTTCTTAGCATGCCGATGATCACTTGATTTGCCTTCTCGCACATACCATTCCCTTGAGGGTGATACGCTGTGGTTCGCAACTTCTTGCAGTCTTGGAACTGACACAGCTCACGGAACAATTGGGATTCAAACGCCGATCCACGGTCGGTGAGGATATGCTCAGGACAACCGTAATGGCGGACAAACTCTGCGTAGAAGGTCTCAGCCGTAGTTCTTGCTGTAAGATCTCTGACAGGCACGATGACAAGGAACTTGGAATAATGATCCACCATTGTCAGAGCGTAGCTGTAGCCGGAACGTGTGGGACCCAACTTCACATGGTCCAGAGCAACAATTTCACACGGCTTTTGAGTCTTAATTGGATGTAGAGGGGCCTTCTGATCTCTTCGACCTTCCTTGGTGATACTACAGGCGGGACACTCTCGGCACCAACTCTCAATGTCACTCCTCATCCCAACCCAATAGAAGCGACGACGGATGGTAGCTTCGGTCTTTTGTACCCCGAAGTGACCGGATCTGTCATGATACGCCTCAAGTATCATCTGTGCGTCTCTTCTTGGTACGAGGATCTGATGAAGCCTTTCACCTGTGACAGGATCAAGAGTGTTTCTATGTAGAAGGCCTCGTTGGACAAACAGGCGCTTCCTCTGTCGCCAAAGGCGTTTTAATTCCACGTCATGAAGACCTCTCTTTACACGGGTTGGTATTCTTCCTGTAAGCAGGAAATCTGACAATTCTCCTAAAACTCTGCTCTCTTCTTGGAACGTTTTCCACAGAGATGGCTCCTGGAGGGATTCGGCAGCTGTTTTCGCCAGAGGTTCTCCTTCTACAGGGACACCAATAGCAACCTGTTGGGCAAACTTGTTGTAGAATGGTGGCATCTCCACCTCTTCCCAGATGTCTTCTCGGGGTGGTTCTTCTCCCACAGGCAACCTTGAGAGTGCATCAGCGTTAGCGTTGGACTTGCCACTGCGATACTTGACAGAGAACTTGTAATTCGCGAGTCTTGAGGCCCACCGTTGTTCAAGGGCTCCCAGTCGAGCAGTGTCCAGATGTGCCAACGGATTGTTATCTGTGTACACGGTAAAGGGTGTGGCAGCCAGGTAGTCTTTAAACTTCTCTGTCACGGCCCAGACAAGCGCCAGAAGTTCGAGTTTGAAAGAACTATAGTTCTGGTCGTTCTTCTCCGCGCCTCTCAGACTCCTGCTGGCGTAGGCGATGACTCGCTCTTTGTTGTCCTGAACCTGGGACAACACTGCACCCAAACCTTGGTGACTTGCATCTGTGTACAAGCGGAATGGCTGACTGTAGTTGGGATAGGCTAGAATTGGTGGTTGCGTCAGAAGTGCTTTAAGCGCTTGAAAGGCTTCCTCTTGACGCGCTGTCCAGTCTACCGGAAGCTTTCGGTTGTAGTTTTCTCTGGGACAACTGCGCAACAACTCGTTCAGAGGCTCGGCTACTTGGGCGAAGTGTGGTATGAAACGCCGGTAGTAACCTGCGAATCCAAGGAAGCTTCGGACTTCTTTGACGGTAGTTGGTCTTCGCCAGTTCTGGACTGCAGTGATCTTTTCAGGATCAGGTTGGACGCCTTGTGCGCTCACGACATGCCCAAGGTAGTGAACTTGGGGTTTCAACAGGTAGCACTTGGAGGGCTTCACCTTTAGGCCGTGCTGTATAAGTACCTTGAATACCTCGGACAGGTGACAAAGGTGTTCTTGGTATGTCCGGGAGAATACAATAACATCGTCCAGGTACAGTAGCACACTCTGGAAATTCTCATGGCCGAGGCACCTCTCCATAAGCCGTTGGAATGTGGCTGGGGCATTACATAGCCCAAATGGCATACTATTGAATTCAAAGAGCCCCATCGGGGTCGTAAACGCAGTCTTTTCACGATCTTCAGGCGCCATAGGGACTTGCCAGTATCCACTGGTTAAGTCCAGGGTCGAGAAACAGGTAGCTGATCCCAAAGCCGTTAGAGATTCCTCAATCCGCGGCAATGGGTATGCGTCTTTGTGCGTGATGTTGTTGAGTTTACGATAGTCCACACAAAATCGTAGGGTTCCATCTTTCTTCTTGACAAGGACTAGCGGGGCTGCCCAGGGGCTGTTACTCTCCCGGATGACATCAGCATCTCGCATCTCTTGGATCAACTTTTTCACCGGTTGGTACATCGCGGGTGGTATTGGACGGTGACGCTCCTTGATTGGATGGTGGTCGCCAGTCAGAATGCGATGTTGTATGGTTGTGGTCTTACCAAAGTCCAATGGATGTTTGCTGAATGCCTGTTGGTAATGCTTGGCCACATTGCGAACCCCATTGATGTGCTCTATAGGGGTATTGGCGTCTCCCACGTTCAATTCATCCCACCAGGACTTCGTGGCTCCATTCTGAATGTTCTCAGCAGCTTGGGTGGAATGCTGTGTGGCGGTAGAATCACCAGAGAGAATGTCTTCTGGTGCTAACCGGTGTAGCAGGGCCACAGAGTGGAACTTGTGGAGGTTCACGGGAGCATCGCCCAAGTTGACTAAGCGGACAGGAACACGTCCATTGGAAACTGTGACAAGGCTGCGGGCAGCCATGACAAGTGGTTGGCCATCTACCTGTATGGGTTGTAGCAAGTCCTCGTAGTCCTGATTTTCTATGCCCGGACGGGCAAGGCACCACACCATAGTTTCTGTTCCAGGCTGTAGGGTTACTGGACGGGTATCTTGGATCCGGACTCGACCAATTTCACCTTGTTTGTTGGTGAACTTGTGCTGGGCATTGAGTACACGAATGGCCCGCTGAATGGTCTGCTGGTCACTGGGAGAAGCTGTAAGGAGAGAGGCATGCAAGGCATCCAACACTTCTGCAAAGCAATGGCGTAAAACATTCATGCCTAATATTACAACTGCAAACTTATCATCCTCTACATCAGTGACAATTACACCCTGTCTAGGCAGTTTCAAGTCCCCAATCTGGATAGTGGGTTCCCAATAACCCTGCTGTGGTATGGACTGTCCATTGCTGGCACACAGATTTATCCATGTGTCAGGTGTTCTATTCAACACACCTAAGTCCCAATGTTCAAGGAACGCCTGCTTGCGCAGGGTTGTTACCTGAGATCCAGTGTCCACCAACGCTGTCAGAGGGACGCCGTTCACCCGGATTGTGATGTGTGGGCAGGCTGAGACGAAGCGTGACAATGGCACTGAAGATTCACCTGGGCCCTTCTTCTTTCCTCCTGAGGGGCGGCCCGCTGCCTCGGGGGTGGCCCGTTTAACTGAAAACACTGAGGCCTGGTGTGTCCATATCTATTGCAATAGGTACAGTATGGCCTCTCACTCTGCGGAGGTTTCACTGAAGACGGACGTCTGGGTGGCGACTCAGGTGAGATGTTGAGACTTCGCAAAGGATCACTGGATGATGAAGACGGCTGGGTCAGACGATCTAGACGGACGGTGATCTGTTCCATGGCACGGGTCAGATGATCCACTCGGGCCAGAAGGTCATCTCTGGAGTCTGCTGGTGTAGTCTGTGCAGTTTGGGCAGCAGGTGAGGTACCCAGAGGTAGTGGCAGGACAACTGGAGCAATGCTTGTTGAGGGTCCAGGTGAGGGAGCACAGATGACTGGGCTCGGCTGGGGCTGCTCCTGTCCCAAGACCTGGATGGCAAGGGCCTTGAAGTCAGCAAATGTGATGCTGGGATGTTGTGCAGCAAGCATTCGCAACTGACTCTGGAGCAATGTGGTACCCGCCCCTTCTATGAAGCGGTCAAGCAAGATTTTATCAGAGTCCACATTTTCACGTGGATCCACTTGCACCACAGCTCTGAACGCCTCTTGGAGGGATAAAGCATAGTCCCGCAGGGTCTCACCAGGTAGTTGTCGTCTGGAAAAGAAGCGCATCTTTACCTCGGAGACAGATCGCACGTCAAAGTTCACCTGGAGTTTGTCCAGAATTTGCCCAGGGGTTCTTTTGTCAGAGGCAGGCCAGGATTTGACCTCCCTAGCTGCAGCACCCTCAAGCTGGCCCAGCAGGATCTGAATCTGCTGTTCTGTATTCAGAGGATAGAACTGGAAGAGAGACAGCATCTTCTCACGAAAGTCCCTGAGGGTATGCGCCTCCCCTTTGTAGCGCGGCAGCCATGGTGCGCCAGGGTAAAATGGCATGGAGAATGGTAGGCTGCTCGCCATGGGCACTGCTGGATCACTAGAAACAGATGGCACAATGTCACTTTGCTCAGTCATGTTGTTTGCAGGTATGACTGAAATTAGGTCGCCGTCTCTTTAAGAAACTCAACTGCTTGCTGGCAGGGAATGGAGACTACAACTTGGAATGCTGTCCCTTTAAGAATGCTGTAGCTATTAACAGAGTCACTGTGATGCAGGCTGACGGTGTGCTCCCCCCTCTTTAATGGTGGCACTCCCCACGGACACGGAAAACACTCGCTGGGGCCGTGGGAGGACTGAAGACAAGGACAGGGAGGCACAGTACTCACTGACAGCAACTGCAGCGTGGACCAGAGATCAGCGGTGCACAGCAGGGACGGTGATGTGGCACCGGAGAGTCAGAAATGGCGCTGGCACGTTCGCCTTTCACTTTCTTGTATGGGTGCGCTGGAGCATTGCGCTCAGCATTCTGGGCTCTCCTAAGATGGCGGCAAATGGGTCTCCTGACCTCATGGGCAGTGCTAAAAATCTCCCGCACTTTTGCAAGGTACAGTTAACCCTTTGTGGGCGTTCTTACACAGCGATGTGGCGCAGCAAACAAGTCCTGGGCGTTTTAACTCTTCCAGGGCTGTAACACACTGAGAGGACAGTCTTTAGGGCTTACTTCAGGGGTATAGGGCTCCCCCTCTTTGTGGCAAGCACTCTCAGGGAATAAACTTGATCTTAGCAAAGTCCACAATAAAGACCGATGCTCTGGAGACAATTTGGCGCACTTTTCGTGGCGACTTTCTCAAAATGGCACACACTCGTATCCTGTTCGTGACGCCAGTTTTTCTTGCGGTGACCAGATGGAAGGTAACGCTGCAGTTGGGATTGCGGGGTGCAAACAGCGCAGACTTGTCACGGTCTCTGGGCACGAGGGCGCAGCGCTGGTGCTGTCCCACGTTACCACCACTGGTACCGGTGATGAGGGGGCTGCACAAATGTTGGTGGTGATTGTTCCCCCGGGGCGCTTCCCCTATACTGTGCCGACTGGTGGTGTTTGGGGCGCCCTGATGTTGTCGGTGCAGAGTCAGACACAGAAACGGTTGTAAAGTTGAACTTTTACTTCCATGGGTGTGGAGGCACAAATGCTTAAACAGTTTCTTCAATACAAAACAACGGGGTATGCCTGGTGACACAGCAAAGTCCTGGGGTGCAGGGTAGACTTGATGAAAGGTGTTCCTAGCCCCTTATACTTCAGTGTTACAGCCCTAAGGTGCGTCTGGGCTCCTATTTGGCTCATAGGAGGATGCCCACCGTGATACTAGTACATAATATTCCCCACTCACGTTATGTGGTCCTGATAGCTCAGAGTTTCGGGGTGCAATAGTCAGGGTGGCAGGATATTCCACAGGTCTGGCCTTGGCCCCTGGATCCTGTGATACTTGCTATGGAGCACGTGTTCCAGAATGTTCTCTCCACAGTCTCATGCTGACGAGATAATGATGCTTGACTTCCTTCAGGGCGATGGCTAGGCAGACAGGGGACAGGATCTTCTGAATAGCTGGAGTATGTCAGCTCTCCAACCTTCCTGGGCCTGTCTAGGACTTGAGATTCCTGCACTAAACTCACTGCTTTCTTCACAGGACATCACACTTATCTCCTCACCTCCTCCTCCTAACACTCCACACTTCTCACTCCTCACACGCAGGACCTTCCTGCAGGGGTGTTACCATGGGGACCCAGTGATCAGCTGACTCCTCCCCTTTTCCCAGGCGATGTCCTCCCATTGGACATTTGGTTACTATTCAATCCTATGGGAGGTGTAATGCATGTGTGAGGCTCACTAGGTGGCGCTGAGTTGTGTGAGACTCAGGACCCCCTGCTATGTCACACAGGCTATGAAGCAACAGGAAATAATACAATGCACAGAGATCACCCTCAGCCCAGCCATAGCCAGCTCGGGGATGCCACACATGTCATTGCACTGTTGTTGCTTACAGAAAGTTTCTGGAAGCTAGATTACACAACAGTTCTTAATAAGCAGGCTACCCATGGCGGAAAGGGGAATGCTATTTAAGCGCCCTCTTCCACGCTGGTGAGAAGGCATTTGCACCACTTTCCAGAGAGGAGCGGCAGCTTGCTTTTTGAAGGTCTCCATGTAGGGATTGGTCAGCTTGAGGTGAGGCAGCAAATCAGTGACCCCGAGATGTCAAATGGTTCCTGAAACTGAGGACCCAGCTGCACTAATACTTAGCAGTGACACAGCTTCACCATCCATAAGGCGAAGTGAGCATATGGATGAAAAACACATTCCTGGACATACATACATATTTGCCATAACATACAGTGCTGGCCAAAAGTATTTGCACCCCTGCAATTCTGTCAGATAATACTCAATTTCTTCCAGAAAATGATTGCAATCACAAATGCTTTGGTAATAATATCTTCATTTATTTTGCTTGCAATGAAAAAACACAAAAGAGAATGAAAAAAAAAGTCAAATCATTGATCATTTTACACAAAACTCCAAAAATGGACCGGTCAAAAGTATTGGCACCCTCAGCCTAATACTTGGTAGCACAACCTTTAGACAAAATAACTGTGAACAACCGCTTCCGGTAACCATCAATGAGTTTCTTACAATGCTCTGCTGGAATTTTAGACCATTCTTCTTCGGCAAATTTCTCCAGGTCCCTGAGATTTGAAGGATGCCTTCTCCAAACTGCCATTTTGAGATCTCTCCACAGGTGTTCTATGGGATTCAGGTCTGGACTCATTGCTGGCCACTTTAGAAGTCTCCAGTGCTTTCTCTCAAACCATTTTCTAGTGCTTTTTGAAGTGTGTTTTGGGTCATTGTCCTGCTGGAAGACCCATGACCTCTGAGGGAGACCCAGCTTTCTCACACTGGGCCCTACATTATGCTGCAAAATTTGTTGGTAGTCTTCAGACTTCATAATGCCATGCACACGGTCAAGCATTCCAGTGCCAGAGGCAGCAAAGCAACCCCAAAACATCAGGGAACCTCCGCCATGTTTGACTGTAGGGACCGTGCTCTTTTCTTTGAAGGCCTCTTTTTTTTTCCTATAAACTCTATGTTGATGCCTTTTCCCAAAAAGCTCTACTTTTGTCTCATCTGACCAGAGAACATTCTTCCAAACAGTTTTTGGCTTTCTCAGGTTAGTTTTGGCAAACTCCAGCCTGGCTTTTTTATGTCTCTGGGTCAGAAGTGGGGTCTTCCTGGGTATCCTACCATAGAGTCCCTTTTCATTCAGATGCCGACGGATAGTACGGGTTGACACTGTTGTACCCTCGGACTTCAGGGCAGCTAGAACTTGTTTGGATGTTAGTCGAGGTTCTTAAGCCACCATCCGCACAATCTTTCGTTGAAATCTCTCGTCAATTTTTCTTTTCCGTCCACATCTAGGGAGGTTAGCCACAGTGCCATGGGCTTTAAACTTCTTGATGACACTGCGCACGGTAGACACAGGAACATTCAGGTCTTTGGAGATGGACTTGTAGCCT
Source organism: Leptodactylus fallax (assembly GCA_947044405.1). Lineage (NCBI taxonomy): Eukaryota > Metazoa > Chordata > Amphibia > Anura > Leptodactylidae > Leptodactylus > Leptodactylus fallax. The sequence goes on from CAMRHE010000045.1 coordinate 3,242,350, forward strand.
TGAGATTGCTCATGCTTCCTCACAATTTTGCTTCTCAAGTTCTCAGACAGTTCTTTGGTCTTCTTTCTTTTCTCCATGCTCAATGTGGTACACACAAGGACACAGGACAGAGGTTGAGCCAACTTTAATTCATTTCAACTGGCTGCAAGTGTGATTTAGTTATTGCCACCACCTGTTATGTGAAACAGGTAAGTAACAGGTGCTGTTAATTACACAAATTAGAGAAGCATCACATGATTTTTCAAAGGGTGCCAATACTTTTGTCCACCCCCTTTTTTATGTTTGGTGTGGAATTATATCCAATTTGGCTTTTTGACAATTGTTTTTGTGGTTTTCCATTGACGACAAATTAAATGAAGATATTATTACCAAAGCATTTGTGATTGCAATCATTTTCTGGAAGAAATTGAGTATTATCTGACAGAATTGCAGGGGTGCCAATACTTTTGACCAGCACTGTATATATATATATATATATATATATATATATATATATATATATACACAGTTGTGTTAAAAAGTTTACATACCCCGGCAGATTTTTTTGTTATTTGGCCTTTTTTCAGAAAATATGAATGATAACACAAAAACTTTTTCTCCACTAATGGTTAGCAGTTGGTTATTGTCTTTATTGGTGAGTAACATTGTTTTTTTTTTTTATCTTTGATCACTTTCCCTGAGCCTCCGCTTATTATAATCTAGGGTCTGAAGGGACCCTAGAGTATAATAACAGCAGTTCCGGTTCGGATATGTCCTATCTGAACAAAACTGCAGGTAGAAATTTCCAAATATTGTAATAATCGAACCGAAATAACCAGTGTGCTCAAAATCATGTTGATTATCAGGTTGACCTTTGACGTTTCGGTTATTTTTCGATTAATTTCCCAGCCCTAGCTCAACCCCTCCATAGCAATTCTGCTCTGCTCAGCTCCCCCCCATCAGGGCCGTTTTAACACATTGGTGGGCCCAGTGCAAAGGTTTCATAAGTGGGGCCCCCCACCACCACCCGGGCAATTATACCCATCTGAAAGCTGTGAAAAACTGGGATTTTAAATGGTGACATCCGGGCCGGAGTCTGCTCAGGGCGCTGCAGACTCAATGTAAGTGACATCATCACATCGCGTCTGCAGCTCCCAGGGAAGAATAGGGGGGGGGGGCCCCCCCCCCCCCCCCCCCCCCCCCGGTGAAGCAGGGGGCGGGGGGCCCCCCGCTTCTTTTTGGTGGGCACCGGGGGCCCCCCGGAGCGGGGGGGGGGGTGTGGGGGGGGGGCCCCCCGGCCCCCGGGGGGGGCCGCCCCCCGGGGGGGGGGGGGGGGGGGGGGGGGGGGGGGGGGGGGGGGTGGGCCCCGGCCCCGGGGGGGGGGCGCCGGGGGCGGCGGGGCGGCCCCCCCCGGGGGGGGGGGGGGGGGGGGGGGGGGGCGCGGCCCCCAAACGAAAAAAAGGGGAAAAAGAGGTGGGGGGGGGTGTGTGTTTTTTTTTTGGTGGGGGGGGGGGGGGGGGGGGGGGGGGGGGGGGGGGGGGGGGGGGGGGGGGGCTCTGTAGTCATTGTATTATTTCCTGTTGCTTCATAGCCTGTGTGACATAGCAGGGGGTCCTGAGTCTCACACAACACAGCGCCACCTAGTGAGCCTCACACATGCATTACACCTCCCATAGGATTGAATAGTAACCAAATGTCCAATGGGAGGACATTGCCTGGGAAAAGGGGAGGAGTCAGCAGATCACTGGGTCCCCATGGTAACACCCCTGCAGGAAGGTCCTGCGTGTGAGGAGTTAGAAGTGTGGAGTGTTAGGAGGAGGAGGTGAGGAGATAAGTGTGATGTCCTGTGAAGAAAGCAGTGAGTTTAGTGCAGGAATCTCAAGTCCTAGACAGGCCCAGGAAGGTTGGAGAGCTGACATACTCAGCTATTCAGAAGATCCTGTCCCCTGTCTGCCTAGCCATCGCCCTGAAGGAAGTCAAGCATCATTATCTTGTCAGCATGAGACTGTGGAGAGAACATTCTGGAACACGTGCTCCATAGCCAGTATCACAGGATCCAGGGGCCAAGGCCAGACCTGTGGAATATCCTGCCACCCTGACTATTGCACCCCGAAACTCTGAGCTATCAGGACCACATAACGTGAGTGGGGAATATTATGTACTAGTATCATGGTGGGCATCCTCCTATGAGCCAAATAGGAGCCCAGACGCACCTTAGGGCTGTAACACTGAAGTATAAGGGGCTAGGAACACCTTTCATCAAGTCTACCCTGCACCCCAGGACTTTGCTGTGTCACCAGGCGTACCCCGTTGTTTTGTATGGAAGAAACTGTTTAAGCATTTGTGCCTCCACACCCATGGAAGTAAAAGTTCAACTTTACAACCGTTTCTGTGTCTGACTCTGCACCGACAACATCAGGGCGCCCCAAACACCACCAGTCGGCACAGTATAGGGGAAGCGCCCCGGGGGAACAATCACCACCAACATTTGTGCAGCCCCCTCATCACTGGTACCAGTGGTGGTAACGTGGGACAGCACCAGCGCTGCGCCCTCGTGCCCAGAGACCGTGACAAGTCTGCGCTGTCTGCACCCCGCAATCCCAACTGCAGCGTTACCTTCCATCTGGTCACCGCAAGAAAAACTGGCGTCACGAACAGGATACGGGTGTGTGCCATTTTGAGAAAGTTGCCACGAAAAGTGCACCAAATTGTCTCCAGAGCATTGGTCTTTATTGTGGACTTTGCTAAGATCAAGTTTATTCCCTGAGAGTGCTTGCCACAAAGAGGGGGAGCCCTATACCCCTGAAGTAAGCCCTAAAGACTGTCCTCTCAGTGTGTTACAGCCCTGGAAGAGTTAAAACGCCCAGGACTTGTTTGCTGCGCCACATCGCTGTGTAAGAACGCCCACAAAGGGTTAACTGTACCTTGCAAAAGTGCGGGAGATTTTTAGCACTGCCCATGAGGCCAGGAGACCCATCTGCCGCCATCTTAGGAGAGCCCAGAATGCTGAGCGCAATGCTACGCGCACCCATACAAGAAAGTGAAAGGCGAACGTGCCAGCGCCATTTCTGACTCTCCGGTGCCGCATCACCGTCCCTGCTGTGCACCGCTGATCTCTGGTCCACGCTGCAGTTGCTGTCAGTGAGTACTGTGCCTCCCTGTCCTTGTCTTCAGTCCTCCCACGGCCCCAGCGAGTGTTTTCCGTGCACAGTGTCCGTGGGGAGTGCCACCATTAAAGAGGGGGAGCACACCGTCAGCCTGCATCACAGTGACTCTGTTAATAGCTACAGCATTCTTAAAGGGACAGCATTCCAAGTTGTAGTCTCCATTCCCTGCCAGCAAGCAGTTGAGTTTCTTAAAGAGACTGCGACCTAATTCCAGTCATACCGGCAAACAACATGACTGATCAAAGTGACATTGTGCCGTCTGTTTCTAGTGATCCAGCAGTGCCCATGGCGAGCAGCCTACCATTCTCCATGCCATTTTACCCTGGCGCACCATGGCTGCCGCGCTACAAAGGGGAGGCGCATACCCTCAGGGACTTTCGTGAGAAGATGCTGTCTCTCTTCCAGTTCTATCCTCTGAATACAGAACAGCAGATACAGATCCTGCTGGGCCAGCTTGAGGGTGCTGCAGCTAGGGAGGTCAAATCCTGGCCTGCCTCTGACAAAAGAACCCCTGGGCAAATTCTGGACAAACTCCAGGTGAACTTTGACGTGCGATCTGTCTCCGAGGTAAAGATGTACTTCTTTTCCAGACGACAACTACCTGGTGAGACCCTGCGGGACTATGCTTTATCCCTCCAAGAGGCATTCAGAGCTGTGGTGCAAGTGGATCCACGTGAAAATGTGGACTCTGATAAAATCTTGCTTGACCGCTTCATAGAAGGGGCGGGTACCACATTGCTCCAGAGTCAGTTGCGAATGCTTGCTGCACAACATCCCAGCATCACGTTTGCTGACTTCAAGGCCCTTGCCATCCAGGTCTTGGGACAGGAGCAGCCCCAGCCGAGCCCAGTCATCTGTGCTCCCTCACCTGGACCCTCAACAAGCATTGCTCCAGTTGTCCTGCCACTACCTCTGGGTACCTCACCTGCTGCCCAAACTGCGCAGACTACACCAGCAGACTCCAGAGATGACCTCCTGGCCCGAGTGGATCATCTGACCCGTGCCATGGAACAGATCACCGTCCGTCTAGATCGTCTGACCCAGCTGTCTTCATCGTCCAGTGATCCTTTGCGAAGTCTCAACATCTCACCTGAGTCGCCGCCCAGACGTCCGTCTTCAGTGAAACCTCCGCAGAGTGAGAGGCCATACTGTACCTATTGCCATAGATATGGACACACCAGGCCTCAGTGTTTTCAGTTAAACGGGCCACCCCCGAGGCAGCGGGCCGCCCCTCGGGAGGAAAGAAGAAGGGCCCAGGTGAATCTTCAGTGCCATTGTCACGCTTCGTCTCAGCCTGCCCACACATCACAATCCGGGTGAACGGCGTCCCTCTGACAGCGTTGGTGGACACTGGATCTCAGGTAACAACCCTGCGCAAGCAGGTGTTCCTTGAACATTGGGACTTAGGTGTGTTGAATAGAACACCTGACACATGGATAAATCTGTGTGCCAGCAATGGACAGCCCATACCACAGCAGGGTTATTGGGAACCCACTATCCAGATTGGGGACTTGAAACTGTCTAGACAGGGGGTAATTGTCACTGATGTAGAGGATGATAGGTTTGCAGTTGTAATATTAGGCATGAATGTTTTACGCCATTGCTTTGCAGAAGTGTTGGATGCCTTGCATGCCTCTCTCCTTACAGCTTCTCCCAGTGACCAGCAGACCATTCAGCGGGCCATTCGTGTACTCAATGCCCAGCACAAGTTCGCCAACAAACAAGGTGAAATTGGTCGAGTCCGGATCCAAGATACCCGTCCAGTAACCCTACAGCCTGGAACAGAAACTATGGTGTGGTGCCGTGCCCGTCCGGGCATAGAAAATCAGGACTACGAGGCCTTGCTACAACCCATACAGGTAGATGGCCAACCACTTGTCATGGCTGCCCGCAGCCTTGTCACAGTTTCCAATGGACGTGTTCCTGTCCGCTTAGTCAACTTGGGCGATGCTCCCGTGAACCTCCACAAGTTCCACTCTGTGGCCCTGCTACACCGGTTAGCACCAGAAGACATTCTCTCTGGTGATTCTACCGCCACACAGCGTTCCTCCCAAGCTGCTGAGAACATTCAGAATGGAGCCACGAAGTCCTGGTGGGATGAATTGAACGTGGGAGACGCCAATACCCCTATAGAGCACATCAATGGGGTTCGCAATGTGGCCAAGCGTTACCAACAGGCATTCAGCAAACACCCATTGGACTTTGGTAAGACCACGACCATACAACATCGCATTCTGACTGGCAACCACCATCCAATCAAGGAGCGTCATCGTCCAATATCACCAGCGATGTACCAACCGGTGAAAAAGTTGATCCAAGAGATGCGAGATGCTGATGTCATCCGGGAGAGTAACAGCCCCTGGGCAGCCCCGCTAGTCCTTGTCAAGAAGAAAGACGGAACCCTACGATTTTGTGTGGACTATCGTAAACTCAACAACGTCACGCACAAAGACGCATACCCATTGCCGCGGATTGAGGAATCTCTAACGGCTTTGGGATCAGCTACCTGTTTCTCGACCCTGGACTTAACCAGTGGATACTGGCAAGTCCTTATGGCGCCTGAAGATCGTGAAAAGACTGCGTTTACGACCCCGATGGGACTCTTTGAATTCAATAGTATGCCATTTGGGCTATGTAATGCCCCAGCCACATTCCAACGGCTTATGGAGAGGTGCCTCGGCCATGAGAATTTCCAGAGTGTGCTACTGTACCTGGACGATGTTATTGTATTCTCCCGGACATACCAAGAACACCTTCGTCACCTGTCCGAGGTATTCAAGGTACTTATACAGCACGGCCTAAAGATGAAGCCCTCCAAGTGCTACCTGTTGAAACCCCAAGTTCACTACCTTGGGCATGTCGTGAGCGCACAAGGCGTCCAACCTGATCCTGAAAAGATCACTGCAGTCCAGAACTGGCGAAGACCAACTACCGTCAAAGAAGTCCAAAGCTTCCTTGGATTCGCAGGTTACTACCGGCGTTTCATACCACACTTCGCCCAAGTAGCCGAGCCTCTGAACGAGTTGTTGCGCGGTTGTCCCAGAGAAAACTACAACCGAAAGCTTCCGGTAGACTGGACAGCGCGTCAAGAGGAAGCCTTTCAAGCGCTTAAAGCACTTCTGACGCAGCCACCAATTCTAGCCTATCCCGACTACAGTCAGCCATTCCGCTTGTACACAGATGCAAGTCACCAAGGTTTGGGTGCAGTGTTGTCCCAGGTTCAGGACAACAAAGAGCGAGTCATCGCCTACGCCAGCAGGAGTCTGAGAGGCGCGGAGAAGAACGACCAGAACTATAGTTCTTTCAAACTCGAACTTCTGGCGCTTGTCTGGGCCGTGACAGAGAAGTTTAAAGACTACCTGGCTGCCACACCCTTTACCGTGTACACAGATAACAATCCGTTGGCGCATCTGGACACTGCTCGACTGGGAGCCCTTGAACAACGGTGGGCCTCAAGACTCGCGAATTACAAGTTCTCTGTCAAGTATCGCAGTGGCAAGTCCAACGCTAACGCTGATGCACTCTCAAGGTTGCCTGTGGGAGAAGAACCACCCCGAGAAGACATCTGGGAAGAGGTGGAGATGCCACCATTCTACAACAAGTTTGCCCAACAGGTTGCTATTGGTGTCCCTGTAGAAGGAGAATCTCTGGCGAAAACAGCTGCCGAATCCCTCCAGGAGCCATCTCTGTGGAAAACGTTCCAAGAAGAGAGCAGAGTTTTAGGAGAATTGTCAGATTTCCTGCTTACAGGAAGAATACCAACCCGTGTAAAGAGAGGTCTTCATGACGTGGAATTAAAACGCCTTTGGCGACAGAGGAAGCGCCTGTTTGTCCAACGAGGCCTTCTACTTAGAAACACTCTTGATCCTGTCACAGGTGAAAGGCTTCATCAGATCCTCGTACCAAGAAGAGATGCACAGATGATACTTGAGGCGTATCATGACAGATCCGGTCACTTCGGGGTACAAAAGACCGAAGCTACCATCCGTCGTCGCTTCTATTGGGTTGGGATGAGGAGTGACATTGAGAGTTGGTGCCGAGAGTGTCCCGCCTGTAGTATCACCAAGGAAGGTCGAAGAGATCAGAAGGCCCCTCTACATCCAATTAAGACTCAAAAGCCGTGTGAAATTGTTGCTCTGGACCATGTGAAGTTGGGTCCCACACGTTCTGGCTACAGCTACGCTCTGACAATGGTGGATCATTACTCCAAGTTCCTTGTCATCGTGCCTGTCAGAGATCTTACAGCAAGAACTACGGCTGAGACCTTCTACGCAGAGTTTGTCCGCCATTACGGTTGTCCTGAGCATATCCTCACCGACCGTGGATCGGCGTTTGAATCCCAATTGTTCCGTGAGCTGTGTCAGTTCCAAGACTGCAAGAAGTTGCGAACCACAGCGTATCACCCTCAAGGGAATGGTATGTGCGAGAAGGCAAATCAAGTGATCATCGGCATGCTAAGAACAGCCGCAGTTACACCTGGTGTTGAGTGGCCTGAGCGTATCAAGGACTTGGCCTATATTTACAACAACACACCCCAAACATCTACGGGATACGCACCATTTTATCTAATGTTTGGAAGACAAGGTCAACTTCCTTCCGACTTAACCCTTGGTGTGAAGGTCCCTGACACCATCAATCCACTACCCATAACAGACTGGGTTGTTGAACACCGCCGACGTATGGAGGAAGCTAAAGAGATAGTTGAAACGCGCATGGATGAGGTTCGTAGGAGACAACAGGAGGATTACAACCATCACGCCCATGCAGCGCCCCTGAAAGTTGGCGACCGTGTATGGTTAAGGAATAACCATCGGAATGGGAAATTGGATCCATTCTGGGAGAAAGAACCATACAGTATCATCTCCATACCATATCCTGAATCCGACGTGTATGAGATCTCTAAACCTGGGAGACAGCCCCAAGTAGTACACCGAAACCGTCTGAAGCTGTGCCTTAAAGAAGGACTACCCACAGAGGTGCCCCCAGCTGAGACAACGAGTACAGAGATCTTGTCACCTTCTCAAGCGAAAGAGAGACCCCCAACGTTAACTGAGCTTATGTGGGCGCCTAAACTACTACCATTTAGCTGTTATCCACCAATTGCTCTAGTGCAAGAGAACCCTTCGACAGATGATTTAATTGATTTCAGTGACTCTGTTCCTGATTCAAATCTCGTTCCACTTAGGCGTTCTGAGCGTACCACAAAAGGCATACCTCCAACACGCTATAGTGATGCCATGGCTGTCCTTGGGTAAAAGAGGTTAACTGTCTCTGCTTCTGTATATGTTATTCCTGCTCTGATTACATTAATGTTTTTCCTGTGTGTATATACAGTATATATATAATATCTTGCCATGTAATATAGTATTTACATTTATATGCAACAATCCAAGCCATAGTGCCTGGCTCACCGAGCCAAGGAAGTTCTGTTACCCCATTGCGGTATGGACATTCGTGCTAGAGTGCCTACTCTTCCTTACAGAAAGGACTGTTTATTGTTTCTCAGAGAGACTCTCATGATAATGGACACTCACAAAATTTGTGCCAGAGAGCCTCTGGACCCATTTGCACTACTGTTGTTTCTATATGGACTGTCTGATGGTACCGCCAAAAGGTTCCATAAGTCTGAGTTTAATTATCTCTCCGTTACCCTTCAGACTTCTCATGGACATTCCAGGACTATGCCGGGAGGTCTTACCTCAAGTTTCTAGGTATTATATTTTTCTAAACTGTTAGTGACATTTGCACTTTATTCGTATTTATTAACGTTATGTTACATTTCTCACCTTCACCCCAGCCCGTCGCCGAGGTCGGCTCAGGGAAAGAGGGGGAGTATGTGGCATCCCAGAGCTGGCTATGGCTGGGCTGAGGGTGATCTCTGTAGTCATTGTATTATTTCCTGTTGCTTCATAGCCTGTGTGACATAGCAGGGGGTCCTGAGTCTCACACAACACAGCGCCACCTAGTGAGCCTCACACATGCATTACACCTCCCATAGGATTGAATAGTAACCAAATGTCCAATGGGAGGACATTGCCTGGGAAAAGGGGAGGAGTCAGCAGATCACTGGGTCCCCATGGTAACACCCCTGCAGGAAGGTCCTGCGTGTGAGGAGTTAGAAGTGTGGAGTGTTAGGAGGAGGAGGTGAGGAGATAAGTGTGATGTCCTGTGAAGAAAGCAGTGAGTTTAGTGCAGGAATCTCAAGTCCTAGACAGGCCCAGGAAGGTTGGAGAGCTGACATACTCAGCTATTCAGAAGATCCTGTCCCCTGTCTGCCTAGCCATCGCCCTGAAGGAAGTCAAGCATCATTATCTTGTCAGCATGAGACTGTGGAGAGAACATTCTGGAACACGTGCTCCATAGCCAGTATCACAGGATCCAGGGGCCAAGGCCAGACCTGTGGAATATCCTGCCACCCTGACTATTGCACCCCGAAACTCTGAGCTATCAGGACCACATAACGTGAGTGGGGAATATTATGTACTAGTATCATGGTGGGCATCCTCCTATGAGCCAAATAGGAGCCCAGACGCACCTTAGGGCTGTAACACTGAAGTATAAGGGGCTAGGAACACCTTTCATCAAGTCTACCCTGCACCCCAGGACTTTGCTGTGTCACCAGGCGTACCCCGTTGTTTTGTATTGAAGAAACTGTTTAAGCATTTGTGCCTCCACACCCATGGAAGTAAAAGTTCAACTTTACAACCGTTTCTGTGTCTGACTCTGCACCGACAACATCAGGGCGCCCCCAAACACCACCAGTCGGCACAGTATAGGGGAAGCGCCCCGGGGGAACAATCACCACCAACATTTGTGCAGCCCCCTCATCACCGGTACCAGTGGTGGTAACGTGGGACAGCACCAGCGCTGCGCCCTCGTGCCCAGAGACCGTGACAAGTCTGCGCTGTCTGCACCCCGCAATCCCAACTGCAGCGTTACCTTCCATCTGGTCACCGCAAATCCATTACAGGGTCAACCCTACCTTCAGCACCTCCAACATACAGTCTCATGTAAAAAACCTCAATCCCCTCCTTCAGACCCCTCAAGATATGGTTCCATGTAAAAAACCTCAATCCCTTCCAAGGAACAGTTCCATGTAGAAAAAAACCTCAATCCCCAACCCTCCAATATACATTCCCATTAAAAAAATCTGCTCTCTTCCTTCAGCCTCCTTCAACATACAGTACCATGTAAAAAAAAATTCTCAATTCCCTTCCTTAGATCATCCATGATACAGTCCCATGTAAAAATCATCAACCCAATTCCTTAGACCCTCCAAGATACTGTTCCATGTAAAAAACATTCCTCCCTTCAGACACTCCAACATGCAGTATCATGTAAATACATCTCTACTCTCCCCAGTGCCCCTTTTATCATGCTGTAATATAAAAGACCATGTCTTTTCCTGTGACAGCATACTGACCATCAAATCCAGGAGACTGTGCCGAGACCTGGTGTAATACAGTTTGTGACAATAGTATGGCCACTAATCCTGGTCTGAAGTACTGTATATATAGACCAACACTGAGCAATTATGATATACTGTATACAGTGGCATGCAAAAGTTTGGGCACCCCCTGGTCAAAATGTTATTGTGAACAGTTAAGCAAGTTGAAGATGAAATGATCTTTAAAAGGAATAAAGTTAAAGATTAAACACACTTGTCTATAATTTTAAGCAATATCAGTGTATTATGTTTGAGTACAATTTTAGAGTGAAAAAGGGAAAGGAGTACCTTGCAAAAGTTTGGGAACCCTTGTAGATTTGTGTGCTTAGATAACTTGACCAAGGTCTCAGACTTTAATTAGCCAGTTAGGGTTATGGCTTGTTCACTATCATCGTTAGGAAAGGCCAAGTGATGCAAATTTTACAGCTTTATAAATCTCCAGCCTCCTCTAACCTTGTGCCAAAAAACAGCATCCATGGGTTCTTCTAAGCAGCTGCCTAGCACTCTGAAAATGAAAATGGTGGAGGCCCACAAAGCAGGAGAAGGCTATAAGAAGAAAGCAAAGCGTTTTCAAGTTGCCCTTTCATCAGTTCCAAATGTAATTAAGAAATGGCAGTTACCAGGAACAGCGGAGGTCAAGATAAGGTCTGGAAGACCAAGAAAAATTTCAGAGACAGCTGCTCGTAGGATTGCCAGAGTGACTAATCAGATCCCCGCTTGACTGCAAAAGACCTTCAGGAAGATTTAGCGGACTATGGAGTTGTGGTACATTGTTCTACTGTTCAGTGATACCTGCACAAATGGCCTTCATGGAAGAGTCATCAGAAGAAAACCTCTCCTGTGTCCTCACCATAAAATTCAGCGTCAGAAGTCTGCAAAAGAACATCTAAACAAGCTTGATGTATTTTGGAAACAAGTCCTGTGGACCATTGAGGTTAAAATAGAACTCTTTGGCCACAACGATCAAATGTATGTTTGGAGAAAAAAGGGCACAGAATTTCAGGAAAAGAACATCTCTCCAACCATAAAGCATGGGGGTGGATCAATCATGCTTTGGGGATGTGTTGCAGCCAATGACATGGAGAACATTTCACAGGCAGAGGGAAGAATGGATTCAATGAAATTTCAGCAAATTCTTGAAGCAAACATAACACCATCTGTAAAAAAGCTGAAATTGAAAAGAGGATGGCTTCTATAAATGGATAATGATCCTAAACACACGTCAAAATCCACCATAGACTACCTAAAAAGGCGCAAGCTGAAGGTTTTATCATGGCCCTCACAGTCCCCTGATCTGTACATCATTGAAAATCTGTGGATAGACCTCAAAAGAGCAGTGCATGCAAGATGACCCAGGAATCTCACAGAACTGGAAGACTTTTCCATGGAAGAATGGATGAAAATCCCTTAAACAAGAACTGAAAAATTCTTGGCTGGCTAAAAAAAGCATTTACAAGCTGTGGTACTTGACAAATGGGGTGCTACTAGGTATTAACCATGCAGGGTGCCCAAACTTTTGCATCGGGTCATTTTCATTTTTTGTTATTTTGAAAATGTAAAATATGAAAAAAATTTTTTTTTTCCAAAAAATACATTGGGAATGTGGTCATCTTTACTGTTATGCCTTTTGAAGATCATTTTATCTTCAACTTGCTTAACTGTTCACAATGACAGTCAATTTGACCAGGGGTGTCTAAACTTTTGCATGGCACTGTATATACAGTATCTACAATTCTTTCATAATGGCTGATAACAGAGGCCAACAATGAGAGAATGCTGTATGTACAGTCTTGGCCGTAAGTGTTGGCGCCGCTGACATTTTTCCAGAAAATGAAGTATTTCTCCTGGAAAATTATTGCAATTACACGTTTTGTTATACAAATGTTTATTTTCTTTGTGTGTATTGGAACAACATAAACAACTGAAAAAACCCTTTGGAAAAAATTACTGAAATCAATCGCTTCCTATAACCATCAACAAGCTTCTTACACCTCTCAACTGGAATTTAGGACTCCTTTTCTTTTACAAAATGCTCCAGGTCTGTCATATTTGAAGGGTGCCTTCTCCCAACAACAATTTTAAGATCTCTCCACAGATGTTCAATGGGATTTAGATCCAAACTCATTGCTAGCCACTTCAGAACTCTCCAGCGCTTTATTTCTATCCATTTCCGGGTGCTTTTTGAAGTATGTTTGGGGTCATTGACCTAAACGCAAACCCAGCTTTCTGACACTACGCCCTACATTGCGACCCAGAATCCTTTGGACAGCTTGAAGTTCTTTGGAACTTGATTGGGGCTGCTTATTTGACCATCCAGACTATCCTGTGTTGCAACTTTTCTCAGCAATTTTCTCTTCCGACCACATCCAGGGAGAGTAGCTACAGTGCCATGGGTTGTAAACTTCTTGATTATGTTGCACAGCATGGACAAAGGAACATCAAGATCTCTGGAGATAGATTTATAGCCTTGAGATTGTTGATATTTCTCCACAATTTTGGCTCTCAAGTCCTCAGACAGTTCTCTGAGGAAACACAGCTTTTTTGTGGCAGATTTTGCTGCATTTTTGAATCCAAAGCCAAGAATGGCTACAAAAGGAATGCAAAATATATAGGAAGTCCTTCTACTTCTACCTTCTGCTCAATCCACTTTTGACTTTGGCCAAAAAAAGGCAGCAAAGTCTGCAACAAAAAAAAAGCTGTTTTTCCTCAAGGTGGGGCTTTAGTCTAAAGAATCCTTGCCTATACAGATGCTTAAACTGACTTTACTTTATCCATAAAGAATGACCACTGGTCCTGCGTATACTTCTTGAACAGAATGAATTATGTGTAATCATGTGACCTAAATGTACAGTAATACCTCGTACATTCGCGAGGTTAGGGTCCAGAACCGGTCGCGGATCGCGAGGAATCGCGAATGTTTGGTACAAGCGCTTAGAAGCGCTTACAATGCCAGTTTCTAATGTTTAACCCCTAAATATCAATAAACTTTACCCTACAGTACTGTACAGTATACTAAAGTATACTGTACAGTACTGTATATTAATACATTCATTCATTTTTCTTATACACTCACAGTAAAATGAAACTAATTACCGGGTACGTAACGAACAGGACGCTACTACCCAATAGCGAAGGTGTTTTTTTTTTTTTAAATTTCACAGATCTGAGAAAAAAAGAGCAAAATCTATATATGTTAGTTGCCAAAAAAATATCGCGAATCTGTGAATTCGCAAATTTGGAAACGTGAGTGTACGAGGTATTACTGTATTACTTTATATATATCAACTTTAAATTTCATCTGCCATCGAACAATGACAGCATGAGGTGCAAGGAGGCGCAAAAATAAAAACATTTATATATATAATAATAAGCACATAAAGTTGTATAATACATTTACATTCCCCCACTAGCTCATAAGCACACTTTATATATAAAATATAATGTATATAAACAAAGATTTGTAATAGGCAAGATATATCTGTTTCAGAGTGTTGCTACCAAAAAGGTAAATTTCTGGCTTTGTATCCTTTGCTAAAAATCAGGTCATTTTACCTTTAGACACGCATGCAATAAAGTTTATTGCAACTGAATTTTCATTCATTTTGATGTTGTCTAATAATGATTTATTAACCTTGCCAGGTGTTTTCAAGGCTGGGAGAGTGGAAGTGTTTGCAGTCTCAACTGATTTTTGGACAATTATAAAATGGGCGTATGAAGGTGAATCTTGCCTCATTTTTCTATGCTGACATCCTTTAAAGGGAATCTGTCAGGGCAATTTGGGACACTAAACCACCCACACGTCCATATGGACCTGGGGTTTAGTGTCCCAAATCACCTTGTTATAACGCAATCAATGGCCGCATTAAAAATAAAAAAGCTTTATACTCACCTTGCCGCTGTACTCCCTGCGTCTGCGCATTTCTTCAATGAAGCCAGAGGAGTACTCCTCGGCTTCAGTGCACATGCCCCGCAATTACGCAGTGATGCCGGAGTGTCCATCTTTGGCTTTACTGAAGAACAGCGAAGACGCAGGGAGGCGTGCCTCATGAATAAGCCGGACCGATCTCACCAAACAGCGTTGATCGGACCCTTATCTAGGTAAGTATAAAGGTTTTTTATTTTTAATGCACCTGTGGCTTGCATTACAACAGGGCGATTTGGGACACTAAACACAAGGTCTATAAGGACCTGTGGGTGGTTTAGTGTCCCAGATTGACCTGACAGATTCCCTTTAATTACTTTTTAACACTATAAAACTAAATAAAATATTTGTAAGAAGTTGATCCCAACAGCTTTGTTTGCTTTAGATTTGTTTCATCCCTAAAATGTGAAATGAATATGGAAACATACAATAAACACAAAATAAATAGAAAGGTAATTTAAAAAAATCCTCCATCAATGCTCAGGAAGACATCACACATGTGAGAAGACTGACCAAGGATAGGCCAGACAACAGAGCCCAGAGGATCTTGGAGTGGAGTCCCAGGCTTGGAGAATGTGAAATGGCCTAACGGAAGCCAGTGAGTGGACATTAGGGTTTGACCTATGGAAGCAGCCCCAACACCCTTCCTTAAGTATCCCATGCAAGAGAGAGTCCCCTTGCACCAGCCAGGTGGCTGAAGACAGGTAGTAAACAGTTTCTATGTTATCAGTTCTAACCTTCATACACTATTTATAAGTTATTCCTTTTCCCCAAGTTCCAGTAAAGAACCTTTCACCTACCTCGGAAGACAAGTATGGTGCAGGTTCCAACATATGCTCCTATAGAAATACAGATGGGACAGGAGGCCCTGGTATCCTTGCCAGTGGGCACCAGTATATGGCTGCAGAGTGCTACCCTGATGTTGCAATCAATGCTGAAGTGAGAAGGGAGGACTGTTGGGTGGAACGTTTGTGTGGTTCATGAAGGCCATATGTGGGAGAGGATGACAAATCTCAATGAGTACACCATGACCCTAGCCATGTGCAGATTGATGGCTGAAGTGTACCCAGTGCAGGGAGTGCAAGCTCCATAGGTATGTGTTGTGCCGACTAATGCGGCCATGGTCACTGTTACAGTGAGCACCCTGAGAATGGAAAAATCCAAACCAACAGAGAAGCAGTTGCTGCAAGAGGTTACCATAAATTGTTCCGGGCTGAGGGCACTCAAGTGACGATATTTGGCCTGTGTTATGATTTTGGGGAAGCATAAAATCTCTTTCTTGAGACATCAGGCAGATTTCAGGATGACCCAGATGTTTGAACATGAGATCCTGACTGGGGATGCTCAGTCAATTAGAAAATAGTATCCACAAACTCCACCAGCTCTGTATTAAAAAAGTGAAGATGATGCTGAAGCAGATGCAGTACATTTAGGTGATGTGGCCTAGTCCTTAGGCATCTCCAATCCTGCAGTTCTCTGTAGACTATTGGAGCTTGAATGTCTGCACAGTGTGAGATACCTATCCCCTGCCTAGGTTCATTGGCCGCTCTCAGCGGGGCCTGAAATTTCTCTATGTTGGATCGTACCAGTGGATATTGGAAATGCCTGTTGTTGAAAAAGACAAAGAGAAAACAACATTCTTCACCCTAGTGGGGCAGTGCAAATTACTCTGCATGACTGATGGGGTTATGCATGTGGGACTTGAATCAGGAACGCCTGCTTATCTCTCTCAACAATGTGATAATGCATTACAACACTGGAGTCTTGGATACAAATACAACCAAAGGCAACATATGCATGGAGTCTGCATGTTCTCCCCATGTTTGCGTGGGTCTCTCCCAGGTACCCCTGTTTCCTCCCACACTCCAAAGACATACTGATAATACTGAGCTCTATATGGGACAGTGATCAACAATGTCTGTAAATCGCTTTGGAATATGTTAGCGCTATACAAATAAGATAAATAAAAAAGTAATTTTCTTGTCCACATTTCAGGAACAGTTGGAGCAGCTGGATCAAGTCTTAACCTGATTAGAAGAGCACAGATTGAAACTGAAACCCAAGAAGAGCCATCTCCACAATGATAACTTTTTTTTTCACAAATTAAAAGTATTCAAAAATTCGATTTGGCAACTTTGCAGAATTTCGCGATACGATTTGATTCGATCCGAATTATATCGCGGCGAATTGCGTAACAAAAACAGCTATTTATTGGCTGCAGAGAGCCGAGGTGGGCAGGTGGGCGTCAAAATGGCGGAAACCCTTGGATGTCACGGTCATGTTTGACCACAGCATCCAAGGTGTAAGAAATCCCCGATCGGTTATGGAGCAGGATGTTAGCTGTTCATAACCGATCGGGGGATTTAAAACCTTGGATACAGCGGTCAAACATGCCGTGTGCGCTCGTGAAGGGGTTAAAGGGATGTGACATCACAGGGCTGGCTGCTGATTGGCTGCACGCATGGCATTGTGGGTGATCTCTCATTTCCAGAGTAACTTGCCCCATGTCCTAATTTATACAGCAGCCATTTTGAACTAAATGCGAATCGTTACCACGAATATTGAGGAAATTCGGATTTGATGCGAATCAAATTTTTCCTAAAATTCGGATCGAATTCCACTTCTGCAGCTTTGATTTGCTCATCTCTAGTGGCCACACCATGAGTTTTTCTCCATTTATGCCCATAGCAGGTATTCTTTGCTGCGTGAGATGATTTTGCTATGGAAGGCACAGTTTGGTAAGTCAGAAACTCTAAATACTTTGCACAGGTCAGTTTCACACCTTCAGGGACCCTAAAGTGGCATACCAGCTCTCTCCCCATGATTCCGGCCCAAAACATGACTCCGCCACCTCCTTGCTGACATTGTATCCTTGCTGTGACTTGGTGGCCATCCACCAACAATCCACTACTCCATCCATCTGGACCATCCAGGTTTGCTCGGCACTCATCTGTAAACAGATTAATTAGTCTTCATGTGTGTCTGGGCCTACTGAAACCATTTTTGCTTGTGAGCACTGTTTAGGGGTGCCCAAATAGTAGGATTATGCACAACTGAAAGTCTCTGGAGGATCCTACACCTTGAGGTTCGTGGGACTCCATAAGCACCCGCAGCTTCAAATACCTGTTTGCTGCTTCGTAATGGTATTTTAGCAGCTGCTCTCTTAATTGGATGAATTTGGCTGGCAAAAACTTTCCTCATTATTCCTTTATCTGCACAAACTCATCTGTGCTCTGAAGCAGTCACAAATGTCTTCACAGTATGATGATCGCGCTTACATTTTTGTGAAATACCTTGTCCAAGGCATTGCACTATTTGATGCTTTTTGGTAGCAGAGGGATCCTTTTTCTTTCCATATTGCTTGAAACCTGTGACCTACTTAATAATTTGGAAGGTCTTTCTTAAGTAGGTTTCCTTTAATTGGGCTCAACTGGCAAAGTAATTATCATAGGCACATATTCTCACCTATGCAAATGTTACAAAGCCTTTTTTACTGCAAACTGATGGATACTGGATACTGTGCTGATGCAGGTACAGGAATGGCAGGAATAGGGGATTGCATACACCAGCAAAATCCTCCATGAAAGTGACATGAACCTGGACAACTACAGTTCATTTAAACTGTAGCTGCTGTACTTTATTGACTGACAATAATTACCTGGTACATTTGGAGACGGCCAAGCTGGAGGCCCTCATACAGTCACCTGCATGGCTCACCTGAGCAATTTCTCTTTCAAACCACTGTATTGATGAGGGCACAACAATGCCACTGTTAATATTCTATTCCCCAATTCAGTAGAATGGGGGTCCCCTGTCATATCTTTGGTTTTCTCCGGGTTAACATATCTCCAAAGTCACAGTAGAATATCCAAGAGCTAACCTCAATGAGGCTGACCATGCACTAAGCCTATTCCAATTCAACCTGCTTATTCTAAGGCTGAGGCCCCATGTGGCAGAAATCTAGCTTTTTTTGTTGCAGGTTTTGCTGAAGTTTTTTCAGTCAAAGCCAGGACTAGATTGAGCAGAAAGGAGAAATATAAGTGCTTCCTAGATATTTCCCATTCCTTTGGAAGCCACTCTTAGCTTTGGCCCAAAAAAACGCAGCAAATCTGCAACAAAAAAGGCTACATTTACGCAACGTGGGGCCTCAGGCTAAGGCTAGGTTCACATCTGTTGGAGACTCCGCCTAGGAAACCACCAGTTATGAGTGTACAACTGTGGACATTATAAAGTGTGTTAGGTTCACCTGTACTATGGATTTATGAAAATAAGCAAGTAATTAAATTAATAAATCAATCAATAAATAAGTAAGTACGAGTTAATTTACAATTTTAAGAACATTTCCACCAAAAATATTAAGTAATATATTAGTAAGTTAGAATTTCCTATGGTAATTTTATTTTATTTACAGAAAAGTTACTATTTTTGCAGAAGTAATAGGAAGTGCAGCCATACTCCAGTTTACTAATATGTGATCAATTTAATATTTTATGTGGGGACTTTTATAGTATGTTCATTGTAGAATCTACAATAAACACACCTAGACCCTAGATCATTAGAATGAAGTCAGTGACAAAAAAAAAAAATGGCCTAGGCGTCCAATAAATTATAGCCTTCAAAACACAGTAGGCAAATTTATAAAGAATACATGCCAGGGTGCAAAAATTTAATGGACCTTCACCATACAGAGAGCAATAGAAAACAGTTAGCTGGTTTCTTCCAAGGAGACCTCATTTTTGTATTGTATGTTTGTAATGGGACATTTTTAAGCCCCTTGCTGTGATAGAGGCACGCGTCTGTTACCATAGCTGCTGGACAACTGCAAGTATGGACAGTCTAAATAGGAGTGTTCAGCTTATAACCATGTTATTTGTCTATTCAAGTATTCTGAAACCATATCCTACCTGCATGAGATTTGTGATTTTTTTTTTATGGACCCACATGGGACATCCAAAGCAAATGTTTCCAGCTGGTTGAAATTCTGTCCAAGCTGAATAAATAGAAGAATACCAGGCACATTCAAAGGATGAGGAATACAGTAGTCTGTGTTGCTCATCTTTTGTACAGAATCATCTGAGGGTGACTCACATGCAGGCTTTTGACTGGCATCTCTCCACTGTCTAGGCACCCTGTGTCTTTATTTTTGTGTGATGCTCTTGTTTGAAGTAAAGTGAATATTCAACTCATAACATTATGCAGCTATCTAGATGTGGAGAGGTCTATGCTGGGTACAGGTGTAAGACAATAATCTGCTATGCATGATATGATGACCTATGTAGCTGCAGAATTCAATTCTGCTGGACATAAATGTAGGTTATATGCCAGTATTTAAAAACTTTTTGGTGTATCATTAAAGTACAATATTTTTAACTTGCGGCAGATTTATTACAGAAAATTTTGTGACTGTCCTATACATCTGAATGAGATTTGTAGAAATACATATACATGCTGCAGGGGCAACCAAATTCAGATGTATTTTAGTAACTGAAATTTCTGTAACAAATTTGCTGCACCTGAATAAACCCTTGGTGGTCAAACATACTAAATGGATGTTGGCTGAACCTGCTAATTTTATCTAGGACTACCTGACCATCTAATTTAGGTGTCCCAAATCTCTCTTGACAGCAAATGGTGGGAGAAAGAAGAATTGTGCACTAACTTTTAACATGACAAATCCTTCTATGTTCATGGGAAATAAGCACCTGCTAGATTTATCTTGTAGTTCCCCTTTCCAGTATTCTATCTGGGACCTTCAGGGACAAGCTGGAGCATACAAAAAAAAAAAATCTCTGGAGTACCCAACATGTCTGAGCATCACATGGACGAGCCTTTGATTGCAATAGGCATCATATAATGCCTTAACCCCTATAAATATATGAAAGAAATAAGCACATTATTTTAGATTAAGTAAAATTAAATATATATGCTGGTCTTATTCCGTCATGCTCTGGATTAAGATGCAACAAATGCATCAAGAGAAACAGGTTTCTTAATAATTATTTTGTTGTATTTTTCCCTGAACATACAGCAGAAAATAAAATCATTGCAAGCTGTGAGCTGCAGTAGATTTGTGTTATAATTTACACCAGTATCTGACAGCCTGTGAGAGGCCCTTCCCCTTCTACTAAGTGCTGTAACAATTAAAAAAACAATAGGTCTGGTTGTATGTTTAGGGTCATTGTCTTGGTGGAAGGTGAATCTCCTTCCCAGTATCAAGTCTGTTGCAGTCTCTTTCTTCCAGAATTGCCTTGTATTTAGCTCCATCCATCTTCCCATCAACTCTGACCAGCTTCCCTGTCCCTGCTGAAGAAAAGGATCCCCACAGCATGATGCTGCCACCACCATGTTTCACAGTGGGGATGGTGTGTTCAGGGTGATGAGCAGTGTTACTTTTCCGCCACACATAACACTTTGCATTTAGGCCAAAACGTTTTGGTCTCATCTGACCAGAGCACCATCTTCCACATGTTTGCTGTGTCCCCTATATGACTTGTGGCAAACTGCAAACAACAGCACTTCTTATGTCTTTCTTTCAACAATGGTTTTCTTCTTGCCACTCTTCAATAGAGACCAGATTTATGGAGTGCATGACTTATAGATGTCCTGTGAACAGATACTCACTGTGGATTTCTGCAGCTTCTCCAGAGTGACCATGGGCCCTTTGGCTGCTTCTCTGACCAGTGCTCTCCTTGCTCGATCTGTCAGTTTAGGTGGACGGCCATGTCTCGGTAGGTTTGCAGTTGTAGAATACTTTTTCCATTTTTGGATGATGGATTGAATAATGCTCCTTGGGATGCTCAAAGCTTGGGATATATTTTTATAACCTAACCCTGCTTTAAACTTCTCTACAACTTTATCTCTGACCTGTCTGGTGAGTTCCTTGGTCTTCATGATGATGTCTGTTCGCAAGTGTTCTCTAACAAACCACTGAGGCCTTCACAGAACAGGTGTACAGTATTTATACTGAGACTAAATTACACACACCTAGACTCTATTAACTAATTAAGTGATTTCTGAAGGCAATTGTGCGCACTTGATTTTATTTAGGGGTATCAAAGTACAAGGGGCTAAATACTTTCGCTCATCACACTTAAACTTTTGAAAACCATGTATCATTTACGTTCCACTTCACAATTATCTGCTACTTTGTGTTGCTCTATCACTTAAAATCTCAATAAAATACATTTAAGTTTGTGGTTGTAAGGTGACGAAATGTGAAATAGTTCAAGGGGTATGAATACTTTTACAAGCCACTGTATAATCCATTGTATGCTATACTTGTTTATTGTAGTAAAGATGTTCCCTAAGCCACCACTTGTCTTACGCAGGTGAGGATTAACAACACATGCATGTAAACTACCATTAAACACTCCTCTAACACTTAATTATATAAATATATATATATATATATACAGTACAGACCAAAAGTTTGGACACATCTTCTCATTCCAAGAGTTTTCTGTATTTTCATGACTATAACAATTGTAGATTCACACTGAAGGCATCAAAACTATGAATTAACACATGTGGAATTACATACTTAACAAAAAAGTGTGAAACAACTGAAAATATTTCTTATATTCTAGATTCTTCAAAGTAGCCACCTTTTGCTTTGATTACTGCTTTGCACACTCTTGGCATTCTCTTGATGAGCTTCAAGAGATAGTCACCTGAAATGGTCTTCCAACAGTCTTGAAGGAAATGCTTAGCACTTGTTGGCCCTTTTGCCTTCACTCTGCGGTCCAGCTCACCCCAAACCATCTCGATTGGGTTCAGGTCTGGTGACTGTGGAGGCCAGGTCATCTGGCGTAGCACCCCATCACTCTCCTTCTTGGTCAAATAGCCCTTACACAGTCTGGAGGTGTGTTTGGGGTCATTGTCCTGTTGAAAAATAAATGATGGTCCAACTAAACGCAAACCGGATGGAATAGCATGCCGCTGCAAGATGCTGTGGTAACCATGCTGGTTCAGTATTCCTTCAATTTTGAATAAATCCTCTACAGTGTCACCAGCAAAGCACCCCCACACCATCACACCTCCTCCTCCATGCTTCACGGTGGGAACCAGGCATGTAGAGTCCATTCGTTCACCTTTTCTGCGTCGCACAAAGATATGGTGGTTGGAACCAAAGATCTCAAATTTGGACTCATCAGACCAAAGCACAGATTTCCACAGGTCTAATCTCCATTCCTTGTGTTCTTTAGCCCAAACAAGTCTCTTCTGCTTGTTGCCTGTCCTTAGCAGTGGTTTCCTAGCAGCTATTTTACCATGAAGGCCTGCTGCACACAGTCTCTTCTTAACAGTTGTTGTAGAGCTGTGTCTGCTGCTAGAACTATGTGTGGCATTGACCTGGTCTCTAATCTGAGCTGCTGTTAACCTGCGATTTCTGAGGCTGGTGACTCGGATGAACTTATCCTCCGCAGCAGAGGTGACTCTTGGTCTTCCTTTCCTGGGGCGGTCCTCATGTGAGCCAGTTTCTTTGTAGCGCTTGATGGTTTTGGTCACTGCACTTGGGGCGCTTGATGGCCACTCGTTTTCTTTACTTAGCTGCTTTTTTTCTTGCCATAATACAAATTCTAACACTCCATTCAGTAGGACTATCAGCTGTGTATCCACCTGACTTCTGAACAACACAACTGATGGTCCCAACACCATTTATAAGGCAAGAAATCCCACTTATTAAACCTGACAGGGCACACCTGTGAAGTGAAAACCATTTCAGGTGACTACCTGTTGAAGCTCATCAAGAGAATGCCAAGAGTGTGCAAAGCAGTAATCAAAGCAAAAGGTGGCTACTTTGAAGAACCTAGAATATAAGACATATTTTCAGTTGTTTCATACTTTTTTGTTAAGTATATAATTCCACATGTGTTAATTCATAGTTTTGATGCCTTCAGTGTGAATCTACAATTTTTATAGTCATGAAAATACAGAAAACTCTTGGAATGAGAAGATGTGTCCAAACTTTTGGTCTGTACTGTATATATATATATATATATATATATATATATATATATATACACACACTTGGAGAAAATTGTTGGTACCCCTCGTTTAATGAAAGAAAAACCCACAATGGTCACAGAAATAACTTGAATCTGACAAAAATGGAATTTGCCAAACTACATGTTGACAAGCCACAAAGCTTCTGGGAGAATGTCCTATTGACAGATGAGACAAAATTTTTGGCAAGGCACATCATCTCTATGCTCACAAACGGAAAAATGAAGCATCTCTTGAAAAGAACACTGTCCCTACTGTGCTGCTTTGCTACATCTGGCACAGGGTGTCTTGAATCTGTGCAGGGTACAATGAAATCTCAAGACTATCAAGGGATTCTAGAGAGAAATGTGCTGCCCAGTGTCAGAAAGCTTGGTCTCAGTCGCAGGTCATGGGTCTTGCAACAGGATAATGACCCAAAATACACAGCTAAAAACACCCAAGAATGGCTAAGAGGAAAACATTGGACTATTCTGAAGTGGCCTTCTATGAGCCCTGACCTAAATCCTATTGAGCATCTTTGGAAGGAGCTGAAACATGCTGTCTAGAAAAGGCACCCTTGAAATCTGAGACAACTGGAGCAGTTTGCTCATGAGGAGTGGGCCAAAATACCTGTTGAGAGGTGCAGAAGTGTCATTGACAGTTACAGGAATCGTTTGATTGCAGTGATTGCCTCAAAAGGTTGTGCAACAATATATTAAGTTAAGGGTACCATCATTTCTGTCCAGGCCTGTTTCATGAGTTTTCTTTTTTAAAAAATTCTGTTGAAGCATGGTTGAAAAGCAATGTCTGACTTTCATTTGTTCATTTTCATAGAATTTTTATATATTATTACTTTTGTCAGATATAAGTTGTTTCTGTAACCATTGTGTATGTGTTTTTCTTTCATTAAACGAGGGGTACCAACAATTTTGTCCACATGTGTATATATATACAATACTATGCAAAAGTTTTAAGCATGTGTGAAAAAAATAACAAAGCTTTCAAAAATAAAAGTGTTAATAGATTATTTTGTGAAAAATAATATTTGGTGCAAAGACCCTATGGAGGAGGAGTCCTGGAGGTTATGATATTGTGCCCACAAAGCTCTGATCTCAACATTATCTGTCTGGGATCACATGAACAGCCAGAAGAATTTCAGCAAACCTACATCCATAGAGGGATTCTCCAAGAACCTCCCTGCAAAGTTCCTTCAGAAACTGTGTGCAAGTGTACCTAGAAGAACTGATGCGGTTTTGAAGGCAAAGGGTGGTCACAACAAATATTGATTTCATTTAGATTTCAGGGGACATTCTTTATGGGTGGAGGAAGTATAGTTTAGGTATTTTGTATAGGAAAGGGTTCATTACAGTTAGAGTAGTTAAACTATGAATTGCCTTACATGAGGAGGCATTAATGGCAAATATATCAACATTTATAAAAGGTCAAGATGCTTATCTTACTGCAAGTGACAATGAGGGTTATGATTGATCTAACTACAATTTATAGGAACTACATTTTTGGAGATGAGAGGTTGAGACAGGTATTTATACTGACTGCCATATTGAGATTCAGGAAATAAATTTTACCTCGAAAATGGGGCAATTGGCATTTGCTTCAAAGGGGTTTTTGACTTCCTCTGGATCAACGCTGTAGGATTATACAGTATTGGCTAAACTGATGGAACTGTGTCTTTTTCAACCTTAACTATAGAGTTATTTAGCTAAGTATTTAAACAATATATTGAGCAAAATTAAGTAATTATTCTTATCCTTATGTTGTAAGATAAATTGAGACTCATATCCATTTTTACAGAAGAGTGTCTAATTTCTCCTGATTTATCATCAAATTCATCAGTAGAACTCCATAAATACACAGAATAGGATACATAGAATACAATGTACCTATTATTTTCTTAGATTCACAGAAAGTGAACTGCAAACCTTGAAAATTGCCTTTAACAGGCAAAACAATCTACACCACCACATTACAGAGAACTTTACAGTGATCAACAGCATACCTTTGTTATGTTTTTTACTGTTGTAGATGTGGAGACTTTAAAGTCTTATGCAAATGAGGCAGTTGGAGCACTGGGGGCGGCCCTTCAGCCCTGGGATCACCGCTCTTACTGCTCAAGTAGGGTAGGTGATGGAGAGGATCAAGTCCCACTACATAGGGTGGTCCAGGCAGGGCCGGTGTTGGGGGGGGCAAACTGGGCAATTGCCCAGGGCCCCGTCCCCAAAGGGGCCCCCGGGATCCGGAACCTGATGACTCCGGATCCCGGAGTCAGGCCCGGCCAAAGCAATAACAGAAAGGGACCGCAGGGCCCCTTTTCGAGGTGAGTAAAAATAACAAACATTTTTACTCACCTGTCCTTGGCGTCCGACGTCATCTTCTGGCGTTTCGGACATTACTGCTGAGGCGCTGAGGCCTTGCCTCAGGGGTCACGTGGGGCGTGCCTCACGTAATCGCTGAGGCCCAATCACAGGCCTCAGAGGTGACGTCCACAACGCGTGACGTCAGCCGCAGAGAAGGAGAAGCGGTCGCCGGCGGGGATAGGGGAGCAGCGCGAGGAGGCCCAGCAGAGGTAAGACAAGGTGAATATAACTGTTTATTATTTTACCTTACTTACCCCGGGCCTTCGATTATTATACTCTGGGGTCTGAAGAGACCCCAGAATATAATATAATAATAGCACTGTAGGGCCCCTGTGGAGCATTATACTGGGGGCCCCCTATGGATAGCATATTATGCTGGGGGGCCCCCTCTGGATAGCATATTATACTGTGTGGGGCCACTGTGGAGCATTATACTGGGGAAGGGGCCCCTCTGGATAGCATGTTATATTCTGTGGGGCCTCTGTGGAAAATTATAAGTATAATGCTCCACTGTGGCCCCACACAGTATAATATGCTCTCCAGAGGGGCCCCCCAGTATATTATACTGTGTGCGGGGCCATCGTGGAGCATTATACTGGGGGGGGCTCTGGAGAGCATGTTATACTGTTTTGGGCCACTGTGAGTATTATACTGGGGAAACCTCTCTGGGCAGTATATTATACTGTGTGGAGGCCATTCTGGAGCATGTTATACTGAGTGGGGTCACTGTGGAGCATTATTCTGGGGGGGGCATCAGCAGAGCATATTATATTGCGTGGTGCCACTGTGGGGCATTATTTGGGGGGGACTAATGAGCATTATACTAGGGGGTCCTCTGGGAGCATATTATACTGTGTGGGGCCTACTGTGGAACATTATACTGGGGGGACGCTCTGGGGAGCATAATATATTGCGTGGGGCCACTGTGGAGCAAAATACTGGAGGGGGCACTGTGGAGCATTATACTAGCGGGGGCCCTCTGGGGAGCATATTATACTATGGGCCACTGTGGAGCTTTATACTGGGGGAATGGACAGTGTGGGGAGCCTGTTATATGTGTGGGGCCACTGTGGAGTGTATTATATTGTGTGGGGCTTTTCGGGAGCATATTATACTCTGTGGGGCCATTGTAGAGCATTATACTGGGGGGGGGGACTGTGGGGAACATATTATACTGTGGGGGACCACTGTGGAGCATTATACTGGGGGAACCCCTCTGGGGAGTATATTATACTGTGTGGAGGTCATTATGGAGCATGTTATACTGTGTTAGGCCACTGTGGAGCATTATACTGGGGAGGCATTGTGGGGTGCATATTATACTGTATGGAGCATATTATATTGTGTGGGGCTGCTGGGGAGCATATTGTACTGTCTGGGGCCACTAAGGGGTAGTATACTGTGTGGGCCACTGTGGAGTATTATACTGTGTGGAGCTTTACAAACCATGTGGGACCACAATGGGGGGCTCAGGGGAGAATTTTATACTGTGTGGGGTCACTGTGGAGCATTATATACCATGTGGGGAAACTGGAGGGCTCAGGAGAGCATTTTATACTGTGGAGCATTATATACCATGTAGAGCATTATACTGTGGGGGGGGGGGGGCTCACAATTCCTGCTGGCAGCCCTGTGTGCTATGTCTGCATCACAGCTCCCTCACTATAATCTTGCACATATGTGTAGCGCTCCATGGCCATGTCATTCCCTATACAGTACTGTGCATGAACTGGCCATGGAGTTATTGGGGCCTGCACAGTATTATACGGGCTGACTATACGGGGAACATACTCAGTAACACCAGATAGTCAGCACATATGTAAGACTTCAGTGAAGGAGCCGTGGTGTAGGCTATTAGCAGGAAGCTGTTGGGTGGGGCCCCAGAACAAGTTCCTCTGGTGGGCCTAAGGCCCTTCAGTCCGACACTGTATAACGGAGAACTATTATATATAAGGGTGGGTTACTATATATAATTGGGAAACTTAAGTATGAGGGGGCTATTATTTATAAGAGGGGAACTATTTATAAGGGGGGTATAATTGTTAAGTGGGCTTATTTATAAAGGGGGCTATTAGTGATAATGGGGACTATTATTTATGAGGGGGCTATTATTTTTAAGGGAGCAGTATTATTTTTACGGGATGACTGTTACTGATACAGGGCACTATTTATCATTTATAAGGGAGCTATTATTAATAAAGGTGTAAGATTATTTATAAGCAGGGACTATTATTTATAAGGAGGCGCTATAATAACTGATGACTGGGTGCAAAAATCTAATAGGTGGTACAAAGGTGCTCATTTGAATTGTGTGTTGTAAAATGGGGCTTGTTATTACTTTTTTGTTGGCAGAAAGGAAGCGTTATTATAGGGGTTGTCACTGGAAGACGATGGTGTTGTTTGCATATCAGCATTTGGGGCCCCGCTTTTAATTTTTGCCCAGGGCCCCACTTTGTCTAAAACCGGCCCTGGGTCCAGGCAGGAGATGGTAGGGGTTTGAGTGGCAAGTGCAGAGCTGATAGTCGCCCCATACCTTACTATAGTAGGAGGATCAGTTATACAACAGCTGAATTGTCATATGCCCTGCAGTTGATAATGGCACAGGTGACTACTTTTAACTTTATTCTAAATCCCTTAGTGTTTATGGCACTTTCATTTCATTGCATCCCTCTTGCAACTGAGCCAGTACAAAGTTTGCAACATTTTCAATTCTATGTAACATAAAGATGTGCTCACTATCAACAAAACTTTGTTTCCGCCTTACACAAAGTTTATCTTAACAGAATTTTATTCAACTGCTTGGATAATATGAGCGCCTGATCTTCTTCATCTTTGTGTTTAATAAGCATTACAAAGCATGGACATGGCAAGTGGCTCCAGTTTATTGCATGCATGAATTTTCATTTGTGTTGACAGGATAAATACAATCTGAATGATCTGTGAGGTGTGTTATGTTGACCCACTCTGAAATATCAACATTAGTCTTCATAATAGCAGGTTGGTATGGTTCATAAAATTTAACTGGATGCGTATGACTCGTGGAATATTAACTTTACTGATATCTGTAAAAACTGTCCAACAACTCTGACGTTCTGAAATTAGTGACACTACCAGTAGCTTACTGGACGCTTACAGTGCAGACTTTTATCAGTTCTGTAAGTGGTGTACAGAAATTCTGTCATATACAAAAATAGATTGCACTTGGATTTTGCAATATTTCTTTTTTTATATTGAATTTTGTTACTTGTCCTTGACCATAACACAGCTTAAAGGAAGCACTGAGGAGTTTTGTTTCTGTAGATAACAGGCTATTTGTTCGAAAATATGACCACTTGAAGTTACAGGTCCAAAATCTAAGACTGCACTACTGACAAAACCTGATCACAAGATTTCCTGGTTTGATTTCTATCACACAGAATATGTGTGAACATAATATACATAAACATAATACTATTGTATGGATTTGAATCACACAAATGACAAAATTGCATTGACAGAAATAAAAGTGGCCTATACAGTTAATAGGCCGATGCATGTGAGCGCTGCTTGATGTGTTTATCATCAATTGGTTCTTGTTGTAGGCCTTGACTAGCAGGTCTAATAGGACCTTAAAGCATTAAAAATGGTTATCACATTCTTCATGTACACTAATTGTCCTTTTATAAAAGTCATCTGGTAGACCTTTGATTCAAGAACCTACTTATTTGGATATGTCTCTTAGGGTCCATTTACACAAGATAGTAATGGTGTTACTCTCTTTACTTGGATGAGCTCCAAATATCTCTGTTGACATAGTTATGTTTGAAGTAGAAGCATTTCTTTAGAGATTGTAATGGTACTGCAGAAAACAGAAAGCCAGGCCACCACTTATAAGAGAATTACAACACACAATTGAAGTCATCATTTAGAATGCAGCAAAATTCATTTAGATAATAAGGATGATACATAAGTAGTGCATTCATGTTTTTCTCTAAAGTACTTAAGCAGGAAACAATGTGTGATCAGTTGCGTGAATTAAATATGTGATTTGCATTATCTAACGTATCTATTTTTCATTTCTGGAATAATAACTAGAGATGAGCAAATCGAAGCTGCAGAAGTGGAATTCAATCCGAATTTCAGGAAATCTTCGATTCGCCACAATTCCGGATTTCCTCACTCTTCGATGCATCGAATCACATTCTTTTATAAAATGGCCGCCGCACATGTTAGGACAAGGGGGAAGGGACTCTGGGAGCGTGGGATCACCCACAATGCCAAGCGTGCAGCTAATCAGCAGCCAGCCGGACCTGGGATGTCACAGCCCTATAAAAACCCTCGGCCATTTTAGGTATAGTCATTCCACATCACTCTTACTGTAGGGACAGACGTCGGCAGGAGCTAGGGAAAGAC
Source organism: Leptodactylus fallax (assembly GCA_947044405.1). Lineage (NCBI taxonomy): Eukaryota > Metazoa > Chordata > Amphibia > Anura > Leptodactylidae > Leptodactylus > Leptodactylus fallax. The sequence continues at coordinate 3,272,614 of CAMRHE010000045.1, forward strand.
TTAGAAAACAAATTGAAGTTCAGGGAAAGAGGATTACAAGTGTAGGGGAAGGATAGGGAGGAATTGAGAGAAGAATTTGGGGTGGTTGCACAGTCATTTACAGCAAGAATTTGCAGCATAATTCACATTGCAGCACTCACTGCCGTTATACTCATTACACATATCTGTGTCTTTAAGGTGGAACACAACAAGACTTTTGCAGTGCAGTACAGCAAAAAACAGTGAATTATCATACACTAATATCTGCACGTATCTGTAAAAAAAGCCTTTTTAAAGGTGTTTATTATAAAGGGCTTATTCACTGTTCTTGCAACGCATAACATTATTCAGTACTATTGTGCCAAAGCCATATCTGCACGTATCTGTAAAAAAAGCCTTTTTAAAGGCGTTTATTATAAGGGGCTTATTCACTGTTCTTCCAAGGCATAACATTAGTCAGTACTATTGTGCCAAAGAAAACTGAATTATCATCCAATAATATCTGCACTTATCTGTAAGTGAGATTTGATCACACACCAGCTCCTCCCGCCCCAGTATGTCCTTCAGCTTCCCCCACCACAATGACTTCTCCCCATGCGGCCACTTCCCAACAGACCAGTAAATCCAGAAATCCGTCTTTATCTGGCCACAGTCTGACCTTCACACGGGCCCAGGTGAGGAAGGAGATGAAAAAGATCAAGACGAGGAAAGCCGCAGGGCCAGATGACATCAGTGCAAGGCTAATTAAGACTTGCGGGGACCAGCTGTGTGGTATAATTACATATATGTATAATATGAGCCTGAGGCAGGAAATAGTCCCTGAATTATGGAAATCTTCTTGTGTGGTACCAGTTCCAAAGAAACCCCACCCTATGGACCTCAACGACTACAGACCTGTAGCACTGACATCCCACCTGATGAAGATCTTGGAGAGATTGGTTCTCACACATCTCCGCCCTCTAGTGAGCCCCGCTATGGACCCCCTCCAGTTTGCTTATCGGCCGGGCATTGGGGTAGATGATGCCATCAGCCATCTTCTGCACAGGGCTCTGTCTCACCTGGAGAAACCAGGGAACACAGTTAGAATAATGTTCTTTGACTTCTCCAGTGCTTTTAACACCATACAGCCCAGGTTATTGAGGGACAAGCTGGGCCTTGCTGGAGTGGACCACCACCTCTCCAACTGGATCCTAGACTACCTCACAAATCGACCTCAATACGTGAGAGCCCAAGACTGTGTGTCCGGTACCGTGATCTGTAATACGGGGGCACCTCAGGGTACGGTTCTCGCCCCTTTCCTCTTCACACTGTACACTGCAGATTTTAGGTGCAACTCATCCAGCTGCTACCTACAGAAGTATTCTGACGACTCTGCAATAGTGGGTCTCATCACAGATGATGATGACAGGGAGTACAGAGAACTGAACCAGGATTTTGTGGACTGGTGCCACCGGAACCACCTGAAGATTAACGTGGGGAAGACCAAGGAGATGGTGGTGGACTTCCGTAAAGGCAGAAGCCCTACTAAACCAGTGGACATCCTGGGGACGGGCATCGAGATTGTGAACACCTATAAGTACCTGGGTTTGCTCCTTAATAATAAGCTGGACTGGGCAGATCATATGGAGGCCCTGTACAGGAAGGGCCACAGCAGGCTCTACCTGCTTAGGAAACTGAGAGCCTTTGGAATCCGGGGGGCACTTCTTAGAACTTTCTTCAACTAAGTAGTGGCATCAGCCATCTTCTTTGGAGTGGCCTGCTGGGGGAGCAGTATATCAACCAGGGACAGAAATAAACTTGACAAGCTGATTAGAAAGGCCAGCTCTGTCCTGGGGAGCCCACTGGACCCAGTGCAGGTGGTGGGTGACAGAAGGATACTGTCCATGGTGAGCGCCATGCAGAAGAAGAAGTCCCATCCCATGCATGAGACTGTGATCGCGCTGAGCAGTACTGTCAGTGACCGACTGCTCCACCCTAGGTGTGAGAAGGAGCGCTATCGGAAGTCTTTCCTCCCCACCGCGGTTAGGCTGTACAACCAACACCGACCTAAGCAGAGATCATTACACGCAGAGAACTGAAATATCTTTCTGCCTGTTAAATCCCCCCCCCCCCCCGCCCCTCTGCTACTTCCTATCTGTCTGCCTGCTATCAGTGTAATGCCTCTTACCTTGGAACATTCCTGTACATGTTGTATTTGTATTTGTATCTGCTTATCTTTGCTGCTGTAACACACTGAATTTCCCCATTGTGGGACTATTAAAGGACTATTATTATTATTATTATTATTAATAAATGCCTTTAACGTGGGGAAAGACACAACGACCATATTCGCCATTTTGTTACCAGTATAAAGTTGCAGGCCATTTTTTAAAACAGTATTGTCAATAAAAATTCAATAACTCAATAATTCTTAGCGGTTATCATCGCTTATTTGAAGGTGTTCATTAGTATCTAAACCCATAAGGAGGACCATATTCGCCATTTTGTTACCAGTAAAAAGTTGCAGACCATTTTTAAAAACAGTATTGTCAATACTAATTCAATAATTCTTAGTGGTTATCACTTATTTAAAGGTGTTTACTAGTGTCAAAACCCATAAAAAGGACCATATTTGCCATTTTGTTACCAGTATAAAGTTGCAGGCCATTTTTTTAAAAACAGTATTATCAATAATAATTTAATAATTCAATAATTCTTAGCGGTTATCACTTATTTAAAGGTGTTTATTAGTGTCAAAACCCATAAAAAGGACCATATTCACCATTTTGTTACCAGTATAAAGTTGCAGGCCATTTTTAAAAACAGTATAGTCAATAATAATTCAATAATTCTTAGCAGTTATCATCACTTATTTAAAGGTGTTTATTAGTGTGTAAACCCATAAGGAGGACCATATTCGCTATTTTGTTACCAGTATAAAGTTACTGGCCATTTATCAATAGTATTGTCAATAACTGAATAATTCTGAGCCACAAATCTTTGCCTTTATCACGCTTTTTTTATTGATGTTCATTAGTGGGTGAAGAAATAAGGGGCATATTTGCCGTTCTCTTCAAAGTAGAAAATAACAGGCCTTTTTGCCCTTTGCAATTAAGTTTTTTCATCGAACAGTATGTCAGACAGAGAAGCAAGAGGCCATGCGCAGGCCTAAATATTTCTGGCGCAGGCACAGGTCGCAGCAGAGTAAGGGGGCGTGGCAGCAGGGGTCAGTTACAGAGGCCTGAGCTCCCAGTGTCAAGTAGTGGTCGTGTCTTGACCAGCAACCCAATGGTTGTAGACTGGTTGACACGGTCATCCAATTCATCCCAAGTCACATCAGACACCCCCAGCCAAAACTCGGTGGGTTCATCAGACACAACTCTTAGTTGGCATGGCCCGGCAGCAGGCACTGTGCCCTCACCTGTCCTCAACCTGCCTCTGTCCTTTTCTGTTCCCTCAGCTAGAGAAGTACTCTATCCTGTGGACTCAGATCCACTGTACAGTGAGGAGGAGGTATTAGAGGACAGTCAGCAGCTACTGCTCAGCCAAGATGTGGAGGAGACATCCCCGCTTCCTGCGGTAGGCGGGCAAGTAGTGATGAGGAGAGTGGCATGGGAGCTGGTGTTGAGGAGGACATCAGTGACCTGCAGGCAGTAGTGGATGACGATGTAGCTGATCGTAATTGGGAGACGGGTGACGAAGGGGCCTCATCGTCATCAGGAGAAGAGGGTTGCTGCTTGCGCATGAGGCAGAGATAGCAGGGTGGCAGCAGTGTGAGGTCAAGAGACAAACGTGCCCGGGGTAGACCACCTGCTTCGCAGCAGTCTACCTGCCTGGAAAGCAGTGGTGCAGGGGTTCTACTTGGCAGTGTGGCCGCCGGGAGAGGTGAACATGGCTATATGTTCAATCTGTGGGCAGAAGGTGAAGCGTGGCCAGGGTGCCAATGTTGGCACCACAGCCCGGCACCAACATATGCAGCGTCACCATAAAGTGGCCTAGGAAAGCCGTGGCTCCAATGTGGTGGTCCAGCCTGCCGCAGCAACCGCTGCAGCACCCAGTGGCACACACCCCATTTCAGGCAGTCAAGGCTCCACCACCTCAGCTGAAGAAAGCTGTGTGTCCTTCCCATCATCTGCTGGTCATGATGCTCCTGCTCCTCCTTCTGCTCCTAGTCAGTTATTGCATCAGCAATTGATCACAGAATCTATATCTAAGAGACAACAGTATGTGTACACTCATCCAACAGTGCAGAAGCTGAACGTGCTCCTGTCTAAGTTGCTGGTGCTGCAGTCACTCCCTTTCCGCTTGGTGGACTCTGCACCTTTCAGAGAACTGATGGCTTACACCGAGCCGAGGTGGAGAGTCCCAAGCCGTCATTTCTTTGCCAAGAAGGCAGTACCAGCCCTGCACAAATATGTAGAAGAGAAGGTGGGCCAGTCCTTGAGCCTGTTGGTGTCTGCCAAAGTGCACGGCAGCGCCGACGTGTGGAGCTGTAACTACGGTCAAGGAAAATATATGTCATTTACAGCCCACTGGGTTAATGTGGTGCCTGCCCAGACACACCAACAACTTGGACAGGTGACGCAGCTTCTGCCTCCACATTCTCACGCCGTTGGTCCTGCAACAATGTCCACCTCATCCTCCACTGTCTCCTCAGCCTCCACTGCAGGGATGATTCACAGTGCTCCTCCAGCATACCACATGTGCAGGGCACAGCGGTGTCACGCTGTTCTACACCTCGTTTGCCTGGGTGAACAAAGTCACACAGAGGAGGAAATGCTCCGTGTCCTCAATCAAGAAATAGAATCCTGGCTTTCACCAAGAGAACTTAAAATCGGAACAATGGTGACCGACAACGGGAAGAACATGGTGTCATTGCTACGTCAAGAAGGGCTGAGCCATGCGCCCTGCATGGCGCACGTGTTCAATCTGGTTGTCAAGCGTTTCCTTAAGTGTTCCACCCATCTGCAAGACATCCTAAAAATGTCAAGGAAACTTTGAATGCACTTCTGCAACTCGTACACCACCAAGCACACCCTCCTTGAGCTGCAGCGGCAGAACAGCCTCCCACAACATAGGCTGATATGCGATGTTTCCACCCATTGGAATTCAACCCTCCATATGTTGGATCGACTATATGAACAGAGAAAAGCCATAAATGATTTCTTGATGATCCAAACGGACAGAGGTACTCCCCTGTGTAACTTTAATGTTAGCCAGTGGCAGCTCATGCGTGACACCTGCCTTTTGCTCGTTCCCTTTGAGGAGGCTACTTTGTTAGTCAGTCGCTAGGACTACGGAATGAAAAATGTCACTGATTCACATCCTGGAAAAGATGCTTTTCAATCTGGCTGGTCAGGGGACTGGAGATGTGGCGTCTACATCTCAAGGCCATATGAGCCCTGTGGGGCTGAACTGGAGGAGGAGGAGGATGAGGAGGACATTGGAGCACAAACAATGTGTAGCTAAATGGGTGGAGAGGAGGAGCAGGAGCAACCAGAACAGCCAGAGCGAGATGAGGAGGATGAGGCAGATGACCCCGATACACCGTGGCAGTATGCAGCGGAGATGAATGCAGGGAGTCCCTTGGACTCAATTGCGCAAATGCCCCTATGCATGCTGACTTCCTTGCGCAGTGACAGCCGAACTGTCACCATTCGGCAGAGGGATGACTACTGGCTCTCCACCATGTTAGACCCTCACTACCGGGGAAAAATGGAGGCCTTTTTTACACCCCCTGAGAAGGAGGACAAACTAAACTACTATAGAGACATGCTATGTAGCAAGTTGGTCGCTGCCTATCTGCGCCATCGTCCATCCTCTCGCATGTCCGACCGGGGGGGCCCTGAGCGCTCAACTTGCACTAGCATGGCAGCTGTGGGAGGGCATGGGGGTGGCAGGAGCAGTATTGGCTCCATCAGCAGCAGCCTGAGCCTAGAATCACTGATGAGCAGCTTTCTTCAGCCATATAGTGAAGAAGCTGCTCATCAGCAGCTAGACACAGAGCAGAATTTGAACCAACAGGTGGTGGCATACTTAGAGTGCACCCTGTCACCTGTCATCGAAGATCTGCTGGACTACTGGGCAGCCAAACTGGATTTGTGGCCGCAACTGGCTGAGTTTGCCCTGGAAAAGCTGACTTGCCCGGCCAGTAGTGTGGCATCAGCGGATGTTTAGTGTGGCAGGGGCCATAGTTACCCCAAGGAGAACTCGCCTGTCCACCCAAAATTTGGAGAGACTGACCTTTGTGAAGATGAATCAGGCGTGGATCAGCCAGAATTTCCTCCCACCAATGCCTGATGCAGTAGATTAAATGATCCATGCTGCCTCACCACACTCTGTCACTGGGTGACTGTATGGCCTCCTAAGGCTGTTGCTACCTATAAATTATATCACCTTGTCACTCTGTGGCCTACTGACGCTGCTGCCACCTCCGCGCTCTGCCACTGGATGACTGTATGGCCTACTCACGCTGCTGCCACTTCCTCACTCTGCCACTGGGTGACTGTATGGCTTCCTAAGTCTGTTGCTACCTACACATTATATCACCTTGTCACTCTCTGGCCTACTCACGCTACTGCCACCTCCGCACTCTGCCACTGGGTGACTGTATGGCCTCCTCATGCTGCAGCCACTGGGTCACTGTATGCCCTCCTCATGTTGCTGCCACTGGGTCACTGTATGGCCTCCTCATGTTGCTGCCACTTGGTCACTGTATGGCCTCCTCATGTTGCTGCCACTGGGTCATGAATTAATTTGGATTGAAGCAAATTTTTTTTGGAACTTCAAATCGAACTGCAGAATCGAACTTTTGAGAAATTCACTTATCTCTAATACTGCACATACTGAAGAGCCACTGTGTTAATCCTGTTTTTGTAAAAAATAAAATAAAATGAGACATACAAGGGGAATCACTTAACTATTTTGCAGTACTACTTCACAGCCATTTCTAATTCATGTTGTTTAGAAGGTTATGCACTCTCCTGAACCACTTGCAGGTGTCATTCCTATGTTATGGATTGTTTTCACAGTTTAGATGAAGAAGATTATTGACTTTAGATCAGGAAGAGTTAGCTGTATGGTAATACCAATATTTAAGATAAGGCATTGTTGCTTATCTCACTAGCCTTGCTATCTGTAGTGCATGATAACTAAACAGTAGCACTAACTGGTCTCCAGGTGTATTCACAAGAACTGCTGCAGTAACTGCAATGTTTAATGAAGCTGACAGTTCTGCCATGCTATATTCCTATGTACTACAGACTAAATTACTTTAAAATATATTGGAATATGTTAATAAACCAAGTACATACACCACCATATTAAGCACATTTTAAAGATGGTCATACACCATAAATACCTAATATCAAAACACTCATTAAATTGTTTCTCATGATATTCCTGTACACATACATAGGGTTTGACCAAGCATGCAGTTCATGGTACTCATAGGAGATCTGGATAAGAATCCAGGGAGTCCACGTAGAGACAAAGGCATTGTGAGTATTCTGTAATGATGCAGTAAGTCCCTGCAGAATGACCATCTCCTGCAGCCTCCAAACTGTAGGCAAACAGGGTTTTTTAACAGGTTAACTTAAACATGGTGAAAGAATGCCTATAATCACAGTAGAATATAATACAATAATAAGCGTTTAATACATGAAAAGATATAATACTTAGCTGTGGTTGCAAAAGATGCAAATATGGATCACAGAATGATGGGGAGCCCAGTGGTGAACCTAGCCTCTTTGCTGCCTGAGGCGGACTATAGAAAGACGCCCCCCCCCAAAAAAAAAAAAAAAAAAAAAAAAAGAGTTTCCATGCTACTAGTTTAACACACTGTTATCGTCGCACAATATACACAATACACAAAGTTATAAAACAGTTTTTAAGAATTCTTCTTCCTGTATTACTTCAGTATCAGATCAACAACACGGCATTAACAATGAAAGTAACTTCACACGTGGCCCCCATTCTCTATAATAGGAGCCCCGCAGATAGCTGAGTACTGGACTTCGGCTATCTTTGGCACTACCATTGAAGTGAATGAGAGCCACGCGGGTTCGTCCATCCACCAAGTGACACACCTATATATATGGCTGCAGCCAGGCTGGATTCCCATCTAGTGGGGGAAAAAAACCCAATTCTCAGGCTCAGTGGGGGTCTCAGCAGACAGACCCCCATCAGTCAGGTATTTATCCTCTATCATTTAGGTGAATACAGTGCAGTAACATTTTGTGACTTACAGGTGACGTCTCTGACTAATCCTTCACATTTCCCTTCTCTTCCCTCTGGACCGCCATGACCACTTCTTCCAGCTGTGACTTGTCTCTGTAAAGTTTGCAACACAGACATCTTTGGCTCCTCACTTTTCCAGGCATCCAACACACATTGTCCTCACCTACACAAAGCCCCCATTCTGCTTCTACCCCCAATTATAAAATATATGATATAACCCCCATAATGAATAATACCCCCAAGTGCATCTTTATATTAATAATGTCCCCGTGTACCCTGTATAAATAGTGCCCCTTATTAATAATGCCCCAAGTTTTAACTAATTAAAAGGTTTTCCAGGTCATTAATAAACTAATCAGTGGGGTTCAAAAACCCAGGACCCCCACTGACCAGCTGTTTGAATGGTACCTGTGTAAGCGCCGTGACCGCTTCTCTGTTTAAAAAGTGTAATTCATCTCATAGCGGCCATGTAATGCAACTGCAGCCTCGTCCTGTACATGTCTACAGTATGTGACAAGGCTACAATTACATCACATGGTCACTATAAACAGACAGCGTATAATATAAACAGGTGCCATAGCCCATGTTTATAGTGCCCCATTTACACACACTATAATGTTCCACAGCAGCCCCTGCACACAGTATTACACAGTGTTATGACCCGCAGCGGCTTCTGCACACTGTATTATGCCTCTCAGCGGCCCCTGCACACGGTATTATGCTCCATAGTGGCCCCTGCTCACGGTATTATGCCCCGCATTGGCCACTGCACACGGTATTATGTTCCACAGCAACTCCTGCACACAGTTTTATGCCCCATATTGGCCCCTGCACACGGTATTATGCTCCATATTGGCCCCTGCACACGGTATTATGCTCCACAGTGGCCCCAGCACACGGTATTATGCTCCAGAGTGGCCCCTGCACAGGGTATTATGCTCTACAGTGGTCCCTGCACAGGGTATTATGCCCCATAGTGGCCGACCCATGAACTATTATTATACTCTGGGGTCTTTTCAGACCCCAGAGTATAATGATTGGAGACCCAGGGAAGAATACAAACATAAAAACCAGAGTTACTTACCTATCCTGGACACTGGTGCACTCCTTGCAGCTTTCGGCCCTGTTTAATTGCGCACACACGTCACATTATCAGGCCGGCGACGCGACCTGATGACGTCACCAGAGGCCTCAAGCCTGCTCGGAGTTACATCGGATCGCAGGAGGTGAGTAACACTGGTTTTTATGTTCCCTCACCAACCCTAGGCCTCCGATTATTATACTCCGGGGTCTGAATAGGTAGGTAAATAAATAGGCCCTGACCTGCTGGGGATACTCCAACAGGTTACGGCCTATTTATATATATAAAAAAAAAGTTATACTCACCTGCGATGCCTTGATGCAGCCGCCGCCGCCGCCTCCTCTTCTTGTCCGTGATGTCTTTGTCTCAGCGTAGGCGGCGTGATGACGTCATTGTATCGCCGCCTGCGCTGAGATGCGACGTCTTGTAAACCAGCCCAGGACAGGCCGCGCTCAGCTCTGGTTTTTTTTTTTTTTTTTTAAAGCGGCCTGTCCTGGGCTGGTTTACATTAAATAGTAAAAATGCCGCCCCCCGGACAGTGCCGCCTGGCGCAGCCGCCTCACTTCGCCTCATTAGCGGTGCGCCCCTGGGGGAGCCTCATTGTATATCATGTACTGATATACACCCATTGTTCAATGACATCCAGAGGGTACTGGGCTCCCTTCTCCCATGGTCCCAGCTGAAGCTAACTAACACAATAGAGTTTTTATAGTACCTTTAAGGGAGGGTGAGGGGCTTTCTGGATGTGTATGAGTGGTGAACTCATAACATGACCATCTATGGTACAGAAATTTGAAGAAATGTTTTGCAACTGATCAGTAACAGAATAGTATACAGAATTATAGAGACATCAGTGATCAGTAACATAAATTATCTTATAGATGGACAGCAAGAAATTCATACAGATTGATCAGTAAAACATTAACCTTGTCATATGGTATAAATAAGACACTATGATTTTAGGGAAAAAAAACATGTCCTTTTACACCAACCTGTCAGGAACTGCAGGTTAGATAGGACTGGAAACATAGGAGAGGGGGTTGGGGAGATCAAATCCTTAGGAAACAATATTTTACAAGTCAAGAGTTTAGGGCATATAGTAGGATGAGCTCTCAATGCATTGGAGAGGGGGGAGTCCAATCAGGGAAATAGGTGAAGGGGAGGTATAAGAGAAGGAGCGTTTAAACGACACACACTGCTTGGTTGGGCCATGTTGACACCAATCCAACAGCCACTGAATAATAAGCATCCTTTTTTGTCTCTTGGTAGTCTCATCCATTATATTCATCATTCAATGTTACCAACTTTGCACACTGTGGTGCAAGTCCAATTTCAGGTGACAGCTATATGACTACATTTTACAGTCAGTATTATGACTCCAGAACCTTAACCCCATGATTACCATACTACAGGCATCTGAAATGGAACTTAGCTGAAAAATAAGGTAAAATAAAAAAAAAAAAAATGTTACCTGCTACTATATTTTAATATAATTTCTCAATGGGATATTTTTTTAAAGTAGTTAATGTAATTCATCTTTTTTTAAATCTTACTTATTGCATATTACCAAACAAAAAAATGAGAAATCTGGTGATATTACTGATAAATTATTCAATACCTTATAAAGGTAGAGTACTATAAACAGCACAATGAGTAATCCAAGTGATCACAAACTGTAAAGTGAAAAAGTAATAGTTTATTATGACTAAAGGGCGTTGGCTCAAATAAAAGACAGGACTAATGAATTATTGATATGTTCATTATAGTAATTGCAGTACTGGACCTCGGGTTTTGTGTCACTGCCACTGTTATACATGCTACAACATCAAGGAAAAGTAGAAAGGTGGGGATGGTAAGTTCAGGCTACATGGCATTATCAGCAGGATGGTGAGAATCCAATCAGGGGCTTAATAGATTACCTAGTCTGCTTGAGGAACATACGAGTTCCATAGCTGACTTTGAGTTCACAGTCTTTACTGTTTATAATTGCCAAATTTATGTTTACTGGCAGAGTGCTTATGTATTAAGCAGGTGTAAAACCATTAATATAGGGTTGTCTGCCTTATAGTGTAGTCAAATAACTTTTACTCCTATAAGAAATTTCACACAAAGATTATGAAATATTTTACAAAGAAAATAAAAACGGCAGTACTGAAATCTCCATATATCCAAGTAAGACTAATGTGTGGAGTTTATCTAAACACGTACTGTAAGAACATCCTGGGTTAAAATTGCCTGAATAGATTTCAATAATAAAAACTAGAAGAATCCTGTGTTTAGTCAAGTGGGTAAAAATGTACAGATCAAAGCAGGTGAATCTTAAGTCACAAAATGGGATATATACAGTATATATTGTATTGTATTGTGCCAAAAATTTCAATAAAATTCTTAATGTTAAAATATGATTAGGCACTGATAAGGTTACTGCTATCTGATTTTTCGGTAATCATGGTGAGGACACGATAATGCTGCACATGCTACTGTATACTTTATACATTATACTATACTTTACATACATTAGCCAAACTATGGCTGAACCAACTATGTAATGTGTAATGAGTGTCTCAATATTAAGGGATGTCTGGGGAAAAGGAAGGGTTAGGTATGTTGAATTTCAACATGCCCAATCTTTTTAAGTGACTTATTTCTCTCAGTCTATTGAGGACAAAAATTCTAGGTTAAGGAAGATAAAAATAGATGGTTCTCACAGTAGTGGGGTTCACAAGTAGACAATAATGGTAGATATCCACCCTGGTCCCTTATAGGTGCTAGGCTAGGTGGGTGGTATCTTTATGTTACAACCTACATCTGGCACTCTTGGCATCTCTATCTACATCTGCTGTGGCACTGGGCTCCTCACTCTTGCTTTACGGCACTTTGGATTCCACTTGTGCCAAGTCCGAATCTATTGAGAACAAATACATGTTTTATCAACATGTAGGTACTACTTAGCCGTCTGTAGTTACTCAATGTTTCATCATCATGTAGGAACTACTTAGCTGTCTGTAGTTGCTCAATGTATTCCAGACTGTAGGACCTTATAAAACAGCTTGTGTTTACTGATGGGTCTTAAAATTTAACATTTTCCACAGTCCTGCCTGCAGGCGTGATTCTGATAATAACATTATATTAGGAAACGTAGTTGCCAAATGAAAATGTTCTGCGAGTGTAATATAGCAATACCAGCCTATTGTCAATATAAAAAAGAGAATATTAAAAAGGAACTAAGGGAAATCTAGTGTTTTGCCACACTCTTAACATTTGATAACAGTTCAGTTCTTCAAACAGTCTTCTAGGTATAATAATGCAGCTGAACAAATACATCTACTTCAGTTGGCTATTACTTCCCTTTTCCTTGAGTAAGGGTTTGTTAGACTGTTAATGGTTGTTAAAAAATTAGTCTATATGCGATAAGTTTTACAACAGACTCAGAAAAGGAAGCTCTTATAATCTTATACCTAATGAAGGTTAATAAAGTCTCTTCTAAAGGACAAAGTAGAGTAAAAATATTTAATATGGTGAGTCCCATAAAAAGTAAATGATGGGAAATAAAATATGCAAGCTCTATGGAATAAAATACAGCAAAAACAATATTTGAATAATATGTTGTATGTATATACTATATATCTATATCTATCTATCAATCTATATATACATATACACACGTGGAGAAAATTGTTGGTACCCCTCGTATAATGAAATAAAAACCCACAATGGTCACAGAAATAACTTGAAAAGTAATAATGTATAAAGTAATAATGTATAAAAATTCTATGAAAATGAACAAATGAAAGTCAGACGTTTCTTTTCAACCATGCTTCAACAGAATTTTTAAAAAAAGAAAACTCATGAAGCAAGCCTGGACAGAAATGATGGTACCCTTAACTTAATATTTTGTTGCACAACCTTTTGAGGCTATGCTCCAATATGGGACAAAATACAGCGGCCATATATAACCCCTGCTGAGTTACCATAAGGGTCTACCTCTTATGAGTTAATAATCTATTAGATCTTTTTTTCTGACATGATCTGTACATGCAGTGATAATAAGAAAATGTAAAATGAAATTAGAAGTGGATATGTACAAGTTCTGTATAAATGGAGATTGGATCCTCAAACTAATTTCCTTTGGTGGGCCTAAGGAACTCCATTCAGCACTGGATGTGTGCTACATATTTCCCGATCTGTGGGCACTGCTGCCTAATTTATTTATTTTTTTAAATAATGAAGTGGATGAAATGCACATTTAGAAGTGGCCTAACTGAGTTCCAAAAGTTTATAATAGTAACAGTACAGTGGTATAAATCAAAAACACCAACAGGCAAATACGTTTTTGACTGATATACAGTGGAGAAAAAAAGTATTTAGTCAGCCACCAATTGTGCAAGTTCTCCCACTTAAAAAGATGAGAGAGGCCTGTAATTGACATCATAGGTAGACCTCAACTATGAGAGACAAAATGAGAAAACAAATCCAGAAAATCACATTGTCTGAATTTTTAAGAATTTATTTGCAAATTATGGTGGAAAATAAGTATTTTCACCTACAAACAAGCAAGATTTCTGGCTCTCACAGACCTGTAACTTCTTCTTTAAGAGGCTTCTCTGTCCTCCACTCATTACCTGTAGTAATGGCACCTGTTTGACATTGTTATCAGTATAAAAGACACCTGTCCACAACCTCAAACAGTCACACTCCAAACTCCACTATGGTGAAGACCAAAGAGCTGTGGAAGGACACCAGAAACAAAATTGTAGACCTGCAGCAGGCTGGGAAGACTGAATCTGCAATAGGCAAGCAGCTTGGCATGAAGAAATCAACTGTGGGAGCAATAATTAGAAAATGGAAGACATATAAGACCACTGATAATCTCCCTCGTCAGGGGCTCCATGCAAGATCTCACCCCGTGGGGTCAAAATGATCACAAGAACAGTGAGCAAAAATCCCAGAAACACACGGGGGAACCTAGTGAATGACCTGCAGAAAGCTGGGACTAACGTAACAAAGGCTACCGTCAGAAACACACTACGCCGCCAGGGACTCAGATCCTGCAGTGCCAGACGTGTCCCCTTGCTTAAGCCAGTACATATCCGGGCCCGTCTGAAGTTTGCTATAGAGCATTTGGATGTTCCAGAAGAGTATTGGGAGAATGTCATATGGTCAGATGAAACCAAAGTAGAAGTGTTTGGTAGAAACACAACTCGTCGTGTTTGGAGGAGAGTGAATGCTGAGTTGCATCCAAAGAACACCATACCTACTGTTTCTCTGCAAAGGGACCAGGACAACTGATCCGTGTACATGAAAGAATGAATGAGGCCATGTATCGTGAGATTTTGAGTGCAAACCTCCTTCCATCAGCAAGGGCATTGAAGATGAAACGTGGCTGGGTCTTTCAGCATGACAATGATCCCAAGCACACCGCCAGGGCAACGAAGGAGTGGCTTTGTAAGAAGCATTTCAAGGTCCTGGAGTGGCCTAGCCAGTCTCCAGATCTCAACCCCATAGAAAACCTTTGCAGGGAGTTGAAAGTCCGTGTTGCCAAGCGACAGCCCAAAACATCACTGCTCTAGAGGAGATCTGCATGGAGGAATGGGCCAACATACCAGCAACAGTGTGTGCCAACCTTGTGAAGACTTACAGAAAACGTTTGACCTCTGTCATTGCCAACAAAGGATATATAACAAAGAATTAAGATGAACTTTTGTTATTGACCAAATACTTATTTTCCACCATAATTTGCAAATAAATTCTTTAAAAATCAGACTATGTGATTTTCTGGATTTGTTTTCTCATTTTGTCTCTCATAGTTGAGGTCTACCTATGACGACAATTACAGGCCTCTCTCATCTTTTAAGTGGGAGAACTTGCACAATTGGTGGTTGACTAAATACTTTTTTTCCCCACTGTATATCTGCACCACTGGCTATTCAGTTCTCTGGGTGTTAGCTATCTGGATCTGCATCTCGTGTTTTTGGTGTCTGACTTCTTGCTCCTGCTTCCTGACTTCGTTTCTGCTTGCCTACTCTGTACCTCAGCTCCCTCCTGTTACAACCGTCGCTTGCCTTCTAGACTGCTCCTCGTTGATTCCTATTCTGTACCTCGCTGACCTCCCCTTACCGACCCGGACTGCCAACGATTCTCCTGCCTCATCCTCCTGTACTGTGCTACCTCTCGTTGCCGACTGGACTGTATGACCATGATTATTGCTTACCCCCTGCCACTGCCTGAAACCAGCTTACTGCTACTGCTTCTCCAGATTCACCATCAACCTCAGCATGTGTTCAAGTGACTGGTTTCAGATTTCTAGGCCTGTTGTGATTTGTGGTGACCTGTGCGTCCTGCACTCTCTAGGCTGCTGCTACTTTGGCCAAAGGAAGCAGCTAAGTCCATCCCCACCATCAGGGGCTCTGGTGAAAACCTCTGGAGGTTAGTTTCGGCACAGTTGTGGGGGAGCCGGACGCTCAGTACTGTTTACCATAGTGTGCAAGGGGTATCTGGTTTCTGGAACTTACCATCTGTCTCAGTACTGTATTTGTTCATAACAGATATGGCCTCCAGAAGGTTATATGCAAATTAGCTCTTATTTACCAAGTGGCCTGTAACGTTTTATTTTCTCTGAAAATTAATAAAATAAAATAACAGTAAAAAAAAAATAAGCGGCACATTGATAGTTTATTTTTATCAGTTAAAATTTGTAAATGAACAAAAGAGTAATCTAAATGAAATTAATATGTGGTGTGACCATCCTGTGAAGAAGAATCCTGGAAGTGATAATATGTCCCCCTACAGAGCCCTGATCTCAACATTATCAGGTCTGTCTGGGATTATATGAAGAGACAGAAGGATATGAGCAAGTCTACATCCACTGAAGATCTGTGGCTAGTTCTACCACATGTTTGGAACATCCTCCCTGCCAGGTTCCTTTAAAAACTGTGTGCAAGTGTACCTAGAAGAACTGATGTTGCTTTGAAGGCAAAGGGTGGTCACAGCAAATATTGATCTGATTTAGATTTTCTCCTCCCTTCATTCAATTTTGTTAATTGACAAAAATAAACAATGAAAATTTCTATTTTTGAAAGCATTCTTACATGGCAGCAGTTTATAGCTGACTATCCAGGGGATAGAACCCTATAAAAAAAAAACATGTCTGCCTCCTTCTGGAGACACAGCAGTGGCAGCACGGCTGTCCCTGCAGCTGCTATTCCAGAGCACCCCCTTTTTACAACCTCTACAGAGTACCATAAAAGAGTGTACTAACAGTTTTTTAAGGTTTAAGATTTCCACAAACAATACGATATACATATTGTTTTAATTTTCTGAGAGCAATTGAGTGGCCTATGCTTGCCACTGTGTCTCTAACTAGATGTTCTACTGTACTACTTGCTGTAAAGGCAATAAAAAGGACAAAGATCCTTTTGTACTAAAGATATGAAAATGTTGTAAAGAGAAAGTTAAACATTCTCAAGCTTCCTGAAATAAAATATTTTAACAGTGCAAATATTTATAAGCAAGATAGGTGACAGCCCATAATACATTACTTTATATGTATTTATCTTCTATACAGTTAAAGGAAACCTACCTGTCAGGAAGTTTTTCCCCTCCAAACCATCAACAGTAGCTGTTAACTCAGCTCTTGTGGTTTCTAATGGTGTTCTTATTTGCTAAAATAGAAACAAAATTTTGTTAAGAAAGCACTTTAAGCCCCTTTCTGAGGTCAAGGAATTGGAGATGCTCAAAAGAAAAGTCAGACAGGTCATCCCCTAAACCTAAACAATCTGGTTTGAATGACATCCCTGAGGACAAAGAACATAATATTAAACCCATCCAAAATCCTACACAAGTAGTGTTGTCTTCTAGCTTTGGTGCTTGCACACTGAAGCTGGTTTTAATGGCTTTGGCTTCATTGCTGCACTGTGCCTGCACTGATACTGCTGTTGCAAGTACAACCAACTTTGCAGAAAAATTTGGGATATAAATCAAGTCAGATTGGGCAAGGATTAGGGCATAGTCTGCTTGACTTTATTCCTGGGCATCCGATCCTCCTTGACTCTTGCAAGCTAAGCGCATGGCGTGTGCAAGAATTAACCCCTTCCCACATGAAGCATTTTTCAATTTTTGTTTTTGACTCCCAGCCTTCCAAACCCCAAACAGGGCTTAATGTTTGCCGGATAAATTGTTCTTCATAATGGTACTATTTATTATTCTGTACAATGTACTTGGAAGCTGGAAAAAAATTCAGAATGTGGTGGAATTGGAGAAAAAGTACATTTGTGTGACTTTTTTATGGCCTTCGTTTTTACAGCATTCACTGTGCAGCCAAAATGACATGTCACCTGTATTCTATGTTTCAGTATGATTCTGGAAATCCCAAATCCCAAATAACCCCTTCACAAAAATCCAAAACTTTGAAAAGTTTGGAAAAAAATGTTCTTAAAATCGCCATATTCTGACACCATTCTGACACCCGTAACTTTTTTATATTGTACGGGGATGCAAAGGGCATATTTTTTGTGGGGCCAGGTGTACTTTTTAGTTATACCATTTTGAGGAATGTCTATTGCCACTTTTTATTCAAATTTTTATCAGAGGTGAAACAGCGAAAAAACGTTAGTTTGGTAGTTTTGATTTTTTTTTCCCGCTACAGCATTCACCGTACAGTAGAGTTGCTTCTACACTTTCCAAAGATGCCTTTCTTATTCTACAGTTGAAACCAGAAGTTTACAAACACTCTATAAAAAGACACATATGCATGTTTTCCTCACGATCTGACATGAAATTAGAATAAACCTTTCCCGTTTTAGGTCAATTAGGATTATCAAAATTATTTATACTTGCCAAATGCCAGAATAATGAGAGAGAGAACATTTTTTAAGGCATTTTTATTACTTTCTGCAAAGTCAAAAGTTTACATACACTAAGATTACTATGCCTTTAAACAATTTGAGACAGCCCATATGATGATGTCATGTCTTTGAATGTTTCTGATAGGTTTAATGGCAACATCTGAGTTAATTAGAGACTCACCTGTAGATGTATTTTAAGGAACATCTGAAACACACTGCTTCTTTGTGTAACATCATGGGAAAGTCTAAAGAAATCAGCCAAGATGTAAGGAAATTGCCAGTTGAGCAATTCCCCAGTACTGCTGCAGAGCCCTGGGGGGGGAGGGGCACAACAAGACAGTGAGCCCTAAAGCTGAACCCCCACCCCCCACACTGGCCCTTCCTCTTGCCTGACTGTCCTAGGTGACAGCCGACAACTTGGAGCTGGTCTCTACTCTGAATAAGTGACAACACAGAACGCAGGCAGGACAAACAACAACAAAAGGGAGGTCAGCTAGCCAAGGGGTCGGTAACAGTCAAGAAATGCAGTACAGAATAAAAATCCAAGAGAATAGTCAAAGTCAAAGCCAGAGGTCAGGAATAAGAATACAGGTAATAGCAGGAAAGGAGCTAGCAGGGAAAAAAGTCACAAAACAGAATCTCAATAACCAGCGACCATGTGAGGGCTAATGACCTGTTTATAGCAAGTCCAGGACCAGTCCCAGACTTGATTGGTAGACAGGCTGTCAATCACACAGGCAAAGCTAAGATTAACTATTGAGGAGCCGAAAGAAAGAAGGTGCAGGAGACGGGTGTGGCTGAAATTCAATTACATAGTCTAGGACAGTGTTCAGACTGAGCAACAAGAATCTTATGCAAGGAATCAAACTGAACACGCCTACTGCGCCACAGCATGCGAGCAGAGGGTGGTGCAGAGACCTGAACAGGCAGAGACGTTACACAAGATATCAGGAAGAGAATTGTGGACTTGCACAAGTCTGGTTCATCCTTGGGTGCAATTTCCAGATACCTGAAGGTGCCTCGTTCATCTGTACAAACAATTATATGCAAATACAAACAAGATGGGAATGTCCAGCCATCATACTGCTCAGGAAGGAGATGGGTTCCGTGCCCAGAGATGAACGTGATTTGGTACGAAATATGCATATCAACCCAAGAACAAAAGCAAAAGATCTTGTGAAGATGCTGGCTGAAGCTGGTAAGAGTGTGTCATTATCCACAGTGAAACAAATACTGTATCTACATGGGCTGAAAGGCCACTCTGCCAGGAAGAAGCCATTACTCCAAAAGAAACATAAAAAAGCCAGATTAATGTTTGTAAATGCACACAGGAACAAAGACCTTAATTTTTGGAGACATGTCCTGTGGTCTGACGAAACTAAAATTGAACTCTTTGGCCATAATGACCATCGTTACATTTGGAGGAAAAAAAGGAGAAGCTTGCAAGACTAAGAACACCATCCCAACTGTGAAACATGGAGGTGGCAGCATCATGTTGTGGGGTTGTTTTGCTGCAGGAGGGACTGATGCGCTTCACAAAATAGATGGAATCATGAGGAAAGAACATCATGTGGCAATAATGAAGCAACATCTTAAGACATCAGCCAGGAAGTTAAAACTTGGGCGCAAATGGGTCTTCCAAATGGACAATGACCCGAAGCATACTGCCAAACTATGTGGCTTAAGGATAACAAAGTCAATATTTTGGAGTGGCCATCACAAAGCCCTGATCTCAATCCTATTGAAAATTCATGGGCAAAGCTGAAAAGGCAGGTGTGAGCAAGGTGCCCTACAAACATAGCTCAGTTACACCAGTTCTGTCAGGAGAAATTGGCCCAAATTCCTACCAACTATTATGAGAAGGTTGTGGGGTGTGTCTTCTGCTGGGGCTTCACTCTGTGCTCTAGATAATCACTCCGAACTGCCGCCGAGTTCTCCCCCATTGCATGAGTGATGTCTACCACTTTGTCTCACTTTGTCTGCAGTTAGGTGCAGTTATCTAGAGCAGAGAGTGAGACCCTGGCAGGAAGAGAAATGCCTCTAAAGCGCTTTTCAGCTAACTTGAACAAGAATAAAACAATTTTCCTCAAAAGTGGTGTAGAAGCTAGAGATGAGCGAATTGAAGCTGCCGAAGTGGAATTCAATCCGAATTTCAGGAAATATTCGATTCGCATCGAATCCGAATTTCCTCACGCTTGGCGGTAACGATTCGCATTTAGTTAAAAATGGCTGCTCTACATGGGGCAAGGAACTCTGGGAAAGCAGGATCACTCACAATGCCATGTGTGCAGCCAATCAGCAGCCAGCCCTCTGATGTCACATCCCTTTAACCCCTTCGCGAGCGCACACAGCATGTTTGACCGCTGCATCCAAGGTGTTAATTCCTCCCGATCGGTTATGGAGCAGGATGTTAGCTGTAACTGACAGCTAACACCCTGCTCCATAACCGATCTAGGGCTTTAACAACTTGGATGCAGCAATCAAACATGCTGTGTGCGCCCAACCCGGCTCTCTGCAGCCAATAAATAGCTGTGTTTGGTATGCGATTTGCCGCGATTTAATTAGGATTGAATAGAATCATATTACGAAATTCGGCAAAGTTGCCGAATCAAATTTTTGAATACTTCGCTCATCTCTAGTAGAAGCCCTACAAGGTACTGTCATTAGTTTGATACTAATACTGCTGACAGACTCCCTTTAATGTCCTTTATCGCCATTATCCCACCTATGCTTTGTAAATATATGATTAAAATAATTATATTTGAACTCTGCTCCATTACTGAGATCACTGCTTGCTGACTACAAATGCTAAAATAATAGTTTACATCCAAAGGCTGAAAATGCTACTACTGAGAGTACATTATTGTTTACAGTCTGGGCAATCGTGTGAGGACTGTAGGCTAATACATTTTAACTAAATAGATACATTGTAGCAAATTATCAGGATACAGAGATATGACCTGTTGGTGATGCACTAAGCTCACCTGCAATTGCATGTATTGAATCCAGCTGTATCCACCTTTCAGCTGTAAGGTCTGTACAGGTTTTCAGCCAATGAATATAAACAAGTGCAGCATTATTTGTGATTCAAAACCAGAAGTGCAGCTAACATAGGAAAAGTATAATGGGAAGATTTTCTGCATTTAGAACCCACTCTTGATTTTGGCTTATGAATACTGATACAAAATATTAGCCAGAATGTGAAATCAGCCTTACGCTAGGTTCACACTAGCGTTCGGGCTTCCGTTCCTCGGGTCCATTTGGGGACCCGAAAAAGGAAACCCTATCCGCTTAAAAAACGATTACCCACATAAACTATAATGGAGTCCGCCGGGTTTCCGCCTGGATTCTGCTCAAAATTGTTGGAGAGAAAAGTTCTGTTTGCAGGACTTTTCTCTCTGCATATTTTAAGTGGAGAGGGGGACGGTCTCCCCGAACGCTAGTGTGAAGATAGCGTAAGCTTTCAATATGCAATGACTGCTTCATTTACATAATTGGAAGAGTCTTTAGGGTGTCATGTCACCAAATTAAAAATCTCACATGACATGTACTTCTAATCCCCCTCCCATAAATTCTTACTACATATCTAGGGTAAAGATGGAAGAAGTAGAACCTCTGCTTTAGATCTGTTTTCTTGTTGACTCAAGGTAGGTAGGGGCCCCATTACATATAGTGCATTGACATCCAGAAGCTTTAAGGCCAGGGCCCCACATTAAGAAAATGCAGTGTTTTAGCCTCAGCAAAATGGATGGGATTCTGGGTAATCCCATCCACACATTGCAGACAAAAATCTGTAGCGCAAATGCTGCGATTTCAAACACATAAGCATTTTTGCAAATCGCAACATGTCAATTATACCTATGGAAGCGATAGCATATAGGTATAATAGAAGCAGAAAATCTGCAGAGGAAAACTTTGCAAACTTACTGTGAAAAACATTGTGGAAAAAAATGCAATACGTTTCCGCCGTGGTCTTTTCCCCAACGTTTTTGGCTATGGCTGTCTACGTGGGCCTTAGCCTCAGTTATGACTCTGCATTTAGATACTTAAATCCTGCACAAGCTAGACAGGCTTTCAGGTAAGAAGTGGGTATAATTGTATCCAGTCAAGGCAATTCTTTAACAACTGAATACATCAGCATCTGCTGCACACACCTCTCTGTAAGGGCTTCATTCTCTACTCTAGATAACCGACTCTAACCACTTCTTGCCACAGGCATTTTTCGGTTTTCATTTTTGACTCCCCGCCTTCCAAACCCCATAACGTTTTAATTTTTCCATTCATAGAGCCAAATGAGGACAAATTGTACTTTGTAATGGTACGACTCAATATTCCGTAAAATGTACTGGGAACTTGGAAAAAAAAAATTCAGAATGGGGTAGAACTGGCAAAAAACTGCATTTTTGCGACATTCTTATGGGCTATGTTTTTACAGTCGCCATATTCTGACACCCGTAACATTTTTATATTTCCATGTACTTGGATGCATAAGGTGTCTTTTTGTGGGGTCAGATGTACTTTTTAGTTTCACATGTTTTTAATGTAATGCACCATTCTGCCCTGTAGAAAGACTAAAACAAAGAAACAGTAGCCCAAACAGAGTCCAAGGTTGACTCATTTAGACTCTGCTCCATTAAGGTGAATGACTCCATGGCGGCATATGTTTGAATTCCATTTTTCCAACAGATAGTCCAGTGGAGGGCTAAAATATTCTGTGAACACCATCTAATTATAATATTACAAATAAAATTCAGTTCAGACCAAATTTATCTTCATATTTTGGGCATTTATATAACCTATTGATATTTAACAATATTGTAGATTATTATTAATTATTATTTGGGATATATGAAATCTATGGCTACACAATGTTTATATAATTTCCACATTTACTAAGGTATTTCAGCGTTCTATGTTTAGAATGTTTCTGTTTGTCAGTTTAATAGAAATAGCAAAATATATGAAAGTTTCTAAACAGGGCATGGGAGCATCATGTTTCTAATATACACATTTATGTGCATAGTTGGGTGCCAGAAGACAATAGCAAGCTTCTTTGCAATTGCTTTCTGTAAGTTGAAAGGAGGGTGGATAACATGACACACGTTTAATTTCAGCACACTTGTTAAATCAGCTCTGAATTTTTTATGAAGCGTCAGTAACCAGTAGCTGAAGCTCTGGGGGCTTCTTCACCACAAAGAGTGTGGCCCGCTCTCACTTCCCATCTGGCACAGGGTGACAGAGAAAGTCAAGAGGGCTGCAGGAAACTTTAAGAAAAAAGCTCATGTGCGACAACCATTGTGAATGAAAAACAGAACATGCCGCGTTGTGTGACTGTGTCTCTTTAAAGAATAGACACAACAGCTTACTACTGGATTTAAAGCCAGGGTGATGCATTTGTTAACAGATGAGACAACACAACAGCTGTTTTCCTGAGCACTATAGTACAACAAGCTACAGTTCAATACACTCCTCAAGACTCAAGCTCTCAAGGAAAGCTTTTTAACCATAGGCTTAATTTTTCAATACCAGCTAGTTTTTACAAAATAAAGCTGTACTGATATTCATCAATATTATATACAGTCTTATATACAACATATATATTTATATATACGCCAACATTTGTTTATATTTAATCATAGTTAATAATATAGTTATAATATAGCTTTATAGAAGATAGAAAGGAGTTCAGAAGAAACAGCAAAGAAATACAGTACAGAGTTGTAAACCACTGTATAACAGACTTACTTTACAAAGCAACTCTTGATTGAGGTACAATTTCATTAAAAAAAACTAGAATATACTGTTCGTCTATTTAAAGGGATTATCAGTTTAAGTGAATAAATGTTATTGTTTGTATAATGAAAAGTTACACAAGTCTCCAGTATATTTTCTGCTTTTCCAGATATCGATGTGCTGTCATTTTAGTGGATAAAAATCAGTCCATGGTCATGTGATGGACACACAGGTGCACAGCTCGTTCCCAGACAGATGTCTGATTACTGTGCTGTGGCTGTAATGAACTGTGCACCCGTGTGTTCATCACCTGACCATTGATTGCATATTTATTTATTTATTTATTTATTTATCTTACTTATATAATGCCATCATATTCCGCAGCGCTTTACAGGCATTGTGGTCACTGTCCCATATAGGGCTCACAATCTACATTCCCTATCAGTATGTTTTTGGAGTGTGGGAGGAAACCGGAATACCCGGAGGAAAACCATGAAAGAACAAAAAAAACCTTGTGAATGACGCGCATGGTAGGATTTGAACCCAGAACACCAATCCTGCAGTGCCAAACACTGAGCCACCATGCCGCACATGACCATGGACTGATTTTTATCCATTGAAAGTAAGCAGAATGAATGACAGCAAGCAGAGAACTAGAAAACCATGAGGAATTGATACAGAAAGTATATTGGAGAATTGTGCAACTTTTCATTATACAAATAATAACATTGCTGATACTGGATAACTCATTTAAAGGGAATCATCAGCAACTGCAAGCATCCCAGACCAAAGCCATCATGAAATCTTAACAGCGTTCCTTATTACAGTGAACTTCAGCCTTTCAGAGAAAACCTAGTTGTAGAAACACATTAGGCATGGGAGGAAGTATCTTAGATCCCCTTTGGCTTCTAACCATCCAGCTTAGCTTGATTAATACTGCTGCATTAAAATCAATGGGGCTATTTACATGACTGACTTTTTATGGTCTATTTAAATGGACCGTCAAAAAAATAGGACATGTTCAATTTTTTCCAGTTTCCATGGATCCCTCAAATAGGCTCAAATCTGTGAGGGATCCATGAAAACAGGTACCCTTTTTATGGCCATTTTGCCTAGAGTTAACCCACCCTCCTACACAGTTCTGAATGTACCCGGCCCGGGGGTTGAGCCAAGTGCATTACAGTTTACCCTGAGCAGTACGAGTTTGAGGTGCAAAGGGAGCAGTCACTTTAAATGGCAGCGGCAGCCAAGATCATGTCTGTAGCCCACCTGGACTGTTGTTCATAATATCCGTCCCCACATTATCAATCAGAAAACATACTTGCCATTTAAGCCTTTATATGCTGTGGTTAATGCTGAACGCAGCGCCTGAGTTTTTTTTTTTTACAGGAAAAAAGTAAAAATAGACTTTTAACGAATGATAAAGCCATGTTAATGAAACAAAAAAAACCCACACAATTGGCATCACCACATCTGTAACAAACCCTAAAATAAAATTAGTATGTCATTATTTATTCTACATGATAAACACCATAAACCTTAAAATTCAGAGGCCATAATTCATGTTTTCTGATCATATCACCTCTCAAAAACAAAGTAATAAAAACTGATTAAAAAGTCTTATGTACCCACAAAATACACAGTTTTGTAAAGCTACACTTGAATATAATGTAAAAAGTTATGAAAGAAGGAATGCAGAGATGATAAAATTTTACCGGTTTAACCCCTTCGATTTTTGTTTTTGACTCCTCGACTTCCAACCCCATAACTTTTTTGTTTTTCCATTCACAGAGCCATATGAAGGCTTAATGTTTGTGGGAGAAATTGTACCATTTATTATTCTGTACAATGTACTGGGAAGCTGGAAAAAAATTTCAGAATAGGGTAGAATTAGAGAAAAAGTGCATTTGTGCGACTTTCTTACGGACTTCGTTTTTACGGGATTCACTCTGCAGCCAAAATGACATATCAACTGTATTCTATGTTTTGGTATAATCCCAGGGATACCAAATTTATATAGTTGTATTTACATTTTAACCCCTTAACAAAAATCTAAAACTTTGAAAAAAAAAAATGTTTTCTTAAAGTCACCATATTCTGACACCCGTAACTTTTTTATATTTCTGTGTTCGGGGATGCATAAGGTGTCTTTTTTACAGAGACAGGTGTACTTTTTAGTTATATAATTTTGGGGAATGTCTATTGTTTTGATTACTTTTTATTCAAATTTTTATCAGAGGTGAAACAGTGAAAAAAACGGCGGTTCGGCACTTTTGATTTTTTTTTTCCTGCTACGGTGTTCACCTTATGGAAAAAATATTTTTATAAGTCTGTAGAGCGGGCGTTTTTGGACACAGGGATACCTAATATGTATGTGTTTCACTGTAATTTATAAGTTTTATATGTATTCTAGGGAAAGGGGGGGTGATTTGAACTTTTTTTTGTTTTTTTATATTTTTTAATTTAAAAAAAAAAAATTTTATTATTATTTTATTATCCCCCCTAGGGAACTTAAACCTGCAATTGTTTGACTGTATTGCAGTCTATGGGACTTTCGGTATGTTACTATTGGTCATAGACCAGCTGCAATATTAATATCCCTTCAGAAGGCTCCAGGCTGTCATGGGAACAGGTCGACTCCCGCGATCTCGCCGTGCAACGGGAAAGGTACGGGGCCAGTGGGGGATTTTTTTTTACTTTGGGGGGATCCTGGTCTGCAATGCCCACGATCAGAGTTCACATTGGCGATCAGATTCCGCATTACAGCGGAGACCAGGTAGCTATGGTGGCTGCGCTGCAGCAGAGCGACAACCATCTTTAAAGGGATTAAGGCTAAAATTCATTAGATTGCCTGTGGTTCTGGTTCCTTGTAAAGGACATGTTTTGTGAATATTTGAAGTTTAGATTTTTGAAAAAGAACTTAAAAGGATTATCTATGCTTAGAAAAAACTGCAAAATTCTTGTCCATGTTCTGTTTCTGGTATTGCCGTTGATTTAAGTTAATGGGATAGGACAACCCTTATAATGTAGTGGGTTTTTCCATCACATTAATTTTTTCATAAACACCTGATTCAGTGGGGTTTAACCCATTATTCTCTATTCTAATAATTCCTTTACTCATTTTGCTAGTCAAAGTGATTACAGATATTATATGTTACTGAAATGGCATTTCCACCTTAGAAATTAGAAATGACCCTGTATTCATAAACCAGAATTTAGAGAAAAGTTAAAGAGGACCTTTCATGTCTTCATGAATGTGCGGTTTTATAGTCAGCGCACTGTCAGCTTTCCTGGTATGTGCTCCGATGCTGGAGATATTGGTGCTGTTAATCTCAGAACCGATATCTCCCCACTGTGAGAAGGGCGTCCTCACAGCCTTGCGTAATCGGCTTTTTAGTGGTATATAAACCGCACATTCATGAGGACATGAAAGGCCCACTTTAAGAAGATTGGTAAATCTGCCTTTTTTACCTTTCATAATGATTATGTGATGATATTAGATTTTTTTTGGTTTTAGGAAAATAGTGCAGATTCTAGTCATGAACTTCCTATTTTAATTTTGAAAACAAGACCTCGGCATAAAATTGAATAAGATTATATGTTAATATGTCTGTAAGTAAAAAAAATACAGAATTATCAAACTTTAGTTATCACCTAAATTGTGATTTAGTAATATACAATTTTCCACTTAGTGTAAGTCCAACACTACATAACAGAAAATACATAAATCAATGAATTAGATTTCAGTTGCCAATTTCTAGCGTGTTACAAGAGTATTCATAAGATTGATTTGTATAAGGGTCCACAGATAAAATAATGACAGGGTATTCCACCGCTGCATCTCCAGGATCAAACTGTAATCTAGCGGGGAATCTGATTGTAGATGTTCAATTTTCCTGCCTCGATACCACAAGTGAATCAAAGTATTGCACAATGCCCACTCACATCAATGGGTGGGATGCATATATTCCAGAATAAGAAAGGCTCTTTGTAGTACTTCTTGCTCTGGCTAACACAGAAGGGTCTTTAGGACTCTTTTCATCTTAAAACTTCTTAATAATTTATCCACTTTCCAGTTGCTTTGGTTTTCAAAATATAAAAGAATGAAGATTAAAGGTTGCCCCTCCTGTATCTTTCCGTTTTTGAAATGGATAAAAAATTATCTACTGGGCCTGTACAGTGATATTTAGTGATATATAATTTATTCAGCTCTAATCATACCTTAAGTCAGTTCTGAAAAGGGATATTGTTTCTGGCGATTGCTAAAAGATACATATTTAATGAGGTGTCAATATAACATATAAATGTTGACAGTAGACTGTCTTGCCTGTGGCTTTCTGTCAGCATAATCCCAAGGAGAAAGAGAGGAGAGCAGTTAGCACATGTACCCATGACTTCATGACAAAAGACAATATTTCCCCCACACAACACCTGTTGTTGCAGTTGGGTTAATTACTTTTCATTGTGTTCAACTACCTTAAATATTTATAGCAGTATGAGTATATCCCAAAATCAGAAACTGACACCATGGTAATGTTGGTATATGAGATAAATTCTAGTCACTGCTCCACCCCATGGAAAGTATTTTCTTATTGGCCAGACTGTAGATTAAAAATGCATACGTCTCATAACAATCTTCTCATAATCCCTGGCTCAAGATTGATCTTTCTAGTTAGTGAAATGGGCATACATTGTACTACTGAGCACTGGCATTATTATCCCTGATAGTAAGGGTCATAGTGCCCTACCAGAACACAGTAGAGCTGATCCATTGTCATTAATCCTGCTGAAAAGGATGCAATATTAGTGCAGGTTGTGAAACAGGATGACACTCAGACTGAGATAGGCTAACCATGTTCAGCTCTTTCTACCATAGGCTATAGGTATGACACTCCTGCAAAAGAAAATATTAAGGTTACTGACCATGGAACCAAAAAATGTCTTATTAATTATCTATATACACAAATGGAAAAATTGGAGGTGGGATCAATACTGATAGATTTATTAACCCATTAAATGATTATTTATAAATCCAACCACATGACATAACCCACTAGATACCAGGGATGTCATTATAAACCTACAGATACCAGAGAATTTGTTAACAAATGTGGTAGTATTATTAATATTATAAATACACTAGACCTTATTGTATGTTATTTGTAAGCCTATTAATAAATGATGATATTAATTAATTTGCTAATGGCAGGGATGTCATTGTTAAAGTAACCCTCTGGATATTAGGGATGCTATAATTAGCTCATCGAATGCCAAGTGTGTTATTTATAAACCTGTGTACCAGGCTGGGTTGCTGAAGACAGACCAGACACAGCACCCATGTTGACCCCTGCCCATGGTTGGCACCAGAGGCACATAAGCCTCAGAACTGGACAATGGAGCAATGGTAGAAGGTGGCCTGGTCTGATAAACAACATTATTTACATCATGTGGACTGACAGGTGAGGAAGGCAAGCTGTCAAAGGCAGTATGATGCTCATCCTTTATGGCAATAGTATCCTCTAATGGCTTTTTTCAACAGGTTAACACTGGGGTCTGGTAAGGCGGCCAGTGTGAATGAAGTGGAGACTACAACTCTATTCACTTTTGTGAGAGTTCCAAAACCAGCCAAACACACTTACCGCTCTCACTTCTACTTTCACAAAGCTTGCCTCACCTGGCAGCAACCCAGTTCTGGAGATTGGTGTGGGCATTTCTGTCTATGATGAAAATGGCCCTTTAAAGGATCTACAGCATTGGTCTTGGTGTCAAATATGCTAGGACACCTTTAGAGGGCAGATTAGTGTATATCCTGTTCTATAACTCTTTTTACTGCTGTTCATTTCTTTTTATGGATTTTTGAAGCACCCAACTGAAGTAATAAATGAAGCAATAGAATTAGCCAATCATGCTTTGAGTTGTGCTATACGTCCATTTCTGTAACAATGCAAGAATAATAGCAGATATAGCAATTTCTAAAAAAAAAATCACAGTTAATTTTTGCATTGCATATTATTTTCTATATACTGTGTGTGTGTGTGTGTCTCTGTGTGTATGGCTAGATACGGTTATAATCAATAATACAGTAATTCTTTGCTTTGGCCAGTAGAGGGACATCCAAGAGATGTGTGCAGTCCATTGTCCATGTTTGTACATATATGTTTTCTTGTACTGCTTTAAATACACTTTGTATACTATAATTATCAGACACAAGACTAAAAATAATATTATTGTTTAATGAGAACTGAGAATATATGAGTAAAACGGCAATATAGAATACACAAACTATACAGTGCTAAAGGTATGTAGTGTATTTAGTGCAGTAACTTGACAGACAATGAGAATACCTTATTGTAATGAAAATATGGTCTTTATAGACTTTAAGATGTCATCATTCTCACATATGTTGAAGTCAATATATCCTTTTCTCTAAATGTATGTGGAAAATTAGTTTGATAAAAAGGATTTCAAAAGAAAATAACAAGCATAAAGAATTATTTAAGCTGGTATATTATGAAAAGAATATGTACACATTGTAGCTGAAAATAATAGTATGTTTTGTCTATTTGCAATAAAATTCTGAATATTTATTTTCAGACGATATATGAATTGTGTTCATTGCACAGAATGTACCACTGAACAAGAACTAAGAATCATACTTTATGCACCATAACAAATTTATATATGCACCAAATTAGATATTAATGCCAAGACATACTACATGAGACTTAAATATGATTAGGGTAAAAAAGGAGTCCTAGAAGTGATGATATGGACTAGTGCCATAACTAAAGTCTTGTGGGCCCTGGAACAAACTTTCCCCGCAGTTGAGTGCTGTGGGAAACAACTGATCTGCAGGGTCCTAACAGTCTAAGATATGTATGAGATCAGTGGGGGTCCAACCCCCTGGGTCCCTGCTGATCAACTGTTTGAAGATGCTGTGGTGCTTTTGCGAGCGTTGTGACTTCTTCACTATTTACTTTGTAAAGGATCTGTTTTATAATCACCATGCAATGTTAATATGGCCTTTAACAGTGCATGGCAGCTATAAAACAAATGACATGATGTGAATAGTGAAGGGGCCCCACACAGTATAAAATGCTCCAGAGTGGCCCCAAAGTAGTATAATATGCTCCACAGTAGCCCCCACATAGTATAATATGTTCCACAGTGACCCCACACAGTATAATATGCTCCATAGTGAACCCCACACTCCACAGTGGCCCCTACACAGTATTATATGCTCCATTGTAGCCCCTACACAGTATTATATGTTTCCAAGTGTCCCCCACGCAGTATTATATGCTCCATAGTGACTCCTACACAGTACAATATGCTCTACTGTGGCCCCCCACGCAGTATAATATGCTCCATAGTGGCCCCCACACAGTATAATATACTCCCCACAGTTGTCCCAATATAAAATGCTCCCAAGAGCCATCCTAGAGCTGCTTCACGAGAACTCCACGAAATTCAAAGAATATTCATGAGGTTCAGCCCTTTGCTTTGCTGCTTTTATTATATTCTGGGGTCTCCAGGAGAAGTGATTAAAAATAACAACCACTTATACTCACCTTTCCTCACCTCTCCTGGGCATCCTTGCTCTGTCTGGCTTTCTTCAGCATCTTCTTCAGTCCTCTTCTGTCTGTGAGTGAGGTGATGCGCACCAGACATCACTGCTGGGGCCTGTGATTGGGCCTTAGTGGGCCCCAGTCACAGGCCAGAAGAGCCCTGGAGAGGATATAGAGGACTTTCAGAAGCCCAGGAGAGGTGAGTATAAGTATTTGTTAATTTTAGTCACCATCCCTAGGCTGGCATCTATTGGAATGGGGCCCGACAACATGTTAATACATTAATAATATGTACAGCGGTTGGGGAACTAGGCCTTCCCCGACCGCTATCATGGTGGTCCACAGCCCTGGCTATCTCCAGCTGGCCACGGACCCCGTACTACCCCCTGCAACCGCAATCATTACGTCACTGATATGGACCCTATGGAGCCCAGATCATCTAATCTGCCTGGAAATACATGAAGTGATAGGATTTTAGCAAGCCTACATTCACAGAAGATCTGTGGTTAGTTCTCCAAGATGTCTGAAACAACCCTCCTTACAAGTTCCATCAAAAGCCGTGTGTATGTGTACCTAGACGAATTGATACTGTTTTGAAGGTGGGGGGGGGGAGGTTCACACGAAATATTGATATATTGATGGCATACAGATTTTTCCTTTGTACATTAATTTTGTATTATGTTAATTGACACAAATAAACTATTAACACTTCTATTTTTTAAAGCATTCTTACTTTGACTAAAGCCTGCCTAAAACTATGTTTTTTGTACTAATCCCAAAATTTCACACAATCTGTTTAAGTATAAGTTCTGGGAAGAGTTCCACAAGGGCAAGCTCTTTACCTGTATTGTTGCCTTAGGTTCAGTTCCTAAAGGCATTCCAGAATATAATGCAAAGTAACCCTCTAGGGATGAGCAGTCCTCTGCCACTGCCCAGTTTGCCCTCCTTTGCATAAAATTAATTATAATAGAGGTGGTTTAAAGTAAGATATTTACATATATGTTATATGATACACAGAAACCAGATCTATTCAAAATTTTTATTTATATCATGGAGTATTTCATTTGTCATATACCAAACAAAAATGACTGTATATTTTCTGGAAAGATTAAACAAGTTTTCTGGGCTTTTGATATTGATAACCAATCTTTAGGAAAGGTTATCAAAATCAGATTTATGTGGGAAACAATACCCAGCACCCCCACCTACCAGCTGAAAGGTTGCTGGGGAGTTTCCAAAATCTAGCAATGGCCTTATTTGCAGCTATGAAGAAATCCATCAAATAATGCACAAAGGGAAAATATTAGCTGTGTTTTGCTAGAGAGGTTCTCTAAGAATTATATTATACTATGTGTCAAAAAATGTTACATTGTGATGTAACAAATCATGCTGTGCAAACTTCTTTATTGTAAAGTGCTGTCCAGCCATTAAATGAAAAAAAAATACTTAGAATGTTATTGAATTGAAAAAAGACATATTACTAACCTTACAGATCCTCACTGCTCTCTTTCTGATATTGCATGGTCCCCCACTGATCTCTGTACTTTCTACATCATGACATCCTGACATGGCCATGTGACTGCAGTCAATCCGTGGTAAGATAAATGTTTTTTTTTTAGTTTTTTTATAACATCCTAAGCTATGTGTTTAAAAAAAAAACGCTGGACAACTACCGCTTACCTTCAGTGTTTACAATGTGAGCAGCACTTACAGTGCCTTGTGAAAGTATTCGGCCCCCTTGAAATTTTCAACCTTTTGCCACATTTCAGGCTTCAAACATAAGAATATAAAATTTAAATTTTTTGGTGAAGAATCAACAAGAGGGACACAATGGTGAAGTGGAACGAAATTTATTGGATATTTTAAACTTTTGTAAAAAATAGAAAACTGAAAAGTGGGGGGTGCCAAATTATTCGGCCCCCTTAAGTTAATACTTTGTAGCGCCACCTTTTGCTGCGATTACAGCTGCAAGTCGCTTGGGGTATGTCTCTATCAGTTTTGCACATCGAGAGACTGAAATTCTTGCCCATTCTTCCTTGGAAAACAGCTCGAGCTCAGTGAGGTTGGATGGGGAGCGTTTGTGAACAGCAGTTTTCAGCTCTTTCCACAGATTCTCGATTGGATTCAGGTCTGGACTTTGACTTGGCCATTCTAACACCTGGATACGTTTATTTTGTGAACCATTCCATTGTAGATTTTGCTTTATGTTTGGGATCATTGTCTTGTTGGAAGATAAATCTCCGTCCCAGTCTCAGGTCTTTTGCAGACTCCAACAGGTTTTCTTCCAGAATGGTCCTGTATTTGGCTCCATCCATCTTCCCATCAATTTTAACCATCTTCCCTGTCCCTGCTGAAGAAAAGCAGGCCCAAACCATGATGCTGCCACCACCATGTTTGACAGTGGGGATGGTGTGTTCAGGGTGATGAGCTGTGTTGCTTTTACGCCAAACATATCGTTTAGCATTGTGGCCAAAAAGTTGGATTTTGGTTTCATCTGACCAGAGCACCTTCTTCCACATGTTTGGTGTGTCTCCCAGGTGGCTTGTGGCAAACTTTAAACAAGACTTTTTATGGATATCTTTGAGATAAAGGCCAGATTTGTGCAGTGTACGACTGATTGTTGCCCTATGGACAGACTCTCCCACCTCAGCTGTAGATCTCTGCAGTTCATCCAGAGTGATCATGGGCCTCTTGGCTGCATCTCTGATCAGTCTTCTCCTTGTTTGAGATGAAAGTTTAGAGGGACAGCCGGGTCTTGGTAGATTTGCAGTGGTCTGATACTCCTTCCATTTCAATATGATCGCTTGCACAGTGCTCCTTGGGATCTTTTTGTATCCAAATCCAGCTTTAAACTTCTCCACAACAGTATCACGGACCTGCCTGGTGTGTTCCTTGGTCTTCATGATGCTCTCTGCGCTTTAAACAGAACCCTGAGACTATCACAGAGCAGGTGCATTCATATGGAGACTTGATTACACACAGGTGGATTATATTTATCATCATCAGTCATTTAGGACAACATTGGATCATTCAGAGATCCTCACTGAACTTCTGGAGTGAGTTTGCTGCCCTGAAAGTAAAGGGGCCGAATAATATTGCACGCCCCACTTTTCAGTTTTTTATTTTTTACAAAAGTTTAAAATAACCAATAAATTTCGTTCCACTTCACAATTGTGTCCCACTTGTTGTTGATTCTTCGCCAAAAAATTAAAATTTTGTATCCTTATGTTTGAAGCCTGAAATGTGGCAAAAGGTTGAAAAGTTCAAGGGGGCCAAATAATTTCGCAATGCACTGTATCTGTTGACATAAATAGACATATTTTGTCAAGTTATCTCACAGCATGTGTGTGGCCACCAATGCAATGCAGGGCTATGCAGAATGTGGCAACAGGTTATTACATTGAAAATTAAAGGAGAATTACAATCTTTCTTATGTATCTCTTGAATAGATTAGAAGAGTTGCTAAATGATGTATATATGTGGGACATTTTACCCCTTGTATATATCAAAAGTACTATAAGCCATAAGATTCATTAAAATACATACGTAGCAGGGCTTTGGGGGTGTTACAGAGCTACTATCCTCTGGCTAGAACTGAAAAGTATATGTTGGTTTGGGGGTTATTGTTTTGCTGGGCAAATTATGTTAAGGTTATCTGTAAGATAATATAAAATAAGTGTTAAACCCCCACCTAGTCTTCTCCTGCACCTCATGGATTTTGAAAGCTGGGCCACAGAACTTGCACACATCATAATATTCACTTTGAAGCCTAAGGTGGAGCTTTATATTGAAAACTGATTGATCGACATGAATCTACCCCTTCCTTTTTGTTTCAAGTAGGTTCAACAAGGTTAGGGGTTATGAAATTCTACAGGAGCTGAGTCTTTCAGAATATACTGCCAAACATTCTGAAAAGAAAATGGGACAAGCACTATTCACATTACACACAAAAAAGCAGACATGTTGTTGTCATATGACCCTGCCAAAATTGTTCTATGAAAACAGTCCCAGTACCGCTATAAGGGGTAGAAGCATTGTCCTTGTAATGGGGTTTTCTGGGACCTTTTAATTGATGACCTATCCTTGGGTTAGGTCATCAACTGAAGATTCATGGACCCCATGGATCAACTGTTTGAAGAGGCAGTGGCATTCTCTGAGTGCCACTACTGCTTTGCAGGCAATGTGACATCCCATTCATGGCCTGATTGCAGCTCAGTCCTTCAAATGAATGGAATGAGCTGGGATACCATACAAATGTATAGTGCTGGGCTTGATAAGTACAAAGTGGCTGCAGTGCTCACCCAAACCCTGCAACCCCTTCAAATGGTTCTGCAAGTGGAAGTGTGTGTTGTGCAAAATGGCACATGGTTGGTTGTGGACAAGGCTGGTTTGTGTTTTATGACTGCATTGCCTAAATAAAGACTATTGAAAAGTTCCAGTGAGTGCCATCCCTTCACTTTCTTACTGTGAGTCCCTTCAAACAGCTGATCTCCCAGAGGCTGGATGTTGGACCCATGAGGATCTTTAATTGATTACCTATCCTAAGAATAGATTATCAATTATTTAGCCTGGAAAACGCCTTTAAATTTCAGCCTGTTAACTTACATCTTCAAGTTGCTGATACTTATCTATCATGATTTGCTAGAAAACTGCCAGAGAGATCTTTGTTATTATGTTCACCAATCTATCGTTGGCTGATGTTAAAATTAGATAGTTGGTTCAAATACAGATGTCAGTTGCTGCAGAACACCTTAGAAGAAAAAGAACTGAGTTTCTTGTGAAGCATTCAGTGATTGGCGTGACTCCTTTCTTCTTTCCAAAATGAGACAGCTATATAATATACAGTACACTGATTATTTTCAGAAAAGTGGAAATGTGTATTGCCAGTCACTGTAGACTGCTTCAATATGTGCTTTCATTTTTCTAGTAGTTTCATGTTAAATTGTACATTGCTGTTTCACATTCACTATGATAAATAATTCATGTGTAATGTGTTTGAGACTCGGAATATAGTGTCAACAATTTAACTAATATCCCCTGAGTTCTACTGACCTATAATATCCCCAAGAGTAAATAGGAAGTACAAATACACAATTACAGGATATCCAGAAAAGGGTAATTAGGATTAGTAATAGATACAGAAATAATCCTATGCTGA
Organism: Leptodactylus fallax; assembly: GCA_947044405.1. Classification (NCBI taxonomy): domain Eukaryota; kingdom Metazoa; phylum Chordata; class Amphibia; order Anura; family Leptodactylidae; genus Leptodactylus; species Leptodactylus fallax. Next base: position 3,309,193 of record CAMRHE010000045.1, read on the forward strand.
CAAATAGAGTTTGCATCTATTGAATTATGTGGCCAGATCAATGAAACATTAGATCAAGCTGACAGTTGATGCGACCTCAATGTCCTGTGAAATGAAGTGAACGTCCTTTATTCTCTTAGTGCATGTGAAAGTGATCCCTTTAAATTCCGAGCCATAATGTCATCATTATTTCATTGAATTAAGGTCAATGTATGTATCAAAGAATCAAAATTAAAAAGTCCAGTTGTATTAATCCAGTCAAAACTGTACACTAGTATAATCTTTAGTAAATGTCTTTGCTATCCACAGTTGTTTCCTAATTAAATATTCTATGGAAGGCCACAAGGCATATGTATTATGTACATATCAAAATAGTATGAAAATGCAATGCCACAAAAGAAAAACTAAGTATTGCTCTCCTCCTCTACAACTAGAGAGATTTCTCCCATACTACATGAAACTGACCCATTTCTAACTATTTACAGAACTAAAAGTATATCTTAAAGGGATATTGATAGGTCATCATAAGGGATAGAATGGGGTCCACTTGTTCCCCATGGGAATACCAGAGATTGCAGAGTAGTTGGGCCATCACTGATCAGCAAGTTATGACCTATTACCTTGCTTTGGTGTCACAATCCCTTAAACTCCATCGAATAAACATGTGATTCCTATTTTTTATTTTTTTTTCTTATTTATTTTTTAACATATGAACCTACAGGCGATGTATGCTAGTATGACATATCTATGCCTCTGTTGTGGTATCTGTTGAGGAAATCCTTCTGACATATTCCTCGCAAGTACAATGGAAATGTAATGTGACTATGATCTTATTATCCACATGCTATATTATTACAGAAGTTAGTAATTTCAAAGTAAAGATAATGGGGATAATTATAATTAAAATTAGTACAAGAAGAGGAGTAACCCATAGCAGCCAATCATATTCCACCTCTTATTAGAAACCTGATTGGTTTTTATGGACAGCTCCTGTGTCTTATTGAACTTAGGCTATGTTCACATCTGCACTGGCTGTCCATCCGATGCAGATTCGTCATAAATCGCCAGATGAAAAATGCTGCAAGTCTAACCATTATAGTCAGTGACATCCCTCAGGATCCTTTTGTGTCCATAATTTCAAGAATCCGTATTTGATCAGTTTTTTCCATTCTTCTGGTCCTGCAATGGACCAGAGGAATGGATAGGATAGTGCAAATGTGAACATAGCGTCAGTGTGTCAGGAACCCAGGAAAATGAATTGATAAAAGTACACATTTCTGTCCAAGACTTTTATCTCCTTTCACTGCAGTGCTATTTATGACTAGAGGTAGCTGTAAATGTTCTCTATGCACGGTAGTATGATATGTAAATTAAATGAGGATATATAAAACTGTATAACTCTATGACATTAGTGGGAATGTTAAAAGAACAACACAAGTAAATCATCATTGTTTTGCTTTCTTCCTACTGTTTCAGTTATGTTCAGACATTTAAATGAGTTCTCCAGACCCCGGGCAATTTTCCTACTGATGACCTTGTCCTCAGGATATGCCATTTGTATCTGATCGGTGAGGGTCTGACATCCAAACCCCACACAGATCAGCTCTACTTGGTGCAGAGTCCGGGTGTTAGACCCCTGCTGATCAAATACTGATGGCCTATCCTCTGGATAATGAAGGTTTTCAGTATGAAATTTGCCTAGAGGCCCAGAGAACTTCTTTAAAAGATTCATCATCCTAAAATTTTAATGGACTAGAGGTGATATACTGTGTTATGTCTAGTACACAGACTGAGGTGTGGAGCAGTACGCAGGGATTCAATAAAATCAAAATAAATCTCTTTGTGTTGATTACCTCATCAGACCCTGCCCTAGGTATAACACTTTGTAATAGTTTTTTTCTGGAGAGTTCCTTTAATGACAGAGTACACTTTAATTATAATTTGCAATGCATATAGTGATCTTAGTCTGACTGTATAAATGAGAAGATGCAAAGTCGTCTATAGTAAAAATGCATAATTTTCGTTGCCGTGGTCACAAAAGCGAAGTTTATGATGAATGTAAGCAATTTTTAATTTGTTTTAGACATAAGCAATTGGAATATAACATTTAAAAGCTGGGAACAAAATTTGTGTTACATAGTGTTATCGATATACCTCTGAATTTAACAGTAGAGCTATAAGGCTAAGTTCACATCAGCCTCATTTTCGTTGTAAAACTAATTTAATGATGGATACAGACAGAGCACATGACGGAGGGTAATGTAAAAACTAGATGGAAGGTTTCTTCTGTCTTGTTTGTTATTGTGTAAGATGAAAAGTAAACAAGCAAGAGAGAAGAAACCTTAGTTTTGCAGTCCAGAGCAATGGAAGCAAATGAAGCTGATGTGAAGTTAACCTACTAAAAAGATATACTTTTCTAATTGTTCAGGTTTGTTCACAAAAATGTTCAAAATATAGATTTACAAATAAATATTATTTTTATTACAGTATTACATTCACCAGAGACATCTTATTATAGATGCCTATATTACAACTATGAGAACTCTGGATAAATTAAAAAATAAATTCCCTTAATGAAAAACAGGTTCTTAGGCCTTGATAAGATATAACAAATGTTATGAGACTATGTAGATATCTGTCTCCTGACCATTTCTGAGCAGAGACAAAAACTACATTGAAGCCTGCATTGATCTTCTTCATCTGCCAAGTGTAAGGTTTGTCCTATTTCCCTGCTGCTCAGCCCTCAGATGTCACAGCAGGATCTAGTCATGTATAGAACAATAGTTTAAAGACTTCAGATGTAAATCATTTGGGCCTAGACTAAAATGACATATTTATCACTTAGAGTAGCACTTGTAACTGGGCATTAACTAAAAGTCCAGAATGAAAGATAAACAGAATTAGAAAGTCTATAGAAGAAATCTGAACACATTTTGAATGGTAGAGGTAAGAGGCTCAAGTAACAAATAGTTGTTTTGCTTTCCAATCTATTGTCTATAGGAAGAGTATAGATAGAATGGAAACTCAGAAACATTAGAGGTCATGACCAAAATGACCCCCATTAGACACTGACGTACATTTTTAGGATGACCATATATTAGCAAAGAGCCTCTGCCTTAGCACATAGGCCACAGTTACTGCTTTCCAGAATAACCAGTCCTATAAAAGTAAAGAAGAAATGAGCAGAGGGATAGTAATATCAGCAAAGCTGCCAGCTAGGCAGAATGGGGGGAGTTTATGAAGACAGACTTTTTATATAACAGTCTTAACCACAGGAGCTCTTCTTAGTCAGCTTGTCGGCAGTTTGTGTGTCAGAATGGCAAATCTGTGACAGCTATGGGCAGGCCCTGATTTGCGCTATAAATTATGTCAGCTTCTGGCAAAAATTATAGTAAATCTGTCACACACCTTCCTACTAAACTCCCCCAAAAAAATAACAAACATGGTAGAAAAATTTTTCAGCAACTTGAACTGAGACTTACATAGAAGAGCTATAACTTTTTTAATTCCAAGCACTGGTCCATAACTTATAACTCTCCCCAATACTTATTCTATATTTCTGCAATAGTAAAATCCTTTTGTCAATGTGTAATTTTATTCTAAATGATCTGAGTAGGGGCGCACGACCATTTTTGGTCCAAAGACCCACACTGATCACTGCATGTTCAGAGGGATATAGCAGCATGCTTTTATGCTGCTATTAAAAAATAATATTTACTTTCGACTAGGCTTAATCTCACTCTTAACCCAATTATGGATCACTAGTAATAAAATAACCATAACCCTATATTCACATGAACATTGTAACCGACTGTGTGATGGACCTTTTCAGCCGTGTTTTGTCCATTTTCACTGATCAATCCTTTGTACTGCAAAAACAGGTGCCCCTTTGGGTGCAAAATGGCCAAGAAAAATGAATGTTTTTCATGGACGTTTTCACCCTCGGTTGTCTGAATGGAGGCTAGGGTCCCACATTGCAAAAAAGCTGCTTTTTTTGTTGCAGATATTGTTGCAGTGTTTGAGCCAAAGAAAGGAGTGGCTACTAAAAGAATGGAAAATATAAAGGAAGCATTTATGCTTCTTCTTTCTGCTCAATTCACTCCTGGCTTTGGCTCAAAAAAACTACGGCAAAATCTACAACAAAAAAGCAACTTTTCCATAACGTTTTAGCTAAGGCCCCACATTGTTGAAACACAGCGTTTTTACCTGGTGTGGAAACACAGCGAAAAGAATGCTGTGTTTTGCAGTACCAGCAAAATGAATGAGATCCTGATTAAGCTCATCCATACATTGCGGGAAAAAAGAGCTGCGGAAAAGCTGCGTTTTGAAAAGTGCAGAATCTCAATTTTAGCTGTGGAAACGTGAGGGATGAAAAATGCAGAGAAAAACAAAGCAAAAACACATTGAGGCTAAGGCCCCCATGTAGCAAACCGCAGCTAAAAAATGCAGTGTTTTTCTGTGTTTTTGCTGCATTTTTTTTCTGTGTTTTTTATTCCCTTATTAAATCTATAAGGAAAACTGCAGGTAAAGTTGATATGCTGCGTTTTTTAAAAACGCAGCTTTTCATCAGTGTTTTATTTTCCACAATGTGTGGATGGGATTAGTCCATTCATTATGCTAGTACTGTAAAAGGCTGAGGTCCCACGTTGAAGAAACAGCTTTTTTTGTTGCAGATTTTGTTGCGCTTTTTTGAGCCAAAGTCAGGAGTGGATTGACTAGAAGGTAGAAGTATAAACTTCCTATATATTTCCCATTCCTTTTGTAGCCACTCCTAGGTTTGGCTCAAAAAAACGCAGCAAAATCTGCAATAAAAGCAACGTGGGGCCTCAGCCAAATGCAGCATTTTTTCTGCTGCGTTTTTGAAACAGCCAAAAACGGTGTGTTTCTGCAACATGGGGCCTTAGCCTCATGGTATGAAAGTGCAGCGTTTTTGCCATGGCAGAAACGAAACGGGGAAGAAAACGCTACGTTTCACAGTATTTTTTAGCTTCGCTTCACTACGTGAGGTCTTAGCCTAAAATGGTTTTAAAAGCATGAATAAGCAATGCCTACACATGTTTTTTTTATAAATTGTATATGCACTATGTATATGCACTATTTCAAATGAAAGGATGGAACATTTAGTTAACTTGATATGTTGTGTAATTTTTTTTTTTAAAAATACATCAAATAAAAAAAAAATATTTCCATGAGTTGTGACAGAGAAAAAAAAATGTTAAGCCACTGTGGCAACTGCAGCACTTAAAATGTAATAGTGCACTTTCCTCTTTGGAAATAAAATGTAATAATTGTATTTCTAATATACTTTGTTTTAATTCCTCACAACTTTTGAGATCTCTGCTTGATGACAATGAATGGAAATATTCTTGTGACTAGTGTCTGGCAATGGCAGAAAGCCTGGAAGTAACAGATCCAGTGATTCATCTTAGAGAATTAACTTAATAAAGAACACAAAGAAGCAAGTGGACTAAGGAGAACATAATGTTCACAGACAGGAAAGCACAAAAAAGGTATAATGTTAGGAGGAACAGCTTGGAAACAGCTTTTTGAAGAGCTTGAGCCAAATGCATGGCAGTCTTGTGATGTTAATAAATACCTATGCCCACAGTTTTCACTCCCTAGAGAATATAGCTCTTAGATTACCAGAGGGTGTAGATAGCAAACATGGTTCAAAAAGACAAACATATCAGTTACTGTGCTAAAGAAGGACCCCCTCCTCAATTAGAGATACACGTCTCACCCTATTCATTTCAACAGAGCCAACTATTCACATAGGGAAGAGGTTCCAACAAAAGAAAACTGTAGATTAAACTTGCAAATAGGAAAGACAGCATCTGAACTAACGCAAGTCTTACTGTTTAGCAGAAACAAACAAGGTAAGATTGAAAGATAATATGACAACAATCTGCATGTGCCGCCTGTCACTAAATATCAACAATATCACATGGTAAAGAGAGAATTTAGAGGCAACTATGGTGATTGTAAAGTGGATTAATACCCAATGAAACTGTTTTCAGTACTTTGACAGCCCTGTTTAGAATACTACAATTTTTATTTCTGTAAAATCCACAAATCTTTTTATCAATTGCTAATTTCATCCCAAATCTGTTTCTTATAACATTACATGAACATTGAGTTTGTCTTTTATTTTCCATTGAACCAAATTTGGAAGAGCAGAGCAAAACCACTATGGATATAAGACATTGAAGTTCCAAGATACTTATTTCTGTATTTTGCTTTTACGTTGGTACCAGCATTCTGCCGATTTGGCCCTGGTGCTTTTAATTAGCATGGGACTGCATAAAAGTTGCTTGCTTACTTTCAATCTGTCTGAGAGTTATAGCAAGATAAGCTTGTGCAATCTGTTCACATGGTGCAATACTGCATGGTGGTGGTTGCTTAGGTGTAGGGATGAGCAAACTGATTTGGATAGAATCAGATTTGACCCTAATTTGTCAAAAGTTTCAGGTTTGAAGAGGCCCAAAGGAGGCACTGGGGGACCACAGAATGCAGCAAGGATGCCCAGGAGTAATGAGTATAAATGTTCTTTTTACACCCCTTCCTTGGGCCTCCGCTTTTAAGATTTGGGGGTCTTAGGAGACCCTTGATTATAATAATAGCACTTCTGGTTAATGGAAAGCCGAAACTTAAGAATATACATCTAAATGAATCTTGTGAGGATCGCCCATCTTTTCTTAGGTGGTTCTGTGACTGTGGAGTGATGGGGCTACTAATTTTGGTGGCAGCAGATGACATGAGGTGCCCCACCCATTAGTGTATGGACCCACTAGGTCACCATGAAGTGGGTTTGCGCAGTATGATCAAAATGTATACTAAGCACTTCAAGTTCACTTTCATTATTTTACTTAGTGACAACAGATCAAAGCATAATATGTGAAAGTGTGGTTCAGGTTTTCTTTTTTTTTAATGTTGGTACCCAAATCTAGAGGTAGCCATGTAAATTCCCATAAAAATTGTCTGATTCAAATTAATTTAAACATTCAAATGCTTCAACTGATTCCGTCGCTGCTAAGTGTATAGCATGTAGGTCTACAGAGCAATGTAAACAAGCTTCAATAGTTATGTAGTAAATTTCCTACTGACTGCAATACAGTTGTGTTGCAAGCTATGGGGCAAGACTCCTGGGGGGGAAGGGAAAAAATAAAATACATTTTTTTATAAACTATAAAAATATACAAATATTTTTCTTTTAAGGCAAACATCGTAGCTGCAAAAAATAAAACCTAGTTGTGGCTACAGAAGGAATGGGAAATATCTTGAAAGCAAAGTATACTTCTTTGTTCTGCTCAATCCACTCCTAGTTTTGGCTCAAAAAAGGGAGCATAATCTACGACAAAGAAAGCAGTTTTTCCGGAATATGGGCCCTTAACCTAAAACTGATTATTCCTCATAACAACAGGCAAGTAGTTTATAAATTGTAAAAGTGGAATTATTTGAGAGCATAATTTAATGTCAAGGCATGTCATCAAAGCTCTTTTTATGATTTTATACATCATCTGAAGATAGGAAAGTGTTAATGGTAAATCTCTAAGCAATTTTAAGTTTCCGTTTTTTTTGTTTTTTTTTAAATCTTTTTATTTGTAATTAATATAACATTATTTATATTTTTCTGAGGATATAGCATATATCAATACAATATAATATTGTATTTATTGTAAAACTTATAATTATGCAAATAGATTGTTTGCTATATTACTGGTATACCCTTTTTATGTCAATTGTATTACAGGTAAACATATATACTGTGTAAGAAAACTAATATATTTTATATAAAACATCATATAGATCTGTTGTGCTTCTCGTGAAATAATGAGTCTTGTGTCATTTATTTTCATCAGGTGGATTATCTAAACACATATTATAAGAGTGTATACCTACTACCAAGCTCGAAAGACTTTCACTGGTTGAATGAACACATCAGTCAATTTTACCACAGGCGTTTGTAAAGGGATGCCAGCCTTGTCATTGTGCACCGACTACAAAGTAACAATGAATTATCAACAAGAAAGGGATATTGGATCTCAAAAGAATAAGCAACACTCCTTTGATTTATAGCTTTTGAAGGTGTCCTTCTACATGTCACAAAGCCACACTGCTGGGCTGTTCCTCTATGCACATTGGGATATCACCACCAGCCATTGCAATCCAAACAGGGAGAGGGTGGAGAAGTTTGGTTTTCACTTACTGGCTCAATGGTCTTAAATAGTACTTTTTATAGACTCCAGGATATACCTACCAGAAGGAAAGCTCATGATTGGAAGAGCTTCCTAAAATACCATGGAGGAAAGTACTTGAGATCATTCATGCATGCAGTTCATATGGGTTGTCAAATGTAAAGTCACTTATTTGCTGGGAGAAAATTTGTATATATATATATATATATATATAAATATATATATATATATCTGTGAATTTCTTAATTAAGTAGGTTATATCCAAACATAAGGGTCGGTCAGTGTTGTGCGCCACTGTTTGTAAGCCAAAATGAAGAGTGAAAAATGCAAAGAATCAGAGCTATAATATAAGGATTTTGTACCTGTTTTGTGTTTTCGACTTGCTCATGGGTTTTGGCTTACAAACATTGATGCGAAACCCTGACCTGTAATCTTACATGCTCACAACTGAATGATTCATCCGTGTGCTATCTGTTGTTTGTTTTTTTAATGGATGGCATATGGATCCATTCATTTCTATGGTTCCATATGTACGACCATGATGAGGCTGAGCTCCAAAAACTCATAACATATTCTATTATGGTCCGTCTTACAGTTCAGCATCTTTCATTGAAGTGTATGGAGTAGTGGAAAGCATGGATGGCACACGGATGTATTCATTCCCTTTTTGACTCATACAGGCACATAGTCATGAGCATTACACTAAATAAGGATTAAAGGGGTTGTCTGGGATAAATCAATAATTTCTGTAGTATTTCACCATGCCCCCCCACCTCCTACTTTGTAATTGACTGAGCTTTCCAAAAATGTTTCTATCTGGATATCTCTATAGCAGTCATGTAACCGCCTCAGGAACATTTTTCCTGCTTCCGCTTACGTTACGGGACTGTCATCTGCACTAACCAACCCCCCCCTCATCCTATCATACTTACCTTTCATATGGTCCGGACCATCGGGGCACAGGACGTCACTTCTTGTAGGCGGCCGGGACATCCTCTTTGTGACTTGTGCTGGAATGCCAGCATGCGCAGAACAGTGGGCTGGCATGCAATGTACAAGGTGACGCTGGCCACCCACTGTACTGCGCATGAGTGGGCGGCCAAGGAGGGGAATCATGCCGGCATGTAGCTTAGTATAATATGAACTGTGCATGCGCAATCCATATTATACTGTGCGGGGGCCACTGTGGAGCATATTATAGTGTGCGAGGGCCACTGTGGAGCATTATACTGTGTGGGGGCCACTGTGGAGCATATTATACCGTGCAATGTCCACTGTGGAGCATTATACTGTGCAGGGGGGCCACTGTGGAGCATATTATACTGTGTGGTAGCAACTGTGGAGCATTATACTGGGCTGGGGGCCACTATAGAGCATATTATACTGTTCGGGGGCCACTGTGGAACATTATACAGAGCGGGGGCTACTGTGGAGCATATTATACTGTGCAGAGTCCACGATGGAGCATTATATTGTGCGGGGGCCACTGTGCAGCATATTATACTGTGCAGAGTCCACGGTGGAGCATTATATTGTGCGGGGGCCACTGTGGAGCATATTATACTGTGCAGGGGCCACTGTGGAGCAGTATACTGTGCGTGGTCCACTGTGGAGCATTATACTGTGCGGGGGTCACTGTGGAGCATATTATACTGTGCAGGATCCATTGTGGAGCATTATACTGTGCAGGGACCACTGTGGAACATGTTATACTGTGTGGGGCCACTGTAAAGCACATTATACTGTGTGAGGGCCATTGTGGATCATATTATACTATGTGGGAGCCACTGTGGAGCATATTATACTGTGTGGGTCCATTGTGGTGCATATTATGATGTGGAGGGCACTGTGGAGCATTATATAACCATGTGGAGCAATATACTGTGGAGGCTCAAAATTCCTGCTGGCAGCCCTGTGTGCTATGTCTGCATCACAGCTCTCTCACTATAATCCTGCACATACGTGTAGTACTCCATTGTTGTATCGTTCCCCATACAGCACTATGCATGAACCAGCCATGGAGCTATTGGGGCCTACACAGTACTATAGGGAATGGCGATACTGGGAAAATACTCAGGATAGTCAGCACATATGTAAGATTTCAGTGAAGGAGCTGTGGTATAGGCTTTTATCAGGAAGCCCTAGACCCTTCAGTCTGACACTGTATATATGAGAAAGAGAGAGAGAGACATATATTTCTAACAATCATAAAGATATCACTCAAAACACTGCTAAAGGTATTTGGGTGCACTTATTAACCTATGAATAGCAATAACAGACCTTTTTGAAGATTCATTTTTTGCCCAGAAAACCCCGTTAACATGTCTCTTTTAGTTTTCCAATCGTCTTCCTATTAACTTCTTGGCTGCAAGTACATTTAACACTCACCCATTAACTCACAAATCCCAAAACAGGACCAGACTACACAACACCTTTAAAGGGAGTCTATCAGCAGAAAAATTGTAATCAATGTAATGACAGTACCTTGTAGTGCTCTTTACATACTTTCCAAATATGCCTTTCTTATTCTGCATTGCAGCACCTTTATCGAGAAAATTACTATTACTTATATGCAAATTCAAATAAAAGGGCTTTTGGCTTTTTCTTATTCTAAACAGGCTTTACTCTATGTTGTAGATTACTTTCTCTAACTGCTGCGCATCTCTACCTTTAGAAGAGGTAATCTACAGCACAGAGCAAAGCCCATTGAGGAAAAGAATGGATATCTAATTTGCATATGGAATGGAAAATGGAGCTGCAATGCAAAAATAACAAAGCCATTTTTGGAAAGTGTGTAAAGAGCACTGCAAAATATTGTCATTATGATTTTCCTGCTGAGAGACTCCTTATGGCTAAGGCCCCATGTATCGGGTCCTAGCCTCAAAGGGGGTTTTCCCATGAATATAATCATATGTAAATTTGTAGATAAAAGTTAAACATTTTTGCAGACATAACTAATTAAAAAATTTTCAGTTTTAGAAATTTTGCAGGAACTTTCTATGGTCCAGTACTTGTAAGAAACTTAGCTATGATTTCCTTAATCAGGCTACCCCTAACCTGTCCACAATAAGGAAGTCATGGCTGGGTTTCTGACAAGTCTCAGACTATTAAAAGTTCCCGTACTTGTGATTGTATTCATTGCCAATCTATAAAGACAATAGACTGTCACCACTAAGATGGCTAGAGAAAATCTTTAAAATTCTGCAAAATTTTTAATTGTTTTAAATATAGGTATTTTTCGGGGGAGAAATTAAAGGTTTAGATGCAAAATGGAGAATGTTTATTACAATTATGTTCTGATAGTATCTATAGTCTGTAAGGGGGGGGAACAGGTTTTAATGGTTTAATATTAATCCCACAGACCATAAGTAGAACAGGGTGCCGTTTCTTGAGCCAAAGTTAGAAATACTTCCAGCAGGTAGGAGAAATATAAGTCTTTGCCTTTCCCATTCCTTTTCAATCTACACTCATAAACAAAATAAAATAATGCACCCAGATAGAAATATTGGATTGCTGCCAAATTCAACATGCAGTTATGTAAGTGACCGCAGGTGTGGTTTGATTAGATGCTTCTACAATGAACTGACAGCCTTTGAGAGGGTGTGCATCATTGGCCTGGGGAAGAAGTATGGTTGTCAGTGGATCTAGGAAATTCTGACCTAGCTGTTAGGAGGATTTGGGAGAAGTGGCCCAGAATGACCACCAGTAGAGAGAATCATTTTGATCCACTGAGAAGCACAAGCAGCCACCACAGTTTACTTGTCCACCATCTAGACACAGGTGGTACCTATATTACACACTCCTGTTTCTGCTCAGACCATTTCCAGGTGCTTAGCAGAAGGAAATTTGGTGTCACAGCACCCATTACATGTCCTGCCATTGACAGCCAGACACTGTCGCCTTCATTTGAACAAGAAACCAGAACTACTATGGACTGGAACCATATTATCTTTAGTGATGCAGCCACATGTGTTGTCTCTAATAGCAGGACTTCCAACTGGCACCTTTCAGCCCACATACTACAATGGTTTCCTATGAATGTTCTGCTAGATTTCAATACTTCTTTGGCCTTTCCGGTCACCATATTTATTACCAATTGAGAATTTATAGAACCACCTGGGACTCCAGCTTCAGCAACCTACAAGTGTGCAGGATCGACAGGCACAGCTACATCTGTGGGCAAATGTATTGCAGGATAACATACAGAACCTATTTGTCTCCTTGTCCAGCCATATCTTATCTTGTCTCTAGGCTAGGGGCAGCCCAACACGATACTAGAGCTTCCTTTCAAATGTCCTTTCGCTTTAAAATTGTAATCTCTTAAATATATCAACATTACATTCACACAGAAAAAGTATCATTCCATTCCAATAACTCCTTCTTGGTGTGGTATTTTTTGTCAATGAGTACACTTTGTCACTTTGCGAAAAAAACAGCGTAAAAAACTGTAGGGGCAATTTTACTAAAACATCTATATGTGAAAGTCCCCAGGACATGGCCACCCAGTGAAATTCTCATGTACAGTATATTTTGTCATATATTCCATGCCAAAATCCATATGAAATCCAACCTGAAATCCATTGACCTCAATTGAAAACCTATGCAGTAGTTCACTTGGTAAAGGACTTCCTCTGCGTATATGCGGCATGTCAGACTACAAATCTGCTACAGATATCCAAAGGTTAGCCATAAAAATCCATTCTGTGAATATGCCTTCTCACAATTTAAGTGTCATTTAGATCTTGGGATTGATATCTCTTGGTCAAGATAATTGGCACATCATGAAATTTTCGATCCCACTCAATGAATTCAGTTTAAAACAGGCCACAACCAGTTTTATTCTTCTTTTTACACAGCAAACAGTGTACATCACAATACAAAAATAAACCCTCAGTTGTCTGGCAACTAACAAGACATTCAATGTCCTTCTCTATGACCCTCAGCCTACTATTCAGTATCTCAACAAAATCAACATTTTTATTCCATTGCATATGGTTCTGGCTCCCACAGGCCCTGGTGTGGTTCGTACCGAACTTGTTTGACCCCAAATTGATCTTGGATCCGAGCCTCCCTAACCCAAAATGAAACAAAGCTTGAGAGTTTTGCCCATCTCTACTGCTGATGCACAACAGAGAAAGGGGCTAGTTTGCTATTACAACGAGTGACTCTGCCAAACTCCAACAAAAGATGTCATACCAAAAAACAGGGAGAAGAGAAGACAAACACGTGCCCCATGGTTGGAAACAAACTGGAAACCTGAGGATCTGAACATGTTAAACCATTCCAACCACACCAACCATGGTAACTTGATAACTCGTTGCAACACATTTAGCTGTGATACTTAATATCAAGTGCTTCATATAATTTTTAGTCTATCACATAGCTATTTGGAATTTTAACCCTTTAAGGGCGCAGGGTAGTTTGTACTTTAATGTTCAGCAACTTTTTTCAGATTTTCCCTTCCCGTCTTCCAAAATTCATAACTTTTTTATTTTTCTGTCAACATAGCTATGTGAGGGCTTATTCTTTGCGTGACGAGTTGTACTTTCATTTGCCACCATTTTGGTGTTTTGATTAGCTTTTATTCACGTTTTTTGGGGTCCATGTGAAATAACATACAATTCTATCATAATTTTTTGCATTTTATTTTTACAGCGTTCACTCTGCATTAAAAATGACATGGCAACTTTCTCTGGTGAGTTATTACGATTACGGCCCATATTTATATTGGTTTTTATTATGTTTTTCCGCTTTTACAAATAAAATGTCACTTTTTGAAAATTAACAATTTTCCTGGGGTCACTGTATTCTGGTGCCTATAACTTTTTTACTGTACTGTTGACAGAGCTACACACGTGGACAAAATTGTTGGTACCCCTCGTTTAATGAAAGAAAAACCCACAATGGTCAGAGAAATAACTTGAATCTGACAAAAGTAATAATATATAAAAATTCTATGAAAATGAACAAATGAAAGTCAGACATTGCTTTTCAACCATGCTTCAACAGAATTTTTTAAAAAAAGAAAACTCATGAAACAGGCCTGGACAGAAATGATGGTACCCTTAACTTAATATTTTGTTGCACAACCTTTTGAGGCAATCACTGCAATCAAACAATTCCTGTAACTGTCAATGAGACTTCTGCACCTCTCAACAGGTATTTTGGCCCATTCCTCATGAGCAAACTGCTCCAGTTGTCTCGGGTTTGAAGGATGCCTTTTCCAGACGGCATGTTTCAGCTCCTTCCAAAGATACTCAATAGGATTTAGGTAAGGACTCATAGAAGGCCACTTCAGAATAGTCCAATGTTTTCCTCTTAGCCATTCTTGGGTGTTTTTAGCTGTGTGTTTTGGGTCATTATCCTGTTGCAAGACCCATGACCTGCGACTGAGACCAAGCTTTCTGACACTGGGCAGCACATTTCTCTCTAGAATCCCTTGATAGTCTTGAGATTTCATTGTACCCTGCTCAGATTCAAGACACCCTGTGCCAGATGCAGCAAAGCAGCCCCAGAAAGTAACAGAGCCTCCTCCATGTTTCACAGTAGTGACAGTGTTTTTTTCAAGATATGCTTCATTTTTCCGTCTATGAACATAGAGCTGATGTGCCTTGTCAAAAATTTAGATTTTTGTCTCATCTGTCCATAGGACATTCTCCCAGAAGCTTTGTGGCTTGTCAACATTTTTTATATATTATTACTTTTGTCAGCTTCAAGTTATTTCTGTGACCATTGGGGGTTTTTCTTTCATTAAACGAGGGGTACCAATAATTTTGTCCACGTGTGTATGTCAGGGCTCTTTATTTGCAGGACAAGTTGTACTTTCTATTGGTAACAATGTTTGGTATGTATGAGTTTTTGATCACTTTTTATTGTTATTCTTTGCGGAAAGCAAAGTGACCAAAATACGTTTATTTGTGCAATGCGCTATATATATTTTTATGGCGTTCACTGTATGGGATAAATAATGCTATTTTTGGATAGTGGGGACTTATATGCACATGGGGATACCAAACATGTTTGTTTATTTATTTTTGTTTACATTATATATTTTTTAAATATAAAGGTGGGTTTTTTAAACTTTTTATTGTTTGTTTATTTATTAGTGTGTATTGTAAACTGTGTGTGTGTGGTTTTTTTTTTTTAATTTTTACATGTCCCACAAGGGGTCTTGAAACAGGGATCTCAGATCCCCAGCGCAATGTCCTGCAATACATAGTGCATAGGCAGTCAGGAGGCCGTGGTACAGCCTTCTGGATGCCATGGCATCCCTTCAGGACCTGTGATCTTATCGTGGGTGGTTCGGGGGCAAGATCGTCCCCCGCTGTCACCCCTTGGATTCCCTGCGATAAGATCCAGGGGGTTAATCTGCCGGAGTCAGAGTATCTTCCGATTCCAGCGGCTGGTCCCAGCCCTCAGGTATGTAACACAGCCGAGACCAGGAAGTAATGCCACAGGCACAACTTCTGTGCCTGCAGCATTACAGCACCGTACTATTATGGTGCTGAGCATTAACTATATGCTCAGCGCGACATAATGGTACAGCGAAGAGCGGAAACGGGTTAAAGAACAACTGAAATTTAGAAACATTGATTTTGGTACATGAACTGTTTATTTGAAGGCCTTCCATTGCCTCCATATTGCTTTGGCCTACTTTAAATTTTGTGTCTCCGCACACTTGCTTTTGCGTTCTGGATCAATATCTTACTGAATGACCTATTCACTCCTTCACTTATGCATCAATTTCCACAAATGTTTTTAAATTGTGCCTAGCTAGGAGCAATTAGATCCGTCCAGTGATGCTCTTAAGAATTGGAAAACCCATGGACCAGATGGCTTCTCATCCCTCTACTATAAAAAGTTTAAATCTTTCCTCTCAACCCATCTCTGCAAATGTTTAAATAGGATCTTTCATGTCCTCATGAATTTGCAGTTTTATATACTGCTAGAAAGCTGCCAGTGTGCTGAATTCAGCACACTGTTGGCTTTCTCGGTCTGTGTCCCGGTGGTGGAGATATTGGTGCCGTTAATTTTGTCACCGATATCTCTCCACTGTCAAAAGGGTGTTGCTCATGAGGAGCTCCCCCTCTGACTGTACTCTAACATAGCCTTGTACTGTCAGAGGGGACGTTCTTACCGCCCAGTGATGACGCTGAGCTATGAGGAACGCCCTTCTGACAGTGGGGAGATATATGAATTTAGCGCACTGTTGGCCTTCTAGCGGTATATAAAACCGCACATTCATGAGGACATGAAAGGTCCTCTTTAACCACATCCTGCAAGGTGGTAAATTACTTCAGGACATGCTCAGTGCATCCATAATGGTGATCCCTACACCAGGCAAAGATAATACTATCCCTGCCAACTATAGACCTATTTCACTTTTAAATTTATATATTAAGCTTTTTTTCTTCCATCCTAGCCTCCAGGTTAAATGGTCTACTCATGGCCTTAATACACTTTGACCAAGTAGGTTTAATCCCAGGTAGGCAGGCCTCAGATAACGTAAGGAAACTTTGTAATATTATTCATTTGGCCAATCATCATCACAAGCCTATCTCCCTATTGGTCTTAGTTATTGAAAAAGCTTTTGAAAACTTGTCCTAGAGCTACCTTTCTCATGTTCTGAAGTTCATAGGTATAACTTTTAGTAGTTTTGCTGTTTGCAGGCTATATCTGTAATTTGAATTTCTCTCTTAGCTGATGGGTGGAGACTAGCTGCTATACATCGCTATACATTGCACTGTCTCTCTCTCCCTTTGAAACAGCCCCATGACATATACACAGAAGTACTGAAAAGTGCTGATGTCAATAAAGTACTTTGGTTGTGATAGGAAGCTCCTAGTTAGATTCTGGAAATAGTCTAATAAGACAAGACAGAATAATTTTCATCTGATAAAATGTATTACAAAGTTTCCTATAACTGTCTGTACTATTGATTTGTGCAAAGATTGTTGAAACAACAATGGCTATTTAAGAATTCTGTGGTACAGTAAAGAATACACTATTTTCTCTACCTTGTCCAGAATCTGTGGTGGCAAAGCATTTCATCACTCTTTTGCAGTTCAGAAAAGCCTACTATTAATTAATCTTTCCTTAGCACATGATCCTAAATGGCCTTGGATTTATCCTGACATTTCTATGAACATAGGTGAAGAGCATAGAAGTTAGTCTTGTGTTTTAAATCTTGAATTCTTCTGTGAATTAAATTTTTGCATAGTCATTTTACAGTATATCATGAGGGTTGACTTAGATGAAACAAGACAGGCATGCTGTTTTAACACTCACCTAAGGATTTAAAATTCCAGTCTAATTTTGGCCCTTGATTTGTCAGGGAACGAAACGTATGTTGGGGCTGAGGTGGAGGTCACGGGCCAGTAACGGTAAATACTCTTTGCTTGTGCTAATTATCATTATTTGTATTACCTACCATTGTTTGTGCTCCTTATTGCGTTTCACTGCTTGCTACTTGGCATGTATGTTATTAGGAACCAGTGGCCATTTTAAGTGTTTATACATGAAATTCACATTTATGTATTTATATTTATTTATTGATTTCTATATATGAATTAATCTGTACACTGCTGCTACTGTAGCATACTGTATATGCATCTGCATCTGATATTCATCTATATTAACTATATCATATATACTTATAACTACAGATGCATGATTAGCATTATGGCACTTTTTTCATACCAAGTTACTGTACTATTAATCTTGATTTGAGATATACATATGTATTGATATATACAGTTGAAACCAGAAGTTTACAAACACTATATAATAAGACACATATGCATGTTTTTCTCACTATCTGACATGAAATCAGAATAAAACTTTCTCGTTTTAGGTCAATTAGGATTGCCAAAATTATTTATATTTGCCAAATGCCAGAACAATGAGAGAGAACATTTTTTAAGCCATTTTTATTACTTTCAGCAAAGTCAAAAGTTTACATACATTTAGATTACTATGCCTTTAAACAATTTGGGACAGCCCATATAATGATGTCATGTCTTTGGAAGCTTCTAATAAGCTTATTGGCAACATCTGAGTTAATTAGAGACAAACCTGTGGATGTATTTTAAGGCACACTTGAAAAAAACTGCTTCTTTGTGTAACATCATGGGAAAGTCTAAAGAAATCAGCCAAGATATCAGGAAGAGAATTGTGGACTTGCACAAGTCTAGTTCATCCTTGGGTGCAATTTCCTGAATACATGAAGGTGCCTCATTCATCTGTACAAACAATTATGCGCAAGTACAAACAAGATGGAAATGTTCAGCCATCATACCGCTCAGGAAGGAGATGGGTTCTGTGTCCCAGAGATGAATGTGCTGTGGTACGAAATGTGCATATCAACCCAAGAACAAAGCAAAAGACCTTGTGAAGATGCTGGCTGAAGCTAGTAAGAGTGTGTCATTACCACAGTGAAACGAGTACTGTATCGACATGGGCTGAAAGGCCACTCTGCCAGGAAGAAGCCATTACTCCAAAAGAAACATAAAAAGCCAGATTAATGTTTGCAAATGCACACAGGAACACAGACCTTTATTTTTGGAGACTTGTCCTGTGGTCTGACGAAACTAAAATTAAACTGTTTGGCCATAATGACCATCGTTACGTTTGGAGGAAAAAGAGAGAAGCTTGCAAGCCTAAGAACACCATCCCAACTGTGGGGTTGCTGCTTCATGTTGTGGGATTGTTTTGCTACAGGAGGGACTGGGGCACTTCACAAAATAGATGGAATCATGAGGAAAGAACATTACAGTGGGGAAAAAAAAGTATTTAGTCAGCCACCAATTGTGCAAGTTCTCCCACTTAAAAAGATGAGAGATGCCTGTAATTGACATCATAGGTACATCTCAACTATGAGAGACAAAATGAGAAAACAAATCCAGAAAATCACATTGTCACATTTTTAAAGAATTTATTTGCAAATTATGGTGGAAAATAAGTATTTGGTCAATAACAAAAGTTCATCTCAATACTTTGTTATATATCCTTTGTTGGCAATGACAGAGGTCAAACGTTTTCTGTAAGTCTTCACAAGGTTGGCACACACTGTTGCTGGTATGTTGGCCCATTCCTCCATGCAGATCTTCTCTAGAACAGTGATGTTTTGGGGCTGTCGCTGGGCAACACGGACTTTCAACTCCCTCCAAAGGTTTTCTATGGGGTTGAGATCTGAAGACTGGCTAGGCCACTCCAAGACCTTGAAATGCTTCTTACGAAGCCACTCCTTCGTTGCCCTGGGGGTGTGCTTGGGATCATTGTCATGCTGAAAGACCCAGCCACGTTTCATCGTCAATGCCCTTGCTGATGGAAGGAGGTTTCCACTCAAAATCTCACGATACATGGCCCCATTCATTCTTTCATGTACACGGATCAGTCGTCCTGGTCCCTTTGCAGAGAAACAGCCCCAAAGCAAGATGTTGCCACCCCCATGCTTCACAGTAGGTATGGTGTTCTTTGGATGCAACTCAGCATTCACTCTCCTCCAAACACGATGAGATGTGTTTCTACCAAACAGTTCTACTTTGGTTTCATCTGACCATATGACATTCTCCCAATACTCTTCTGGAACATCCAAATGCTCTCTAGCAAACTTCAGACGGGCCCGGATATGTACTGGCTTAAGCAGGGGGACATGTCTGGCACTGCAGGATCTGAGTCCTTGGCAGTGTAGTGTGTTACTGACGGTAGCCTTTGTTACGTTAATCCCAGCTTTCTACAGGTCATTCACTAGGTCCCCCCGTGTGGTTCTGGGATTTTTGCTCACCGTTCTTGTGATCATTTTGACCCCACGGGGTGAGATTTTGCGTGGAGCCCCTGATCGAGGAGGATTATCAGTGGTCCTGTATGTCTTCCATTTTCTAATTATTGCTCCCACAATTGATTTCTTCACACCAAGCTGCTTGCCTATTGCAGATTCAGTCTTCCCAGCCTGGTGCAGGTCTATAATTTTGTCTCTGCTTTCCTTCCACAGCTCTTTGGTCTTCACCATAGTGGAGTTTGGAGTGTGACTGTTTGAGGTTGTGGACAGGTGTCTTTTATACTGATAACAATGTCAAACAGGTGCCATTACTACAGGTAATGAGTGGAGGACAGAGGAGCCTCTTAAAGAAGAAGTTACAGGTCTGTGAGAGCCAGAAATCTTGCTTGTTTGTAGGTGACCAAATACTTATTTTCCACCATAATTTGCAAATAAATTCTTAAAAGATCAGACAATGTGATTTTCTAGATATGTTTTCTCATTTTGTCTCTCATAGTTGAGGTCTACCTATGATGTCAATTACAAGCCTCTCTCATCTTTTTAAGTGGGAGGACTTGCACAATTGGTGGCTGACTAAATACTTTTTTTTCCCCACTGTATTTGAAATTACTGTACTGTATATATTTTCAGGTAATTTGTTATTTTAGGATCAAATACAAATGAATGGGGTTTTCCAAGATTTTTAATATTAATGACCTAGGATAGGTCATCATCAATATAAGACCAATGTGGGTCTGTCTTCCGGCATCCTCTCAGATAAGTTAGTAGATGTGTCTGTTATTGCAGCCCCTTTCATTTGAATAGGATTGGGCTGCAGGAGAACTACGCTATTGGTGGATGTGATGATCCTTGACAAGAAACCACAGTGTTTGTCCTATCATAAGAATAGGCAGCAAAATAAAAATTTAGAAAAACACATTTGTAAATCTACTTGTGAACAAAGGTTGTCTTTTATATCAGCTATCTATTAGTTTGTTGCTTTGTGCGTGACTTACATGAACATATTTATTCAACATATTTCTCTCATTCAAACACCAGACACAAATAACTTCATATTATTACTAGGTCACACAGTCAACTGTAGGCTGGTCAGAGAGACTTAGGGTTAATAATGTTCTGGTGACCTGTTCTTTTGCCTCTTTCACACAGTCTGACACCATAGCAACAAGGATCATTAACTTGTCGCTATCTTGTCACCACCATGTTAAACCCTAATAGGTCAACAAAAGAAAAACATAAAACAAAATTTTATCTTAGTCGATCTTTTACACAAAGTAATTTCTCAGAAACATGAGTAGCACTAGAGACTGCAATAATCCAAAATGAAAAAAGAAATATGGACAGCGGGAGATCTTATTCCGACATTTAAAAGCTGATAGAAAAATGGCAGACACATAATCACTACATTTGAAGTTTTGGTTATCAGAGGAACAAGTGGTGAACAGAAGATGAGTAAAAGGAAAGCAAACAGGTTTGTAGCAAAAGCACAAAAGTATAACTATTCAAGATAATAGACTTTGTGCTGTCTCACCAAATGAACCTCTCACCAAATCAACAGGCCTTAGCAGTCCCCGACATCCTTCAGGAGGCTGGAAGAGGCTTGAAGAGGATGGAGACCCACACCAAAGCCCAGGGGAGTTGGGTCTCTGCTAATTATACTCTGAGGGCTGAAGAGACTCTAAATTATAATAAGAGCAGTTCCAGGTTAGACAAAAAAACACCGGTCCAAACAAAACCTTGTGAATACAGGCGCATCTCAATAAATTAGAATATCTTTCTTTCAGTAATTAAATTAAAAAAGTGACTTCCTATATTTTCTAGATTCTTTACACACAGCGTGTTCTATTTCAAGTGTTTTATTTCTGTAAATGTTGATTATGGATTACAGGTAATGAAAACCCAAATCTAAGAAAATTAGAATATTGTAAAAAAGTTCATTATTGTAAATTCAGTGTGTCACCTGCCAAGGTTTCCTAAGCCTTTAAATGGTCCCTCAGTCTGGTTCAGTAGGACACACAATCATGGGAGACTGCTGATTATGAATCGAATTACTGAATTACTGAAATGAATGAACGTTTCAAAAATATTCTAATTTATTGCGATGAACCTGTATTCGTCAGATGACTTTTGCAAAGTTTGCCAAAAAAATACTCACCTCCATTATAATCCCATGCCACACAACAATCAACTGTATTGGTGGATGCCAATACAGTTGATTACGAGGTCGGATTATAATAGGGGCACATGGGCAATTACTTGCTGCTGGGCTCCCTTGCAGCATCAGGCCCTGGGCAACCACACATTTTTCCCGCATTTTAATCCGATCCTGATCAGAATTGCTGTCTCAGTGTTAATTAATTGCAATTTAGTGGGAGGTTTTTTATTTGTTTTGGTCTGTGCTTTTGTATGTGTCATTGTATGATTTTTGCTACATTTTTTGTGTTCAAGCAATGCAATTTTCAAGTGCCATTTTTCTGTTTGTGGTTGATAATGCTTGTTAAGATATATTTCTGTAATTCCTTATCAGATATTCATGCATTTACGCATTATTTCATTGTCATATAGAAATATGTAAGTAAATTATAGATAAAGTAAATAAATTATAGATAAAAAAAATGTTCATAGGTGAAAAATATGTTCATAGGTGAAAATCCCCTATTGGAACTAAACACTTTATATTAAACAAATATGTAAGTAAATATATAACAATGCAACCAATACAATAAAGATTTCACAGCTATTAAGCTACTGTAAATAGCCAAAAAAAAAACAAACAAAAAAAAAATAATTACAGCACATCATGTGCTAAAAATTGGTCTCATTTATATAATCTAAAAGGGCCTCTGTCCCTACATTAAACTACACAATGAGTTTTTGACATTCTATAGCCTACAGTTGCTTTGTTATTATACAGTCTCCTGTAAGAAAATAAGATTAAAGGGGATGTGCAATCCCAGTCCTTGGGTTATGTGTGGTATTATAGCTCAGTTTTATTTATGTTAATGGGGTTGAGCTGCAATACTACACATATCCTGTCATATTTTTTTCAATTCTTTTAAGTTGCTAAGAAGCTAATTCTAATGAAACATCTAATATGGGAATCTTTTTTGACTTGTAAGTGGCAGCAGCAATGAAAATGCCAAACATCCCTCCTGAAAAACATTAGTAAAGGAATTTGAGCTATTGCTCTTTCTCAGGAGTCGGCAACCCCCGGCACGCGTGCCAAGAGTGACACATGAGACATATTTCCCTGGCATGGCAACCTGAGTCCTCACCCAGCAGTTTCGATCGGACCAAACACGGCCAAAACGAAACTGCTATTATACTGCTATTATATATAATAAGCGAAGCACCAGGGGAGGTGATCAAACATAAAAAACAATGTACGCACCATTCCACGCTCCGCAGCCGCTCTGTGCTCTTCGGGCGCTTCTGCCTGAAGTGAGCTTACAGGGCTTCAGGGGTCACATCTGTGTCTGGTGTCATTACGCATAATGACGTGATGTGACCCCCTGAGACTCAATGAGTGGTCGCTGACTACAGGCAGAAGCGCCCGAAGAGAACACAGCAGCTGCGAAGCGTGGAATGGTGAGTACATTGCTTTTTTATGTTTATCACCTCTCTTGGCCCTCCACTTATTATTATTATTATTATTATTTTTTTTTTTTTCAATTCAAAGTTTATTGATTTTCCAAAAAGACATAAAATACAGAATACAGAAAGTACAGTGAAAATATATAGCAGCAATGGCAGCAGTAACATTTTATACTGTAAATAACGGGGAGATTCCCGAGTAGAGGGGGGAAGAAAGAAGGAGGAAGGAAAGGAGGGGAGAGACGACAAAACCAGACACAGAGCGAAAGGGAAGAGAAGGTGAAAAAAGAGAATTTAAAAAATAAAAATAAAAATTATTAATTGGGGAGGGAGGGATGGGGACTATATAGCAACAATATCCGGGTCCAGGGGAGGACCCCAGGGATGTAAGCATTCGAAAAGTTCCTCCTCAAAAAGAGTAGTAAAAGGCTCTCCACTTATTATACTCTGTTGTCTGAAGAGACCCCACAGTATAATAATAGCTAGTGAGTGGCACAAATTGGAATACTATAAAAGTTAGAATATTACACCGTGTGCAGGGGCCACTATGGAACATAATACCGTGTGCAGGGGCCACTATGGAACATAATACCGTGTGCAGGGGCCACTATGGGACATAATACCGTGTGCAAGGGCCGCTATGAGACATAATACTGTGTGCAGGGGCCGCTATGGGACATAATACTGTGTGCAGAGGCCGCTATGGGACATAATACTGTGTGCAGGGGCCACTATGTGACATAATACCGTGTGCAGGGGCCACTATGGAACATAATACCGTGTGCAGGGGCCACTATGGGACATAATACCGTGTGCAAGGGCCGCTATGAGACATAATACTGTGTGCAGGGGCCGCTATGGGACATAATACTGGGTGCAGAGGCCGCTATGGGACATAATACTGTGTGCAGGGGCCACTATGTGACATAATACGGTGTGCAGAGGCTGTTATGGGATATAATACCTTGTGCAGGGGCCGCTATGGGATATAATACCTTGTGCAGGGGCCGCTATGGGACATAATACCGTGTGCAGGGGCCGCTATGGGACATTATTCTGTATAACGGTGTGTTTTCTGCATTAAGGATGTGTTTTTGCACAGAAAACAGAGGCATTTTTTTTGTGCAAAAATGCACCATGTGAACGTAGTTTTACGTCAAAGTAAAAGTTCCAGTGGCCTAAGAATATAGCTGAATCCAGGTACATAATGTGTTTTCACCATAAGGATGCCGCCATACGGTGCTCCTGGACACTTACATTTACCACTAATTGCAGGATGCACATGTACTTTCATTGCTTCTAATCAGAAAGTACAGGTGCGCCCCAGGAAATAGCAGTAAACGCATGTGTCCTAAAGCATCTGGTGGCAGCACTTCTGTGTTATGGTTTGTGGTATATGACTTTAGTTTATGGGTTGTCAGACTTACAATTATTGACTGGCACTCCGAGTACCTCATCTTTGATTTTTTAATTAAAATCGGCACGCCGAACAAAAAAGGTTGCCTACCCCTGCTCTATCTCATAATTTACTTATGCAGTATATGGTAATATTAAGGTTTTCTTCCTTAGTTGTCGTATAACATAAAAGGCAAGAAGTAAATTATATAACATTTCAATTTAGATATGTGGGCAGCACAATAGCTCTTTAAGGGTTAGCACTGTTTTCATCCAACACTGGGATTATGGGGTCAAATTTGACCAAGGCAGATCAATGGAAGGCAAAGAAAGAACCAAAGTCAAAACCAGAAGGGTATGGATAAAGCCAAATCATAAACAGAAGAATACCGGTAAAGGAAGCCAAGGTGAAGTACAGGAGAGTTAAGATACAGCCAAATCAGAAAGCGAGGGGTTAATCAGAACAAGCCATAGTCAATACACGAGGAATCACAATGGCGGCTGGATGAGGCACAAGGAATGAGTACTTGAACACAATCAAGGAGACAGGACACATAAAGCAATCACAGGCCATAAGCAAACGATGCCAAGCTGAGCCAGAGCCCTGATTGTCTCAGAGTCCCAAGCTTTTAAATAGCTGTTCAGTCCCAGTCACAGTTTAGCTGGTAGGCATAGCAATATGTCACCTGAAAATCATCTATTTTGTAAACCAAGCTTTTATGTTAAACATGTCTATAAAGATTTTTTGATGATTTTTTTGTCTATGTTGCTATCTAAATTTAGAACTACAGGTGCTTCTCAATAAATTAGAATATTTTTTAAACGTTCATTCATTTCAGTGATTCAGTAATACAATTCATAATTAGCGTCTTCCATGATTATGTGTCCTACTGAACGAGACTGAGGGACCATTTAAAGGCTTAGGAAACCTTGGCAGGTGACACACTGAATTTACAATACTGAACTTTTTTACAATATTCTAATTTTCTTAGATTTGGGTTTTCATTACTTGTAATCCATAATCAACATTTACAGAAATAAAACACTTGAAATAGAACACTTTGTGTGTAAAGAATCTAGAAAATATAAGAGGTCACTTTTTAAATTTAATTACTGACAGAAATGAACGTTTCAAAGATATTCTAGTTTATTGAGCTGCACCTGTAAGTATAAAATCCTGCAATTTTCACTCTGGCAATTAAGCCGAATATTACCCTGACAATTGCCAATTTTTTAGGGCTTTTCTTTGCAGTAGTCACCTCATTTTCATTGCAGATACAACAGACAGGATTACAAGACTGTGTTTTCAACTAGTGATATCTGTGTAAATAATTTAGATAACACTGCAGAATTTCCTCTTTCATATGACACAAAAAGCAAGTTTTCACATTTTATAATGTCCAAGATATAACTGGTTGAAGTGACCCTCCCCCACCCTCATTTTCTCTACTATGCAGTCCATACTCCCGTACACAGTACCATTCAGGCAGGAAAAGTTCTCAATACAGAAGCAAGGGGAAGAGTGAAAAAATGCAGGATTTCACAGAAATTATCCCAAATTTGTTAATAAACTATATTACAAAATGTATTAATGACACAAATACTTCCAGAAATCAAAAGCTGTCTGAAAGTTTAGTCATACTTTAATGCTAGTATCACATTAGAGGAGAAGCTCAGGGAAAATGGCAGCCCCCATAATCATGTATAGAACATAAAAAATCTACAATCTGAAAATAAAAATAGATTACAAAAAAATATACAAATCTGGTTTTAGTAAACAAAATAAATAAATAAATAAATAAATAAATAAATACATTAGAAAATTGGTGATATATTCCCTTTAAAGCAACAGTCATGTACACACCCTTGCACAGACCAAAGTAATGGCAGCTGGGTGGAGAAACAAGCATCACTGGAGTGAGGACAGGAAGGCTCTTAACAAAATAGACATATCAAGAGTAAAGGAACAGTAAACCAAGCAAGCTACGCCCTATCCTTTGGATGGTGGGTAAATTGCTGTGACTGGAATTACCCTTTAAGTCCTGCCCCCTTTTCTAAGCCTCCACTCTTTGTTCTCTGCAAGATTTCTAAAAGACTGTTTGTGTCAGTATCTTGCAGGAAATGCTACAGACTAGCAAATAGCAAAGGCAACTACATTTCTTGTTTACTTTTAGCATTCATTTCCAGACTTAGTGTTTCTTTAATGTATTTTTTAGCGTATTACCTAGGTTTAGAGACATAATAATCACTATATATCAGGAGGGCATTTCTCAATAGAGACTTCTTATATACCACAAACTAATGACAAAGAATATTGTGTTGTCTAAACAATGAAACTAAAAAAAAAAAAAAAACATTTCGATACCACAGTTTAGTAATAGAGACCAAGAAATTGTCATATTCTGAGTGAATGACCTGCTGTTAGGATATGATTTAAAATTATATTATTTAACACTAATTATAACACACTTGTTTTTGGAAAACTTACTATAAAATATAGATGTGAATATGCTTGTTTTTCTTAGAACAAAAATTAAGAACTTTAGTTTAAGTAGCCTTTACCAAATTTTGCATGAAGATCATATTCATTAAGCTAAACAACTAAAGTATTAGTAGAATAAATTAACAAGTCATATAAAATATCATAAAAATAGTATAAAATGACCAATTGTCACTTTCAGTCTTCCATCCAATTAATGACAGTTTGTTCTTTCTTGCTTGACCACAGTAGCAAGACATGGAACACAACCCATACAAGAACAGGACCAGGCAAGTTTTCATCTTTTGCCTTAATTATTTATGTCAAGACCCCAGAGAGTAATAATTTGTGTTTCACAGGTAAGAGGTATATCACAAGGGCTCGATAACTTTTCAATTTGCATGAGAGTTGACTCAAATGATGTATCCACGAATAAGAAAAGAAACAAAGTCCCTTTATGCAATGCAGGTCTTGTATTGTTCCACAAATAGCCTGTTGATGAACGTGAGATGGCAAAGCCATCTTCATTAGGCGGAATTTAATAGCAAATCAAAGTTCTAGTGGAGAATAGACTGATCTAAACTTTAGCCTCCCCTGGGTTCTGCTGAAAGATTAGAGGGAGAAAGAGCAGTGCTTGGGTAAGTTGAATGTATCGTATTATTTTTCACTAATAGGTACTTTTGTTATAACCCATGAGAATGAGTTAACCCTATGTAACATTGGGAAGCGTGGCAGTGAGTTGTCTTTTGTATTCCTGTATTTTTTCCCCCCTTGCAAGCGTCTGGTGACAGAACAATGTTTTTCACAGCGCTAATAGTAAACAAGGGATTACTTTCTGATATAGACAGAAGATAGAAAGATAAACCTTTCCACATATTCTTTCTAGCCAGTACAGTACATAAAGGAGGCCAGTTTAATAATATAATACAGGTGTGTATTTTTTACCTTTGTTCCTGGTTTAAGAAATCCTGGGATAAGGCACACATGATAACCAGCTTTGAACATTATTTAACTATATCGCTCTTATCACTCATCTTGGAATAGTCTGATCCAAGAGAAAAGGTAAAGTAGGACACATCTGTATGTCAATGCTGTGTTACAGGAGAAACTAACCACAATTACATTTTATAAAGCATTTTATTGGCAAAAGGAAAATATGAAGCATGTTTGATTTACTATGAAGATTAAAACAAGGAATATTTTCAGTTGAACTCTCAAATTTAGGCCCCTTGCACATGACCGTTTTTCCCAGATAGCATACTGACCCATTCATTTCTGTTGGCCCATGCACACAACCGTGTATTACATGGTCCTGTGTGCGAGCCGACAGTCCGGGCTGCAAAACTCAGGGCATGTCGTATTCCTGTAAAGTTTTACGGCTATGCTTCCGAATGAATAGGGCCGCAGAAGCACAGCCAGTGCACGGGTGGCACATGGATGACATCCATGTGCTGTCCGTGCATTGGCTGTGCCGTTCAATCATGGATGGTGGCTAGCTCACGGTCTTGTGCAATTAGTCTTACATTTAGCCACTATCTGTTTAGTACCTTGAGTTTAACTACAATACTTGAGGTGGATTAGGGTCTGTAAATTTGTTGTACATGCTTAAGTGGACATATTCACAACCAAGGGCTGTCTTAGAAGGAAAACAAAGATTTGGCAGGATGGATTTACCACTTACCACCCATTACTCCATAGGAACAACATGGATGCGAACAGATTTCAGCTAAAGGATGCTTTATCAGCTGGTGATCAGCTAAAGCTTAGCATGTACCAAACTGCCTTAAATAACCATGAACATTAAAATGACTATTTTGACATGGCTGTTATGTATAAACCAATCCTAATGTAATAATAATAAAAAAAATTTTTTAAAGAGGACTTCTCATCAGCTGTAACATAGAAGAAGGCTTGCTAATAATTTGGGCCGAACAGCCATCATGTTCATCATGTCACTGACAGAGGTGTTTGATGCATCACAGTACAGAGTCCCTGAGCTTCTGGGACCACATGACTACAATTTAAAATCACCACCGCTTATTCCTACCATTTGCTGTTGCTGTATACCTCCCATGCCTCTTCATGCTCAAATAACAGATCGGACCCGAGGAAGGTCTCCCCTAGACCAAAATCTTGTCCAGTGATCTGCATCAATACTTTTTAGCCTTCATCACTACACGCAGACGGCTCACTGTTTATGTGGTGCAATGTGATATCATCTCATATGTCATTCACCATTTTTGCTTTAAGAGCATCTTATACCACTGGTGGAAATCATGTTCTATTTAATAAAATGTATCTTTAAATCACAAAGCTACAATACTGTGCCGTGATCTTCCTTCAATTCAATTACAATTTATAATTGGGCTTTCTGTGTTCATGTCAGTCAGGTAGGTCATGTCAGTGATCCCATGAACCCCTTCCTGTCACAGCCAGCTTTGGACGTTCTGACCAAGCCCTATTTCCCATTTCAGACATCTGTCACTTTATATGGTAATAACGCTGGAATGCGTTAACTTACCCAAGTGATTCTGAAAAAGTTTGATCTGTAGCACATTGTACGTCATGTTAGTGGTAAACTTTGGTTGATATTTTTTAAATTTATTCATAATTTTCAAAACATAAAATGTTCTACTTTTCATACCACCTAAATTAGTAATAAATATTATCTATCATATCTCCGCTTTATGTTGACTTTTATCGACCTTGAATTTATTTTGGACGTTAGCAGGCTTACACATATTCCAAACCTGTTTTTAGGGACCATTTCAGTTCTAAAGGGAAATTTAAAGGCATATTAATTAGAAACCCCCATAAATCACTTAATTGTCAAAATTGAACCCCTCAAATAATTTAAAACAGCATTTGAAAAGTTTGTTAACTCTTTAAGCATTTCACGGGAATTAAAACAAAATGGATGAAAAATGTAGACATTTAACTTTTTTCAGTGAAATGCTGATTAACCCCTAAAATATATGCAAGGGGTTAATGGAGAAAATGCATCCCACAATTTGTTATGCAATGGAAATATTCCACATATTGATTTAAACTGCTGCTTAGGCACACAACAGGTTGACAAAGGGAAGGAGTGCACTAAACTTTTGAAGGGCAGATTTTACTGGAATCGTTTTTAGGTGCCATGTCTCATTTGCAGAACCCCTGAGATAACGGAACAGTGGAAACCTCCATTAAATGACCCACCTTTAGAAATTACACCCCTCAAGGAATTTATCAAGAGGTATAGTAAGTATTTTGACACCACAGATGTTTCACAGAATTTAATAACATTGGTATGGATGAATGAAAAATTACTTTTTTTTTCAATAAATACCCTGTGGTTGTAAATTGCTATATGGGTACATGGCAAGGCTTGGAATGAAAAGAGTACTTTTTGGCTTTAACCCCTTCCCAACATCCGCCGTACGGAAGATGCCAGGTCTTTAAAGATTTCACTCTGATTGCGGGCATTTGCCCCTCAAGGAAAAAAAAATGGCCCCCAACGGCTCTGTAACTTTGTCGTTGCATCCTAGCTCCCGGTGAGATTGCGGGAGCTGACCTGTTCCTTATGAAGGCTCCTAGGCTTTTCATAGGAATATTACTATTGAGGCAAATCTCCAATACAATACAATAAATTGGTATTTCAGTCTATGGGACTTGCAATCAAATGATTCCAGGTTCAAGTTCCCAAAGGGAGGCTAATAAAAAACAAAATAAAAAAAGTTTTAAAAAATATTTTAAAAAATTATAAAAAAAACTAAAAGTTCAAATCACCCCCCTTCCCTAGAATACATATAAAACTAAAAAAAAAAATACTGTGGAACACATATACATTAGGTATCCCTGTGTCCGAAAACACCTAGTCTACAAACTTATAAAAATATTTTTCTTGTACAGTGAATGCCGTAGTGGGAAAATAATCAAAAGTGCTGAACTGCCATTTTTTTGATGTTTTGCCTCTGATAAAAGATTTTAATAAAAGTGATCAAAGCAATAGACATTCCACAAAATGTTAAATTAAAAGTACGCCTGTCCCCGTAAAAAAAGACGCCCTATGGATCCCTGTACATAGAAATATAAAAAAGTTACCGGAGGCAGAATATGACGACTTTAAAATGTGGTTAAATTGGTTA
Organism: Leptodactylus fallax; assembly: GCA_947044405.1. Lineage (NCBI taxonomy): Eukaryota > Metazoa > Chordata > Amphibia > Anura > Leptodactylidae > Leptodactylus > Leptodactylus fallax. The sequence goes on from CAMRHE010000045.1 coordinate 3,340,744, forward strand.
AAATGTAAATAAAAATATATAAATTTAGTATCCCTGGAATAGTACCGAAACATCGAATATAGGCGACAATTTTGGCTGCACAGTGAACGCCGTGAAAAACAAAGCCCGGAAGAAAGTCGCACAAATGCACTTTTTCTCCAGTTCTACCCCATTCTGAATGTTTTTCCAGGTTCCCAGTACATTGTACAGAATTATAAATGATACCATTATGAAGAACAATATGTCCCACAAACATTAAGCCCTTATATGACTTATATGAACGAAAAATAAAAAAGTTATGGGGTTTGGAAGACCGCGAGTCAAAAGCAAAAATCAAACAATGCCACCAGCTGGAATGGGTTAAAGGAGACAAGGGGGTTAAAAGGAGACAATATGCCTCACAATTTGGATACATTCAATCACAAGGCAGGACACAGAAGGTGAGGAGTGCCATGAGGCTTTTGGAGGGCAGAATCATTTTCAGATGCCATGACACATTTGTAAAGCTCCCAAGGTGACAGCGTAGTGGGGAGTGACCTAATTTTGAATTACACACCTTAAAAAATGTATCCATGGGTACAGTGATGATTTTAACTCTGGAGATGCATTCCAAAAAGAGATGCGCAGCAGATGGTGCAAAATGAAAATTTAAATACTCCCAAGTATATACTATTTCAGTGCCCAATATGTCATGCCCAACTTGTGACTCTTTGAAAAGTCAGCTCTTTAGTTATTATGCCCTATTTCTTGATTTTTAGAAACACTCTACATTCGGCCCTAACCTTTTGCCTGGAAATACAAAAGGGTTTGGAAGTTAAATAGCACCATCCACATTTGAGGTCTATTTTGGTTATGGACACTGCATAGGGAGGCAATTGCAGATGTTCTTAGGTAGAATAAAAATTGACCCCCAAAATATGAACCCATTTTAGAGACTACACCCCTCAGGGAATTTCTAATGGGTTGTAGTGATCAGAGTGCTTCCCGTAAATTAATGTACATAGTTGAAATTTAAACTTTTAAAGAAATATGCCATTTCAGTGCCCAATATGTTATGCCCACATTGTGTGAATAGAGATGCACAAGGTTAGACCGGGTACAAAAAAGTTGAATATGTGGGTGTAAACTGATAGCGTAAAAGATTTAGAGGGACATCTTTTTGGACACCATGCTGCTTTTGAAGAGCCCCTGTGCCAGTGAAGTGGAATTTCCCAATAAGTGACCCCATTTTTCAAACTACACCCCTCTAGGAATTTATCAAGGGGCGTAGTAAGCATTTTTACCCCTCAAATGTTAAATTAATTTAGTTTCCAGAAATGAATGCACAGCTGAAAATGTGCAGTGAAAGTTAAATTGCAATATTTCCAGATTCATGACATTTCAGAAGCAGAGACATACACTGCAAAAACTACCGAGTACAACAGCTTTTGGAGTTCACCTCTAACACAAATTGGGTACAACATATTGGTCACAGAAATGGCGTATGTGTTACGTACACACCCGTTCGAACTTCTGCACCATTCGGCCACATGCTGAGGCGCAGGAGGCGGGTCCAGCTGTGATTCTTTCCTTTGGGTTTTTCTTGTATTGTCTGAACACTGTCCTATTCTCTTACCTCCTTAATTGATTTTCCACCACACCCATCTCCTTTACCTTCGTTTCTCTCTGCTCCACTGTCTCTGCTCCTGTCTTCCTATCAAGTCTGGGGCGGGTTCTTCCTTCCTATTTATTGTTTGCTCACATTCACATTGGCGCTTGCTATTGCCTCGTGTGTACTGGCTATCACTTCTTGCTGTTTTGTTATCTGTATTCTTGTTCCTGACCTCTGGCTTACCTTTAACTATTCTCTTGGATTTTGATTCTGTACTGCATTGCTCAACTGTCACCAACCCCTTGGCTAGCTGACCTTCCTTTTGTTGTTGTTTGTCCTGTCTGCGTTCTGTGTTGTCACTTATATTAAGAAGGGACCGTCGACCAGTTGCTGGCTGTCACCTAGGACAGATCAGGCAAGTAGCCAGGGACAGTGGGGGGGGGGGTCAGCTTAGGGTTAACTATCTTGTTGTGCCCTTCTCCCCAGGGTTCACCAGCAGCTACTGGGGAATTGCTCCTCAAGCAATTCCCTTACAGAATAGAAAGCCTTAAAAATACTTTCAGAGTATTTCAGGAACTTGCAACCGAGATGGAGGCTGTGTTAGGCCTGGTAGCTGACTTGGCTAACCAGGTTCATACCCTTACCCAGAACCAAGCTGAGGTTGATACATCACCAACTGCTGTTCTTTCTATTCCCAGGGTTAAGATGTTACTCCCGGATCATTTTTCAGGGGACCAAGAAAGTTTGAGATGTTCTGAGAGTCATGTGATTTATATTTTCGAGTTAACCCTCAAGCGTCTTAGTCCCAGATGGTAGGTGTGGTCATTTCTCTCTTGCAGGGGCATCCACAGGCTTGGACCCTTAAACTTCCCCCTGGGGCAGAGGAGTGGACAGATTTAGAAAGATTTTTCAAGTCTCTGGGCGCTATTTATGCGGAGCCTGACAATATTGGACTTGCTGAGTTGCAACTCCTTGCTAGTCGGCAGGGCAAACACTCTGCTGAGACTTATTGCTATGAACTTCGTAAATTTAGCATAACGACAGGTTGGTGTGAGTCAGCTTTGAGGGCTCTTTTTAAACAGGGTCTTAATGATTCAGTGAAGGATGTTTGGGTGGGCCACCCAGATCCAACTACCTTAGAGCAGGCCATGGTCTTAGCTTTTCGCATTGACCAGAGGCTCCTGGACAGACGCAAGGAGAGAGTAGGGCCTGATTCCTCTCAATTCTCTGTTTGTTCTTCTCTCTCTCATATGAAGTCTGTCTTCCTTTTTGCCATCACCGGTGATGAACCTATGCAGCTGGGAGCGCTGGATGCCAAGGCTAGACGAAAATATCGTCTTCAGAATCACCTCTGCCTGTATTGTGGTAAACCGGGTCATTTCATCCAAGACTACTCCTTAAAACCCCGCACACCAGCCGAAAACTTCAGTGCCTGAGTGGTTTTCGGAAGAACCACTCAGGCAATCAGGTACCTTCTGAAAGTTAGGTGATGCTACCAGTATCTCTGTCCTATGAGGACAAGTCTGTATCTGGCCAGGCTCTTGTAGATTCAGGAGCTGGGGCTAATTTTGTTAATTTGTCATTTATTTCTGCCTTGGGTTTAGATCTATTATTGTTACACACTCCATTGTCAGTTACTGGAGCAGATTCTATCACATTGGCCAGGGGTGGTGTCCGATATAGGACCCCCCTAATCAGTCTTCAAGTAGGCTCTATTCAATCAGAGGTCATAAGTTTTCTGGTTATGGAGGGCCTGGCTTCAGATATGATTTTGGGCCTTCCCTGGTTAGTCCTCCATAACCCCATTTTGGTCTAGGAGTGAGTTGGTGAAATGGGGGGATCAGTGTTCTTCCCATTGTATAGCCTTGCATATATCAGATTGTGTCGCTGAGGAAATGCTCTTACCTGACTTCCTGTCTGATTTTTTGGATGTGTTTAACCAAAACTCTGCTGACAGCTTACCCCCACATAGAACTTATGACTGTGGTATTGATCTCCTTCCTGATTCCAAATTTCCCAGGGAAAGGATCTTCAATCTCTCAGCTCCTGAACGTGTGGCTATGCAGGAGTAGATCCATGACAGTCTCTTGAAAGGGCATATCCGGCCATCTAATTCTCCCATGGGAGCTGGTTTCTTTGTTGTTGATAAAAAAGATGGGGGCTTGCGTCCGTGCATTGATTACCGTGAACTAAATAAGATTACTGTCAGGAACCAGTACCCTTTTCCACTGATTCCTGATCTCTTCAATCAGATTGTAGGTGCCCGCTGGTTTTCCAAGATTGATCTCCAGGGGTCTTACAATCTGATCCGGATCAGGAAGGAAAATGAGTGGAAAACTGCATTTAACAGCCCAGAGGGTCACTTTGAGTATCTGGTTATGCCCTTTGGGTTATGTAATGCACTAGCAGTTTTCCAACATTTTATCAATGATGTATTCAGAGACCTGCTGGGCCGTTATGTGGTTGTCTATCTGGATGATATCCTGGTTTTCTCTCCAGATTGGGCTACACATATTGAACAAGTTAGGAATGTTTTGCTGCGGTTATGCCAAAATAATCTTTTTGCCAAACTGTCCAAATGCCTGTTTGGAATCCATAGAGTCACTTTCCTGGGTTATGCCATTCCCCCTGAATCTTCTTGTATGGATCCACTCAAGGTAACGGCTATAAAAAAAAAAAAGGGAATGCCCTTGTAGTCTTAAGGCGCTGCAACGCTTCCTGGGCTTTTCCAATTATTATCGGAAATTTATCAAAAATTTCTCTATCATTACTAAGCCATTGACGGATCTTACTAAGAAAGGTGCAGATTTGACCAACTGGACACTTGAGGCTGAACAGGCATATGAGCAACTTAAGAAATGTTTTGTTGAAGCTCCTGTCTTAGTACAACCAGACTTGGATCAACCATTTATTGTGCAGGTTGATGCTTCAGAAGTGGGGGTTGGTGCAGTTTTGTCTCAGGGCCCAGAGACCCTCACATATTTGCGACCTGTGGCCTTTTTCTCGAGGAAGTTCTCCCCTTCAGAGCGCAATTATGACGTGGGTAATCGCAAACTCTTAGCTATTAAGTGGGCATTCGAAGAATGGAGACACTTTCTCGAAGGGGCTAAGCATAAAACCACAGTCATTACCGATCATAAGAATCTATTGTATTTGGATGGGGCTAAGCAACTACCTCCCAGGCAGGCTCACAGGACCTTGTTCTTCATACGTTTTAACTTTGTTGTAACCTATCGTCCGGGTACTAAAAACGTGCGAGTCGATGCTCTTTCTTGCAGTTTTTGTGCCAGTGATGCTCCAGGAAACGTCCCGGAAAAAAATCCTGGCCCCTGGAGTGGTAGTTGCCACTATAAATCCTTATCTTGCTCCCAGAAATACTATCACTGGGAAATTATTTGTACCCCCCAACCTTCGTCTCCGTGTGTTGGAGGAAATTCACTGTTCCTCTTTAGCAGGACATCCTGGCATCGCTAGTACCAAACATCTGCTCTCTCGCTCATACTGGTGGCCTAGTTGGTCCCGAGATGTACATGAGTTTGTCTCAGCCTGTGAGGTATGTGCTAGGATGAAGATACCTAGAAGCTTACCAGAGGGCCTTCTTCATCCTCTTCCTATACCTAAAAAACCGTGGTCCCATCTTTTGATGGACTTCATTACAGATCTGCCTGTTTCTCAAGGGAAGACTGTGTTATGGGTGGTGGTGGATAGATTCTCTAAAATGTGCCATTTCATACCTCTGAAAAAGCTTCCTAGTGCTCGACACTTAGCCTCTCTTTTCATTAACCATATACTTCGTTTGCATGGGGTACCAGAGAATATTGTGTCTGATCGGGGAGTACAATTTGTTTCAAGGTTTTGGAGGGAATTTTGCGGTCATCTGGAGGTCTCTTTTTCTTTCTTCCGCATTCCATCCAGAGACCAATGGACAGACGGAGCGACTCAACCAGTCTCTTGAACAATACCTGAGGTGTTTTGTGTCTGATGCCCAAGAACAGTGGAGAAAGTTCCTTCCGTTGGCGGCGTTTGCGATAAATAATAGAAGGAACTCCACCACTAAGATATCTCCATTTTACTGTAACTATGGATTTAACCCTAGCAGTGACGTAACTAGGAATGGCTGGGCCCCAAGGCAAACATTTGACATGGGGGCCCCCCCCCGAACCGGTTACGGGTCCCTAAACAGTAAAATATGCTCAACAGTGGCCCCAGATAGTATTATATGCTCAACAGTGGCCCCCACACAGCATTATATGCTCTACATTGCTCCCCCCACACACAGTATAATATGCAGTGGCCCCACACAGTATAATATGCTCCACACAGTGGTCCCCACCCTGTATTATATGCTCCCCGCAGTGGTCCCCACCCAGTATTATATGCTTCCCACAGTGGCCCCCACCCAGTATTATATGCTCCCCACAGTGGGCCCCACCCTGTATTATATGCTCCCTACAGTGGACCCCACACAGTATTATATGCTCCCCACAGTGGCCCCCACACAGTATTATATGCTCCCCACAGTGGCCCCCACACAGTATTATATGCCCCCCACAATGGCCCCCACCCAGTTTTATATACCCCCCACAATGGCCCCCACCCAGTATTATATGCCCCCCACAATGGCCCCCACCCAGTTTTATATACCCCCCACAATGGCCCCCACCCAGTATTATATACCCCCACAGTGGCCCCCACCCAGTATTATATGCTCTAGTGTCCCCCACCCACTAGTATATGCTTTACAGTGGCCCCACCCAGTAGTATATGCTCTACAGTGGCCCCCACCCAGTAGTATATGCTCTACAGTGGCCCCCACCCAGTAGTATATGCCCACAATGGCCCCCACACAGTAGTATATGCTTTACAGTGGCCCCCACCCAGTAGTATATGCTCTACAGTGGCCCCCACACAGTATTATAAGCTCCCAACAGCCCCCTCCGCTTTGGTGCTATTATTATACTCTGGGGTCTCCTCAGACCCCAGAGTATAATAATCGGAGGCGCAGGGAAGGTGATTAAAAATAACAAACATTCATAGTCACCTTGCCTTACCTTTCCTTGTCATCCATGCTCCATCCTGCCGTCTTCAGCGACTTCAGGCCCTCTTCCGACGTCACTGCTGAGGCCTGTGATTGGGCCTTAGCGGTCACGTGGGGGCGCACTGACATCATTACGCGGCTGCGCCCCATGTGACCGCTGGGGCCTAATCACAGGCCTCAGTCACATGACGGAAGAGCGGCGGAGAGAACGCTGTGCCCAGGAGAGGTGAGAATATGTATTTATTGTTTTCAGTCACCTCCCCTGGGTGCCCTGCCCTGCCATCTATTGGAAAGGGGCCTGCAATATGCCAGGGCCCCTTTCCAATCACAGTATGTATAGCGGTTGGGGAACCAGGCTTTCCCCGACTGGTTGCGGGCCCCGTACCCTGCCGGGTCCGGTCGCAGTTGCATACCCTGCGACCGCAATCGTTACGCCACTGGTTTGTGGGGTTTGCGGTAGCGGCTGTCACAGGGCTCCGGGCCCCCGAATGTCCCGGGCCCTGTGGCAGCCGCTACCGCTGCTACCCCGATATTTACGCCCCTGAACCCTAGGTACTTGTCTTTTCATAGCAATGAATCTATAAATCCTACCGCCGAACAGACTTATCGATGACTGTGCACAGTATGGACCCAGGCTCTGCAGAACCTGGTAAAAGCCCAAAGAAGTCAAAAAAGTCAGGCAAATAAGAGATGCTTACTGGGTCTTGATTACAAGGTCGGAGATCGGGTTTGGCTTTCCACAAAAAATTTGCGCCTCAGGGTTTCATCTGCAAAATTTGCTCTGCGTTACATTGGGCCGTACACCATCATTGATGTTATTATTACGGTGTCATTTAAACTACGACTGCCTAAGTCTTTCCGCATTCACGTGTTCCATAAATCTCTTTTGAAAAAGTACATTACGCCTGTCATTCCTTCATCCACTCCACCCGAGCCTGTGAATTCAGGGGGAACTAGAATATGAGGTGGAAAAATTCTAGTTTCCCGTTGGGTACGGAACTCCGTCCAGTACCTGGTACATTGGAAGGGTTATGGCCCTGAGGAGCAGACATGGGTCCCTGGCAAGGACCTTCATGCTCCACACCTCATTAGGCTGTTTCAACAGCAGAACCCTTCTAAACCTGGGTTGTCTGATGAGGTTCCGGTGGCCCCTCATAAAAGGGGGGGTACTGTTACGTCCGCACCCATTCGAACTTCTGCATCATCCGGCCGCATGCTGAGGAGGTGGGTCCGGCTGTGATTTTTTCCTTTGGGTTTTTCTTGTATTGTCTGAACACTGTCCTATTCCCTTACCTCCTTAATTGATTTTCCACCACACCCATCTCCTTTACCTTCGTTTCCCTCTGCTCCACTAATATTTAATTTTAGCCTTACCTATGTGATTGACAGCTTATCCTCCTATCAAGTCTTCCTATTTATTGTTTGCTCACATTCACATTGGCGCTTATTATTGCCTCGTGCGTACTGGCTATTACTTCTTGTTGTTTTGTTACCTGTATTCTTATTCCTGACCTCTGGCTTACCTTTGACTACTGTATTCTCTTGGATTTTAATTCTGTACTGCATTGCTCGACTGTTACTGACCCCTTGGCTAGCTGACCTCCCTTTTGTTGTTTGTCCTGTCTGCATTCTGTGTCACTTATATTAAGAAGGAACCGTTGACCAGTTGCTGGCTGTCGCTTAGGACAGATCGGGCAAGTAGCCAGGAACAGTCGTGGGGTTCAGCTTAGGGTCCACTGTCTTGTTGTGCCCTTCCCCCCAAGGTTCACCAGCAGCTACTGGGGAATCGCTCCTCGAGCAATTCCCTAACAGTATGTCTGGAAAAATTGCAATTTTAACTCTTCACAGCTGCGTATTCATTTCTGGAAAATAAATTAATGCAAAACCTGGGCAGTAAAAATTCATACTCAACTCCTGGATAAATTCAATGAGGGATGAAGTTTCCAAAATAGGTTTACAAATCAGGGGATTCCACCTTACTGGCATTTCAGGGACTCTGCAAAAGTGGCATGGCATCCAAAACTAAACCGTCTAAAGCTTTGCTTCAAAAACTGAATAGAACTGCTTCACTTATGCATCATACAGCATAAGTAACATGCTACCTTCATTTTATGACTTGGTACGATAACAATAATTTCTATTGTTTTATTAGGCCTTGTGTTGTCAAATGAGTTGGTCCCAATTGCCCCCATGAATCGGGGTTTGACACATTCTAGACCTTGAAATTTTAAACATCGGGGATCACCCCCGTGAAACTCCCACACGTGGGTGGAAAGAGTTTTATCTTCTCTCCATGTGACAAATACAATGTGGTACAACACCCTACGCCGGAATTCCCGTTTTGTCTTTCTGATGTAGTTGTATGGGCACGGACACGTCACAATGTAAATCACTCCAGTCGTGCGACAGTATAAACTCATTAGTTACATAATCAGCACCCGTGGAGACACATGTTATTTTATCACTTTTACAATGTACTCACATGCTTTGCATGTGCCACATTTAAAGGTCCCCTTAGGGACACTCCTCTCCAGCCAAGTCAGATCCCGTTTGGCGGGTTTTAAATGACTATGAGTCAAAATATCGCCCAGGTTTCTTTCCCTCCTATATGTAATAGAGGGTGTGGAATTTACCAGTTCCTTAGCATTGGGATCCATTGTGAGGATATCCCAGTAAGATTGTAATATCTCCATGACACTCTTTGAACCACGATCATAGTTCCCCACTGGACGAATAATTTGTTAGTTCTGTGTATGTGTTCTAGGGGTAAAAAGTGTGTTTGGATTGCTGGTTTCAGCAAAGTGTCTGGCCTCTTTTAATAGAGGAATGGGGTATCCTCGTTTCTGGAATTGTCCCATCAGTTCATTGGCTTTAATACGGAATTCCCTCTCATCAGAGTAGTTCCTGCACACTCTCAGGAATTGCCCTTTTGGGATCCCACGTCTGAGAGAGGAGTCCATGTTCATGTGATATACAGTCCATGGTCATGAGACCATGAGAAATTGATACAGAAAGTATATTGGAAAACTGTACAACTTTTTATTATACAAACAATAACATTGGTCTCTCAATATCAATTAAAAGTGGCCACCCCTATAACACCTGCGATCGGAACTACTTCAGACTGCAGGTAATACAGCAGGATGTCAGGTCCTGAGCAGGCACCATGTACATGATGTAATAGTGCTATTAAGTCATGTGCTGGGAAGGAGTTAAAGAAAACTACAGCTAGAATTGCAAAATGAATTTGTCATTTAAATGTTTACATATGTATTTTTGCATTTGAATGTGGACATGAAGAAAAGGGGAACATCAAATATTGCTCTCTGACCTGTGGCTAGGATTGTCTCCTTCACAGGTGCATGAAAATGGGCTATAACAACAACAACAAATATTTGTAATGTGCTTTTCTTACAATAGACTCAAAGCGCAGATATACTCTCTCTAACCTACTGCTTGCATTGTGGTTGACTGTCACTTAGGTGATTTTGACATGCTGTAACATACTTATGGAACTTGTTCATGGTGTTGGCACGGTTGTGTTAGTGTCTTACACCTGACTTGGACAAATACTTATCTTGACAACTATCAACATGGTTTACTACAATTTTTGCACTGATTATTTAAAGGCTACTATGTTAAAATTATTCTACTATTCCTAATACAATAAAACAATGAAAAAGTACACCAGTTAATGCTGAGAAAACAGTAAAATTTACAGACTCAATTTTGTACACAATCATTTTTGACAGTCTTCTTAAATTTTCAAGATCTGACGGTGCCATTATTGTAATTACTGTTTTTTCTCTATATTTGTTTTCTTTTTTGGTAATAAAATTTTCCTCCATATTACTTAAGGGGTATTCCTATGAACATAATCATGTTTACATTTTGAGACTATTAATAGTTAAACATTTTTGTTAATATAAATAATTTTTAATAATAAAATTTTTGCAGAATTTTAGACTAAAGCTACATTCACCTGACAGTGACACACATGGCAACATTAATTTCACTGAATGGAGGCTATTCACATGACCGTTATTTTGACGGTCCGTTGTCACAGGCCATCCAAATATACAGTGCCTTGTGAAAGTTTTCGGCCCCCTTGAACTTTTCAACCTTTTGCCACATTTCAGGCTTCAAACATAAGGATATAAAATTTTAATTTTTTTGGTGAAGAATCAACAAGTGGGAGACAATTGTGAAGTGGAACGAAATTTATTGGATATTTTAAACTTTTGTAAAAAATAAAAAACTGAAAAGTGGGACGTGCCAAATTATTCGGCCCCCTTAAGTTAATACTTTGTAGCGCCACCTTTTGCTGCGATTACAGCTGCAAGTCGCTTGGGGTATGCCTCTATCAGTTTTGCACATCGAGAGACTGAAATTCTTGCCCATTCTTCCTTGGAAAACAGCTCGAGCTCAGTGAGGTTGGATGAAGAGTGTTTGTGAACAGCAGTTTTCAGCTCTTTCCACAGATCCTCGATTGGATTCAGGTCTGGACTTTGACTTGGCCATTCTAACACCTGGATACGTTTATTTGTGAACCATTCCATTGTAGATTTTGCTTTATGTTTGGGATCATTGTCTTGTTGGAAGATAAATCTCCGTCCCAGTCTCAGGTCTTTTGCAGACTCCAACAGGTTTTCTTCCAGAATGGTCCTGTATTTGACTCCATCCATCTTCCCATCAATTTTAACCATCTTCCCTGCTGAAGAAAAGCAGGCCCAAACCATGATGCTGCCACCACCATGTTTGACAGTGGGGATGGTGTGTTCAGGGTGATGAGCTGTGTTGCTTTTACGCCAAACATATCGTTTTGCATTGTGGCCAAAAAGTTCGATTTTGGTTTCATCTGACCAGAGCACCTTCTTCCACATGTTTGGTGTGTCTCCCAGGTGGCTTGTGGCAAACTTTAAACAAGACTTTTTATGGATATCTTTGATAAATGGCTTTCTTCTTGCCACTCTTCCATAAAGGCCAGATTTGTGCAGTGTACGACTGATTGTTGTCCTATGGACAGACTCTCCCACCTCTGCTGTAGATCTCTGTAGTTCATCCAGAGTGATCATGGGCCTCTTGGCTGCATCTCTGATCAGTCTTCTCCTTGTTTGAGATGAAAGTTTAGAGGGACGGCCGGGTCTTGGTAGATTTGCAGTGGTCTGATACTCCTTCCATTTCAATATGATCGCTTGCACAGTGCTCCTTGGGATGTTTAAAGTTTGGGAAATCTTTTTGTATCCAAATCCCACTTTAAACTTCTCCACAACAGTATCACGGACCTGCCTGGTGTGTTCCTTGGTCTTCATGATGCTCTCTGCACTTTAAACAGAACCCTGAGACTATCACAGAGCATGTGCATTTATACGGAGACTTGATTACACACAGGTGGATTATATTTATCATCATCAGTCATTTAAGACAACATTGGATCATTCAGAGATCCTCACTGAACTTCTGGAGTGAGTTTGCTGCACTGAAAGTAAAGGGGCCGAATAATATTGCACGCCCCACTTTTCAGTTTTTTATTTTTTACAAAAGTTTAAAATAACCAATAAATTTCGTTCCACTTCACAATTGTGTCCCACTTGTTGTTGATTCTTCACCAAAAATTAAAATTTTATATCTTTATGTTTGAAGCCTGAAATGTGGCAAAAGGTTGAAAAGTTCAAAGGGGCCGAATACTTTCGCAAGGCACTGTAGGTAATGTCCTATTTTTGGCCATTTTCACGGATCCCTCCATACATTGAAATGTATGCGGGATTTGTGAAAACAAGAAGTGCCCCTTGGGCACAAGACGGCTGTGAAAAATGGTTGTTTTGCACCTTGGTCATGTGCATCTAGCCTAAGGCCCCACGATGTAAGAAAACGTTTTTTTTGTTGCGGATTTTGCTGCATTTTTTTGAGCCAAAGCCAGGAGAGCATTGAGCAGAAGGTAGAAGTATAAGGGCTTCCTTTATATATTCCATTCTGTTTGTAACTACTCCTGGGTTCACCTCAAGAAAACATAGCAAAATGAGCAACAAAAAAGCAGCTTTTCTGCAATGGTGAGGCCTTAGACTTAAAGATTTTCTCTAGCCATCGTAGTGGTGATAGTCTGTTGTCTTAATTGGTTGCCAATGAAACTTCTATGAATGGAAGAATATTCTATGGCCTGGCACTTATCAGAAACCCAGAATTTTAAATTACTTATATTTGTAGCCGTTTAAATATGTTTATGTCCTTGGGAAAATCCCTTTAAAGGCTAAGGCCCCACATAGGGAGCTGCAGCAAAAAAAAAAAAAAAAAAATTTTTTTTTTACCGCAGAGTTTTGCACAGAAAGTCCACAGTGTTTTCTTTTGTAGACTTTCTGCCCCTATTATATCTATACGGAAAATGCCAGTGTTTCCGTAGGTATAATTGACATGCTGTGATTTTCAAAAACACAAGCATTTTTGAAAATGCAGCTTTTCCGCTGCAGATTTTTTTTCTGCAATGTGTGGATGGAATTAGCCAGAATCCCATCCACTTTGCAGGTAATGTGAGGTTAAAGCCCCACGTGGCATAAACGCTGCGAATCGCCCGCGGCGTTTTACAGTCAGAGCAAAGTGGATGGGATTCTAGTGAATCCCATGCCCACTTTGCGGAAAAAACTGCGCTGCGGACATGTGGCGATTTCCAAAACCGCAGAGGAAAACTCTGCAAACTTTCTGTCTAAAGCGCTACGGGAAAAACTGCAATGCGATCCCGCCGCGGTTTCTCCCGCAGCACTTTTTTTTGCTGCGGGACGCCACGTGGGGCTTTAGCCTAAAAGGCATTTTCACAACATGGGGACCCGGCCTAAGTATCAAATTTTAGAACTGAGGCAATATATATTTTATCCTTTATCAGCACACATTCACTGCAAGCTTCAACAAAGTTTTGTCATGTTGACAACATGCTACTTGTACTGTGATGAAACACCTAGTGAGTGATCGCTACTGTTTACATTGGAAAGGAAATTAGTAAACAGACATCTATCAGTCACAGACAAAGGCACACAGCCACACACACATTATTTACTAATACATGTGCCTCCCCATTCTTCCACACATACTCTCAGACTGACACCTTTTTCATGTACAGGTGGCAAAGCAACTGTGCAAACAAAAAGTGAGATAATGTATCAAGTATGTGACCTATGAACAGTATGCATAAATACATGTATAGACTTAATGTAGCTAATTATTATATCCTATTAATAATTAAAGGTAAAGGTAAAGGTAAAATGTAGTTTGTAGGATGAATTGAAGTTGCTAAAATAAGAGGGGGTGGGGTGGCAAACCCTACACACCAGCACCTGTCTAGAAGGATCAAACAAACAAAAGAAAGGGAAAGGGAAGAAACATGTTAACTGATCTTCATGGGCTATAGAAGGTCCCAGTAGTGCCGATAGGCATCCGCTACATGCTTTTTTATTTCCAACTTCCTTTCAAACAATTCATCAAGTTAAAAGAAAAAGCTATTGTGGATGGGCATATCAAAGCAAAGACGGCTGTATGATTGTTAACAGCACACTTGCTCTTTTATCGCTGCTTTATGTGGTTATATGATAGCTATAGTAAAACCTGTCATCACAACCAAGCAGTCGTAAGTAAAATTGTGTCACATATTCCTTATTATGGTTTTGGTACTTTTAAGACAGAGGAATGATGTTTAAACTATCCAATTAAAAGCAGCTCATATCATATTATTCCATACACTATACTAAGATAGTACTGTATGTGCATACATTTACAAAACACACAACACTGGAGACTACTGAAAAAAAAGTAGTACAAATAAATATGGTTAGGGTTACCAAAGCAATAAGTCAGACTTTAATTAGCACTTTTATACTTCATGCCAACAAACCATCTTTTGCTATGGAATATTGTAATAGTATTTTTTACCAATTTAGAAAAATGTGTTCCATTATTTGCAGGGTAGGGTCTAGGTACAGTTTAAATAGACTTTAAAACGTAGTATATGACACTGTGAGGACCCTTAGGACTCAATCTAGCCAATTTCTATCTCTCTAAGGCAAGCATATTCAAGGTAATGTCAAAGTGACACTAAGATGTACGTCTATGGAGAAACGGATAGTAGGCAGTGGACACAAGCTCCTAGTGTAACCATACACTTTTTCACATTTTTTAACATTATAAAATGCTCCAAAAATTAACCTGTTTTGGGGGACAGATGCTTGGCCATGTATTTTTTCATGTGTGGATTGCCTGCCAGAGAAGAAGTGTTTTTTTTTTTTTCTTTTGTTTTTTTTTAAAAAGCTGTAAAAAAATTTTCTTTTATGGGGCAAATGCCACAACATAGTGTCAGAGATGAAAGAGTGACAGTTACAGAATGTCAAGAAAAAAAAGTCAGTATGCCTGGCTTAAAAAGATTATGTAAAAAAAGTCACTAAAAATTATTCCTTTATTGGAGCAGATACCACAGCTACAGTGCCTTGCGAAAGTATTCGGCCCCCTTGAACTTTTCAACCTTTTGCCACATTTTAGGCTTCAAACATAAGGATATAAAATTTTAATTTTTTGGTGAAGAATCAACAACAAGTGGGACACAATCGTGAAGTGGAAAGAAATTTATTGGATATTTTAAACTTTTGTAAAAAATAAAAAACTGAAAAGTGGGGCGTGCCAAATTATTCGGCCCCCTTAAGTTAATACTTTGTAGCACCACCTTTTGCTGTGATTACAGCTGCAAGTTGCTTGGGGTATGTCTCTATCAGTTTTGCACATCAAGAGACTGAAATTCTTGCCCATTTTTCTTTGGAAAACAGCTCTAGCTCAGAGAGGTTGGATGGAGAGCGTTTGTGAACAGAAGTTTTCAGCTCTTTCCACAGATTCTCAATTAGATTCAGGTCTGGACTTTGACTTGGCCATTCTAACACCTGGATACGTTTATTTGTGAACCATTCCATTGTAGATTTTGCTTTATGTTTGGGATCATTGTCTTGTTGGAAGATGAATCTCCGTCCCAGTCTCAGGTCTTTTGCAGACTCCAACAGGTTTTCTTCCAGAATGGTCCTGTATTTGGCTCCATCCATCTTCCCATCAATTTTAACCATCTTCCCTGTCCCTGCTGAAGAAAAGCAGGCCCAAACCATGATGCTGCCACCACCATGTTTGACAGTGGGGATGGTGTGTTCTGGGTGATGAGCTGTGTTGCTTTTACGCCAAACATATCGTTTTGCATTGTGGCCAAAAAGTTCGATTTTGGTTTCATCTGACCAGAGCACCTTCTTCCACATGTTTGGTGTGTCTCCCAGGTGGCTTGTGGCAAACTTTAAACAAGACTTTTTATGGATATCTTTGAGAAATAGCTTTCTTCTTGCCACTCTTCCATAAAGGCCAGATTTGTGCAGTGTACGACTGATTGTTGTCCTATGGACAGACTCTCCCACCTCAGCTGTAGATCTCTGCAGTTCATCCAGAGTGATCATGGGCCTCTTGGCTGCATCTCTGATCAGTCTTCTCCTTGTTTGAGATGAAAGTTTAGAGGGACGGCCGGGTCTAGGTAGATTTGCAGTGGTCTGATACTCCTTCCATTTCAATATGATCACTTTCACAGTGCTCCTTGGGATGTTTAAAGTTTGGGAAATCTTTTTGTATCCAAATCCGGCTTTAAACTTCTCCACAACAGTATCACGGACCTGCCTGGTGTGTTCCTTGGTCTTCATGATGCTCTCTGCGCTTTAAACAGAACCCTGAGACTATCACAGAGCAGGTGCATTTATACGGAGACTTGATTACACACAGGTGGATTATATTTATCATCATCAGTCATTTAGGACAACATTGGATCATTCAGAGATCCTCACTGAACTTCTTGAGTGAGTTTGCTGCACTGAAAGTAAAAGGGCCGAATAATATTGCACGCCCCACTTTTCAGTTTTTGTTTTTTTTTACAAAAGTTTAAAATAACCAATAAATTTCGTTCCACTTCACAATTGTATACTACTTGTTGTTGATTCTTCACCAAAAAATGAAAATTTTATATCTTTATGTTTGAAGCCTGAAATGTGGCAAAAGGTTGAAAAGTTCAAGGGGGCCGAATACTTTCGCAAGGCACTGTATATAGCATTGGAGGAATGACAAGTGATGAATTTCAAGAAAAACAAATAAGGGTCATCCTCCTCCCCTTCTGTGAAATCCAAAGGAAAGTCTTCCTTCCCTCCTCCTCCAGTCTAGCAGTTCCAGGTCCTCCACCACACTGAGACAGACCTCCAGAGCAGTGACAATGACTAAGTGGTAGAAGTTGTTCTTGTAAGATATATATTAAAGAGGCAATATCACTGATGCTTCAGTTGTCTCTGCTGCTGACAAATTTGGTGGCATTCTCAAAGAATTTCAGAAGACAAAGGTGGCACGCCTGCAAGGGCGATCTGAGGCTAATGCCTTAGGCAGCGACTCCTAGCAGAAACTGAACATATTTTTTTAATCGGCCACTACCTATTGAATTATTCTAGCAGGCAGTGGCTGATATTTTACTCACCCATCCCAGCTCCTGGCCTCCAGGGCGTGCTGCACAGTACATCCTGATGCTGAAGAACACTCTGGAGGCCTCTGGAGGCCGAAGCAGAGGCTGGCAGGGATGGTTGAGTAAAATATCACCCGCTGACTTGTGGAATAATCCAATAAGTAGCAACCTAACATTTGAAATATGCTGGAGGGAAATACAGTGGGGGAAAAAAAAGTATTTAGTCAACCACCAATTGTGCAAGTTCTCCCACTTAAAAAGATGAGAGAGGCCTGTAATTGACATCATAGGTAGACCTCAACTATGAGAGACAAAATGAAAAAACAAATCCAGAAAATCACATTGTCTGATTTTTTAAGAATTTATTTGCAAATTATGGTGGAAAATAAGTATTTGGTCACCTACAAACAAGCAAGATTTCTGGCTCTCACAGACCTGTGACTTCTTCTTTAAGAGGCTCCTCTGTCCTCCACTCATTACCTGTAGTAATGGCTCCTGTTTGACATTGTTATCAGTATAAAAGACACCTGTCCACCACCTCAAACAGTCACACTCCAAACTCCACTATGGTGAAGACCAAAGAGCTATGGAAGGATACCAGAAGCAAAATTGTAGACCTGCACCAGGCTGGGAAGACTGAATCTGCAATAGGCAAGCAGCTTGGTGTGAAGAAATCAATTTTGGGAGCAATAATTAGAAAATGGAAGACATACAAGACCACTGATAACCTCCCTCGATCAGGGGCTTCACGCAAGATCTCACCCCGTGGGGTCAAAATGATCACAAGAACGATGAGCAAAAATCCCAGAACCACACGGGGGGACCTAGTGAATGACCTGCAGAAAGCTGGGACTAACGTAACAAAGGCTACCGTCAGTAACACACTACGCCGCCAGGGACTCAGATCCTGCAGTGCCAGACGTGTCCCCCTACTTAAGCCAGTACATATCCCGGCCCGTCTGAAGTTTGCTAGAGAGCATTTGGATGTACCAGAAGAGTATTGGGAGAATGTCATATGGTCAGATGAAACCAAAGTAGAATGGTTTGGTAGAAACACAACTCGTCGTGTTTGGAGGAGAGTGAATGCTGAGTTGCATCCAAAGAACACCATACCAACTGTGACGCATGGGGGTGGCAACATCATGCTTTGGGGCTGTTTCTCTGCAAAGGGACCAGGACGACTGATCCGTGTACATGAAAGAATGAATGGGGCCATGTATCGTGAGATTTTGAGTGCAAACCTCCTTCCATCATCAAGGGCGCTGAAGATGAAACGTGGCTGGGTTTTTCAGCATGACTATGATCCCAAGCACACTGCCAGGGCAATGAAGGAGTGGCTTTGTAAGAAGCATTTCAAGGTCCTGGAGTGGCCTAGCCAGTCTCCAGATCTCAACCCCATAGAAAACCTTTGGAGGGAATTGAAAGTCCGTGTTGCCCAGCGACAGCCCCAAAACATCACTGCTCTAGAGGAGATCTCCATGGAGGAATGGGCCAACATACCAGCAACAATGTGTGCCAACCTTGTGAAGACTTACAGAAAACGTTTGACCTCTGTCATTGCCAACAAAGGATATATAACAAAGTATTGAGATGAACTTTTGTTATTGACCAAATACTTATTTTCCACCATAATTTGCAAATAAATTCTTTAAAAATCAGACAATGCAATATTCTGGATTTGTTTTCTCATTTTGTCTCTCATAGTTGAGGTCTACCTATGATGTCAATTACAGGCCTATCTCATCTTTTTAAGTGGGAGAACTTGCACAATTGGTGGCTGACTAAATACTTTTTTTTCCCCACTGTACATGTAGCATCAGTGGCTTGAGTCTGCCACAATGCTCCCAGCCTTCGGTTTTCTCACCTAACTATGCACTGCTATCTCAGTCCTCGGCATCCATATCAGCCCACAGGCATTCATGCTGACCCTCTTGTCTTCTTATAAGGCACATTGGATTTGTCTTCCACAGCCAATCCCTGACCATGCTATTTTATTTAGGTTCCTTTCTGCAGGCAGTCCGTGCCTGAGCAACATGGAATACAATTTTCTCAAGCCATGAACTGACAAGCCAAAGACCTCTTTGCAAAATTTAAAGACAGAATAACTAACTGGAGCAGTTTATGAATACAATTTTTACCTCTCTGGAGAGCTTTGAAACATCTATTCCCGTCACACCACAAGCTGCAGTACTAGTCTGCATTTGCCATTGCCTCCACACTATGATGGAGATCCCAAAGCATGTTGTGGATTCCTAAATCAATGTCTACTCCATTTTGATCTAGAAGCACAACAGTTTACCACTTATTGGTCCAAAGTAGCATTCATAATCTCACTGCTGTCTGGTGAGGCGCTCTCATGGGCTAATCCATTATGGGAATGTGGAGGTTCTGAGACTTTTAACTTTTATCATTAGCACTACTTTTAAAGAGTCATGTTGAACTTCCTCTGCAGCCTTTGTTCTTCTTTATCTGTGCCAAGACTCCTTGATCATTTTTCAGTATGCTATTTAGCATCTTCCTTCCAGAAGTTCCTTAAGCTGAACAACCAATGCAAATGGAGTGAGTCAAACTTTCTGACCTGGAGCATCAACGTAGATGTACAAACAACTCATGCATTTGCAGTGGCAGCGACACTCCTATTATGTGGAAATGCCCACTGAAACTGGAAAACTCCAGCAGCTAGAGTTGCTTGGAGAAACAACCCTAGGTGGAATTGATCACTCTCCCAAACTCTCAATTCCAGTAACTCTGGTCCATGGAAAAGATTGCATGTCTGTTTGTGCCTCTCTGGATTTTGGTTCTGTGGGCAATTTCATTCATTAGGACTTGATTTCATGTTTTCAACTATCGGCCATCCATCTGCAGAAACCCTATGCTAATAGACTTAGTTAATGGTCAATCCATCTGAGTCAATACAGTTCATCACTAAACCTCAATGCACTGCATTTAGAGAGGATTTCTTTATCATATTTACTGATCCACTCATTCTGGGCCTTTCATTGTTATGTCTGCATGTTCCAGTCATATTTTGGAATACAGGGTAAATTCACTGTTAAGACCCCAGAGTATACAGTGCCTTGCCAAAGTATTCGGCCCCCTTGAACTTTTCAACCTTTTGCCACATTTCAGGCTTCAATCATAAGGATATAAAATTTTAATTATTTGGTGAAGAATCAACAACAAGTGGGACACAATCGTGAAGTGGAATGAAATTTATTGGATATTTTAAACTTTTGTAAAAAATAAAAAACTGAAAAGTGGGGCGTGCCAAAATATTCGGACCCCTTAAGTTAATACTTTGTAGTGCCACCTTTTGCTGCGATTACAGCTGCAAGTTGCTTGGGGTATGTCTCTATCAGTTTTGCACATCGAGAGACTGAAATTCTTGCCCATTCTTCCTTGGAAAACAGCTCGAGCTCAGTGAGGTTGGATGGAGAGCATTTGTGAACAGCAGTTTTCAGCTCTCTCCACAGATTCTCGATTGGATTCAGGTCTGGACTTTGACTTGGCCATTCTAACACCTGGATACGTTTATTTGTGAACCATTCCATTGCAGATGTTGCTTTATGTTTGGGATCATTGTCTTGTTGGAAGATGAATCTCCGTCCCAGTCTCAGGTCTTTTGCAGACTCCAACAGGTTTTCTTCCAGAATG
Organism: Leptodactylus fallax; assembly: GCA_947044405.1. Classification (NCBI taxonomy): domain Eukaryota; kingdom Metazoa; phylum Chordata; class Amphibia; order Anura; family Leptodactylidae; genus Leptodactylus; species Leptodactylus fallax. The sequence continues at coordinate 3,361,504 of CAMRHE010000045.1, forward strand.
GTCCTGTATTTGGCTCCATCCATCTTCCCATCAATTTTAACCATCTTCCCTGTCCCTGCTGAAGAAAAGCAGGCCCAAACCATGATGCTGCCACCACCATGTTTGACAGTGGGGATGGTGTGTTCAGGGTGATGAGCTGTGTTGCTTTTATGCCAAACATATTGTTTTGCATTGTGGCCAAAAAGTTCGATTTTGGTTTCATCTGACCAGAGCACCTTCTTCCACATGTTTGGTGTGTCTCCCAGGTGGCTTGTGGCAAACTTTAAACAAGACTTTTTATGGATATCTTTGAGAAATGGCTTTCTTCTTGCCACTCTTCCATAAAGGCCAGATTTGTGCAGTGTACGACTGATTGTTGTCCTATGGACAGACTCTCCCACCTCAGCTGAAGATCTCTGCAGTTCATCCAGAGTGATCATGGGCCTCTTGGCTGCATCTCTGATCAGTCTCCTCCTTGTTTGAGATGAAAGTTTAGAGGGACGGCCGGGTCTTGGTAGATTTTCAGTGGTCTGATACTCCTTCCATTTTAATATGATTGCTTGCACAGTGCTCCTTTGGATGTTTAACCCCTTAACGACCCAGTGCGTAATAGTACGTCCTGAGTCGCATGACGATGTATGGAGAGCGCTCAGGAGCTGAGCACTCTCCATACACCGCGGGTGCCAGCTGTATAATACAGCCAGGACCCGCAGCTAACAGCAGCGATCGGTGCCTGCACCGATTGCGGCTGTTAACCCTTTAGATGCCGCGGTCAAACGCGACCGCGGCGTCTAAATTGCGGAGCCGCCATGGGCGCCGCCATTTTTACCTCATCGCCCTCAACGTCATCGGAGGGCGGCGCTTGGTTGCCATGACAGCCGGGAGCCTATTGAAGGCTCCCAGGCCTGTCATTACAGTATAGCTATTAGACGATGCCAGAGGCATCGTCTAATAGCAGTGACGGCATTTTGCTATTCACTGCGATACAGTAGTATCGCAGTGAATAGTATGATCGATCAGACTCCCTAGGTTTCAAGGTCCCTAGGGAGTCTGATCATACAAGTAAAAGTAGAAAAAACAAAAGTTTTTAAAAGTATGTAAAAATAAAAAAAAACACAAAAGTTCAAATCACCCCCCTTTCCCTAGATCAGATATAAAAGTAAATAAACAAAAGTAAGCATAAACACTTTAGGTATCACCGCGCTCCAAAATGCCCGAACTATTAAAATATTAAAATATTTATCCCATACGGTGAACGGCGTAGCGGGGAAAAAAAAATCAAAATGGCCAAATAGCGTTTTTTTCAACACTTTGTCTCCTATAAAAAATTGAATAAAAAGTGATCAAACCATCAGATCTTTCCCCAAGTGGTATCAATAAAAACGTCATGTAGTCCCGCATAAAAAGACGCCTTACCCAGCTCCATACATGTAAATATGAAAAAGTTACAGGTGACACAATATGGCGACGCAAAATTTTTTTTCTATTTAGCAAAGTTTTTAATTTTTTAAAAGGTATCAAAACATTACAAATACTATATAAATTTGGTATCGCCATGTTCGTACTGACCCACAGAATACAGGTAACATGTCATTTTTAACACACAGTGAATGGTGTAAAAATTAAACCCATATGAATTTGGCGCAAATGCAGTTTTTCTCCAATTGCACCTCATTCTGAATTTTTTTCCAGCTTCCCAGTACATTGCACAGCATATTGAATAGTGACACTACAAAGTACAATTTGTTTCGCAAACAATAAGCCATCATGTGACTCTGTGAACTGAAAAATGAAAACGTTATGGCTCTTGGAATGTGGGGAGGGAAAAACGAAAATGCAAAAACGAAAAATGGCCGGGTCCTTAAGGGGTTAAAGTTTGGGAAATCTTTTTGTATCCAAATCCGGCTTTAAACTTCTCCACAACAGTATCATGGACCTGCCTGGTGTGTTCCTTGGTCTTCATGATGCTCTCTGCACTTTAAACAGAACCCTGAGACTATCACAGAGCAGGTGCATTTATACGGAGACTTGATTACACACAGGTGGATTATATTTATCATCATCAGTCATTTAGGACAACATTGGATCATTCAGAGATCCTCACTGAACTTCTGGAGTGAGTTTGCTGCACTGAAAGTAAAGGGGCCGAATAATATTGCACGCCCCACTTTTCAGTTTTTTATTTTTTACAAAAGTTTAAAATAACCAATAAATTTCGTTCCACTTCACAATTGTGTCCCACTTGTTGTTGATTCTTCACCAAAAAATTAAAATTTTATATCCTTATGTTTGAAGCCTGAAATGTGGCAAAAGGTTGAAAAGTTCAAGGGGGCCGAATACTTTCGCAAGGCACTGTATTAAAGCAGTTCTGATGAAACAATACAGGCAGGCGAACCCAAGAATATTCGGCAAACCAAATCTTGTGAGGTTTGCCAATCTCTAGACCTGAGTAGAGGACATGGGAGGCTGTGCAAAACATCAATTCCCCTGCCTTTCTTCTACGCTCCAGAAGAAAGTCGTGTGTGTGTAATGGCAAAAGGGCCCATGCAGAAGATTTGCCTCTGACTACGGAATGTTAGCTCTGACAAACTCAGTCCGTATTTGACTACTCTCTTGTCTGACCGCTGGTGCTATACACCTATACTGGGACCACTCTCGGAGGTAACAACTTGGTAATCTCCTTGGTAGTCCAGATCACCATAAGGGGGTTAAAGGGTTAATACTGGTGAGACTACTTAGAGGGTGCCTTTGAGAGTTGCCCTCATTCCATATAGTCACAAACTTTACCAAGTCCGTTAGCAACATACTGGTAGATGATGAAAGTAATAAAAAATGCTGGTAATAAAACACAATATATATAACATCACAAAACTTCTAATATTAAAATTTTCATGCTTGAGTGTTGACTTTGGCTGCTACACAAAACCACATATTACAGTATCACACTGCCTGCATCACAGCATACAGGGCCTGCGTCAGCACTCGGCTTAGTGCCGGGGCCCCAAGCTCCTGAGGGGGCCAACTTGGCAGTGGCATAATGGTACGGGGTACGGGGCCGGCGGCCAGCTGGAAATGGCAATGATAGCGGTCGGGAAAAGCCTGGCCAGGAGCCTTTCCAATAGATGCCAGCCCAGGGAAGGTGACTAAAAATAAAAAAAAATACTTATACTCATCTCTCCTGGGCTCAGCATCCTCTCAGGGGCTCTTCCGGCCTGTAACTGAGGTCACATGCCCCAGACGTCACTGCTGGGGCCTGTGATTGGGCATTGATGTCTGGGGTGCGTGACCTCAGTGTTTGTTATTTTTAATCACTTCCCCTGGACTGCCACTTAATATACTATGGGGTCTGAGGTGACCCCAGAGTATAATAATAGTATCAGCTCTGGGAAGGGGGGCTCTTAGGAATATATAATACTGTGTGTGGGCCACTGCAGAGTATATAATACTGTGTGTGGGCCACTGTGGAGCATATAATACTGTGTGGGGACCACTGTGCAGCATATGATACTGTGTGGGGGCCACTGTGGAGCATAAGATACTGTGTGGGCCACTGTGGAGTGGCACAATTAACAGTATCAGGCCCTGTTCACATGGTGGAATCTGGCGCTGATTTTGCAGCGGATTTCTCCCCTAAATCAGCAGCAGATTCCTCCCTTATTCTGCCTCCTATTGAAACCAATAGCAGCAGGAAGCTGGAAAAAAAAGCATCCTGCTTGATCTTGCCACAGATTCTGCAGTTGATTCGGAGGCCACAGCTTGAGACTCCCCATTGGTTAGACTCATTCATTTGGGCCTAATCAGCGGTGAAAAGCCACAACAGAATGCAGAAAATAAAGAAGAATCCGAGGTAGATGTCCGCCTCAAATTCCTCTTTACTTTCCGATGTCTGAACAGGTTGTATCTACTTTTAAAGAATGGATTGTATTACCGTCCACCCTAGTAGGTCCACCTCATCAAAAAACACCCAATTTCGATTGTTTTTTGCTGCAGTGTGCAGAGTTGCTCCAAAAGGGCCCCACTGAGGCTTTGTCACCCAATGGCCCACACAAACCTGGAGCCAGCCCTGGCAGCACATGACACTTAATCTAATTGTATTGCAACCCACAAATTGCAGTGGTCACAACAGCCGTCAGCCTAGCCTAAAAATCTGAATCAACTCCAAATCAATTCAATCATGCATAACAACAATGATACAGCAGTACATAGGGTATGGTGAGGTTGCCATATGCACGTAATTCTTTACTGTTTGAAATTTCAGTTTTCCATTTTCATCTGAGAGGCGAAACAGCGAAAAAACTGCAGTACGGCACTTATGATTTTTTTTTCCTGCTACACTGTTTACCACACAGGAAAAATATTATTATAAGTTTGTAGACTGGGCATTTTCGGACACAGAGATACGAATGTATATTTTTTTCACTCTATTTATGTATTTTACATGTATTCTAGGGAAAGAGGGTTGATTTGAATTTTTAATTGAACCCCAGGGGTCCGTTCACTTTTACAATGCATTGTAAAATTGCAGCCCTTCTATTACAGGCTGCATAGAGTTCCCGGCTGTCATGGCTATAGATCGCCAACCCTGGATCTTGATCCAGGACTAGCGATCCATCCTAAGGTGGCGGTGCCCATACACCGCCAGGAAAATGGTGTCTTGGTCAGCTTGAGATCATAACTCTATGAAAATCTTGTAAAATATAAAAAAAATTATGTAACTAAGAAATATATAAAAAAAAAATACAAAAAATAGAGCCAGCACTCCAATGATTCAAAGGTGAAAAAAGTGAGTTTATTCGCCTAACAATGCAACGTTTTAGTCCAACTCCATGGGAAATTTGTCAAATTTGCATTGTTGGGCAAATAAACTAACTTTTTGAATCATTGATGTACTGCTTCTATTTTTTGCCTTTTTGTATATAGAAATATTAATCTATACCTTTGGAGAATTTTTTGCTACCAATCACTTGTTGGTGGTGCTGCTAACTTTTGTCTTTTTTATTTTATAAATATAGCTAATCCTTACACATAAAATTTAGAAAGAGCTGCTGGAAGCCGTAAATCACTTTCTGTGACAGTGACAAAAGCTTTTTCCTGAAAAGTATATACAGTGCACCCAAACATATCCTGGGGCTGCTCTCACCTGGTGTCCAAAAGAGCAGCTCATCCTGGCACAGGTAAAGAGAACTGTCAGTTTCTTTTCAGCAGTGTCTTTTTAACTTGTGTTCTAGTTTGATGGCACTGCACATTTTTGAGCACATTAACAATTGAACTCTCAACTGTGCAGAAATGAATTGAACACTGTGGTAAAAGCCTGCTGCTTCTGCATTAGGGAATGTGCCATTCCAACATACGCTGTCACAGATCATTTGTTCTGGATTACTCTGAGCCTAAATAGAGTAAAATTAATAAATACATAAATTTACTAAAATATAAAAAAGAACCAGAATAAAATGAGAAAAAATATAAATAAGGTGGGAAAAAGTTTTATAAAAAGCCATATTACCATGAAAGAAAGGTAGAAAAAGAAAGCACTCATCTTACATAACCTATAGGTACCAATAATTGAGAGTCTTTGTAACACAAATGCATTTGGCATGGATTTGAGACGTTTATACATTAATATTTTACATCATTGTAGATTGTGTTACCTTATCAGTATAAAAAAATCTTGGCACTACAGATATTGTATACATTATTTTGCACATCAGAATTAGATAACTGAACCAACAGCAGAATGTAGAAACAAAAATATAATTTTTTTTTCTTGATTCTGCCATTGGACCCTTTATAGGATAAGGATCTGTAAAATTAAAAGCATATCAGCTCCAATTTGGAATAACAAGAAAGCCCTATGTGTCTCATAAAAAATGGATAGACTAGGAAATAAAAAATGGGGAAAAAAACAGAAAAAATTAGCTTTAAGCATAAACGACCAAAATACTTCTGGTCATGAAATGATTTGGGCTTTATCAATAAAGTTAATTCATAAGTGGTGTTTGTGTAAAATGTCGATACATTCATCACTTACTTGATTATTGTTTTCTGACATGTATAGTACATATCTAAACAACAAAATATATGTTCTCACATTGCAGAAAAACAAGAGCACAAATGCAGGAACTAGTTACTTTTCCTATGAATTATAATCCTGGCAGCTGCTATTTCTTTGTCATAAAAACACAGCTATCTAGCAGCAGGTCGGCGAAAAAAGTGCCTGCAGTATACGATATGAGGTGTATTATGTAATGTGGCTATGAGAATTTTGTCATGTCAAATTAGATTCATGCATTCTAATATATATATCACATCTATCGCTCTATCTATCTACAGTTCTATCTATAGTATCTATCTATCTATCTATCTATCTATCTATCTATCTATCTTCACCTATTTTACAAGATATTTGTCAGTCAATATACAGTATATCTACATGTAATTACCAACCTTACCAAATCTACCAATCAAATTTGCCATGTGTACTTCTTTCAATCTATATATTTATCTAGTAAGCACAAACAGTCCAGCTCATCAGTTCTAGCTTTATTTTAAATCCAGATAAAATACATACATGTTGGAACTATCTTCTATCTATCTATCTATCTATCTATCTATCTATCTATCTATCTGTCTGTCTGTCTATCTATCTCTATAGCAGTCAATATCTATCTACATATAAATACCAAACTATCTACAAATCAGTATCTTCCCATGTGTACATTTATCTGTCTGTCTAAATAGTTTATATTATGTTTTTGGATGTTAGCAACACTTTGGTAAAACTAGTAGTTAGCATTCATATACACTGTATTCATTTATGAAAATGAACATGTCAGCATGCATGTCTGTATTTGAAATGTGATATGCATTGATTTTTATTGAATGTTACTTAATATCTGTGTCAAAAGATAACTTGTGTTCTAGTCCTTAAATCACTATATTGAAATCCGAGGAAATATAACATGTACTTGAACAAACATGGTAGTCAAAATACTAGTACTGGAAATATATAGTGTAATACATAATATATGTATGGAAAAGACTAAAATGTGGATGATATATCTATACAGTATACATATTTACATAAGTAACCAGTATATCTATATGTGAGAGTGTATAGTATCTTAAACTGTAATAACAGACAACACTTATTCAAACATACTGTATGAAACTGAACATTACTAATACATATTAATAAAACATTAAACACAGATAAAGATACACTTAACATTCATTTTGATAATAAATAACATGTTTCCATACAAAACATGTTGAGTAAATATTCTAGCCAAATAAGTAAATTTGTGGCTTTAACAAAGAATTTTAGCAAGCAACTTACAATAAAGTTTAGCTATCGATCTACTTCTCTGACTTACATAATAAAGTTCATACATGTACAAGTTAAAAATAGTAATGAGTTCATATTCTATCAAGAGTGGTGGAGGTGGGGGGGGGGGCTGATCTGACAAAAGACCTTTAACCTGAGCACATTCAAAGCACACTCACCTGGGAAAAGAGTTTAAGCCAAACCTATTCGAAAAAAAAAAAGAGAGAGAGAGACAGACCCGTGCAGAAACGGATAGGAACAATTAGAAGGTAAATACAGAAAGTAGCTGAAGGAGCCACTTAAGTCATGAAGATACTGACTTTTAAGATTCCTCAGTCTTGTTGGTCATTTACAGTTTGAGAGGTGAACTCAATAGAGTCTTGCTAATCCTCTAGGTAACACTCACTGACCTCAGAGGATTGGCCTTTCACACTATCTGACTGGCATCCAGGAACACAGAAGTGTAATAATGTACTCAAGCTAATTAAGGCTGCTTTTCTTAACATTTCTATGGAAACCTGACCTAGCCAGAGGCTACAAGAATGGAAAAGGGCACATTTCAATGACAAAAAACAGTTCATTGCTTTACTTCTCTCATTGCAGCTTGTTTCTTCATCAAACTCATGAAAGAAGAAGAGAAAATGAACCCAGGAAACAAAATCAGTTAACTCCATTTCAATTGTTCAGTTTTTTTTAGCTTGCACTAATCCCCATTGCAGTGCTGCCCAAATCACATTTTGTCATTTACAATGAAAAGAAGTATTCTGTCTTCAGACTATGCATTTTAAGTTTTCACATACCTTTCTTGATACTTAAATATTTGACTATTTATTAAAATGATTAAAATGTTAATAAAAATATAAAACTACTACTATTTCTACTGCTACTATTATTATGCGAAACTTCTACTACTACTAATCATAATATTAATTACTATTTTTATTATACAATTTATTATTGTTTGGTATGTATATTGGTATTGGTAGTTTTCCTGGCTCTGTTTGGAAGTTTATAATCTCCTTCAGTCGGACTGCTACAGTGGGGAAAAAAAGGATTTAGTCAGCCACCAATTGTGCAAGTTCTCCCACTTAAAAAGATGAGAGAGGCCTGTAATTGACATCATAGGTAGACCTCAACTATGAGAGACATAAGACATAAGGCCCGTAAGGTCTGCTCATTAAGACGAAACCACTTAAAAATTAGGTCATTTTTGTAAGTTTTAAGAAGATTTGGCCAGAACAATTTTGATTACTATTAAAGATGGGCGAACCTCTCAAGATTTGTTTTGTGTTTGGGTTTGGCAGCTCAGGTCCTCAGTTTGGTTTGGGACTAACAACTTTGGTACGAACTACAATTTAAAATGTCTTAAAAGATATGGTACAATACTCTTAGGAGTCCTTGGAATATATCTACCCATTAAGGCAAACACAGCCAAAGTTAAGACAAAGTGAAAGTGACATGTATGTCTATGGAAAAACGAATGGTAAGCAGTGGATACAAACTCCAAGCTTAACCATACACTGCACTGACACTCGCTTTTACACATTTAACATTTAAAATGCACTAAATGTGACCCATTTATTAGGGAAATGTGCGTGCCCATGGAATTTTAGACACACATGGTGGTTATATTACAAAAAGCAATGGTTTTGTAGAAAATTATGATGGCTTGTAAGTGCTACTTATTGTTATTTGGGAGACAAATTTGTGGCTGTGAGCCAGTCGAAAAGTGATGAAGAATAGGCTTTAAAAAAAAAAAGCCACCAAAAATTATCCCGTGATGGTAGCAAATGGGAAATCAAAATTATTTTGTCTTTTTATACCAACACTGTGGTAATGGCACAAACAGTGTGGTATAGTATAATGTGATGGTGGTCCAGGCCGCAGGAAATGTCTGCCCCAGTTGTGGTAGCTGTGGCAATGTGTGGCAGTGCAGCACAGCATAATATGATGGCCCATGCTGCAGGACATGTCTGCCTGAGTGGTGGCAGTGGTGGTAGGCACTAGGCAGCTGTGGCAACATGTGTGGCAGTGTGGTAGGGCATAATATTAGAATATAAAATATATATAAATAAATATAAAAGTATTGGCACCCCTGCAATTCTGTCAGATAATACTCAATTTCTTCCAGAAAATGATTGCAATCACAAATGCTTTGGTAATAATATCTTCATTTATTTTGCTTGCAATGAAAAAACGCAAAAGAGAATGAAAAAAAAGTCAAATCATTGATCATTTTACACAAAACTCCAAAAATGGGCCGGACAAAAGTATTGGCACCCTCAGCCTAATACTTGGTAGCACAACCTTTAGACAAAATAACTGCGAACAACCGCTTCCGGTAACCATCAATGAGTTTCTTACAATGCTCTGCTGGAATTTTAGACCATTCTTCTTTGGCAAATTTCTCCAGGTCCCTGAGATTTGAAGGGTGCCTTCTCCAAACTGCCATTTTGAGATCTCTCCACAGGTGTTCTATGGGATTCAGGTCTGGACTCATTGCTGGCCACTTTAGAAGTCTCCAGTGCTTTCTCTCAAACCATTTTCTAGTGCTTTTTGAAGTGTGTTTTGGGTCATTGTCCTGCTGGAAGACCCATGACCTCTGAGGGAGACCCAGCTTTCTCACACTGGGACCTACATTATGCTGCAAAATTTGTTGGTAGTCTTCAGACTTCATAATGCCATGCACACGGTCAAGCAGTCCAGTGCCAGAGGCAGCAAAGCAACCCCAAAACAGTGGGGTCTTCCTGGGTATCTACCATAGAGTCCCTTTTCATTGAGACGCCGATGGATTGTACGGGTTGACACTGTTGTACCCTCGGACTGCAGGGCAGCTAGAACTTGTTTGGATGTTAGTCGAGGTTCTTTAGCCACCATCCGCACAATCTTTCGTTGAAATCTCTCGTCAATTTTTCTTTTCCGTCCACATCTAGGGAGGTTAGCCACAGTGCCATGGGCTTTAAACTTTTGATGACACTGCGCATGGTAGACACAGGAACATTCAGGTCTTTGGAGATGGACTTGTAGCCTTGAAATTGCTCATGCTTCCTCACAATTTTGCTTCTCAAGTCCTCAGACAGTTCTTTGGTCTTCTTTCTTTTCTCCATGCTCAATGTGGTACACACAAGGACACAGGACAGAGGTTGAGTCAACTTTAATTTATTTCAACTGGCTGCAAGTGTGATTTAGTTATTGCCACCACCTGTCATGTGCCACAGGTAAGTAACAGGTGCTGTTAATTACACAAATTAGAGAAGCATCACATGATTTTTCAAAGGGTGCCAATACTTTTGTCCACCCCCTTTTTTATGTTTGGTGTGGAATTATATCCAATTTGGCTTTTTGACAATTCTTTTTGTGGTTTTCCATTGAAGACAAACTAAATGAAGATATTATTACCAAAGCATTTGTGATTCCAATCATTTTCTTGAAGAAATTGAGTATTATCTGACAGAATTGCAGGGGTGCCAATACTTTTGGCTAGCACTGTATATTGGCCCCTGCTTGCGTTGCGGCCATTTTTGTATTGTTTATTATTCTATTTTTATAAGATATAAAGAATTTATTAAAAAAAGAAATGGAAACTGTTAATCCTCTTCCATCCCTCATTCCATTAGCGTAAGGGTTTTCTGTAAACTATACAATAGAGAGATCACACCACTGATGCAGCATTCGTCCCTGTTGACAAATTTGGTGGCTTCTTCAAAGAGCTTGAGAAGCACATTTCCCTCTTGAGCATCCAATGACATATCTCAAAGTAACACACTGGGCACATTTATCAATCCTGTCCAACACTTTTCTGTCTACATTTGCGCCAAAATTCATAGTGCACAGCATTTACGACATATTTATGAACAGTGTGCACCAGAAAGAAAATAAAAATGCGACAGAGTAGACACTTTTGAAAAATGTGCACTAGAATGGGCGTGGTTTAAAAGTGTCTCATTTTAAGATACATTTATGAAACAAAAAAGAGCGACTATGGCACAGATTTCCTGTGCAAAGTAGACCAGGTTTAAAATGGTGTAAAGAATTTCCGACAATTCCGACAATGATTTGTGTCTGCTTATGTTATGCCAAGAGTAGGGTCTTTGATGCGTGCACCAAATATTTGTTCCTTACAGCCTGCAAGTTCAGAATTTCCACCTCCAGATATCCCCCTAACTCCCCTACTAGAACGACAACCAGTAGTAGTAGTACCAATCCTCCTGCCACTACTACCTCCACCAACAGTCATCATGTCTTCCTCCTCTGTTTGCTGACCGTTCTCAGCCAGCTCATCAAAAAGAGGAGGAAGACTGCTCTGAAGAAATAGGTTGCCTAGAAGGTGCCACATCACTACCAGGGATCTGTGTCAGTGAAGAATTTGAAGGAGACACAGTTGACAGTCCAGAAAGGCCTGCGGTAAATTATGTGTTATGTAGGAAGAGCAACACACAGAAGCCTGATTCAAGATCACATCAATAGATGTAATATCCTCCTGTGACTGAGATGAGCCAGCTAAATAATCAAAAACTTCATTAACATTCTCAGGAAGTACAACAATCCTGCGGCTACTGGAAGTGCCACCAAAACCAGAAGCACTGTTGCTTACTATGACTATAATAAGTGGAGGCCCAGGGAAGGTGAGAATTGTAACAGTCATACTTGTCCTCGCGTCATCATATGGCACTTCCCCTCACATCACCTAGAGGGGGGCGTCTCCTGTGACGTCGATACTGGGGACAGGGTTAGCTTCAAGTTGGCTCTATATAAGCTCAGGCCGTGACTTCAATCAGCGCCAGCACCTGTTAAGTCCCAGAGTTCACCATCAGGACTACGGGAACTGCAGTTTTCACTGAAATATACTCTTTCTTTTTTTTATTGCTCATCTTTTTTTTCTGTTTATTGCTCTCCTGATGATCCATATATTTTGGCTAATCGATCTCTATTCATGTCAGATAGCCTTCATCTATACCCATTATGAGGTCTCATGATTTTATTATGCTCCATGAGATCGCTCTGAGCTAGCCAATTATCAAGGCTATAAACAGACTGCACTTTCCTGAGTATTTGTAACACATTGTGTTAGGCTAATATCACCCTGGATTTATCATTTAAGGGGGATTTATGCCATTGGGGGGGAATGTCTCAAACACGTGGATTTGAGTTTCCCTAGAGCATATGTTCTCTCTTCAGGGGTAACTGTAAGATTCTTTGTCACCAAAAAGAGTGTAAGTACACTGGGCCTGATTCTTTTAATGCAGATTATTAAAAGTTATATTTTAGTTTTTTGTCCCATGTTCCTTTGAAACATCTTTCCTGGGGTCTGTTGCGACTTCATTTAGGAGGCAAAAAGAGGCATGAAGAGGACAGGGTGCTGCACCAGATGCCGTGATGGAGTTTATTTGTTCCATGTTCCTGTGAAACATGTTCCCTGAGCACCGTCTGTGAACTAGAGCCCAGGAAAAGTATTCCTTTATTATACGTTTACACACCTATCCTGAAGAGACCCTAAAATATAATAGTAGTAGTTCCAGTTTAGACCTAACAAGTTTGGTCAAAAACTAGTGCCAAGTGAAACTCACAAATAACTGGGTGACAAACTGGGCCCAAAACTAGTTTTGATTCTTGAAAAACAGCAATAACAAATGAAAAAATGTTTGTTTCTAAAGGTCATAAAGTGATACACCAAAAAAAAATCATTGGCTTTATACGCTTGAGTAAACTCCCGTATATTAGTATAATAGAACCTACCAAATATTACAAATAAGTAATTTAAGCAATAAATATTTAAAGCCTATTCACTCGTGGAAAAAATAGGATCCCAAACCAAAAGGCAAAGTCACAAAAAGCTATTTATAAAATTGAAATGCTATCTTAATACCTCACAATACTATATAAAGATATGGTCATAAATGTACAATAGCAACATAATAATAATGTTCAGATACTATACACAATACACACCAGCCTGTGCTGGTGAATGTGCTTTCTCAGGGGGTATCAAAAGGAAGTACCCCCTTAAGAAAGCACATACGAAACATGTGTTGGGGCTTTAACCCCTTTTGTGGCTGTTGTGTATCGATTGTTTATAGAATTTGGACATTATTATTTAGTTACTATTATACATTTTTGTCTATGACTTTATGTAGTATTATGGGGTATTTAGATTTTTGTGCCTTTTGGTTTGGGATCCTATTTATATCCATGGGCGAATAGGCTTGTGTAAGATTTGAAATATTTATTGCTTATACTCTTTAATAAAAAAAAATAAAAAATGGTTTAGTAATATTGGTCTCTTGTGTTTTAATTTTTGTTCATAAATTGGTTAATGGATAGATCTGAGATTGAGAAAATAAACGTTATTTACATTTTTTTGTTTCCACAAAAATGTATACATTTTTATAAGAATGTATTTTTTATGTAGTTAGTTAAGTTATACAAAATAGAATTTAGCTAGTTTTTCTGTATGGTACAAACATGTGCCTGTGTTCACCTGTAAAGAAGGGAACATTTTATTAACAGTGAATAGCAATTTATCGCTATGTAGTGTTCGGCTGAGGTCCCACGTTGCGGAAACACAACTTTTTTGTTGCAGATTTTGCTATGTTGTTTTGAGCCAAAGCTCAGACTTTTCTCCCCACATTTTTCAAGCGAATTCGGGCACGGAATCCCGGAATGGAAATCAAGCGCTGGTGTGAACCCAGCCTTAGCCATATAAGGGTTTGATTTTTACAGAACAAATTGCACCTTCAGTAGTTTAACTTCTTATTTAATTGTTTTTAGATGGTAAAGGGTCAAAAAACAATTATTTAGGTATCTTGATTTTTTTCCTGTTATGTCCTTCACTGTGTAAGATAAATATTTTAATATTTTAACAGGGACATTTTCAGAAGCAGTTATACCTAGTGTGTTTATTCTTTTTATATGGTAATGACAAAAATGGAGGAGATTTAGATTTTTTTTGTTTTATAGTTCAGAAAACTTTATTTTATTTTTTTATCCATCCAGCAAAATTGAACCAGCACCTATTAGATTCCTTATGCCATAAACTACAATACCACAACACTGCTATGTGGCCGGACCTGATACTAGCAAAGTAGTGGTAGTAGAGCCTTCAGAAGGTTCCTGGCTGCCTTGGCAACCAAATGGCTCCCGCAATCTTGCCGAAGGGGATCCACTCGGCTGTTACACAAAAGTGAAATTGAAAGTAACCACTCAGATGGTCTATGATTGGAGCTGTCTCCAATTGCGGACCCCGCTGCCAGGTCCCTGCTGTGGTCATCTTTAAAGACCCAACATCTTTAATACAATACATGTAAAGTGGAAGTTGGAAAGGGGTTAAAGATTTAAAAGACTTTATGACTATATATTTCTGTCTCTTCTTGTGTATAGGAAGCATTAGACAGGACCAATGGCATTGGCAGATCATGATATGATCATGTCCAGTTTAGGCAGCTGCCCCTCAGAAAAAGTCTTCATAATCATTGTGTTTTTTATGTTTAATCGAGTTTATTAAGGTTTTTAAATTTGGGAACAGAAAAGAAGAAAGGGAGGGAACAATGCTAAAACAAAAACATCAAATAAAACATAGGGGGCCACATGAGCCGCCCAAAGCGTAGATGAGACACCAACGTAAGTTAAAATAAAGGGCTGTTAAGGCCCACAACTAGAAAATCAGCGGTGGGTGGTGTAGCATAACTACATAAAAACTGTATTGTTAGGAAAGTGGTAGCCAGGTAAACAATTGCAAACTGTAAAAAGCCACCACGATGCCATCCACCTATCAGTATGAAAGACAAACATGAAGGGGGGGGAGGGTCACAAGGGGTACACAGATACTTGAAGACCAACTAAGACACAGACATAGACGAACGGGAAGGGACATGCAAGGGGAGATGGGGAAGGAAAGAGAAATTTGGCAATAAAAAACCTCCAGACACCGTACCAACAGGGGAACAGTGTCCCAGTCAGACAAAGAGAGAAGAAAACTCCGGAGAGTCCTGAAACATTACCCACAGCCGCCAGAGAGACTCAAATTTAGAGAAGTTAGGCGAGTCCTCAGTCACCAGGGCCTCCATTCTCTTAATAAGGAGAAGCTCCTGAATCAGCTCGACAAGGGTGGGCACGGCCGTGCTGTGCCAGTGCCTGGGAATGACTGTTCTGGCGGCGGTGAGGAAATGTCGCAGGAGGTCCCCCTTAACAGCGGAAACCCTTCCCGGTATAACGGAAAGGAGAGCAAGATGGGGTGAGCGCGTAACAGCTCTGCCGCTCACTTTTGCATATAGCGTGAAGACTGCCTCCCAGAAAGGCCTGATGATGGCGCAATCCCACCAGATATGATAGAGAGTGCCTCTTTCGGAGCCACAGCGCCAACACCTATCCGAGACACCAGGGTAGATCCTGTGCAGAAGGTCAGGGCAGCGGTACCAGCGGGTCAGAATTTTGTAGTTCTTTTCCTGCGCACCGCAGGGCATCGGGAGTTTATGTGTATACAAGAAGGACTTATCCCAGTCGGCAATGGAGAGGCTATTACCAAGGTCAGACTCCCAGGGGCCAGTATAAGAGGGGAGCCCAGGCGTGGAGTCATTGTGTTTTTTTCAGGTTTCTGCTGAGAATTCACAAAGAAAAATCATGGAAAATATCACAATATACTGCTTGTCATCCACAGTACCTGCAAAATGACCAACACACATAAATACACATGGTCATATGTATGTAGATTGTGATACTGCTGAAAGATGTGCACAGATAAGGTCACATGACCATATCTGTACAGGTCCTAAAGTGAGAAGGAAACGCAGCAATGAGGCAGAGGTACAAAGTATGAGTTGTGTAAGTGTCTGAGTCTTGTCTGGGATCTTTATTAGTTTAAGGGGTCCATTATAGGGTCTGTATTTAGGGGTTCTGGGATCTGAATTTATTTAGAGTTTTCTTCATTACAATTTAGCAAAGTGAATAAAATCTCACTTAGGAACAAATCTTAACCTTAATCATGTGCCTTAAGACTAGAGTTTTTATGTGTGATATCGTGAACTGTAAATTAAAAACACAGTCACCTCACCTAGCTTATTAACTGTTTATATGTATTGTATTAATGTTGGAGACTGGTATTTCATTGTTTCTGTACCATGCTCCTGGATTACTTTCACACCATGAGATCAATTTGTCACAATAGCTGTATTTATATAGAGAGTCTCTGCTGATTATGGGAAAGTTGGTGAACGAATTATAATAAAAACATTACACAATCCCCCCCAGCATTTTTCACCACAGGAGGGGTTCAGGAACTAATACTATGGCTACTGCTCCATTCTTAGAATTGTTCCCTTTCAGCCAATCAGCCAATCTTATGCCTTTAGATGCCAAAGGCCGATCATCATAAGGCTGTGTAAACTCCAAACTGAAGCAATGGACATGGTGTTAATCCCTGAACCCATGAGATGTCACTTCTGGCATGTTTCTGGAGAAACATGTCAGGAAGAGAGAGTTAGTGTATTGTTTAGATTGTTTTAAATATAGAGCCATAATCAGCTAAGAGTCTGCAGCTAAGTGTGATAAATTGATCCCATAGTGTGAACATAGCACAGGAACATAAAGGGGACTGATAATGAATATATATAAACAATGCATGAACAATTAATAATTTGGAAAAATGTAATGGACAATATTGATTTTCCCAAAGTAACCAATTGGGCTTTGTCTAACTTTGGTAACAAATTAATTTATTTAGGGGGTCTAGTCTGGGACTATATTTAGTCTGGTTTGGGGGGTCTGTAATTATTCGGAGGTTTTGGCTTGCATGGTCTGGTCTGGGAACTGTAATAGGTTAGCAATTTTGGGAATTTTTGATTATGAGGTCTGTAATTATTTTGGGGTCTGTTCTGTCTGTTTGAATTTATTTTTGTTGCTATAGACACTGGAAATAGTTGCAGGAGGGAAGGGTAAAGATGCCGCAACAACAAATTCTGCAGTTTTCAGATATTGTCATGGTAGTCTGGGTTGGATAGAGAAGAAAAGCAAATGATTCCAAGCTAAGAGGACATCACCTGTGAATCATTGGATTAATATAGGACTAGTCTAGCCGCCTGACACGACTGTTACAGTCAATTATTGTATTTCACAAATGGTCTGCGTGTAGTCCAGGCCTGATTGATAGTTGTGCATCACCATTCCTCTTTGGTGAACAGCTTAGGGGTCTGTTACACAGGAATAAAATTGTGTGAGTAAGGAAGCAGCCTCTTGAAACCTATTGGCAGGGTGAGGAGATTTTATTAGGATGAGTGTTCACTCATTTCTTATCTATGACCAGAGATGGTGTTACCCAATATAGAGCTTGTGTATAGCTGCCAATAATTTGCACTGTCTAAGAATACCTTTTAACATAGCTCCAAGTTTTTAGACTAAGGCAATATAGAGGTGAGCTTTATTGACTTTGTGTTCTCAAGTGGAAAAAGGGGAGTATATGTAACCCAACAAAGTCAATAGTCCCTCTAAGCACATAAGTAGTTGGCTGGTCCAGCTGAAATCCACAGGTTTGAACAGCTTCACACTACGTTGTGTGTCTGGCTGCAAGGGTGTGGTTGGTTTGCTCCCACAGGCTCTATGTACTAGTTTTAGAAACATTTTGAGAAGCTGCAAAAGCGGAATCTCTCTTTCTGCTTTTATCAGGGTATTTGCTTCCCTTCCCTTCTGTTAAACTACTTTAACTAAAAATCACTGTTCTATCCATCTTGAAACAGAGTGCAGGTCACATGACTCAGATGACTCATCTCTATAGGGTGGGGAGAGCAGTGAGGAAGAAGTGCAGGAGATAAGAAAGGAGAGACAGGCTTTGTTGGAGGTGAATAAAAACGTCCTACCGTGTTTCTCCAAAAATAAGACCTATCCCGAAAATAAGCCCTAGCTAGATTTTCCAGGTTTTTTGGATTAGGCTTGAAATATAAGCCCTACTCCAAAAATAAGCCCTAGCTAATTTAACCCCTTCCCGACATCTGCCGTGCGATTACAGCGGATGCCGGGTCCTTAAAGATGGCGGCCACTCTGCTGCAGAGCGGCTACCATAGCTGCCCTACCGGGTCTCCGCAGAGACCTAGAGTTAATGCCCGTGATCAGTTTCTACCCTGATCATGGGCATTGTTCAGCGTGACCCCCCTCCTTCCCACCAAAGTAGCACAACCCGGAGTTAATTCCCGCGATCAGAGTGGACTCTGACCACAGGCATTGCTAAGTGTGACCTCCGTGCTTCCCCCCCGGTCCCCACCCCCTATAGCTACTATACTATAGCTACAGTCCCTATAGCCCCCCCCCCCCCAAATCCACCACTCCAGAGCAGAGCAACTATCCCCAGGGCCAGTCCCCACCGGCCCCGTACCTTTCACGCTGCAGGTCTGCTCCCGCGAGGTGAGATCGTAGGAGCCGACCTGTTCCTTTGACAGCCGTGAGCCTTATGAAAGCTCCCAGGCCTGTCATAGGAATATTACTATTGAGGTCCAGCCTCAATAGTAATGTAGATAATCTTCCATAGACTGCAATACGTTGTAGGCTCAAGCCCCCTACTGTGAAACACATACACATTAGGAATCCCTGTGTCCGAAAACGCCTGGTCTACAAACTTATAAAAATATTTTACCTCTATGGTGAATGCCGTAGCGGAAAAAAAAAAAATCAAAAGTGCCGAACTGCTCTTTTTTCGCTGTTTCATCGCTGATAAAAGTTGAAATAAAAAGCGATCAAATGTGTGATTGTTGTTCATGGAAAAAATTAAGACCTACCCCGAAAATAAGCCCTAGCCCTTTTTTCAGAGCAAAAAATAATATAAGACCCTGTCTTATTTTCGGAGAAACACGGTATCATTACCAAATGCACTTTATTCACATCAGTACAGAGCAGTACTTCTCTATATATTGGGGAAAATAAGTATTTGATACACTGGCGATTTTGCAAGTTTTCCCACCAACAAAGAATAGAGAGGTCTTTAATTTTTTATCGTAGGTACACTCCAACTGTGAGAGGCAGAATCTAAAAAAAAAATCAAAAAAATCACTTTGTATGATTTTTAAATAATTAATTTGCATTTTATTGCATGAAATAAGTATTTGATCACCTACCAACTAGCAAGAATTCTGGCTCTTACTGTCCTGTTAGTTTTTCTTTAAGAAGCCCTCCTACTCTGCACTCATTACCTGTATTAATTGCACCTGTTTGAACTTGTTACCTGTGCAATTATTAGAAAATGGAAGAAACACAAGATGACTGTCAATCTTCCTTGGTCTTGTGCTCCATGCAAGATCTTGCCTCGTGGGGTAATGGTGATTCTGATAAAGGTCAGGAATCAGCCCAGAACTACACGGGATGACCAGGTCAATGACCTGAAGAGAGCTGGGACCACAGTCTCCAAGATTACCATTAGTAACACACTATGCCGTCATGGATTAAAATCCTGCAGGGTACGCAAGTTCCCCCTGCTCATGCCAGCACATATCCAGGCCCGTTTGAAGTTCACCAATGACCATCTGGATGATCCAGAGGAGGCATCGGAGAAGGTGATGTGGTCAGATGAGACCAAAATAAAACGTTTTGGTATCAACTCCACTCGCCATGTTTGGAGGAAGAAGAAGGATGAGTACAAGTCTAAGAACACCGTCCCAACTGTGAAGCATGGGGGTGGAAACATCATACTTAGGGGGTGCTTTTCTGCAAAGGAAACAATACAACTGCACCGTATTGAAGGTAGAATGGATGGGGCCATATATCGCAAGATTTTGGCCAACAACTTCCTTCTCTCAGTAAGAGCATTGAAGATGATTTTTGGCTGGGTCTTCCAGCATGACAATGACTCAAAATACACAGCCAGGGCAACTAAGGAGTGGCTCTATAAGAAGCATTTCAAGGTCCTGGAGTGGCCTAGCCAGTCTCCAGACCTGAACCCAACCAAAAATCTCTGGAGGCTGAAACTCAATGTAGTCCAGCGACAGCCCCAAAACCTGAAAGATCTGGAGAAGATCTGTATAGAGGAGTGGGACAAAATCCCTTCTGCAATGTGTGCAAACTTGGTCAAGAACTACAGGAAACGTCTGACCTCTGTAATTGCAAACAAAGGTTTCTGTACCAAATATTAAGTTCTGTTTTTCTATTGTATCAAATACTTATTTCATGCAATAAAATGCAAATTAATTATTTAAAAATCATACAATGTGATTTTTTGGATTATTTTTAGATTCTGTCTCTCACAGTTGAAGTGCACCTATGACAAAATTACAGACCTCTCCATTCTTTGTAGGTTGGAAAACTTGCAAAAATCACCAGTGTATCAAATACTTAATTTCCCCACTGCATATGTACTTCATGGTCCTAGGGAGGTTTCTGAGTGAGACAAAGACAGTTATAAAGCAGATGCCTCCTCTACTCACTGTGTGCTGTGTATGGAGCAAGTTTCCAACCAATAGTTCAGAGAGGAATGCAAATTACAGATACAGCATGTAGAGGGGGAAAGTGCTAAATAATGCCAAATATAAGTTATTTAATGTCCTTCAGAAATAGTGTTACTTCTCATGTACATACACACGCAGGCTATCCTAAAAAGTCAAATGAAATGACAGGCATGTTTTAACCAGGGTTGCAGATCTCAACCTTTGCAGTTCTCACTAGGTCAGGTTTCACTAAAATAACTACAGCTTGCCCTGCTGTGTCACTGTGGGACTCCGAGGGGCTACCTTCTGACATAGACTGTCACACCTACAGTATGTGCTGACATTGTGGGCAGGTGTGGAAAAAATTCTGCAAAGCAAGAATGCTTTCAAAAATAGAAGTTTTAACAGTTTATTCTTGTCAATTAACAAAATTAAGCGAATGAAGAAAAGAGAAATCTCAATCCAATCAATATTTGGTGTGACTTCATCACATCATCAATTCTTTTAGGTACAAATGGACGGTTTTTGAAGGAAATCAGCAGGTAGGTTGTTCCAAACATCTAGGAGAACTAACCACAGATCTTCTGTGATTGTAGGCTTGCTTTAATCCTTATGTCTATTCATGTAATCCCAGACAGACTTGATGATGTTGAGATCAGGTCTCTATAGGAGACATATCATCACTTCCAGGACTCCTTGTTATTCTTGAAGATGAAATTAGTTCTTAATGACATTGACAGTAGGGTTGCACCTTAAAGAGACATCACTTTCAACCTCCTTTCTACCACTACCTTTCAATGACTCTAGCTTCCAGTGGCTGTAAACATGACCACTGTGTGATATTAACAGTGCCGCTAAAAAACAGACCCAGCCCTGACAGTCACAGATTCAATTCAAGTCCATACCACTGAGGACGCCAACTGTTTAACCCCTTCACGCATTCTCACGTACATGTACGTGGGAGAATGTGGTTAGTTACCACATCCCCATGTACAGGTATGTGACGGTGATCGAGCGGGCTCAGAAGCAGAGCCCGTGCGATCACCGCGGGAGCCCGGCTGTATTTGACAGCCAGGCTCCCGCTGAAGCAGTGGAAATCAGTGATAACACCGATCCCCGCTGTTTAACCCTTAAGATGCCGCGGTCAATAGCGACCGCGGAATTTTAAGTGTTTGCTAGCGGCACCGACTGCCGTGGACGGCATCGGGAGAGGGTGTCAGCTGTAACATGACCGCGGCATCCAAGGGGTTCCGCCATGTTGCCGCCCCCGGCACCCCCGGAGAGATCGGGGGGGTGCCGATATCTATAATATGCAGCCCGGGGTCTGGCCAGTGACCCCAGGCTGCCTGAAGCCCCCACAACCTGGTTGATCCTGCCGGGACCTCTGGAAATCAGCCTATGTCTACATAGGCTGAATTCCTGTATAGACTGCAATACATGTGTATTGCAGTCTATAGTGCTGAATCAGCGATTAGAGTATCGTTGGTTCAGGCGTCCTAGTTGGAGATATAAAAAAAAGATAATATTTATTAATATATTTGGGTGGTATGACTACTGTATCTGTTTGAAAAGCAGAGCGTTTCACATTTTGAAAATTGCGATTTTTTTCCAAATTTCCATCAAATTTCCTATTTTTTTTATAAATAAATACAAAAATATTGATCAATGTTTACCACTAACATGAAGTACAATGTCTCACGAAAAAACAGTCTCAAAATCACTTGTGCAAGTTAAAGCGTCTTAAAGTTATTGCCATATAAAGTGACATATGTCAGTTTTGAAAAATGAGGCCTGGTCTTTAACGCACTTTTGGGCTCAGACCTGAAGGGGTTAAGGACCAAACAGGCAAAAACTCTCTCAAAATGAAAAAATAATATTTCAGGATATTGTCACCCCATCTCACATCTCATAGCCCACTCAAACTTAAGGCCCTCAGTCATTCCCCATGAAAGGTGTCCTTTCAATCCTGTGGTCAACGAACAAGAATCTATCCTCAGTTTCCGAGAGACATGTTCTTTTTATCCACTCATTTCAACTAAGGAGTGTCTCTCTTTTTCCTCCAGTCAGCATCATGGGGCTGTGTCAGACCTACTGTTGTTATAGTAATGGCAGTAGTTCTCTCTGTCTGCGCATACAGTGAAAGAGACTTACTTTTCATCCTCCCAGTGCCTCCTATTATAACCTTCTCCTAACTCCTCCCTAAAGTAAAAGCACACTACTCAGCAACGCATCAAGCTCTACCTGCATCTGTATAGTTGCTGGGCTTTTGCTTCTCCTAACTGAAAGTGAGGGAACTTGGCAATAATTCCGTTTGTAGTCATCCACGCAACACAGAAAAAGAAAAGGGCAAAAGGTAGTCTTGTTCCTTTGCCACTCCTGCTGACGCTCTGATTCTCAGTCACGGACTCCGCTCTATTCAATGGATATGCAGCAGGAGAAGACTGAAGTCAGTGACATCACAGAGAAGCATCAGCAGGGGAGACTGAACACCACATTTCTGGCACCCCACTGCCTCCTGTCAAATAATTGGGCTTCAGAAGACATGTGTCTACAGGTGCATCTCAATAAATTAGAATATTTTTGAAATGTTCATTCATTTCAGTAATTCAGTAATTCAATTAATAATCCGCAGTCTTCCATGATTGTGTGTCCTACTGAACCAGACTGAGGGGCCATTTAAAGGCTTAGGAAACCTTGGCAGGTGACACACTGAATTTACAATACTGAACTTTTTTACAATATTCTAATTTTCTTAGATTTGGGTTTTCATTACCTGTAATCCATAATCAACATTTACAGAAATAAAACACTTGAAATAGAACACTCTGTGTGTAAAGAATCTAGAAAATATAGGAGATCACTTTTTTAATTTAATTACTGAAAGAAATAAACATTTCAAAGATATTCTAATTTATTGAGATGCACCTGTATATTAGTAAGAAAGCTTTCCCAGTGCAGGAAAGGCTCTGGCAAGCTTTATTTTAACTTCATAGTTATTTATACTGTATGTACTAAGCTCTCAAAATGCTTGATGGTAAAAGTATAAAAGTATAAACGGCGTGAGTTGTATATAATAGTTGCTAGAGTTGGGTGGTTAAAGTCTCTGAGCATTTGCTTACTAATCATTTGCAGTAGAATTAGTCAAGGAATAATAGGTCCTTAAGTAACGACAAAGTCTGTAAAGTGCTGCAGTCTACTGTATGATGCTATATAGCACTGTAACGTGTTCCATTTAAAAACTTTATGTTGTGACTGTATGACACTATAAATTAAAAAGGACCTTTCATGTCCTCATGTATATGTAGTTTTACATACCGCTAGAAAGCCAACAGTGCGCTGAATTCAGGTACTGTATGTGCTCTGGGGCTGGAGATATCGGTGGTCTTAGTTTCACCGTCCACCGTCAGAAGGGTGTTCCTGACAGTCTAGCTGGGCTGTGAGGAATGCCCCCCCTGACTGTACTCGTCCATAGACTTGTACTGGGGGGGGGCGTTCCTCACAGCTCAGCGTCATCGCTGGGCTTAAAGGAACGCCCCCTCTGACAGTACAGGGCTATGGACAAGTACAGTCAGGGAGGGAGTTCCTTACCGCCCAGCTAGACTGTCAGGAACGCCCTTCTGACAGTGGGCTGAGATCGGTAACGGCACCGATATCTCTAGCTCCAGGGCACATAACGGGAAAGCCGACAGTACGCTGAATTCAGTGCACTGTCGGCTTTCTAGCGGTATATAAAACCGCATGTGTCTGAAGACCTGAAAGGTCCTCTTTACCTCTTTAAGCACGCCATGGACTATTTCCTGGCCACTTTATGGAAACACTGAAGTAAACTGTGAAACTGTCTAAAAGAAAAAGGCAGTTTCACAAATTTCCCCCTATTATATTTACATGTTAGTTACCATGAAGAATTTGAGGGTTTTGGGGCAGGACCAAAGTATGAAAATATTGCCATGGCATCTCATTTGACTGTCTAGAGTTGTCCCTAATACTGTAAACATAACTGAACATACCATCAGTAACATTGTATACATACTGATAGATCAACTGACTTCCTAAGCAACTGGCCATAGAGTACTTGCCTATGACAGAGAAGTTTGTGGATGCTAGCATTCCAAATGCACATAAATAAAGCTTCTTCAAGGTACCAGTCACTTGATAATGTGAGGAACACAGTGTTGACTAACAGTTTATTAGTGGTGCCCATATTTTTAGACAAGGCAGACTGTCCAGCACCTAGATATATATATATGCACCATACTAGTGCAGCATCCCAGAGTGCTCCTGCTTCTATTGTGTTTCTCTTTGTGCCTCTGGGTGTGTTTGTATGTCCTGTATATATGCGGTGACCAGATGGAAGGTAACGCTGCAGTTGGGATTGCGGGGTGAAAACAGCGCAGACTTGTCACGGTCTCTGGGCACGAGGGCGCAGCGCTGGTGCTGTCCCACGTTACCACCACTGGTACCGGTGATGAGGGGGCTGCACAAATGTTGGTGGTGATTGTTCCCCCGGGGCGCTTCCCCTATACTGTGCCGACTGGTGGTGTTTGGGGCGCCCTGATGTTGTCGGTGCAGAGTCAGACACAGAAACGGTTGTAAAGTTGAACTTTTACTTCCATGGGTGTGGAGGCACAAATGCTTAAACAGTTTCTTCAATACAAAACAACGGGGTACGCCTGGTGACACAGCAAAGTCCTGGGGTGCAGGGTAGACTTGATGAAAGGTGTTCCTAGCCCCTTATACTTCAGTGTTACAGCCCTAAGGTGCGTCTGGGCTCCTATTTGGCTCATAGGAGGATGCCCACCATGATACTAGTACATAATATTCCCCACTCACGTTATGTGGTCCTGATAGCTCAGAGTTTGGGGGTGCAATAGTCAGGGTGGCGGGATATTCCACAGGTCTGGCCTTGGCCCCTGGATCCTGTGATACTGGCTATGGAGCACGTGTTCCAGAATGTTCTCTCCACAGTCTCATGCTGACAAGATAATGATGCTTGACTTCCTTCAGGGCGATGGCTAGGCAGACAGGGGACAGGATCTTCTGAATAGCTGGAGTATGTCAGCTCTCCAACCTTCCTGGGCCTGTCTAGGACTTGAGATTCCTGCACTAAACTCACTGCTTTCTTCACAGGACATCACACTTATCTCCTCACCTCCTCCTCCTAACACTCCACACTTCTAACTCCTCACACGCAGGACCTTCCTGCAGGGGTGTTACCATGGGGACCCAGTGATCAGCTGACTCCTCCCCTTTTCCCAGGCGATGTCCTCCCATTGGACATTTGGTTACTATTCAATCCTATGGGAGGTGTAATGCATGTGTGAGGCTCACTAGGTGGCACTGTGTTGTGTGAGACTCAGGACCCCCTGCTATGTCACACAGGCTATGAAGCAACAGGAAATAATACAATGCACAGAGATCACCCTCAGCCCAGCCATAGCCAGCTCTGGGATGCCACATACTCCCCCTCTTTCACTGAGCCGACCTCGGCGACGGGCTGGGGTGAAGGTGAGAAATGTAACATAACGTTAATAAATACGAATAAAGTGCAAATGGGTCCAGAGGCTCTCTGGCACAAATTTCGTGAGTGTCCATTATCATGAGAGTCTCTCTGAGAATCAATAAACAGTCCTTTCTGTAAGGAAGAGTAGGCACTCTAGCACGAATGTCCATACCGCAATGGGGTAACAGAACTTCCTTGGCTCGGTGAGCCAGGCACTATGGCTTGGATTGTTGCATATAAATGTAAATACTATATTACATGGCAAGATATTATATATATACTGTATATACACACAGGAAAAACATTAATGTAATCAGAGCAGGAATAACATATATACAGAAGCAGAGACAGTTAACCTCTTTTACCCAAGGACAGCCATGGCATCACTATAGCGTGTTGGAGGTATTCCTTTTGTGGTACGCTCAGAACGCCTAAGTGGAACGAGATTTGAATCAGGAACAGAGTCACTGAAATCAATTAAATCATCTGTCGAAGGGTTCTCTTGCACTAGAGCAATTGGTGGATAACAGCTAAATGGTAGTAGTTTAGGCGCCCACATAAGCTCAGTTAACGTTGGGGGTCTCTCTTTCGCTTCAGAAGGTGACAAGATCTCTGTACTCGTTGTCTCAGCTGGGGGCACCTCTGTGGGTAGTCCTTCTTTAAGGCACAGCTTCAGACGGTTTCGGTGTACTACTTGGGGCTGTCTCCCAGGTTTAGAGATCTCATACACGTCGGATTCAGGATATGGTATGGAGATGACACTGTATGGTTCTTTCTCCCAGAATGGATCCAATTTCCCATTCCGATGGTTATTCCTTAACCATACACGGTCGCCAACTTTCAGGGGCGCTGCATGGGCGCGATGGTTGTAATCCTCCTGTTGTCTCCTACGAACCTCATCCATGCGCGTTTCAACTATCTCTTTAGCTTCCTCCATACGTCGGCGGTGTTCAACAACCCAGTCTGTTATGGGTAGTGGATTGATGGTGTCAGGGACCTTCACACCAAGGGTTAAGTCTGAAGGAAGTTGACCTTGTCTTCCAAACATTAGATAAAATGGTGTGTATCCCGTAGATGTTTGGGGTGTGTTGTTGTAAATATAGGCCAAGTCCTTGATACGCTCAGGCTACTCAACACCAGGTGTAACTGCGGCTGTTCTTAGCATGCCGATGATCACTTGATTTGCCTTCTCGCACATACCATTCCCTTGAGGGTGATACGCTGTGGTTCGCAACTTTTTGCAGTCTTGGAACTGACACAGCTCACGGAACAATTGGGATTCAAACGCCGATCCACGGTCGGTGAGGATATGCTCAGGACAACCGTAATGGCGGACAAACTCTGCGTAGAAGGTCTCAGCCGTAGTTCTTGCTGTAAGATCTCTGACAGGCATGATGACAAGGAACTTGGAGTAATGATCCACCATTGTCAGAGCGTAGCTGTAGCCGGAACGTGTGGGACCCAACTTCACATGGTCCAGAGCAACAATTTCACACGGCTTTTGAGTCTTAATTGGATGTAGAGGGGCCTTCTGATCTCTTCGACCTTCCTTGGTGATACTACAGGCGGGACACTCTCGGCACCAACTCTCAATGTCACTCCTCATCCCAACCCAATAGAAGCGACGACGGATGGTAGCTTCGGTCTTTTGTACCCCGAAGTGACCGGATCTGTCATGATACGCCTCAAGTATCATCTGTGCGTCTCTTCTTGGTACGAGGATCTGATGAAGCCTTTCACCTGTGACAGGATCAAGAGTGTTTCTAAGTAGAAGGCCTCGTTGGACAAACAGGCGCTTCCTCTGTCGCCAAAGGCGTTTTAATTCCACGTCATGAAGACCTCTCTTTACACGGGTTGGTATTCTTCCTGTAAGCAGGAAATCTGACAATTCTCCTAAAACTCTGCTCTCTTCTTGGAACGTTTTCCACAGAGATGGCTCCTGGAGGGATTCGGCAGCTGTTTTCGCCAGAGATTCTCCTTCTACAGGGACACCAATAGCAACCTGTTGGGCAAACTTGTTGTAGAATGGTGGCATCTCCACCTCTTCCCAGATGTCTTCTCGGGGTGGTTCTTCTCCCACAGGCAACCTTGAGAGTGCATCAGCGTTAGCGTTGGACTTGCCACTGCGATACTTGACAGAGAACTTGTAATTCGCAAGTCTTGAGGCCCACCGTTGTTCAAGGGCTCCCAGTCGAGCAGTGTCCAGATGCGCCAACGGATTGTTATCTGTGTACACGGTAAAGGGTGTGGCAGCCAGGTAGTCTTTAAACTTCTCTGTCACGGCCCAGACAAGCGCCAGAAGTTCGAGTTTGAAAGAACTATAGTTCTGGTCGTTCTTCTCCGCGCCTCTCAGACTCCTGCTGGCGTAGGCGATGACTCGCTCTTTGTTGTCCTGAACCTGGGACAACACTGCACCCAAACCTTGGTGACTTGCATCTGTGTACAAGCGGAATGGCTGACTGTAGTCGGGATAGGCTAGAATTGGTGGTTGCGTCAGAAGTGCTTTAAGCGCTTGAAAGGCTTCCTCTTGACGCGCTGTCCAGTCTACCGGAAGCTTTCGGTTGTAGTTTTCTCTGGGACAACCGCGCAACAACTCGTTCAGAGGCTCGGCTACTTGGGCGAAGTGTGGTATGAAACGCCGGTAGTAACCTGCGAATCCAAGGAAGCTTCGGACTTCTTTGACGGTAGTTGGTCTTCGCCAGTTCTGGATTGCAGTGATCTTTTCAGGATCAGGTTGGACGCCTTGTGCGCTCACGACATGCCCAAGGTAGTGAACTTGGGGTTTCAACAGGTAGCACTTGGAGGGCTTCAACTTTAGGCCGTGCTGTATAAGTACCTTGAATACCTCGGACAGGTTACGGAGGTGTTCTTGGTATGTCCGGGAGAATACAATAACATCGTCCAGGTACAGTAGCACACTCTGGAAATTCTCATGGCCGAGGCACCTCTCCATAAGCCTTTGGAATGTGGCTGGGGCATTACATAGCCCAAATGGCATACTATTGAATTCAAAGAGTCCCATCGGGGTCGTAAACGCAGTCTTTTCACGATCTTCAGGCGCCATAGGGACTTGCCAGTATCCACTGGTTAAGTCCAGGGTCGAGAAACAGGTAGCTGATCCCAAAGCCGTTAGAGATTCCTCAATCCGCGGCAATGGGTATGCGTCTTTGTGCGTGACGTTGTTGAGTTTACGATAGTCCACACAAAATCGTAGGGTTCCGTCTTTCTTCTTGACAAGGACTAGCGGGGCTGCCCAGGGGCTGTTACTCTCCCGGATGACATCAGCATCTCGCATCTCTTGGATCAACTTTTTCACCGGTTGGTACATCGCGGGTGGTATTGGACGGTGACGCTCCTTGATTGGATGGTGGTTGCCAGTCAGAATGCGATGTTGTATGGTCGTGGTCTTACCAAAGTCCAATGGGTGTTTACTGAATGCCTGTTGGTAACGCTTGGCCACATTGCGAACCCCATTGATGTGCTCTATAGGGGTATTGGCGTCTCCCACGTTCAATTCATCCCACCAGGACTTCGTGGCTCCATTCTGAATGTTCTCAGCAGCTTGGGTGGAACGCTGTGTGGCGGTAGAATCACCAGAGAGAATGTCTTCTGGTGCTAACCGGTGTAGCAGGGCCACAGAGTGGAACTTGTGGAGGTTCACGGGAGCATCGCCCAAGTTGACTAAGCGGACAGGAACACGTCCATTGGAAACTGTGACAAGGCTGCGGGCAGCCATGACAAGTGGTTGGCCAGCTACCTGTATGGGTTGTAGCAAGGCCTCGTAGTCCTGATTTTCTATGCCCGGACGGGCACGGCACCACACCATAGTTTCTGTTCCAGGCTGTAGGGTTACTGGACGGGTATCTTGGATCCGGACTCGACCAATTTCACCTTGTTTGTTGGCGAACTTGTGCTGGGCATTGAGTACACGAATGGCCCGCTGAATGGTCTGCTGGTCACTGGGAGAAGCTGTAAGGAGAGAGGCATGCAAGGCATCCAACACTTCTGCAAAGCAATGGCGTAAAACATTCATGCCTAATATTACAACTGCAAACCTATCATCCTCTACATCAGTGACAATTACACCCTGTCTAGGCAGTTTCAAGTCCCCAATCTGGATAGTGGGTTCCCAATAACCCTGCTGTGGTATGGGCTGTCCATTGCTGGCACACAGATTTATCCATGTGTCAGGTGTTCTATTCAACACACCTAAGTCCCAATGTTCAAGGAACACCTGCTTGCGCAGGGTTGTTACCTGAGATCCAGTGTCCACCAACGCTGTCAGAGGGACGCCGTTCACCCGGATTGTGATGTGTGGGAAGGCTGAGACGAAGCGTGACAATGGCACTGAAGATTCACCTGGGCCCTTCTTCTTTCCTCCCGAGGGGCGGCCCGCTGCCTCAGGGGTGGCCCGTTTAACTGAAAACACTGAGGCCTGGTGTGTCCATATCTATGGCAATAGGTACAGTATGGCCTCTCACTCTGTGGAGATTTCACTGAAGACGGACGTCTGGGTGGTGACTCAGGTGAGATGTTGAGACTTCGCAAAGGATCACTGGACGATGAAGACGGCTGGGTCAGACGATCTAGACGGACGGTGATCTGTTCCATGGCACGGGTCAGATGATCCACTCGGGCCAGAATGTCATCTCTGGAGTCTGCTGGTGTAGTCTGCGCAGTTTGGGCAGCAGGTGAGGTACCCAGAGGTAGTGGCAGGACAACTGGAGCAATGCTTGTTAAGGGTCCAGGTGAGGGAGCACAGATGACTGGGCTCGGCTGGGGCTGCTCCTGTCCCAAGACCTGGATGGCAAGGGCCTTGAAGTCAGCAAATGTGATGCTGGGATGTTGTGCAGCAAGCATTCGCAACTGACTCTGGAGCAATGTGGTACCCGCCCCTTCTATGAAGCGGTCAAGCAAGATTTTATCAGAGTCCACATTTTCACGTGGATCCACTTGCACCACAGCTCTGAATGCCTCTTGGAGGGAAAAAGCATAGTCCCGCAGGGTCTCACCAGGTAGTTGTCGTATGGAAAAGAAGCGCATCTTTACCTCGGAGACAGATCGCACGTCAAAGTTCACCTGGAGTTTGTCCAGAATTTGCCCAGGGGTTCTTTTGTCAGAGGCAGGCCAGGATTTGACCTCCCTAGCTGCAGCACCCTCCAGCTGGCCCAGCAGGATCTGTATCTGCTGTTCTGTATTCAGAGGATAGAACTGGAAGAGAGACAGCATCTTCTCACGAAAGTCCCTGAGGGTATGCGCCTCCCCTTTGTAGCGCGGCAGCCATGGTGCGCCAGGGTAAAATGGCATGGAGAATGGTAGGCTGCTCGCCATGGGCACTGCTGGATCACTAGAAACAGATGGCACAATGTCACTTTGCTCAGTCATGTTGTTTGCAGGTATGACTGAAATTAGGTCGCCGTCTCTTTAAGAAACTCAACTGCTTGCTGGCAGGGAATGGAGACTACAACTTGGAATGCTGTCCCTTTAAGAATGTTGTAGCTATTAACAGAGTCACTGTGATGCAGGCTGACGGTGTGCTCCCCCTCTTTAATGGTGGCACTCCCCACGGACACTGTACACGGAAAACACTCGCTGGGGCTGTGGGAGGACTGAAGACAAGGACAGGGAGGCACAGTACTCACTGACAGCAACTGCAGCGTGGACCAGAGATCAGCGGTGCACAGCAGGGACGGTGATGTGGCACCGGAGAGTCAGAAATGGCGCTGGCACGTTCGCCTTTCACTTTCTTGTATGGGTGCGCGTAGCATTGCGCTCAGCATTCTGGGCTCTCCTAAGATGGCGGCAGATGGGTCTCCTGGCCTCATGGGCAGTGCTAAAAATCTCCCGCACTTTTGCAAGGTACAGTTAACCCTTTGTGGGCGTTCTTACACAGCGATGTGGCGCAGCAAACCAGTCCTGGGCGTTTTAACTCTTCCAGGGCTGTAACACACTGAGAGGACAGTCTTTAGGGCTCACTTCAGGGGTATAGGGCTCCCCCTCTTTGTGGCAAGCACTCTCAGGGAATAAACTTGATCTTAGCAAAGTCCACAATAAAGACCAATGCTCTGGAGACAATTTGGCGCACTTTTCGTGGCGACTTTCTCAAAATGGCACACACCCGTATCCTGTTCGTGACGCCAGTTTTTCTTGCGGTGACCAGATGGAAGGTAACGCTGCAGTTGGGATTGCGGGGTGAAAACAGCGCAGACTTGTCACGGTCTCTGGGCACGAGGGCGCAGCGCTGGTGCTGTCCCACGTTACCACCACTGGTACCGGTGATGAGGGGGCTGCACAAATGTTGGTGGTGATTGTTTCCCCGGGGCGCTTCCCCTATACTGTGCCGACTGGTGGTGTTTGGGGCGCCCTGATGTTGTCGGTGCAGAGTCAGACACAGAAACGGTTGTAAAGTTGAACTTTTACTTCCATGGGTGTGGAGGCACAAATGCTTAAACAGTTTCTTCAATACAAAACAACGGGGTACGCCTGGTGACACAGCAAAGTCCTGGGGTGCAGGGTAGACTTGATGAAAGGTGTTCCTAGCCCCTTATACTTCAGTGTTACAGCCCTAAGGTGCGTCTGGGCTCCTATTTGGCTCATAGGAGGATGCCCACCATGATACTAGTACATAATATTCCCCACTCACGTTATGTGGTCCTGATAGCTCAGAGTTTGGGGGTGCAATAGTCAGGGTGGCAGGATATTCCACAGGTCTGGCCTTGGCCCCTGGATCCTGTGATACTGGCTATGGAGCACGTGTTCCAGAATGTTCTCTCCACAGTCTCATGCTGACAAAATAATGATGCTTGACTTCCTTCAGGGCGATGGCTAGGCAGACAGGGGACAGGATCTTCTGAATAGCTGGAGTATGTCAGCTCTCCAACCTTCCTGGGCCTGTCTAGGACTTGAGATTCCTGCACTAAACTCACTGCTTTCTTCACAGGACATCACACTTATCTCCTCACCTCCTCCTCCTAACACTCCACACTTCTAACTCCTCACACGCAGGACCTTCCTGCAGGGGTGTTACCATGGGGACCCAGTGATCAGCTGACTCCTCCCCTTTTCCCAGGCGATGTCCTCCCATTGGACATTTGGTTACTATTCAATCCTATGGGAGGTGTAATGCATGTGTGAGGCTCACTAGGTGGCACTGTGTTGTGTGAGACTCAGGACCCCCTGCTATGTCACACAGGCTATGAAGCAACAGGAAATAATACAATGCACAGAGATCACCCTCAGCCCAGCCATAGCCAGCTCTGGGATGCCACATATATATTCTATGTTATATGTATTCTTTTGCAGCTCTCCTACTGTATATTTCCCTGTTAGTTTCCCCATTGTTTGGTCCCCCACACTTTGTACAGCCCTGACCCTTACTGGCCACTGGGTGGGGTCTGAGAGACTTTTGTCTCCAGGAAACCATTGGAGCCTCAGTGTAGAGAGAGTAGTGTGTAGTTGGTGACAGAGCAAGTCAGCTCTGCACACTGAGACCCAACGGCTTCCATCCAGACCCTGAGGGTAAAGATTCAGTCCAAGTCTCATCTAGAGACAGCCCTGAGACAGGGAATTCTGCTGTCTGACATTAGGACACTGTGCCAGGAGGAAAGAAGGAGTCCTCTGCCACGTGGTATTGTCCAGGATTCCCTATCTAAAGGTGACCTGACCCCTGGAAGGACTGCCTTGGACAGTCTCCAATATCCTCTGCTGGAGGTGGCTGAGTTGTGGAAATAGAATTATCGGAGTGGAGTATGGCACTAGAGCATTATCATAACTGGACATCCCCTCAAGCCCAAGGCTGGGAGACTACTACCCCTATTTGGAGGCTGCATGGTTTACAGTTTACAGTTGTTGAATAAAGTTTAACCTGTTTCAACTAAACTGCTGCCTCCTGAGTCGTTTCTGCTTTACCATCAGGGCACATACGAACACCATCACACTGGCTCAGAGTAAGAGAGGACCCCTCTCCAACTGGAATTGCCCTGGGGGAACTACTACCACCAACATTTGGTAGCACAGCAGGATCCCTCATCGGTGTCTGGCCTAGGAGCTGAACTGGAGATTGGTTGAGGGCACTTGGCCTATCCGGCGGCACAGCATCTGCCACTACGACTATCATCCTCCAGTTCCCTACATCTGGGCAGCGACACTCGTACCTATACCCTCAAACAACATAACATGGGCTAGCTACATCCTGCAAAATATGAGTTGATAACCATGAGGTATTGGTTAATATTTTGGCCAAAATACTCAAACTCACAACCCATGTCAAGGCTAACCAAGTCTTGTGAGTTGTTGCCTCATCAGAATCTTGCACCTGAGCTGTCCCACAATATACCACTTGGGCCTGTCTGCATTCTGCAGAAAACCATGACTTCATCAGGAATCGGCAAATGTGGTCTCTTTTTCATTGACACTATAAATATTGTAAATGTCACACATGACTACATAATTACAATGCAAATTATAGGAATATTTTTTTTTTTTTTAAATGTATAAATGCAACTCTTTATTCATTTCAATTACTAGCTTAGGGGACATGTTATACATTTAAAGAATAAAATGTTATTACAAAGCACATGGTTACTAAAAAAAGTTACCAGAGATTGATGTGTAGACTACAAATTAAATGGAAACATACTCACACTGTTTAAAGAAAAGACACAACAATATAAAAGAGTAAAAATGAAAATTCTCAATGTTTTCTTTGTAGAGCTGGAGAGTTATAAAGAACCCGCTCGGCAATATTAGGTTTGGGGAAGCACAATCACATCACAAAAGATTTACTTTCACACAGTAAACTCAATAGAGGGCAATAACAGTCTATTACAAGAAGAACAGTACAACGGCAAAGGAATATTTAAAAGAACAAGACAGAACCTTTAAATCAAACAAATACAGTTATACCTACCCTAAGGAAAAGCACCGCAGAGAATACAGAGCTGTGTTTACAAGACCTGTGACTAATTTATTTTGAGTTATTTCATAGATTGTTAAAATATA
Source organism: Leptodactylus fallax (assembly GCA_947044405.1). Lineage (NCBI taxonomy): Eukaryota > Metazoa > Chordata > Amphibia > Anura > Leptodactylidae > Leptodactylus > Leptodactylus fallax. Next base: position 3,396,701 of record CAMRHE010000045.1, read on the forward strand.
ATCTGTCATCCAGAAACTTAGATCAAAACAATAAAAGACAATAAATGATTAAAAAACTGAAGATGAAAAACTCATAAAAGTAGTTATTGTTTTCAAGGGCTTGCTGTAGAATATATACCTCCAAAATATGTGATGTCTGGCACCTTTTTGTGCGAATGACACATGAAGTGATAATGTGGTTTATATAGAAATACCTGACAAAAGTATATTCATTTTAATTTGGGGGCCTGGGTTTATTAAATTGATGGGTAAAGCAACATCTGCAATTATTACGCCGTATACAAAATGCAATTCCATGTACTGTGTGATATTACCTGACAGCCTGGAGTGAAGATGATTCCACTTAGGCTCAGGTTTCGTACTTTGTCATTCCTCTTTTAACACAATCATTTACAGTACGATATACAAAACCACTTAGCAGGACGCCTTGGCCCAACATATTTATTACAACTCACAACAGTTTTTTTTTTTCAAATCTTTATTTAACGTATAAGTGGCAAACACAGGAATAAAACAGCTTATTATCGGAACATAGGTATTACATGACGCCGAACCAATTGTGGCCCCGTGAGTTAAAGCAACACATACATAAGTTTTAATTAAAAAGGGGGGAGGGGTAGTAAAGGAAGTGCAGGTGAGGGGTAGGGGCGATGGGGGGGAGGGGTCGGGTGAGAAGAGAGGGACAGGTGGGACAATCAACGTCAGTAACTCAAAGTAAAGCGGCAGAAAGCAGTAAGCAATTAGCCATAAATAGTACAGTAACCAGTACAGTGAACAGTCTCTTATTCGTCTCATAGTCCGAAGTTGCCAGAATAACAGCACAAAGCACAATGCAGACAGGAGACAGGAGGAACCGCATTCCCAAGTCCGAGGGCAGGAGGTAACAAATAAGCATAAAATAGATGTAACAGAGGTGTAAGAAATTTCGACAAAGGGTTCTGGAACGAGAGCTCACCGAGGGGTTTCCAGGACTCAATAAGAAAGAAAAGGAAGAACCTATGCTCGACCAGTAAACCTGAGCCAGGGGGACCATGCCTTGAGAAATTTACTATGGGAGCCGGTGGCCCAACTAGAGAGCTCCTGAAACCTGCAGATTTGATTTACCCGGGCTAGCCACTCTGCGTGCATTGGTGGCGTAGTTTGCAACCACTTCTGGGGAATCAAAAATTTAGCAGCTGCCAGAAGGTGTGTGGTTAAGTCTTGCCTAGAGGGGGTAAAAGCACCATCAGGTAAGGCCAATACATCTGGGTGGGCAATATCTGAAAGCTAGAGGAGAAAATCGTCTGTATTGTGGATTCAGCCGACTTCCAATATAAGGCCAGGGCCCGGCATGTCCACCATAAATGAGAAATAGAGCCAGTGGCCTGGTTGCATCGCCAGCACCGGTCAGTATCCAACAGGTTGTAAGCATGTAACCACTCCGGTGTTTTATACCACTTACTTAATAACTTGTAATGGTTCTCCTGAATTCTGAACAGTTAGAAAAACCATACGAGTTGGACAGAACTGTCTTAACCTGGTCAATCGTTAGAGAGATACCAAGCTCTTTCTCCCAAGAGTGTAGGAAAACCGGTCTTGTGAGCTCTCGTTTTACAACATAGGTATGGTAAACATGGGACAACTTTCTGAGTTTTGGAAGGGGGGCCAAAAGCAATTTTTCAAAATCTGTGGACTCCGCCCTAATCTGATGTTTTGTCTTAAATAGTGTATATAGGCTAGTTAAAAGTCTAGAGTGGAGTAAGGTGAGTTTTGGTAGTCCCGTGAGGTCCCTACACTGTTGGTCCGTCAATGGTTGGTCGTGCTGTGCCAAAGATGAGAGAGTCTTATTGACTAGCGTGGCCCAGAGATCCCTCGGCCAGGCCTCGAAAGGACCTCCGGGATCATAGACACCGGCATGGCTCCAGATGGGAAGGGGGCTAAAGCAGTTTGAAATCATGCCCAAACATGTGCCGGGCCCACCAGCATAGGATGTACCTCTCTGCCACGTCTGGGTAAGTGTCCACAAAGCCACAAATCTCGGAGGAAACTCGGGCCAAAGGAGGCTTTCATAAAGAGGGAGACCGCTACATTTCTAGTAGGATTGGCTAGCTCCAGCCAATGGGTTAGCTGGATAGCATTGTAGTAAGTCTGGACATCTGGTAGTCCCATACCTCCTTCGTGTTTTCCCCTCACCAAAAGGGAATGAGCTAGTCTCGGCCTATTACGTTTCCAAACATATCTAGAGAAGAGGGAGCGGACCTCCTTGAAGAAGTTGGCGGGCAGTAGAATGGGGACCATATTCATAGTGTAAAGGAGTTTAGGCATAATATACAGTCATATGAAAAAGTTTGGGCACCCCTATTAATCTTAATCATTTTTAGTTCTAAATATTTGGGTGTTTGCAACAGCCATTTCAATTTGATATATCTAATAACTGATGGACACAGTAATATTTCAGGATTGAAATGAGGTTTATTGTACTAACAGAAAATGTGCAATATGCATTAAACCAAAATTTGACCAGTGCAAAAATTTGGGTACCCTTATCATTTTATTGATTTGAATACTCCTAACTACTTTTTACTGACTTACTGAAGCACAAAATTGGTTTTGTAACCTCACTGAGCTTTGAACTTTATAGCCAGGTGTATCCAATCATGAGAAAAGGTATTTAAGGTGGCCAATTGCAAGTTGTTCTCCTATTTGAATCTCCTCTGAAGAGTGGCATCATGGGCTCCTCAAAACAACTCTCAAATAATCTGAAAACAAAGATTGTTCAACATAGTTGTTCAGGGGAAGGATACAAAAAGTTGTCTCAGAGATTTAACCTGTCAGTTTCCACTGTGAGGAACATAGTAAGGAAATGGAAGACCACAGGGACAGTTCTTGTTAAGCCCAGAAGTGGCAGGCCAAGAAAAATATCAGAAAGGCAGAGAAGAAGAATGGTGAGAACAGTCAAGGACAATCCACAGACCACCTCCAAAGAGCTGCAGCATCATCTTGCTGCAGATGGTGTCACTGTGCATCGGTCAACAATACAGCACACTTTGCACAAGGAGAAGCTGTATGGGAGAGTGATGCGAAAGAAGCCGTTTCTGAAAGCACGCCACAAACAGAGTCGCCTGAGGTATGCAAAAGCACATTTGGACAAGCCAGCTTCATTTTGGAAGAAGGTCCTGTGGACTGATGAAACAAAGATTGAGTTGTTTGGTCATACAAAAAGGCGTTATGCATGGCGTCAAAAAAACACAGCAATCCAAGAAAAACACTTGCTACCCACTGTAAAATTTGGTGGAGGTTCCATCATGCTTTGGGGCTGTGTGGCCAATTCCGGCACCGGGAATCTTGTTAAAGTTGAGGGTCGCATGGATTCAACTCAGTATCAGCAGATTCTTGAGAATAATGTACAAGAATCAGTGACGAATTTGAAGTTACGCCGGGGATGGATATTTCAGCAAGACAATGATCCAAAACACAGCTCCAAATCTACTCAGGCATTCATGCAGAGGAACAATTACAATGTTCTGGAATGGCCATCCCAGTCCCCAGACCTGAATATCATTGAACATCTGTGGGATAATTTGAAGCGGGCTGTCCATGCTCGGCGACCATCAAACTTAACTGAACTGGAATTGTTTTGTAAAGAGGAATGGTCAAAAATACCTTCATCCAGGATCCAGGAACTGATTAAAAGCTACAGGAAGCGACTAGAGGCTGTTATTTTTGCAAAAGGAGGATCTACTAAATATTAATGTCACTTTTCTGTTGAGGTGCCCATACTTTTGCACCGGTCAAATTTTGGTTTAATGCATATTGCACATTTTCTGTTAGTACAATAAACCTCATTTCAATCCTGAAATATTACTGTGTCCATCAGTTATTAGATATATCAAATTGAAATGGCTGTTGCAAACACCCAAATATTTAGAACTAAAAATGATTAAGATTAATAGTGGTGCCCAAACTTTTTCATATGACTGTACATCTTAAGTAAGTTAATGCGACTCATCCAGGAAAGGAGAGGAATGTCATAATCCTTTAGTAACTTTTTAATGCACTTGAGGACGGGGTAGTAATTAGTAAGATACAGATCCGATAACTTGGACGGTACCCAGATACCAAGATTCTTCAGTGGTCCCGTAGTCCATGTAAAGGGGGTGAGGGGTTTCAATCTAGAAACAACGGACTGTGGTAGGGTAATATTTAATATCTCTGATTTCCCAAAATTAACTTTAAAATTGCTAAGGGAGCCAAAATATTCTAATCTACGGGTAAAGGCTGGGAGACCCAATTCAGGATTCGTAACAAGGAACAAGAGGTCATCTGCGAACGTTGTCGCCTGGAGGCGTTCTGTGCCTATCTGGAGGCCATGTATCCGCTCATCCTGTCTAATACTTTGTAGTAATGTTTCAATCACTAGGATGAAAAGGGTTGGGGATAGGGGACAACCCTGCCGCGTACCATTTCTAATGTCGGAGCGGGGAGAGAGAGTCCCATTCACCTTCAGCTTGGCAGAAGGCTGGGAGTACATGGTAAAAATCGCATCAACAAACCCATGAGGTATACCGAAGCGAGCAAGCGTTCTTTACATAAAACTCCAACAGACCCTATCGAAAGCATTATCAGCATCAATACCAAGAAGAAGCAGAGGATGCTTACCGGAGGTCGTGAAGTGGATAGCCTGTAAAATTCTATGAGAGTTGTCCCTCCATTCCCTCACTGGGACAAAACCAGACTGTTCATGGTTTATCAGGTGTGGGAAGACCCTCTGAAGTCTCTTCGCCAGGAGCTTAGCCCAAATCTTAAGATCAATATTTAAAAGGGAAATAGGTCTGTAGCTACCACAACTAAGAGGGTCTTTCCCTTCTTTTGGAATAAGGGTGATATGAGCCTCTTGGGACTGTTTGGGCCATTGCTGACCTGTTAAGAGGGAGTTATAGGCATCCATCAGGAAAGGAAGCAGAGTGACTAGAAACTTCCTATAATATGGGAGAGACAAGCCATCAGGGCCCGGGCTCTTCTTGGGAGGGAAACTAAGTATGGCCGCCCTAATTTCGTCCGATGTAAATGGGGACATCAAATCCAAGGCTATTTGACGGTCCACGGACGGCAAAGCTAGGGATTCCAGGAAGTCCTGGATGGCCCTTTCCTTAGAGGCACAGGGTGTAGGTTGCTGACTGGACTCAAGGTTATAGAGAACCGAGTAAAAATCTCTAAAGGCCCATGCTATGTCGAGGGTGGCAGTGACTGGCATGTTATCATGACTAGTCTTAATCTGGTGTATATGGGATCTATCCTTGGCTTTTAATGAGTGTGGACATAAGTCTGCCACCCTTGTTACCATGGGCGTAGATCCTATGCTGGTACAGTAAGTGTGATTTGGCAGATTTAAGAGTAAGAAGAGAGCGCAATTTCTCTCTGAGAGCTGTTAGATCAGCCAATCCTGCAGCTACCTTTGACAGTTTATGAGCCCGCTTTAAGGAAGAGATCTGAGTCAAGAGATCGTCTATGTCCTTCTGTGTCTTTTTCTTAAACCGGGAGCCTAACAAGATGAAGACCCCACACATATAGGATTTGTGGGCCTCCCAAACCACTGGGGGAGGCGGAAAGGAGTCATGGATAGCATTAGGAGCAAAAAGAGGTCGAGATGTGATTGGAGTATCTCTCTACCTTCTTGCCATTCGAGCAGGGTCTCGTTTAGGCGCCACTGCCAGTCTCTAGGGGTCAGGCTCGGTAAGGTAAAGAGCAATGAGCAGGGGGCATGATCAGAGATGGTAATATTCCCTATGGAGGCCTGTCTAGTGAGAGCTAAAGAGGGGCAGAGATTAACCAGTAGTCTAATCTCTGGTAGGTGTTATGTGGGGTAGAATAGAAGGAGTAGTCTCTGTCTCTAGGGTGTAAGTGTCTCCAGCTGTTGACAATGTTTAAATCTTGCAGTTTCATATAAAGCTTCCTCAGTGCCGACTGTGAGATTGTCGATTTCTGAGAGGAGTCCAACAAGGGGTTAAGCACTAAATTAAAATCTCCGCCCAATAGGATGTGGCCCTCAGCAAAAAGCCTCAACTCATCTAGGTGTTCCAGTAGCCAACTAACCTGGCCAGTATTGGGGGCATACAGGTTCGCAAATGTGAACTTAGAAGAGGCCAGGTTACCCTTGATAAACAGGACCCTACCCTCAGCATCTCGAAACTTGGCTTTAAGTTTGAATGGAAGGGCATGGTAGAGAGCAATAGTAACCCCTCTAGAAGATGAGTTTGTACTACAGCTATGAAACCATTGTGAAAAATAGTGAGTTTGCAATTTAGGGACCCTGTCTGTTTTGAAATGAGTCTCCTGCAGAAATAGGATATCAGTTTTAAGTTTTTTCAATAGCAAAAGAACATGGTGACGTTTATTTGGGTACTTAAATCCCTTAACGTTGAAAGTGGTTGCGGTTATATCCGACATCACTATGACACTTGCGGGGACGGGGGTTACTACTGCAAGGAGATACAGAGTAAGTACTGCAATGGGAAAGGGGGGAAAGCAATAGACGTTGGGGGATAATCAGGATATGTAACAATTGTGTGGCAAGCGTCAAAGAATCTAACAAGCAATCAATAAATACACATAGATAAGGAGAACACAACAATATGTAATAATAGGTAGTACTGGAAGGCGCAAACACCTGGCCCGCGGTACTAAGTCGTACAGCAAGAAGGATAGAGGATGGAAAGGGTGGGTAGTTGCACCATACAGTAGAGGTAACTGTAAAGAATTAAAATATAACTAGTACCCAGTGGTGGCCAACCAGGAGCAAGCAGATGAGAAAAACACAATTAGTGCCGAGAAGTGGAACGAGGGGCCATCGACCCGGAATCAACACCAGACCTACCGCACCATCAGTCAAGGTTCCATGGATCGGCTGCCAGGACTCGTAGGACCTAAGTGCAAGAAACTAGATGAAATATAGGCAAGCAGCCGGTGCACGAAGACAAGTAAGGCAACAAAAGAGAGAGGCAATAAAAAGAAGAAATGGAACCTGAGAGTTCAAATTTGCAGTCCAGAGATCTCTAGGAAGACTCAAGTCCACGGGATCATGGAGGTAGCTTTTCCATCACGGAAGAGACTGAAGCAGAAGCTCTCTGTTGGGGTTTCTTCGGTCCTGCAGGTCTGGATGTCGATGGACCTGGCCTCGCGGTGTCACACTCTAAGGTCCGCTTTGGAGGATGGAGAAAAGATGTCTCTGCAGGAAGCCAGGAGGGAACCGCGATAGGGTGCATATCCAGCATGGGCCAGAGCTTCTCCAGATCAGCAGGTGAAGAAATGACCAGACGACAACTGACATGAGATACCGCCAGCCCAAACGGAAAGAGCCACGAGTACGAAATATTCTTAGCTCTCAATGCCTCAAGGACCGGTTTCAAGATCTTTCTCTTTGCAAGGGTGGATGGTGCTATATCTTGATAGAGATGTATTTCCACATCGTTGTGAAGCAGTTGACCATGGTCTCTGGCCGCCTTTAAGATTGTGGAGGTGTCTACATAGGAGCGAAGACCACAAATTACGTCTCAAGGCAGATCGGATGGCTTGGGTCGAGGGCTCAGGGCTCTGTGGATTCTTTCAATAGTGATTTGTGCAGCCCTGTCTGCACCCAGCAGAGTTTCAAAGAGTGACATAGCAATATGAGGTAGGGTCTCCGGATCCTCTGATTCCGGGATACCTTTAAATCATATATTCTTACGCCTGCTATGTTTCTTCTGGTCCTCAATGAGGGAGAAGGCTCTATTAAGGTGTTCTGTATGTTGCGAGATCTGAGCAGTCATAGCCTCAGAGGTAGAAGTAAGATCGCTACAAGTAGCTTCCAAGGTATCCATTCGCTTCCCAAACTGCTGTACCTCACATAGCTGTAATAAGTTTGGGCTGTGAGTGCTCTATGTCTCCATCTGTAGCATGTCCATTTCAGTGTCATCTGGGGAAGTTGCTCCCCCTGAAACTTCCAACAACCTGAGGGACTGTGCGGGAGATTTTTTCTTCAGAAATTTCTGTAGGTCACCCTGGGGCTTAGGGAGTCTCAGACCCTCTTGAGTTACCAATCTTCACCATCTCAGCGGGGGTGTATAGCTGTGAAGACGCAGCACTAGGCACTACCAGGGGGTGGTAACTCTGGCATCACGGTACCGGGACACAGTAGAGAAGAAATAAATGTAGAAAGAAGAACAGTTAGCACGCGCCCACACGTACCGTTACTTCATTAAATCACTCCTGCTGCAAAACAACCACTGTGAGACGTCGCACTGTGAGATGACACTGGGAGCTCTTCTGATGGGTATGAAAGAGAGGGGGGGAGAGAAAGGGGGTCACCACCTCTCACCTCCAAAGAAAGTCAGGTCCAGCCTGTGCCACAGTAGTAAATGTAGTAAGATGGATATGAGGCCGTGCCATGAGGAGCAATTGGAGAGTTGGAGGCCTGAAATCTGTGATGGAAGGTGTTGGAGGGATGGAGGTGCCAGAGGAAAAAGGTGTAAGATGAAGCAAGGAGGAAGATGGCGGAACTCTGTCCGCGTAGCGAGCGGCCCAGCTGGTATTCCGACAGCTAGGCGGGAGGCCACACTCGGGACCCGTTGGTGTTGTAGGATCCAGGGAGCCCGCCAGGGCGGAGAGCTAGAGGAAGTGGTTGTGGAGCAGAGGACGGGCCGGAGAAGCTGGCGCCGCTATTTTCAAGTTGGCGGGCGGTAAGGTAGTTCTCAGATCCCCGGTACCCCCTCTTCCCGCAGATGTGTCTCCCAGACTGCCTCCGGAGCGTACACTGAGGCTCGGGGGAAAGCCTCGAGGCAGTAGCACAATGGATTAGGCTGGGATGCCGGTATAATTTATCAGATTGCGGAGATGCCGCTGGGAGCTCAGAGAAGCACGTCGGTTCACCTCGCCGGCTAGCCACGCCCCCCAACTCACAACAGTTTTTTGCCATGAGTTATTCTGGAAATCTCCATTCTGGCACACAGTCATAAGCCTGATTTATGAAGAACCTGGAACCTCCATATAAATCAGCCGTGCCCTGCCCCTGTAAGGGTCTTTATCAAGACTGGAATACAAAACGCCAGTCTTAAGAAAACGTCTGCATTTTATTTTATTTTACATACATTCCTTGTACTGCTAGATATGACGAAGGAACAACAAATAGTAAACAAACATACATGTATTAGCAAACATAATAAACAAACATACATGTGTATAAATATATACAAAGCTATGTTATCTTAACTGTGACTCATTCCACACATTAGAAGCAGAAGCGAGGAGTAGAGTACTTTTACTCTCAGAGGAGGAAACAATGGCAAAAGCATAGAAAAGCAAAGACTGACAGGCTCTGTTTTCACAGTGTTCATTGTGCAGTCAAATGGTCATCTATACTCTATGAGTCAGTACGATTCAGGAGATACCAAATTATATTTGGTATATTTTTTTTTATGTTTTAACCCCTTAAAAAAAATCAAAAACTGCAAAAGAGTCGCCATATTCTGACACCTGTAAATTTTTACATTCCCATATAAGGGGATGCATAAGGTGTCTTTTTTTGCAGGGTCAGATGTACTTTTTATTCATAAAATTTTGGGGAATGTCTATTGTTTTGCTTGCTTTTTATGCAAATTTTAAGGGAGGTGAAACAGCAAAAAAAAATGCAGTTCGAATATTTTTTTTTTTCTTGCTACAGCATTATCTTTTTTTATTTATTTATTTATTTATTTATTTATTTATTTATTTTATACTTTTATATTTAGACTCCCTAGGGGTCTTGAACTCCAGGGGGTCTGATTACTAATTCAATGCATTGTAATGTATTGAGAAATGCCTAGACTTCTTTTACAGGCTTTTTAGCTTAATCTGTAAAAGAAGCCAATGTATGACAAGCCTGGTAGCTTTCAATAAGCTCCCGGCTGTCATATTAATAGATCTCACTCCAGGAGCCAACGACCCATCCTAAAATGTAAGATGGCACTTTGGTGAAAGCTAACCGAGGCGCAGCTTTGACTGAGGTACTGGGGATGGGGGTTAATGCCAACTCACTGATTATAGGCATTGCCACCGGGTCTCTGCAGTATATTACAGCAGAGACCCGGAGGCAGTGTCGGACTGGATGTCTAGGGCCCACCAGTGGAATTGATTCTAGGGGCCCACCATCAGGACCCCTGCAGATCAGCGGTACCGAGACAGGGCGGCTAAAGGTAATGACATGCCGGGAGCCATGCTGCTCACCCACTATACTATGTGCACCACTGCACTACCTAAACCTACTGCTACACATTGTATGGCAAATGAACATCGTGGCTCCAAGAATTGTTACCTTTAACTGTAGCTGCACTGTCCTGGAAAAGCTGATCTGCAGAGGTCCTGGCTGTTGTATCATCGCAGATGTAATATTGATGGCCTATACTAAGGACAGGCCATCAATATTAGAAAGATGGATAAATCATTTAAAGAGGTTGTCCAGGAATTGGAGCAACCCATGTAGCTGGCAGGAGGTGTAAAGTAAAAAATAAGTAAATTAAAAAGCATACTCACCTGTCCCCGGCACTCCGTTATCCGCTGCCAGTGTCCATTCAGTCTCGTGCCGGCGAATCCTTGCTGGGAGTCCTGCACCTCATGTGATCACTAAGACCAATTAGGTACAGGATTTCCAGAAATGAGGCGCCACCATGAGACCGAACAGACACAGGCAGGGGACAACGGGGTGCTGGGGACAGGTGAGTATGCTTTTTTTTTTTTAATTTTCTTATTTTTACACCTCCCCTGGCGGCCAACACAGTGGTCGTTTCAGTTTATGGACAACCTCTTTTAAGGGGTTGTCTGGACCAAATTTTTCTATGGTCACGTCACTGGTCCCCCCACATAGTGGCCTCTTCACTGGTCCCCCATACTGTATGGGGAACAGTGATGGGGTCATTATATTGTGTGGGAGCAGTGATGGGGGCTAACATCCTGTGGGGGGGACATTAAACTGCGTGGGGCATATTAAAGGGGTTTTCCAGGGTTAATCTTTTTTTGGCCTAAGCTTAGGATAGGCCATAAATACCTGATTGGTAGGGGGCTGACACATGGCCCCATAAGCTGTATGGAGCCACTCTCGGCGCCTGTTCTGTACACAACACAGGACAGGAAGCAGAAAACTCCATCCGCTGTATAGCAGCCCGGCGCCTTCACTGCAGCTTAGCTCCTACTGACTTCAATAAGTACTGAGATACAGTGAAGGTGCCCAGACCCTACACAGTGGACAGAACTTTCTGCTTCTGGCCCTGTACTGTGTACAGTAAGGGCATCAGAAGTGGTTCCATACAGCTGATCGGTCCAGGGTCAGCCCCCTACAGATCAGGTATCTATGGCCTATCCTGAGGATAAACCATAACAAATTATGCCTGGACAACCCTTTTAATATACCCCCCAGGGCTCCCCTAACGCCCCACACTTTAAAGAGGTTGTCCAGTATAATTTTTTTCTTTTTTATAATTAGTCTGGGGGGAGGTGAATCCCCCCTACCCCCCCCCCCCCCAAAAAAAAACATACTAAACATACTCACCTGTATCTGGTGCTCCGGTGTCCTCCCAGCACAGTCCGGTCCTGCAGCTCCGCTGTCTTCTTTTTGCTGGAATTCCTCACTGGCTGTGACATCCCAGGTCCCTTCCCTTAGGCTGCTGATTGGCCTCAGGGGTCACGTGATGTCACAGGTAGTCATGTGCAGGGGGAACTTCAGCTGGAAGAAAACAACAGAACTGCAGGACTGAACTGCGCTGAGAGACACTGGGGACAGGAAAGAAAGTTTGGTCAGGGGCCCAATCGGGCCCCCATGACATGAGGACTAATAGTCGGGGCTCGGGGCCCCCCGGTGGGCCTGTCCGACCCTGCCCGGAGGCTATGTTGGTCGCACAGAACTATTACAGCGGATGTTGGGAAAGGGTAAAGAGCCTGTCTTGGACTCTGGTGCACAGTAAGGGAACAAGTGAAAAAGCAAATATGCAGCAAGCCAAGGGTTCAAAAATTCTTTTTTTATTGCTTATCATTAAAATAATATCCAGACCAGGACACCAGCCCCAGCAGTTACGCATTGTGGCTCATGCCTTTCTCAAGCTCTGGGAGATCACATGTTTAAAACGTAACTAAACTTTTGAACAACTTTTTTTTCATTTTTTTTGGCAGTATTTGTGTCATTAATACATTTTGTAATATAAATAACACTTTTTGTCTCCTTTCTTTGAAATCCTGTATCTCTTTATTCTTTGTCTTGCTTCTGAATTGAGAGCTATTCCCTGCTTCTCACTGAGTAACTGTGTGTGGAGTACCGTCTTGGAGTACTAAATTATATAAAATTTCCTAATAAATAAATACATGGTAAAAATGGTGCTGATGAACTATCTCTCTGTGTAACAATACCAACGAGGATGCCTATTAGTCATCACTGAGTATTGGTCCCCACGAGGGATGAACCATCAGAGTCTCTAGTCCATGCTCTGTGGAAGAACTTTATGCTGCTGTATGGGTGTCTTTGACCAGGAGCCTCCTTTGAAGGCAGAGTAATTGAGAAATTGTGTCTATATGAGGATAGTCTCATGGTGGACTTCCTATGATCTAACACCAGATCCCCCTTGAAAAAGGGGTAGATTGCCCCAAAATGCAGTTCAGCGTTGTGTGATGGTTGTTGTTTTTTGAATAAAGAATTGTGTGCTGTGAATAACCTCGGGTGTGCCTCTTTTTCGATTGGACTCCACCACGGTAGGAGGAGTACCACCTGGTCACTTTGATCTCTGTATATTTTCGTCCCATCCAGAGGGCTATGAAGCTCCAGCTGCAATAAAACACCCTTCTGGTGGAAATCGTAGTGTGGACCACCACAACAAAAAAGGTGGGATTTTTACATTCCTCTTTGGATTAACATTTACTGCTACCAGGGCAGGACTATACATTGCTGGGCACTCTTCTATTACTTTCATTTTCAAGTTCCTATGATGGTTGAAATCCAAGGACCTGGTAAAACCTCCTAAGAAATACATTTAGTTGGAAGCTGTTTATTTGGTCAAACAAGATAGAGTTCCTAATAAGACATGACTAAAGTTTCTAAGGAGTGTCCTATGAGAGGGTCAGCACACCTTACAACAGTACTTATAATAATAATAATAAATTTTATTTATATAGCGGCAACATATTCTGCAGCACTGTACAATTTATAGGGTTCAAGTACTGACAAAAAAGATACATTACAAAGAAATAGTCAATTCACACACTGGCCCTACTTGCAAGAGCTTACGATCTATGAGGTAGAGGGGGTGACACAAGAGGTAGCAGGGGTGGCAACAGACGTAGCATTGCTTGTACAATGGTCAGACAATTTTGTAATAGAGGTTACTGTCATTAAACATATATAAGCTGTATGAGCTGTCACCAGTCGTGTCCTTTAACGTGCAGATGGTGCCTGGACATATAAAGTTAGTCTGATACGGCATCATATCCTGTGAGGTAATGTTGGAACATCAACAGAGGAGGGTACGTTTTAGGGATTCTAACTACGGTAGGGTTTACATTAGGAGTTGTGATAGGCCTGTCTGAAAAGATATGTCTTTAGTTTACGCTTGAAGCTGTGGAAATTGGGGGTTAATCTAATAGTCCAGGATAGAGCATTCCAGAGAAGTGGTGCAACTCGGGAGAAGTCTTGTATACGAGCGTGGAAGGTTCTGATAATAGAGGATGTTAGTCTTAGGTCATTGAGTGAACGCAGAGTATGGGTTGGGCGATAGACAGAGATGACAGAGGAAATGTTGGGAGGTGCAGCATTATGGAGAGCCTTGTGAATGAGGATGATAAGTTTTTATTGTATTCTGTATTGAATAGGCAGCCAATGTAGTGACCAGCACAGACTGGAGGCATCACTGTAGCGTCTAGACTGATAGATGAGCCTGGCTGCTGCATTCAGAATAGATTGTAGAGGGGAGAGTTTAGTAAGGGGAAGACCGACTAGTAAGGAGTTACAGTAGTCAAGGCGAGAGTGAATCAGGGCAACAATAAGTGTCTTTAGTGTATATGTGGTAAGGAAAGGACGGATTCTGGAGATGTTTTTGAGGTGGAGATGACATGAGCTTGCGAATGATTGGATATGGGGGGTGAAGGAAAGATCTGAGTCAAACAAAACCCCGAGGCAGCGGGCATACTGCCTAGGAGTTATGGTAAGGCCAGAGACTGCAATGGAGATATCAGGGACATATCTATTAAATGGTGGAAACAGCAGTAATTCAGTCTTTGAGAGATTCAGTTTCAGATAGAGCGAAGACATGATATTTGAGACAGAAGAGAGACAGTCATTGGTGTTCTGTATTAGTGCAGGGGTGATGTCACGAGATGACGTATATAATTGGGTGTCATCAGCATAAAGATGATACCGGAAGCCAAATCTAGTGATGATTTGTCCAATGGGGGCTGTGTAGAGGGAGAAGAGCAGGGGACCTAGGACCGAGCCCTGAGGAACCCCAACGGCAAGGGGAAGAGGGGAAGAAACAGAGCCCACAAATGATACACAGAAAGTGCGGTCAGAGAGAGAAGAGAAGAAACAGGATAGAGTGGTGTCCGTGAGGCCGACAGAACGCAGCATAGTGAGGAGGAGTTGATGGTCAACAGTGTCAAATGCTGCTGAGAGATCTAGAAGAATAAGAAGAGAGTAGTCACCTTTGGATTTAGCCGTCAGGAAATCATTGGAGACTTTTGTGAGGGCCATTTCAGTAGAGTGCAGAGTGCAGAAGCCCGATTGTAAGGGGTCAAGAAGAGAGTTAGCAGAAAGATAGCGGTTAAACGAGAATAGACTAAGTGTTCCAAGATTTTGGAGATAAAAGGGAGGTTAGAGACAGGTTGATAATTAGCAGCACAGCACGGGTCAAGGGAGGATTTCTTCAGTAGTGGGGTTATGACAGTATATTTGAAAGAGGATGGGAAAATTTCAGAAGAGAGAGAGAGGTTAAATATTTTAGTAAGGTAAGCTGTGATGGCAGGCGACAGAGACTGGAGAAGGTGTGAGGGGAAAGGGTCACTACTGCAGGTCGTAGGGCGAGAAGAAGAAGAAAGTAGCTGAGATATTTCCTCCACTGTAATAGGTTCAAAAGATGAGAATGAACAGTCTGAAGTGCGACTGGTGAGGGGGTCAGTGCCACCTGGGGATTGGGCAGTTATTTCCTGACAGAATATTTATCATGGAAATAAGTGGCCAGGTCATCTGCGCTAAGGTCTGTGAATGGCATCTGCACCTTGGGAGTGAGTAAGGAGTGAAAAGTTTCAAATAGCCTTTTAGGGTTACAGGAGAGAGAAGAGATGAGAGCAGTGAAATAGGCTTGTTTGGCTAGGTGAAGGGCAGAATTATAGGTTTTAAGCATAAATTTAAAGTGGAGGAAGTCTGCAGGTGAACGTGATTTTCTCCACAGACGTTCAGCACACCTAGAGCACCGCTGAAGAAAACGTGTCCGTGGTGTGTGCCAGGGTTGCTGCCTCCTGTGTCTAACTTTTCGAGTGGCGGGGGGGAGCAGCCTCATCCAATGCACTCTTAAGGGTTTCATTATAGTGACTGGTGGCCAGATTGGGACAGGAGAGTGAAGAGATGTGGGACAGAGAGGACTGTAGAGTATCTGAAAGGTGCGGGGTGTTAATAGCATGTAAATTCATATATTTATGATGAGTAGGTGTGTCCTGTGAAGGAGAGAAAGCACTGATGGTGAGAGACAGAAGGTTATGATCAGAGAGTGGCAGAGAAGAGTTACTAAATTTAGAAACTATGAGGAGTCGATGGAAGACAAGATCAATGGTGTTGCCATATACATGTGTGGCGGAAGAGGAAAGTTGTGAAAGACCAAAAGACGTGGTTATTGAGAGAAACTGTGAGGCAGCTGGGGAGATAGGGGTGTCAGTGGGGATGTTAAAGTCACCCATAATGAGGGAAGGAATTTCACTGGATAAAAAGAGGGGAAGCCAAGAAGCGAAGTGATCCAGAAATTGGTAAGGTGAGCTGGGTGGACGGTAGATCACAGCTACACGTAAGGAGAGTGGGTGGAAAAGTCTGATAGCATGTACTTCAAACGAGGGGAATGTGAGTGAGGGTAACGGTGGGATGGCCTGAAAAGTGCACTGAGGTGACAGAAGTAACCCTACCCCTCCACCCTTCCTGTTGTTAGGCCTAGAGGTGTGTGAGAATTGTAGACCACCATGAGACAGAGCAGCAGGGGAGGTCGTATCAGACTGCTGGATCCAGGTTTCAGTAAGGGCGAGCATGTTGAGAGATTTACTGAGGAATAAGTCATTAATATATTCTAGTTTGTTACACACTGAGCGGGCGTTCCAAAGAAAACAGTTAAAAGAGACAGGAGAAAGATAAGGAGAGGGAACACGGTAAATATTGATTAGGTTTGTAGGATTCCTGTGTGTGTAGGAAGAGGAAAAATTAGGGAAAGAAGGAGGGCCAGGGTTTGGAGAGATGTCCCCAGCAGCTAGGAGGAGTAAAATGGACAGAGACAGAAGGTGGTTCAGTGATTTATGTGGATGTTTATGTTTGGTTTCACTTCTAAAAGCAGTATAGGGATTAGGGTGGTTGAAGAGAGTGAAAAGTGTGTGAGAGCTGTACATGGGAAAAGGCAGAAGAGAAGGACTGATATGGCTATTGTGCACTGGTGGTAGAGATGGAGGGGAGTTCTGTAGGAAGACAATTGCTAAGATATTAAGTGACAGTGCAGCTCTTTTATACCATGCGTTAAAGCTTGTTGTTTTGGTTTTAAGTTTACCTGGTGTTCTTCCATGGTTGGCCTGTCTTGTGCCCTGTCTAAGTGCCATGTGTAAGTGCCCTTTGGTTAATCTGCACTTAGTTTAAGATGGACAGCTGCATTAGGAAATGCCCCCCTGCATTGGAAATGCTTCCCCCATAAGCTATATCTACTTATATAGGGATGCAGAGCTTCATAACTAGCACTAATTTAAGTTGTTAACCAATTAATCAACAAACTGTGACACATGAGGAGACTGGACTATGTAGTTACAAATACACTGACCAGGGAACTACCATAAAATCACTGAGCATCAAAAGACTGACACTAGTACAGATAAAGACACATGGGATTGCAAAAAATACAGCCTGGATGAAATTCTAGGATAGGGGTCAGTGAACAGCCATGTAGAGATGGGTTGAAGAGAATATGTACCATTCAAAGTTGCAGGATGAGTTGAAGGTAGACACAGCAAGCAGAGATGGGTTGAAGAGAATATGTACCATTCATTTTTAACATATGTACATATAGAAGTTTTTTTTTAAACTGAGAGTGTTGAATAAGGTCCTTTTTTGCTCACCTCCAATCCATTTACAGTTAAAGGTACAGTAGTAGGCAATATGAAATACTTAGATTCTTTAGAACCATGACAACAAATGTATAGCATTCCCCTATTAGATTCTAAAATCAGTTTTATATGCTGGAGTAGGAAATTAGGTAACTCAAATGTCTTGTAGTCAGTGACATGGTCTGTAATGATTTCATTAATTTAGGTACAAAAAAAGTGAATTGAGAATTTGTTTATGTTAGCATTGAAGGTGAACTTGATTCCCCTTAATGGAAAGGCAGGGATGGTAGTTAACTCAACTTCCATCATAGAAAAGACAATGTGGTACAGGTCAGGGGATTGGGTTAACTGCAAAAAGCCTTTCACCCAGTCCCCAGACGATACCTGAAACAACGAAGCACTCACTTTGCAGGCTTAAGCACACAAGATAGGCTGAATGTGACACAGTGACTCCTTTGCATTTGACCCATCAGCCAAGCTGAAATGTTAAAAAAGTCAGCCTGTGCTGCTAAGCAAGTGAATGACTTGAATGTCACTGAAGCATTGTTAGACATCTATCTTTATGCATAAGAACGATCAAGTGTATAGCAGTGAATAGGAAGCCTTGAATAAAGACAGTATCCTATTTTTTTAAGTTTAACAGCTACATTCAGAGAAGTTATTCAGCCCTTAAGACTAGATATTATGTTCTAGAATCTCAAATCATAATATGTATATGTACATACATCTGGCCAAGGGAGAAGATGTATTTGTAAAAAAAGTGATTTTTTTTTCTGTAAAACAGTAATAAAAATAGACACAGGACTATTGCCTGACGGTTTTAATAAGAGAAAAAAGTAATGATTCCTAATAGATTCTATGTACTCTACAATGCTGTATTCTCTGGTACCAATATGAATGTTATTTGATATTTTGAAAACTATTCTTATATCATGTTGAAACAAAGGCACAGATGTAGCAGAGTTAACATTAACTTTTGCAATTGGTTAAACTACTGCAGTGTGATATCTTATCACAGAAGACAAGAAAAAACTGTGAAAAGTCATTGAAAAATGTTTTTCCAATGACTTTTAATTTGTTTTTATTATATTCTATGATAAGATATTGCACTGCAGCAGTTTAACCATGGAGGTGGATAGAGTGGTAATGCTGTCTTCTAGGCATCTCTACCAACCCAACTAAATTTGACTATGGATTATAGCTATTGGAGCAACCAGATTGTCAAACCAGATTGTCAAATGAAATGGCTCTCTGCCAACAACACAGCAGTAGATAGTTCCTCATCTTAATCTGCGACATTAATCACATTTTTCCAAAAATATATTCAGGAGGAAGAACTTGCATAACCCATGCCTAAGCAAGGATAGGAAAAAAAACTCTGGAAATGTTATAACACATTTAATAATAATAATAATAATAATAATAAATTTTATTTACAGTATATAGCGCCAACATATTCCGCAGCACTGTACAATTTGATTTACCTGTTTTCTAATGTAAAAGGTGGACAAACACAAGCTCATAAAACATATTTGTCCTCTATCCATAGGATAGAGGATAAAAATCTGATCAGTGGCGGTCTGACTGCTGAGACCCACATCGATCCTGAGAAGTGAGGGTGTTTTTCCCCTGCTGCAAATTGAGCCTGACTGCAGTAACTTCAACAGGAGTAGCAGAGATAGCCGAAGTAAATCCCTTAGTTATCTCCCATTAAAGTGAATGGAGGTGTGGGTTCATCCACCAAGTAATATGCCTACATTCAGCCTGGTTGCAGTTCTCGTGATCGTGGAGGTCACAGCAGTCAAACCCTACCGTTCAGGTATTTACCCTCTATCCTATGGAGCTGTGAATATCCTATGGATAGAGGATAAATAGTTTTTGTGCCATAACCCCTTTTAGATACAAGTAACCATGGGCTATGGCAACAAAATGTTGTAAGCACAAAGCCTTTAGAGGTCCCAATATCAATGATCTTCAATAACAGCATAAGCAAAAATACACAGACAGAAGCCAATGCCATTCAAATACATTGATAGACTAACAGTTTACTTTAAGGGGTTTATTTAGAAGTGGTTGTGCAGTTCCCCGAAAATTGGACCTGCTGCACTGCTGCTACCACTTGAATCGGAATGGCGCTGCAAAAGCTCCTTCACTAGCAGCTTCCGGCACCTGGAGGCTGATGCAAGAGCTGATCTGTGCAAGGTCCAGATGTCAGACCCCCACAGATCACATACTGATGACCTATCCTGAGTGCCATGCACCTCATGTAGCCTGAGGCCCCGCTTTGCAGAAACGCAGCTTTTTTTTGCTACGGTTTTTTGAGCCAAAGCCAGGAGTGGGTTGAGCAGAGGATAGAAGTACTTGTTATATATTTATCATTCCTTTTGCAGCTATTCTTAGCTTTGGTTCAAAAAACCGCAACATCTGCAACAACAAAATACTGCGTACCGCAACGTGAGGCCTCAGCTGTAAGGGGATTTTGTGAGTGCTACACCTTACTAGTCAGGTACTCCTGACCGGTTTTGTCACTTGTGTTTTTGCATAGATCATGGTGGTATGCTAAACATGTAATGGCGGTTATATATCACTACATGGTCTACCCTGCTATCCTTTGCTTAAGAAAAATTAAATCAAGTGATAACCTGACAGGTTCATTATCAATCAGTTGATTAATGGTAAATTAACTTGGTTTCATAAGATATACAGAAGCTAATTTAGTCAAAGGATGCAGATTTTTGTTTATTATCTGTATTTTCAACAGTGCATCCTGAGATTGGAGATACACATACTTACCAACTTTGAGTTGACTGAAGGTATATTGAGTATGGCAGTAGACGTACAGACAGCAAAGAAGGAGGCAGAGGAGCTGCCTGAGGCAGACTTGCTTGGAGAAGCCTGCAAGAGAAGGAGAACCAAAAGAGACATATTCACCTGTAGATCCTGCAAAAAATTAGTTTGGGTAGTTGTGTTTATATCCTTATCCCTTCTACCCTAAGTTACAACCAGTAACGACTGTTAAGCCCCTTTTCAGCTAATTTGCATAAGAATAAAATTCTGATTATCATGAAAAGAAGCTGCATGGCAGGATAAGAAAGGCATCTTTGGAAAGTGTAGAAGCCTCCCTACAAGTTACTGTCATCAGTCTGATACAGATTTTTCTGCTGACAGACTCCCTTTAACTAGTCCAGTGAAATTTGGTGAGTTCAGCTGATTTTCATCTTATGTGTACCACTTATGTGGGCAACTTAATTTGCTGCTAGCCTACAACCACCTCCAACTTGATAATAAAATATTCCACAGCAATATCTTGGTAACCATAGGTTTTCCAGGGGGAAACATAATATATGATGTGTTCTTTAGCCTGTTAGAAGGGATGCTAATAAGCTCACTCTCATTTCCTCACTAATTATCTTATCTAGCCTATGCTGATTGGAGGAATAAAAACATACCATTGCTTGTGGCCTTTGACATTCAGGGAGACATCTTGAGAACACAGATAAAACTGATAATGAGTTACTTTATAGGGTCCTAAAAGCAACTACAGAAATTAACAAGGCCCATTAGACTTTCTGTCATGCATATGATGGGAAAAATATCCCAGTATAAGATCCACTTGATTGTCTTGCTGTGACAGCAGCAGCCATTGTTTGTAAGAACTGCTGGCTAGTAGAAATTTCAGGTACAGCACAGGAACAGAGGGGGCTTTGTGATAGGCTATCAGTGACCTGCAGCATAGGAGTACAAAGTACATCCCAGCGCTATGACAAGAAGGAAAGGCTCAACAAAAGATGACTGGCCTGTTCCAGTGTCTCATTTCAAGTTTTACATTTGCTTTCTTGCACAAAGATTAACTAAGGGTGTTGATAGCCAAATTATTTTTGTCTTGTTCCTCTCTTACAGCCCAACCAAAATGAAGAGATATTCCTCTACTGGAAAATTTAGACAACAGTACTATTGATCTTAATAATCGCTTTTAAGTTTGGAACACTAAACAGGTAAAAAGAAACATAAACATAAATCTGACTTAACAGTCTTCTATAAAATTCATTGTTATGTAGTTAATGGCAAAGCAGATTTACTATTACATTATTTTAATTATCTATAAGTTTATCGGTACAAGTTTGGGGCAGTGGGTAGGCATAGTTGACATGGCACCAGAATCAATTGATGAAATTATGGGTTAAAATGAGGACAAATCTTTTTTTGTGCTGCTCATAATGCTGTAGGTGTTGGATTATAATGAGCACATTCCTTTGCTCATGGACATCAAACAGAAACAATTATTTGTAAGGCTAGGTTCACATCGTTCGGGACCCCTCAAACGGAAACCTAATCCGAATAAAAAAGCAGTTACCTTAGGAAACCCCCGGACCCCATAGACTATAATGGGGTCCGTGTCGTTTCCACTCGTTTTCCGCATGAAAAGGGTGGAAAAATGCAGAGAGTCCTGATTGCATTTTTAATGTGGAGAGGGGAACGGAATCCCCGAACGTAGTGCAAGCGCAGGTGTGAACCCAGTGTAAGCCATACATATACTGTGAATACATAGTTTCTCACTAACATCATACAACAAAGATCAAGGCGATCAAGCATAGGACATTCACAGCCAATAACAAAAATGTCAAATTCAAACTATAAGACCAGGCTAGAATATTAAAAAGTAATGAGAATTGGAAGTAACAGAAAGAAAATAAGAAAATGGAAGAAAACAGAAAAAAAAGAGTAGGTCAAAATAATGCTAACAAACTATCTATTACATGAATCAAATGTAAGTACAGTGCCTTGCGAAAGTATTCGGCCCCCTTGAACTTTTCAACCTTTTGCCACATTTCAGGCTTCAAACATAAGGAAATCACTTGGGGAAAGTGATGTGACCAAAATAGTTACGTTGCACATTGCAGTATATATATTTTTTACAGCGTTCACTGTACTGGATAAATTACGCTATTTTTGAATAGTGGGGGCTTATATACACATGGGGATACCAAACATGTTTGTTTATTTTTTGTTCACTCTATGTGTTTTTAAAATGTAAAGGTGGTTTTTTTTTTACTTTTTATTATTTGTTTATATTTTATTCTTTATTTTAAACTTTTTGAGCTTTTTTTTTTTTTTTTTTTTAATTTTTACCTGCATTCCAGCACATTGCACATTGGTTCCCTATGTGTAATGTGCATACTGGTTACCATGGCAACTTCTCGGACCTCGCAATCTCATCACAGGGGATCCGAAGGGTGACGGGGGGCAGTTAATTTGCTGGAGTCAAAGTATATTCCTACTTCATCGGCTAGTGCTGGGCCTCAGCTCAGTAACACAGCCGAATGCTGGGAGTAATGCCGCAGGCACAGGCACAATAGTACGGCATTACAGCACCATAATGTTAAGGCACTGAGTGTTAACTATACACTAAAAAAGAGGGGCCACAACATGCGGCATGACAGTCCAACAGTATACACCTCTTTCAGAAAATACAAAAAACGATAATAAAACAAACAACAGACAAAAGACAGGGACGAGGGGGAAGGGGGAGAGGGACAGGGAGAACAGGAGTCAGAAACCATGTAAAATGCAGTAGGTGTCCCAGTGCAACCAGACAGCATCAAAGGCATCCACAGTGTGGTTAAGAGTTGCAGTCAGGAACTCTAGGCTACGGACATCTTTCATGTGGGAGGGAACAATGAAGGGCAATATGGGTCTTTGCTACAGTATACAAAAAGAAAAACAGTTTAGATGTCTTCATGCCTAGATGTCTGGAAGGCAAGTTGAGTAGATAGGTGAGAGGGTCCAACAGAACTCCCTGCACAAAGAGGGTGTCAGAGGGTGTTAAATCAGAAAACAGATTATTGATATTTGTTAATAGATTTGTAAAATATAAAATGTTAAAAGAATATTATAATATAAAAAGAAAAGGTACACAATTTTTAATATACTTTCTGTATCCCTTGTGGTTACAAGATCTCTGCTTGCAGTCATTTGCCATCCTTGTTTACTTCCAGTGGATAAAATTTGTCCTAATGATGTGATGGATACATGAGTGCAGAATTGACACATGTAACATGTGTAGTCCTCATATGACCAGGACAGAACTTCATCCAGTGGAAGTAAACAAAAAAAGTTCCTATTGAATGATAGCAACATACAGTGCCTTGTGAAAGTATTCGGCCCCCTTGAACTTTTCAACCTTTTGTCACATTTCAGGCTTCCAACATAAGGATATAAAATTTTTATTTTTTGGTGAAGAATCAACAACAAGTGGGACACAATCGTGAAGTGGAACGAAATTTATTGGATATTTTAAACTTTTGTAAAAAATAAAAAACTGAAAAGTGGGGCGTGCCAAATTATTCGGCCCCCTTAAGTTAATACTTTGTAGCGCCACCTTTTGCTGTGATTACAGCTGCAAGTCGCTTTGAGTATGTCTCTATCAGTTTTGCATACCGAGAGACTGAAATTCTTGCCCATTCTTCCTTGGAAAACAGCTCGAGCTCAGTGAGGTTGGATGGAGAACGTTTGTGAACAGCAGTTTTCAGCTCTTTCCACAGATTCTCGATTGGATTCAGGTCTGGACTTTGACTTGGCCATTCTAACACCTGGATATGTTTATTTGTGAACCATTACATTGTAGATTTTGCTTTATGTTTGGGATCATTGTCTTGTTGGAAGATAAATCTCCGTCCCAGTCTCAGGTCTTTTGCAGACTCCAACAGGTTTTCTTCCAGAATGGTCCTGTATTTGGCTCCATCCATCTTCCCATCAATTTTAACCATCTTCCCTGTCCCTGCTGAAGAAAAGCAGGCCCAAACCATGATGCTACCACCACCATGTTTGACAGTGGGGATGGTGTGTTCAGGGTGATAAGCTGTGTTGCTTTTACGCCAAACATATCGTTTTGCATTGTGGCCAAAAAGTTCGAGTTTGGTTTCATCTGACCAGAGCACCTTCTTCCACATGTTTGGTGTGTCTCCCAGGTGGCTTGTGGCAAACTTTAAACAAGACTGTGAAGGATCCGGATTTACCAGGGACCGCACCTGGCCTTACCTGCGATCACTTCGATTACCTCACACCCACTTTCCGTGAATGTAGTTCCGGTAGAGGATAATACGCAAGACAAGCCTCCTAAATTTTATAGATTTATTAACCCCTAACTGGGTCGATACTAGACACTCAACACATACATAGAATACATGCAGCGGTTAACAAGCAGATACAAGTGGAAATAGCATAACACGGTACATAAAAATAAAAATGGGGATAAAAGAAAGAAAAGAATATATATTACCAACACCAGCTTGTTCAGGTATCTCTGGCTTCCAATGGGTGCCAGGGCACTTTCTTATGGGACGACCGGCAGCAGAACACCTTAACGAGGTAAAATCGCAGAAGCCCTCTGGAACAAGGTGTTAGTCCATTGCTCTGAGCCCATGTGGTAGGCTCAGAGCAAACTTGGGCAAAGCATGTGTCGCTTACATGCAGGGACACCTCTTTTAGGTCCGCAACTAGGCCTCAAGCCTAACTGCTTAGGCCGCATGGCCGCCACATGTGGTCACATGTGGCCCACAGCTTGCTTCTAGGAAGCGTGCATCTCCAAATCCACCAGGCAACAGAGACTGGTTCAGCCTGGGCGGAGCCCTTTTGTCTCCCCTGGTCTCCTCCCTGAGTGAGGTCACCAGGGGGAGAAGCCCCCGCCCCCCTCTCTACATCTCTCAGAATAGCTTTTCAGTATAATTCTATGCATGATGTTTATAGGGTCTGGCTGGTAGTATAATGGGGTTCCTGGCGACTCCAAGTTTGACACTCCAGCTCCCTTTGGGTAAGGAGATCAGTGCCTGGACCTCTTCTGGGCTTTGAACTGTAACATGTGTATATTCTGAGCGTGCGCCTTGACCTGACGCATCTGGGGAATTTACCGGATCGACAATAAGATGCTCCCCAGGTCAGATATCGTCATAAAACCATAATTCCCTAGAACTAACAATGGCGTCACTGAGTCTCTCAGTAATATGCGGATCGTTTGCATAAAGCATCCTGTCTAAATGAACCCCTGCTGGGTTAGTGAGGGTTGTAGTCTTATGCAGATGAAGGCTTTTGACCAAATGGCTGATTGCTTCAGGGACAGGACAATAGACCTGAACTAGAGAGTAGTTTGACCACTTTCCAGGTGCTCTGCTAGGCCTGAGTCTAGGCACCAACCCCCGCTGCGCAGTAGTATAGGTTAATAGTGATAGCCTAAGACCACACATGCCCCTAATATCATCACACCTCCCCCTTTTAGAGCGTGCACGGAGGAAGGCGGATCCGACGATCACCTTCCGCAGGCACCTTAGTGGCCTGACCGCACTATCCTTCTCCTCTCTAGTCTGACTAGTGACACTTCTAAGGCTCAGGCTCTGAGCCACGTACACCTGGCTACCTCCTGTCTGTTCTGGGTCCGCTTTCTGAGTGTTGGCATCCTGTGGAGCCCCACTCATGGCCCCAGGTCTTTGAGGTACCAGTTCAGAGACCCCATCCCGGCGGTCTCTCAGGGCCTCTCCCACACTAGCTGCTAGTTGGGAGAGTTCTAGGGGATTCTGCACTTCCCCCTTTTCTTCCAAACCTACATCCTGTTCCTCCTGTACTTGGGTGGGTGATGGTGATACCTTGGGCAAATGACTGTGATCATGCTTCCCCAAACCATCCCCCCACAATACATGGACAGGTAATACATTTGACATACCCCCTTCTTGGATCACACCTCCAGTACCCCATGCCATCTGCACTTGGGCCATGGGCACTCCTGGAATAGAACTAGACAGAAAAGACGTGTATGTCTCATACCCACCGGACTCCTCCGGCTTCAAGGGGGTGAGGCTAGTCATGGTGGTCTCAGCACGGACTCCAGGTGGTGTAGGCAACGGTTCAAGGGTCAAAACGCCCTCCACCCTTGTAGCAGTCTGGCTGCGGGCTGGCACCACACTACCAGCAGTCCATCCCTCACCTGGATCGGCCATGAGATCCCCATAGCCTACCTGACCACCTGGCACATGGTCAGCAGCTGGGTGCTTATCGGAGGCACTGGGCGAAATAATAGAAGTTGCTCCCAGTGACTCAGAAGAGCTACCCTGTACACTTTCACAACAAGCATTGGCAATTACATTGACAGTACCTTCATTAGCAATTGTTAATTCACACCGGGTCTCAATGAGATCTGTGGTAGACATATTAACAAGCTGGGAGGGAGAGGCCCCCGCAGATGTGGGTGTGTCTACAGACAAGGTCTGGTGAACAAAGCATTAATAACCTTTTTGCTGAGCTGGGTTGCAGGAAGCTCATTTGCATCTCCCCGGCTCTCAGCTGAAGGCAACTCATTAGCATTTACACTTACTGCCATGGGAAGTATCTCAGAGGGGGGGTTACAGGCCCCCTCTGAAGATATGACAGATACATTATCAACATCAATCATAGACAGTTTATCACAGTGAATTGGGGTGCTCCCCACCCCATATTGGGACACCATAGGTCCTAAATCAGTGCCCAACAGTACATTAGCCGGCAAATCAGTCATTAGTCCCACAGTCCGCATTCCTTTTCCTGTACCCCAGTCCAGATGGACACAAGCCATGGGTACAGTGAAGTGTTCCTGTCCAATTCCCCTCAGGGTTAAAGTTTTCCCAGGGATAATACTGTCCGGGGGGACCAAATCAAGTTGCACCAGAGTAACAGCTGCCCCAGTGTCCCGAAGTCCTATGACCGCTTTGTCCCCCACAATAACCGGTTGACGGTTGGCTTTGGGTTTAGCCCCCACCCTCCCAACCAAATACACAGATGAGCCACCTGTTGTGGCTTGGGGAGCAGGGAAGTTCTCAGGACGGTTGGGGCACTCCACCTTGAAATGTCCTGGCTGGTTACAGGCATGGCACCGCCGCACCTCCCCTTTGGGCTTGGGGAAGGTAGCAGGGGCGCCCAGAGTTCTTGGGACAGGGGAAGGACCACCCGGGGCATAGTTTGTCTCACCCGACCTGATGACAGACGGCTGTAGTGAACTCCGGCCTGGCCTCTCCTTCTGACTTGGGGACCTCTGCAGCGTTGCTCCTCCCTTGGTCTCAGACATCCTGGTGGCCGCATAGGAGTCAGCGATCTGCTCCACTTGGTCTGCTGTCTTGGGTTCACGGTCACACACAAGCTGGCGGACATTCTGGACTTGGTTCTGGGAAGAGCTGCTCGTCCTCTTCAGCCGGGCCATCGCCAATTGGTGCTCTCGCTCGGCCTGGCACTCAGCAGCATCTCTCTCTGCTTGTTGAAAATGGCGGATCACCTGTAGGCGAGCATTAGAGTCTTTGGGGCCTAGCTGCTGTAAGGCCAGTTGCAAATAAAAGTCCCATCTCCCCACCTGGCTGGGGTTACTGGCCCCCTCCAGGCATAGTGATTTCTGGTACAGGGCTAGTTGCTGCACCTTCTGGCCTGGCAAGGATCTCTTGTCCTAACACCTCAGGACTTTGCTCCGCCTCCTGCATGGCTATGGTAGCTTCCATATCAGCCAACTCCTGGAGTTCAGCAGAAGCCAATTCCTGCAGACGTTTGGTTATGCTTCTGAGCCCACCGGCCATCCACTGGAAGCCGTTGCCAAATAAAAGATAGGATAGAAAAACAAAGAGAGAGGGAAGGGAACAGCACCGTGCTAAATTTTCACTGTATCTTATAGCCTGCCCTAGTACCGGGCTCGCTTCGTAGGATTTATCCGCAAATCCCCAGCATCTGAGTGATACCACACACACAAACGGTGTCTATCCTCTATCCCACCATGCTGCCACCACTGTGAAGGATCCGGATTTACCAGGGACCGCACCTGGCCTTACCTGCGATCACTTCGATTACCTCACACCCACTTTCCGTGAATGTAGGTCCGGTAGAGGATAATACGCAAGACAAGCCTCCTAAATTTTATAGATTTATTAACCCCTAACTGGGTCGATACTAGACACTCAACACATACATAGAATACATGCAGCGGTTAACAAGCAGATACAAGTGGAAATAGCATAACACGGTACATAAAAATAAAAATGGGGATAAAAGAAAGAAAAGAATATATATTACCAACACCAGCTTGTGCAGGTATCTCTGGCTTCCAATGGGTGCCAGGGCACTTTCTTATGGGACGACCGGCAGCAGAACACCTTAACGAGGTAAAATCGCAGAAGCCCTCTGGAACAAGGTGTTAGTCCATTGCTCTGAGCCCATGTGGTAGGCTCAGAGCAGACTTGGGCAAAGCATGTGTTGCTTACATGCAGGGACACCTCTTTTAGATCCGCAACTGGGCCTCAAGCCTAACTGCTTAGGCCACATGGCCGCCACATGTGGTCACATGTGGCCCACAGCTTGCTTCTAGGAAGCGTGCATCTCCAAATCCACCAGGCAACAGAGACTGGTTCAGCCTGGGCGGAGCCCTTTTGTCTCCCCTGGTCTCCTCCCTGAGTGAGGTCACCAGGGGGAGAAGCCCCGCCCCCTCTCTACATCTCTCAGAATAACTTTTCAGTATAATTCTATGCATGATGTTTATAGGGTCTGGCTGGTAGTATAATGGGGTTCCTGGCGAGATCCCCAATACATAGACTCCAAGTTTGACACTCCAGATCCCTTTGGGTAAGGAGATCAGTGCCTGGACCTCTTCTGGGCTTTGAACTGTAACATGTGTATATTCTGAGCGTGCGCCTTGACCTGACGCATCTGGGGAATTTACCGGATCGACAATAAGATGTTCCCCAGGCCAGATATCGTCATAAAACCATAATTCCCTAGAACTAACAATGGCGTCACTGAGTCTCTCAGTAATATGCGGATCGTTTGCATAAAGCGTCCTGTCTAAATGAACCCCTGCTGGGTTAGTGAGGGTTGTAGTCTTATGCAGATGAAGGCTTTTGACCAAATGGCTGATTGCTTCAGGGACAGGACAATAGACCTGAACTAGAGAGTAGTTTGACCACTTTCCAGGTGCTCTGCTAGGCCTGATTCTAGGCACTAACCCCCGCTGCGCAGTAGTATAGGTTAATAGTGATATCGTAAGACCATACATGCCCCTGATATCATCTCTGATCAGTCTTCTCCTTGTTTGAGATGAAAGTTTAGAGGGACGGCCGGGTCTTGGTAGATTTGCAGTGGTCTGATACTCTTTCCATTTCAATATGATCGCTTGCACAGTGCTCCTTGGGATGTTTAAAGTTTGGAAAATCTTTTTGTATCCATATCCGGCTTTAAACTTCTCCACAACAGTATCACAGACCTGCCTGGTGTGTTCCTTGGTCTTTATGATGCTCTCTGTGCTTTAAACAGAACCCTGAGACTATCACAGAGCAGGTGCATTTATACGGAGACTTGATTACACACAGGTGGTGTAAGGGTCT
Organism: Leptodactylus fallax; assembly: GCA_947044405.1. NCBI lineage: Eukaryota > Metazoa > Chordata > Amphibia > Anura > Leptodactylidae > Leptodactylus > Leptodactylus fallax. The sequence goes on from CAMRHE010000045.1 coordinate 3,426,382, forward strand.
TGCCAAACGTAGCAACCCTGACACTACTGAAGCGGTCTGGGAGGAAGGACAGAGACAAGTGAGCCCTAATCTCACCCCAGCCACTGTCCCTTCCTACTTGTCTCACTGTCCTAATGACAGGAACAACTTGGAGCCGGTCCCTACACTGAATAAGTGACAACACAGAACGAAGACAGAACGCACAAACAACAAAAGAGAGGTCAGGAAGCCAAGGGGTCAGTAACAAACGAGCAAGCAGTACAACGTCAAAATCCAAGAGAATAGTCAGGGGAAAGCCAAAGGGTCAGAGAATCAAGTAGCAAAGTATCAAGGGATATAGTAAGACAGCAGGCAAAACACAAGTGTAATAACCGGCAACCTGTTGAGAAATGACATCCTGTATATAGAAAGTCTGGGACAGCCCCCAGACCTGATAGGTACACAGGCTGTCAATCACACAGGCCAGGAAGAGATTAACTTTATGTAGTCCAGAGAGAAATGTTCAGACACGGGTGGGGCCGGAAATCAATTACACTGACTAGGACCATGTTCAGACTGAGCAGCAAGAAACTTACACAAAGAATCAAACTGAACACGCCTCCTTCGCCACAGCATGCGAGCGGAGGGTGGCGCCGAGACCCGAAACGGCAGAGACGTTACAGTACCCCGTCCTTTATGAGGGGCCACCGGACCCTCACCAGATAAACCAGTTTTAGTAGGATCCAATATTTTCTCTGCCTTTAATTCAGGGTCTTTTTGCACAACCACAGACACTGGTGGGCCAGGCAAACATTTTTTATTCACCTGGCATTTCCCACCTTTTGCAGCCGAGATAGTCTCCTCAGTAACACAATTTAAGGTGTGCAAAACAATACAGTGGGATGAGCACTGATCTCCCCATTTTACCAACTCCCTTTTACCCCAATCAAAAATAGGGTTATGGAGGTTCAACCAGGGGAGCTCCAAAATAATATCGGAAGACAGATGCTCCATAACAAAAAAGCTCATGACCTCTGAATGAGCAGAACCAACTTGCAACGTTATTAAGGGGGTTTTGAATTGGACCTTACCCCTGGCCAGTGGGGCAAAATCCGCTCCAGTAACCGCCAGAGGAGTGTCAAGTGGCAAAAGCTCAATGCCTAAAGCTGAGACAAACGAGAATGTGACAAAGTTTGCCGCAGACCCAGAGTCAACTAAGGCCTGGCCAGAAACAGATCTGTCCCCAGAGGACAGAGACACAGATAACAACATCTTATTGTTACTACTGGCAAATACCTGGTTGCCTGAGTGGTTCTTCTGATTACCACTCAGGCACTGAAGTTTTTCTGATGGTCTGCGAGGTCTGATCGAGCAGTCACTGATAAAATGACCGGAAGCACCACAGTACAGGCAGAGGTTGTTCCTGAGACGATGCTCTCGTCACGTCTTGGCATCCATAATTCCCAGTTGCATAGGTTCCTCACCAGGAGTCATGGGAGAAATAACAGGTTTCTCAGGAGAGAGTGAGGGAGAGACAGAAAACTTGGAAGAAGCAGACCCTATTCTCACTTTAACATTTTCCCGGATCCTACGGTCAATACGGACAGCCAAAGTCATGGCCTGGTCAAGAGTGGGAGGATCTGGGTGACCAACCCAGAGCTCCTTAAGACGGTCACACAGGCCTTGTTTAAAGTGGGCCTTTAGAGCTGACTCACACCAACCTGCAGTCACGCTGCACTTGCGGAATTCTGCGCAATATTCCTCAGCAGAGCGTTTGCCCTGCCACATGGTGAGGAGTTGCGATTCCGCAAGACCAATGTGGTCTGGCTCAGCATATATAGACCCCAAAGACAAAAAAAAATTTTTCAAAGTCAGTCCACTCCTCAGCCCCTGGAGGGAGTTTAAGGGCCCAAGCTTGTGGATCCCCCTGTAGGAGGGATATAACTACTCCAACCATTTGGGCCTGGGATGCATGTGGATTAATCCGAAAATACAGGCGACAGGACTCCCGGAAAGTCTCAAATTTTTCACGATCCCCTGAAAAACGGTCGGGGAGTAGCATCTTAACTCTAAAAGGGGCAGAAACAACTGGAGATGCTGCAGTGGCATCAGTAAGGGTCTGCACCTGTTTAGCAAGCTCATTTACCAGAACTGCCAAACCTTCCAACTTGGCTGCAAGGCCCTGAATAGGATCCATGCTGACCCTATGGGAAGCAATGGCAGAATGTATGGGCCGGTTATTCTGTAAGGGTCTTGCCAAACGTAGCAACCCTGACACTACTTCAGCGGTCTGGGAGGAAGGACAGAGACAAGTGAGCCCTAATCTCACCCCAGCCACTGTCCCTTCCTACTTGTCTCACTGTCCTAATGACAGGAACAACTTGGAGCCGGTCCCTACACTGAATAAGTGACAACACAGAACGAAGACAGAACGCACAAACAACAAAAGAGAGGTCAGGAAGCCAAGGGGTCGGTAACAAACGAGCAAGCAGTACAACGTCAAAATCCAAGAGAATAGTCAGGGGAAAGCCAAAGGGTCAGAGAATCAAGTAGCAAAGTATCAAGGGATATAGTAAGACAGCAGGCAAAACACAAGTGTAATAACCGGCAACCTGTTGAGAAATGACATCCTGTATATAGAAAGTCTGGGACAGCCCCCAGACCTGATAGGTACACAGGCTGTCAATCACACAGGCCAGGAAGAGATTAACTCTATGTAGTCCAGAGAGAAATGTTCAGACACGGGTGGGGCCGGAAATCAATTACACTGACTAGGACCATGTTCAGACTGAGCAGCAAGAAACTTACACAAAGAATCAAACTGAACACGCCTCCTTCGCCACAGCGTGCGAGCGGAGGGTGGCGCCGAGACCCGAAACGGCAGAGACGTTACAGGTGGATTATATTTATCATCATCAGTCATTTAGGACAACATTGGATCATTCAGAGATCCTCACTGAACTTCTGGAGTGAGTTTGCTGCACTGAAAGTAAAGGGGCCGAATAATATTGCACGCCCCACTTTTCAGTTTTTTATTTTTTACAAAAGTTTAAAATAATCAATAAATTTCGTTCCACTTCACAATTGTGTCCCACTTGTTGTTGATTCTTCACCAAAAAATGTAAATTTTATATCTTTATGTTTGAAGGAAAAAATGTGGCAAAAGGTTGAAAAGTTCAAGGGGGCTGAATACTTTCGCAAAGCACTGTACCTTCCAATTTTCAGATGACAGAAAGAGAAACAAAATCTGCAGCATGACTTGGCAAATTTATGTATGATAAGGCATACCTTTAACCTTTCCAGGCCGCCTTTAACCCGCTCAATCCCAAGCAGTTCCTTTGTGTCCCCACACAGTATAATACCCCCTTAGTGGTTCTTTATGAAATCTCCATTGTGGCACCACAGAATATAATGTGGCCCTTGTGGCCCTCACACAATATAATGTCCCCCTTGTGGACCCAACACAGTATAATGGCTCCCTCTTTGGGGCCTCTACATAATATAATGTCGCCTAGTGCCCCCTACAAAGTATAATGGCCTGTCTTTTTGGCACTCACACATCATGGACCCATCCGCGTAACTCCCACACAGTATAATGTCGTCTTCCTTGTCATCCACACACACAGTATATTGCCCCCTACATGTATTATAATGTCCTCCTTGTGGTCCCCACACAGTAAAATTTAACAAAAAGTATAATTACATTTGCTCCCCTGGAGTCCACTCCTTCCAAGATATTGGTTGCTGCAATAGGGGTTGAATGGTGAAGCAGGGACAGCACGGCTGTCTGCTTTATTATTGCAGTCAACTGTATCCCCATCCAGAGCATGCAGATAGAGTTGAAGTTGGTTCATAATTCCCACTACCTGAGGCAGAGGAACAGCACCCCACATCTGCGACTGTCCCACTGAATCAGGGGCATTTGGGAGGTATGCAGAAGGCAGAGATTTTAAAAGCCATGAGAAACTGATAAAATATTATAATATCCTTTACTTGCTGAAACTGAAATATCCTTTAAAACATAGATCTAATTGTAGCATCGACCTGTAAACATAATTAATAAATATCTGCATAAGTTTCTGTCTTTTACTTTTTCCCATTATCAGCATTGTCACTGAATATGTAACTGTTGAGGTCAGTGGGCAAGCCTTCAAAATGGGTTTAAGACAGTTCTAAGTGTGGTAAACTCAGCCAAATGCAAATATACTCTGGGGGATTTGAAGTTCAAGATTGCATTTCAGGTCATGCAGATAAAAATCAGTTTAAAGTTTGCTGAAGTTCTTTTCAATAGCCTCTTTTATAATCACAATTAGATACTAGGCATGTGAATAGACTTGACATGCACACACAGAGGAAACTTCTTGGTGGTACGCACTGTCATAAGTCAATGGATCAGAAAACTTTTGTATGTTATTGCATAAATCAGTGTGTTAGAAAAGCTTGAAATGCTAATCTTTAGTTTGTAAATCTGAGCTCTGCCTTTTGAAAAGTATGGGATAACATGGCTATGGTTACTAACTATCACACAGTAAAAGGATCAACTTCTACCCGTAAAAGAAAGTTGATTAATTTCAAGTGACTATATTGATTTATAGACTTAAAACATGCTATAGGGCAGACTTCTTACTTTAATTAATATTTTTATATAAGTATATAATAAATAATAAATATTTTAATAATGACATCACATTTGCCGCTAGTAACAATTGGGTTTAAGACTTTTATGCATGCATATGATATTTAGCGTGTGTGTGTGTATGTATAAATGTGTGTGTGTGTATGTGTGTGTGTATGTATAAATAGTCATTAAACTTCATAATTCTTATTTTAGAAGTTGATGAACTTACAAGCAAGTCAATTTTCAAGGGGGCCAACAAACTGGGTGTCCTCATTTCTGACCTCAGAGACCGCATCTTTTGACTATCATTGTTGTCATTGTTACGTATAATCTCAAAGAAAAATCATTCCTTCCTCTCCTAGTATGTTGATTGACAGCTTCCTAGCCTTCTGTGCTCTTCTAACACCTCCAAATGATAGAAGACCTTTATTATCTAAGTCTCACAAAAGAATATCTGGATGATCATAATTCCAACTATTGTATGGATTTCACATCTAAAGTTATTTTTATAACCCATATAGACACTTAGGGGTTTATCTCTTATATATATAAAAATGAGTTTCTGTCTGTTCTTCTGCAAGTCTTTCACTCATATTTCAACTGCCATACACACGGTCACATGTCCCTTATCAGCCAATAGAAGCTTACAGGCTCTTACGCTCCTCAGGCACACAACTTTACTCCAAGTTTCCATAGCAACCAAGCTATGACCTGTATTAGGCAATAGCAGTTCGCAGGTCCTTAAATATTCAGTCATATCACGTGTATCAGCCAATATACTGTAAGTTCACATTTAATTTACCAGGTTTCCATAACAACACAGCCATAAATAGACTGTACCTATACTAGATTGCCATACTGGATGTCAAGTGCAAAACTGGCTAATTCTTATGGGGCCACTACACAAACAAAAAATGAAATATACCCGTGCGAAGCAGGGTCGCACCCCCCCCCCCGCACAAACCGCATTCCTGCACACACTATTATGTCCCATAGTGGCCCCTGCACACACTATTATGCCCCATAGTGGCCCCTGCACACACTATTATGCCCCATAGTGTGGCCCCTGCACACACTATTATGCCTCACAGTCGCCCCTTCACATAGTATTATGCCCCATTGTGGACCACCCATGAACAATTATTATACTCTGGGGTCTTTTCAGACCCCAGAGTATAATGATCTGAGACCCAGAGGAGGATACAAACATAAAAAGCAATGTTACTTACCTCTCCCTGGCTCTGGTGCACACCCCGCTACCTCTTCAATGTTGGACCAGATGTCACATGAGCCAGGCATGCGTTGCGATGCAAAATGACTTCAGACTGGCTCATCGACGTCTGGGATGTCACCAAGGAGCCCTGACGCCTGCTGGAGCACAGGAGAGGTAAGTAACATTGTTATTTTATGTTCCCTCACCTCCCCTAGGCCTCCAATCATGAAAAGACCCTAGAGCAGGGGTCGGCAACCCCCGGCACGAGTGCCAAGAGTGGCATGCGAGACTTATTTCCCTGGCACGAGCAGCGGAGTCCTCACCCAGCAGTTTCGGACCAAATACGGCCGAAACGAAACTGCTATTATTATACTGTGGGGTCTCTTCAGACCCCAGAGTATAATAAGCGGAGCCCCCGGGGAGGTGACAAACATAAAAAACAATGTCACTCACCTTCCCTGGATCCGCAGTCGCCCTGTGACGTAAGAGACCGCTGAAGTGACCTCTGAGACCCAATCAGCAGTCGCTGACGTCAGGGAGAAGCGCCCGAAGAGAACAGAGCAGCTGCGGAGCGCAGGAAAAAGTGAGTAACATTGTTTTTTATGTTTGTCACCTCTCTTGGCCCTCTGCTTATTATACTCTGGGGTCTGAAGAGAATTGGAATTGGAATATTATAAAAGTTAGAATATTATACCATGTGCAGGGGCCACTATGGAGGATAATACTGTGTCCTGGGGCCACTATGGTACATAATACCGTGTGCCACTATAGAGCATAATACCGTGCGCAGGGGCCACTATGGGGAATAATACTGTGTGCAGGGGCCACTATGGAGGATAATACTGTGTGCAGGGGCCACTATGGAGGATAATACTGTGTGCAGGGGCCGCTATGGAGGATAATACTGTGTGCAGGGGCTGCTATGGGGCATAATACCGTGTGCAGGGGCCGCTATGTGACATAATACTGTGTGCAGGGGCTGCTATGTGACATAATACCGTGTGCAGGGGTCATCAGACTTACAATTATTGACCGGCACTCCGAGTGCCTCAACTCTGATTTTTTTAATCGAAATCGGCACGCCGAACAAAAAAGGTTGCCTACCCCTGCCCTAGAGTATAATGATAGCAGTGTTTGTGGGGTTCGTGGGCTGCGGATTTACTTACCGATCCCAGCTCCTGCTCACAGCCACCTCCGCAGAAGGTGAAACGCAGGCGGCCGTGAGCAGGAGCAAGGATCTGCAAGTAAATTGGGCCCGTAACCTGCTGGTGTTACACTCTCTGCTCTAGATAACTGCCCCTAACTGAAGACAAAGTGGCAGATGTCACTCACAAAATGGCGGGCAGATCTGGGTGGCAGTTAGGGAGCAGAGAGTGATGCAGGAGAATAAACACCCCTAACGCCCTTTTCAGCTAATTTGCAAAGAATAAAACACTGATTTTCATGAAAATGGAGCTGCAGTGCAGAATAACAAAGGTATCTTTGGAAAGTGTAGAAGCCCTACAAGGTACTGTTATTAGTTTGATAGAAATTTTCCTTCTGACAAACTCCCTTTAATATTTGGTTGTTATTTGCACATCCTCCTAATGTTTAATTGTGAAGTAAGTATTTCTGCTGAGTTTTTCAGACGTGGTCTAACATAATTCAGAGTAAATGAAATATAATAATTGTATTCAAATATAAGTGATAATAATAATAATAGTAATAATAATATTAATAATAATAATAATAATAATAATAAATCTTTAAACAACACTATTATCCCATGTAGATATGCAACATAGCAAGGCCACATGCTGGGAAAGACTTAAAAGTGTGAGTTAGGTAAGGTTTAAAATGATTAGCTATGAGTTGTGAATTAATATCCGCCTTCCCTGTCAGGCTTTGCTCACTGTTGTAACATACTCCATGCTGACAAGGTTCATGTCAGACAGAGCCCCCTGTCACTTGCTCTATTCATTATATGCTTTGCTCTGAGAGCTGTCACCACCCCCTGGCAAGAGCTCTTCAGCGCAGACAACACTCATACCAGCCCTGGCAGCAGGGTGGAGACACATTAAGAATACAACTAAAATTTACAGTCTTTTTCTTTCTCGCCATCACATTAAATAAATAGATGTCTGGTTTCAACAGGTATCTTCATCTATGCTTTATTATACAGAGTTCTTACCATATACTAATACAGGCAATGTTAAGAGTTGTTTCTAAATAACAATGATATTTATTTATTTATTTATTTATTTATTTATTTAACGTTACAACAGAGGCAACAATTGCTTGCCACATAAAATATACACTTGTAATGTGTGCTATATAAGTATAGAGGTTTAAGAGTTGGAACAAATATCGACATCCAACAACAACAGTCTGCTACTTTTCTAAATGTGTTGATCCAGAAGAGGGTAAAATAACAAATTTGGGGAAAGAAACTTTTGTTTTATTAGAAAATTTGTTTTATTACTCTATTATATGACTGAAACAAAACTGAATAGATGTGTACAAAGAGCTAATAAATAACACAACTAAATCCCTTTATATAACAATTTATTAGCAGTACAATATTATGATTAAAAACACTTAAGAAGAAAAAACGGCTACATGTACTATACAGGAGTCACCTTCATGATACAGGGTTTCCCCTTCTACAAGCCTGTAAGTGGTGTGCTGGTACAATTGTCTATGACCAAATCCCTAGTACAAATGTGGATAACCATACTTCTATAATATAAAAATACACAACTAACTCACTTGATATAACAATTTATTAGAGGTACCATATTATGATTAAAACACTTAAAAAGAAAAAAACTGTGGTGTGCTGGTACAATTGTCTATGACCAAATTCTAGTACAAATGTGGCTAACCATACTTCTATAATATAAAAATACACAACTAAATCACTTTATATAACAATTTATTAGAGGTACCATATTAAACTTTCATCTCAAACAAGGAAAAGACTGATCAGAGATGCAGCCAAGAGGCCCATGATCACTCTGGATGAACTGCAGAGATCTAGCAGCAAAATCTACAATGGAATGGTTCACAAATAAACGTATCCAAGTGTTAGAATGGCCAAGTCAAAGTCCAGACCTGAATCCAATCGAGAATCTGTGGAAAGAGCTGAAAACTGCTGTTCACAAACGCTCTCCATCCAACCTCACTGAGCTCGAGCTGTTTTCCAAGGAAGAATGGGCAAGAATTTCAGTCTCTCGATGTGCAAAACTGATAGAGACATACCCCAAGTGACTTGCAGCTGTAATCGCAGCAAAAGGTGGCGCTACAAAGTATTAACTTAAGGGGGCCAAATAATTTGGCACACCCTACTTTTCAGTTTTTTATTTTTTACAAAAGTTTAAAATATCCAATAAATTTCGTTCCACTTCACGATTGTGTCCCACTTGTTGTTGATTCTTCACCAAAAAATTTAAATTTTATATCTTTATGTTTGAAGCCTGAAATGTGGCAAAAGGTTGAAAAGTTCAAGGGGCTGAATACTTTCGCAAGGCACTGTACAACAGTTGTGTCTTATGTTCCCAAAAAAAATAATCAGGTAATTCTAATGAGCACAATGCACCATGACAATGCAATAAGTAATTGAGAAGACAAAAAGCTGGACATGATATTAGATTATAATGCCACAAAAAGGGCAGTTGATACACTAGATCAAGCAATATCAACATACACATGCAAACGCAAAACTAATCGTTGGCCAATGATAATGTTTTACAACATTCTGGATGTTTCGGCAAACAATGCATTTGTTTTATGGAGAGAAATTGACCCCAATTGGAACAGAAATAAGCTGCATAAAAGAAGAATGTTTAATGAAGAATTAGGAAAATCCCATTTGTTTATGATCAACCATGTTCACATACAGTTTAATAATGAAATAGGTATTCAAAAAAAACACTTACAGTAGCTAAAATCAACATTTTAATAGGTCGGGTCATATTGACCCAAAAAAGTACAAGTGTATAGTAAATGCGAACAGTACAGCAGGGTTAAGGTCTACAGGTTGTGGCTTGAGAGGTGTCTAAGACTCTTGGATAGATCAGAATATCATAAAGGATATACTTAAAAAGGATATATTTAAAGACTGTATTTATAATATGCTACAAAATGACAAAAGCGTTACAACAGCCAAACAGCATTACCAGGTTACCATAGTTGCCAGTACCAGTATTAAATGCAGTTTTCCACTTCTTAAATCGAATTAAATGATATTTTCTCTGAGATCTAGCTAGTTGAAAAAACAAGCCTGCTTAGTACAGTAAAAAAAAGGCTACAAAATGAAAGGTAGTGCTTTTTACAGTAATCATATTCAAACCATGATTGTATATACATAGCCCCAAGAAATCATCTTTCTTCTTTACAAAGAAGTCTGGAACTAGATAGCATATTACTGAGCTCTTGAAAGACTCTATGGAAGGAGAGGGCGAGGAAAAAAATGATGGAATCATCTCTTTCTCTTAGGGGAGCAACAAAGGCTAAAGCATCTCCAGGCAGCAAGGAGAATATGCAGGCCCACAGAGATGCATTATTGGAAACTGGATGACTGAGTAACTTTTTATATTATGTTCAATGGTATTGAGAATTTTTGATAATAAGAATTCGTTTAGTTTGTGCATATTATCCAACTGATCACAGTGGCCTGTGGGGTTTTGTCTTCCTATGGATGAAATAGCTAGGTCTGAAAGAGGATAAACATGATGGCCATTTTAAACTTATGAATAAAAGCTGCTGTTCACTTTGGGAAATACCTACCAGGATTCCGCTGCACAATCAGTTTCTGCATCAGATTTTCTGATGAAACCTTTGAAACCGAAAACCAGAAGTGGACTAAAAAAAGAGGAATATCACCTGTCACATGCTGCTCTATGCTGTTTCATAACTCCCATAAGAGGTGAATGAGCGCTATGGATACAATGTAGTGCTGTTTCTGTAATTGTGGAGCTATGGAAACAGTCCAGTTCAGCTTTGTTATGCTGTTTCCATAGTTTGTGCCAGCCCCGTTTTAAAAGCACAGTGCACGACTATGTCTGGCGCTTCAACTGAAATGAATGGAGCACACCTGACCATTGCTCCATTCACAACGGGGGAGGGGAAGGGGGGTTACTCCCTCACTCTCCTGATCAGTAGTTGACCAGTGAACTGAAGTAACCCTGGACCACATGAGGTAAATCAGTAAGGTAAGTATAATTTTTTTGTTTATTTAAATTTACTAGGTTTGGGACACATGGGATGAGTTCACAGCAGGTTATCTGCGGCAGAATTGCTAATGGCTAATTTGCTGCGATATACAGTAGTGGTGTAGTGGATGGGATTTAAAGAAATCCTGTTCATACACTGTAGAAAAAAACTGCAATGCAAAGTGTAGTACTTACCCTTAATATGATTTTTTGTTTTGCAGGTTCTCAGGATCATTTGGACCACTTCAGATTCTTTGGATTCCATTGATGATCGCCACTTTTATTTTCTTAAATAAAAAATATTTTCTTAAGGACAGATTTGTGGGGTAGTTCTTATTGAAATAAAAAAAAAAGTTTGTTGAAAAATGGGGGTCCCACGTTTAAAACAACACAGTTTTTGGTCCTTTCCAGTCTGATAATACCAGCCTGTGGCCACCCTAGTGCCCGACCTTACCATCAGATGGTTGGATACTGGCTCTTCCCGGCACCCCTAATGGCGGTTGGTATTGGGGTAATAGTGGGGGGTTAGTGATAGCCTTTTTACTGGCTAATACTAAGTCCCATCTTATTTAAGGGTCGCTGTCAAACAGATGACTGTCTATTACTAAGGCAGTAAAGTTAAAAAAAAACACACAAAATATTTTTTTTTTAACTCCTCCTCCACATATCCTTCTTTGACCATTTCATTAAAAAAGTGAATGGGAGTTACACAAACAGTGTAGAAATGTGAGCTACAATGTTTACATAACTCCAAATCACCTCTATAGGATGTACAGAAACTGCTTAGCTCAGTGACCTCTGCTATTTTAACTAGGCCCACTCCTGGTGAAAGACTGATTTTAGCTAACATTGGGAGGAATGGCATTTGGGTGATTAGTACTACTTTTTTGTAGACCATTTTGGTGAAAACTAATGGTAAAAACTGATGACAACTAATGACATCTGGAAACAACTAATGCATTTTTGCAGTAGTTTGGGTATCAGTTGTAATGATTTGATGCAACTGATATATGTGAAAACACCCTTAGGCTTCGTTCACATTTGCATTGGAGTCTCCGTAAGAGACTCCGTCGCAGATTCTGCAGAAAATTGGTGGAGAGAAATGTCTGCATGGAGACTTCCCCATTATAGTCTATGGGGTCTGCAGGTAATTGCTATACGAATGACGGAGAGCATGGCGCAAGTGTAAACCCAGCCTTTCAGACACAGGGATCAAGCTTCATGTCTGGATTTTCTAGGCTAAGGGGTTATTATTTCTGTTTGTTTTATTATTGCATATTATTAATTATTATTAGGATTTTTTTTTTATTATTGTTATTAAAGAAATGCAAAAACACACAAATATATATATATATAATCGCACATGTGTGATATAGGTATTTTTGTGGCAGTGGACCAGAGCGTAAGTTTACGCTTTGCTAAAACTTAGTTAATTGTCTTTTTATGTATTAATATGGTGTTGTGATATGGGGGGGATTTTTAGTGAGAAGAGTTATTAGAAAAGTGGTGTGAATGGCTGGACTAGTTGTTTATTTGTTCATAGTGGGGTTTTATTTGTAACCATGTGATGATTGTACTTTGGATTTATACGTATATGTTTTTTATACACTTCTATTCATGTTGTTTCATATTGTTTTATGGTGTATTGTTATGTTTTTATGTTTCATTTCTATAATAAAAGAGATATAGACACAGCGTAGAGATGCACTGCTCATCTGCATTCGTAAGCTTTGCCCTGATGGTCGGGTTTTGCGAGCAATTATTCAGTTCAGCAGTCATTTGCCGAGATGGGAATAACCTTTTTATGGTGGTGATGCACAATGAGCTGCCGGTGCCTTTACTTCTCTTTAAGTGAAACACTGATTTATTTCAGCTGAATTAAATTTCTGGCCACGCAGTAATCAAACACCGATAAAAAATTGAAACACATGCGTGACCTCAAAAAACACAGGCATTAACACTTGTAAAAATACAGATGTGTAATAGCACCCTAAGGCTACATTCAGATGGCCGAGGTGCAAAACATCCATAAAAAACGTCCATTTTTCATGGCCGTCTTGCAGCTGATAGGCACCAATTTTACCCAATCCCCCATACATTTGAGCGCATGAAGGGATCTGGGAAAATGGACAAAAATAGGACAATAATAATAATAATAATAACTTTATTTATATAGCGCCAACATATTCTGTAGCACTTTACAAATCAAAGGAACCATGAACAGACAATATGAGACATTACAATGTGACAAAGAAATAAACATATCAAACAATAGGAGTGAGGGCCCTGCTCGCAAGAGTTTACATTCTATGAGACAAAATATAGCCCCCATTTACTTACATTGAATTTAATGCTGCTATGTGACGTCCATTAAAATTAAGTAATTGCACACTATCCATTTAAATGAATGGGTTTTCTGTCTAATGCAGGGGAGTCAAGTTCTCCATTTTGACCAAGAGATAAAGCTTCTGCACATAGGATCCCACTCTATTAAAAGGGTTATATAGGTTCTAAAAAAAACTGATAGCTTTTCCATAGTATAAGCCATCAGTGTCAGATTGGTTGAGATCCCATGCCGATCAGTTGAACCAGGGCCCTCTATATCATTCATTGTTTACCAGCACAGCTCTGTACTTACTAGTAGCTGTGCCTGGTATAAAAGCTCAGAGCCTCTCAGTCCCATTCAAGTGAACTGACTGAAGTGTCATTCCAGGCACAGCTGCTACATAAAGTATGGAGCTGAGCCCACTAAACAATGAAGAGGACATGGCACTCAAGGCAGAGGTGTCAAGAGAGAGAGAGAGAGAGAGTCCCATCTTTCTGATATTGATGGTCTATCCTAAGGAAAGGTAGGAGTTTTTTTTTATATATAACTTGATCAAATACTAACACTGCATTCCTCCACCACACACTTTAAGTGGGAAGTCTTCCTCTTCTTCTCAGTTTTATGATACAAATCCTTGTGCCTCTACATTGGTCAGACATACAAACCCTGCCACCCTAAACAAAAGACTGGCATGCTCCTGACTGCAAATATATATACAGTACAGACCAAAAGTTTGGACACACATTCTCATTCCAAGAGTTTTCTGTATTTTCATGACTATAAAAATTGTAGATTCACACTGAAGGCATCAAAACTATGAATTAACACATGTGGAATTATATACTTAACAAAAAAGTGTGAAACAACTGAAAATATGTCTTATATTCTAGGTTCTTCAAAGTAGCCACCTTTTGCTTTGATTACTGCTTTGCACACTCTTGGCATTCTCTTGATGAGCTTCAAGAAGTAGTCACCTGAAATGGTTTTCACTTCACAGGTGTGCCCTGTCAGGTTTAATAAGTGGGATTTCTTGCCTTATAAATGGGGTTGGGACCATCAGTTGTGGTGTTCAGAAGTCAGGTGGATACACAGCTGATAGTCCTACTGAATGGAGTGTTAGAATTTGTATTATGGCAAGAAAAAAGCAGCTAAGTAAAGAAAAATGAGTGGCCATCATTACTTTAAGAAATGAAGGTCAGTCAGTCCGAAAAATTGGGAAAACTTTGAAAGTGTCCCCAAGTGCAGTGGCCAAAACCATCAAGCGCTACAAAGAAACTGGCTCACATGAGGACCGCCCCAGGAAAGGAAGCCAAGAGTCACCTCTGCTGCGGAGGATAAGTTCATCCGAGTCACCAGCCTCAGAAATCGCAGGTTAACAGCAGCTCAGATTAGAGACCAGGTCAATGCCACACAGAGTTCTAGCAGCAGACACATCTCTACAACAACTGTTAAGAGGAGACTGTGTGCAGCAGGCCTTCATGGTAAAATAGCTTCTAGAAAACCACTGCTAAGGACAGGCAACAAGCAGAAGAGACTTGTTTGGACTAAAGAACACAAGGAATGGACATTAGACCTGTGGAAATCTGTGCTTTGGTGTGATGAGTCCAAATTTGAGATCTTTGGTTCCAACCACCGTGTCTTTGTGCGACGCAGAAAAGGTGAACGAATGGACTCTACATGCCTGGTTCCCACCGTGAAGCATGGAGGAGGAGGTGTGATGGTATGGGGGTGCTTTGCTGGTGACACTGTTGGGGATTTATTCAAAATTGAAGGAATACTGAACCAGCATGGTTACCATAGCATCTTGCAGCGGCATGCTATTCCATCCGGTTTGCGTTTAGTTGGACCATCATTTATTTTTCAACAGGACAATGACCCCAAACACACCTCCAGACTGTGTAAGGGCTATTTGACCAAGAAGGAGAGTGATGGGGTGCTACGCCAGATGACCTGGCCTCCACAGTCACCAGACCTGAACCCAATCGAGATGGTTTGGGGTGAGCAGGACCGCAGAGTGAAGGCAAAAGGGCCAACAAGTGCTAAGCATCTCTGAGAACTCCTTCAAGACTGTTGGAAGACCATTTCAGGTGACTACCTCTTGAAGCTCATCAAGAGAATGCCAAGAGTGTGCAAAGCAGTAATCAAAGCAAAAGGTGGCTACTTTGAAGAACCTAGAATATAAGACATATTTTCAGTTGTTTCACACTTTTTTGTTAAGTATATAATTCCACATGTGTTAATTCATAGTTGTGATGCCTTTAGTGTGAATCTACAATTTTTATAGTCATGAAAATACAGAAAACTCTTGGAATGAGAAGGTGTGTCCAAACTTTTGGTCTGTACTGTATATATATATATATATATATATATATATATATATATATATTGTAAGTATGTGAGCCAGAGGGCGCTGTTGAGCGACCCAGGCCAGGCCAGAAAAGGCTCTCAGCCACGCCTTTGGGTGGTGGCATGTAACTCCAGAGGGGCTGGAGCATCTTGCAGGAAGCAGGAAATGGTAGTGGACCAGCTAGGACAGAGAGAGAAGCTCTGTCCCAGAAGGGCTGGCGTCCACAGGGGACTGTTGCTAGAGCTGAGCAACAGTCAGGACAGTTAGGGGCTCAAGGAGTGAGTTAGGACCCTAACTGTGGCCTAGGTTTTTTGTTGTTTTGCTGTGTTGCAGTTAAGCTAAATAAAGCCACTTTTATTTTACGCTTGGACCGTCTGAAAGCTATCTTTCCGGCGCCCAGTACCACGAACCACCGCTGTCCGGACCAGGAGTCTGCCTTTAACTTAAGGTTCTCTCTTTCTGATACCAAAAGTTGCCATTTCCAATGAGATATTTCATTCTCATACATGAACCTGATGGTTTTATTCTCTTCTTGAAGCTGCTGCACCATAACATTATCATCTTTGGCACTTTGCACTCCATTATGAGATACACACTCAGCAGGGACATATTCCATCATAGAACAGAGGTGCTTTAGAAAAATTGAGTCACCATCATGCAACCCTTTATCTTTACTTGCACTCCACCTGATCTGCTCCGGGTTTTGTGTCTCTCTGCATTCAGACTGCTGCACTAATAAACCTGTGCATAACTTCTCTGCTTTTCTACAAGCTGAAATTCTCTTTTTCTTGCCCATGGTTTACTAACAAGATTACACAATATTCCACAGCAACCTTGGGTTCAACCGGCAGCAACTTTTTGCTATCTTCTGCAGTCACCTGTATTCACACAGTTAACTTATGTGGCACTACAACAACCAGCATTTTCTTCTGTCTTCCACAGAAAACACCAATATGGCACCATAGCCTTTCACATACACTTGTTTATGTATCCATCTTCTATACACATTGCATACTTTCTTGCCATCAGCAACCACTTCCCAGACTTCTGTGCCACAGTATACACAAAGTCCATTCCCTGGATTCCTCTTCCAGAGTTTTACTTTCACCAGGTTTTACAAACACCTTGCTATGTTGCAATTCACTCACCCCCTCCTGGGTTTCTTTAGTTGAAATCACAGATTTCTTCCAGCTGTAGGCCACAATGCACACTTAGCAGTACTGCAATCACAAACTACTTGTCTTCCAGGACTTGCGTGGATCTCTTTATGCGCGCGTTCTCCGCCATATGTGACAGCTTGGGGAATTAAACTCAAAATGGCGGCAGACTCCTGGTCTGGACAGCGGTGGTTCGTGGTACTGGGCGCCGGAAAGATAGCTTTCATACGGTCCAAGCGTAAAATAAAAGTGGCTTTATTCAGCTTAACTGCAATACAGCAAAACAACAAAAAACCTAGACCACAGTTAGGGTCCTAACTCACTCCTTGAGCCCCTAACTGTCCTGACTGTTGCTCAGCTCTAGCAACAGTCCCCTATGGACGCCAGCCCTCTGGGACAGAGCCTATCTCTCTGTCCTAGCTGGTCCACCCCTGTGGACGCCAGCCCTTCTGGGACAGAGCTTCTCTCTCTGTCCTAGCTGGTCCACTACCATTTCCTGCTTCCTGCAGGATGCTCCAGCCCCTCTGGAGTTACGTACCACCACCCAAAGGCGTGGCTGAGAGCCTTTTCTGGCCTGGCCTGGGTCGCTCAATAGCGCCCTCTGGCTCACATACTTACAATATATATTTATTTATATAATTGGGACACAAGCCTTAATAATTGAATTTAAGTGTTTCTTTCAGTTCTATTTCCACAGATATATAAAATCCAGCACCTAGCCATGCAGTTTGCTTTTACAAACATTTGTGAATGAATGGCTTGCTTTACAGAGCTCACTGCATTCGAGTATGGTACTGTAGCAGGATACCACTATTGCAGCAAGACAGTTTGTGAAGTTTCTTCCCACAAAGATATTCCGCTGTTACTGTGAGTTACAGAATGAGGTCGCCAAGTGCTGAACATAAAAGTTGACAACTCTTCACTGACTCAATAACTGTAGAGATCCAAACCTCCTTTGGCATCATCAGCACAGAAACTGTGTGCCAGGAGCTTCTTGCCTCTTGCACCATGGTGGCACTATATAACATCCTTACCGGCAGCATAATAACTAACGGGGGGATATATACACTGATGACCTTTCAGTACAATCCTATTGAGAAAGATTGATAGGCAGATAGAATGCTAAATAGGCACAATAATATGATAAACTTAGAACAAACTTAAAATATGTTAACAACTAGAGAAAGAACCTGGGGTTACCCAGGTATAAAGTGTAGGTGCAAAGGATCCCACCAAAGTGAGGAAGATGATCTGGCAGCTATCACTAGAGATGAGCAAAGTATTCAAAAATTCGATTTGGCAACTTCGCCGAATTTCGCAATATGATTCCATTCAATCCGAATTAATTTGCGGCGAATAAACAGCTATTTCCTGTCTGCAGAAAGCTGTGGTGGGCGGCAAAATGGCGGAAGCCCTTGGATGCCGCGGTCAAGTCTTTCTCTCTCTCTTTCCAGCACGGACAACTTTTATTCATGTGGAAGGATCTGCTAACAAGCAAGGACACGCCTACACAATCACATCATTAGAGAATATCTTGTGACCGTCTGATGTCACAAAGGTCCTTACTAAATATTCGTTACCGCGAAGCATCAGGAAAACCGGATTCCATGTGAATCGAATATTTCCTGAAATTTGGATCGAATTCCACTTCTGCAGCTTCGATTCGCTCATCTCTAGCTATCACCCCTCTTCAAGAAATATGACTGAAAACATTAATATGTGCTGAAAAAGCATAAGATGTAATGGGAAATGATTCATGGAAAGTGGTGTTAAACTAAAATGAGACAGTTGCTCGTAGCAACCAATCAGGTGTCAGTTGTCATCTGTCCAAAACCCCTTTCAAAATGAAAGGGCTAATCTGATTGATTGGTATAGATAACTGCTCCGCTGTACCTTCCCATGTAAGGTTAAGTTCACAACTTGCTACTGGCAGATTTAAAAGATAGAAAATTGAAAACTGGAGACCAAGGCCGATTTTCTACTGGTATAATAGAATCTCTCTCTCTCTCTCTCTCTCTCTCTCTCTCTCTCTCTCTCTCTCTCTCTCTCTATATATATATATATATATATATATATAGAGCGAGAGAGAGAGAGAGTAACAACTTTCTTCTATGCACACATTGCAATATAAGGGCAAACTTTAAAATCCAATACACCAGTTTAAACATTTATACAGTAGTTTTAAATGCTTTACGTTCAGCAAGTAAGTATACTGGTAAGAATGCTGTTTGAGAACGTATAAATAAATAAAAATTCAATAAGTCTGCACAGAGAAGAATTTTTAGCCAGCCAACAAGGTAAAATAATATTGTTTAATTCTTATGACCGAAAAAGATGTCAGTTGTGGTTTACATTTCACAGCCAGTAATTTTATTTTCCTGTTTGCGGCTGAGAGATTTTCACAAATAGACACAACACATAATAAGAGAGTCCATGTAACAGCAAAAAGTAGCAGGTTTATTGGGATGAAAGAGGAATAATAAATGTAAGAGACCTCACATACAACCATAATATAATAAATTAGGAGGATTAATGGAATTGCAGACTACAGTAACCTGCACGGGTAGACTGCCTGTTTTATGGAGCTTGATAATACACTTTATCAGTGGCTCCATGGGAATTCCCACAATATATTAACTGTGGTGCAACAATAAAGCACGCACAGTAAGAGGCATGTCTCTTTTGACACACATTCTCTTCCCACACTGACTTTACCAAGGAAACTATACTGCAGCAGTTTAATTAAAGTGCAGCGCAATGAATTAGTCCAGGCCCCAGGCCCCTGACAGAGAGGAGCCTGGCAGTACCACAGGAGCTTGTTCCTTGCTGACACCAATGACAACAGAAAAACTGGGGAAAATACAAGCAGCTATAAAAGTGACAGTGTCGCTTCACAAGTCTTCACTTGTCAATCAAATGTTGTGCCAAGAGTGTAAAATCCTGCTAGGTTCTTTCATAAGAGATACAAGGGTTGTCCTATAGCTGATATCCAACATCAGCTGACCATCTCCTGTATATTCAGTATAAAGGCTCAAACTTTAAATTGGAAAAATTTGGAGGGAAAAAATACATAAAACGAATAAAATAAAATGTAGCCAGGGAGCTTAACATGGACAATACATTATTTCCCCTGAGTCACAGTTAGGCAGTAATTTAATGGACGGTCAATGCAATTCTGACTGCTCCATTTTTATTGATATTTTATTTTAACTTGCCGTCTTTTATTGATTTTATAAGTTAGTTTAACATTATGAAACATCTAGTGTTTTTTAAACATCTGATCCATTATTTTTAAATAATTTAGAATTTAATTTGGAAACTCTTATATAACCCATTATGTGCTTAGAAATAACGAAAACTATAATGATAGAAATGGTTATCAGAAGAATTCCAATGATGAAGTTTTATTTAAATGCCAGACATGATGGTTAGTGACTGGTGGGCAGTGTCGCCATACCAGTCATGGCAGCGACTGATGATCTCCTCAGGTGTCATGTAAAGCATCTGACCCTGCCCTATCATCACTTGATCTCTGCAATGCAAATGCTCATTTGTCATTGTCTTACATAGACAAGACTCAGGTGGCATAGAATAGAGCACCACTGTCTCTCATAATGAACGGTGTAATTACAAAAATTCCTACTGCCCATCCCCGTTCCCAGAGAAACCATACTGAAAACTGTAATCAGACATGTGAAATATATTAATGCAAAGAAATCATGTAAAAAATAAAATGGAAGAGAAAAAAGTAAATATGTGTAACAAATCATTTTATATTTTGTATTATGTATAAGGGAGGTGAAATAATGTTGAAATTATCATTTGTGAAATGTCATGGCTAACTGAACTGAAAGCAGAATACTATTTTAGATTTATTTTAGAATTTTAGCCTGTAAAAGAAACTGATAGAAACATATCAACATATCAGTTTTTTGTTGCATCCATCAAAAAACTGATTTCCTGTCTGAGATAAAGTTGTGGTGTGAAAGCAGTCTTGGTTTAATTTTGTCTATAGGGGTTAGCAGTGCAATAACGATCGTGGTTGCAGAGAGTGTGACCGGGCCCGGGGCCCGCGGCCAGCTGGAAATGGCCGGGGCCCCAGACCACCATGATAGTGGTCGGCGAAAGCCTTGTTCCCCGACCGCTATACATATTGTTAATGGAAAGGGGCCTGACCGTGCCCCTTTCCATTAAATGTCAGCCCAGGGAAGGTGTATAAAAATAAAAAAAATACTTACTCACCTGTCCTGAGCTGAGCATTTGCTCCGGGGCTGTTCCTGCGGTAGATGCTAATTCCTAGTGGGCTAAAGGACCTTTGATGATGTCATGACCATGTGAACAGACTCTTGTGTAGGCAGAGCTATTCTGGATTTAACGGGACAGTGTAGTGTTACACAGGAAGCTGCTGGGGACAGAGACTGATGTAAGGAGGAGAGAAGAGAACATGTGTGAGCAAGAGGGGGACATAGGGGTGCAGGCTGCGTGTGAGCAAGAGGGGGGAATGGGGTGCAGGCTGCGTGTGAGCAAGAGGGGGTAATGGGGGTGCAGGCTGCGTGTGAGCAAGAGGGGGGAATGGGGGTGTAGGCTGTGTGTGAGCAAGAGGGGGGAATGGGGGTGCAGGCTTCATATAAGAAAGAGGGGGGAATGGGGGTGCAGGCTTAGTGTGAGCAAGAGGGGGGAATGGGGGTGCAGGCTGTGTGTGAGCATGAGGGTGACGTGGGAGTGCAGGTTGTGTGTGGGCAAGAGGGGTGTATGGGGGTGTATGCTGTGTGTGAGCAAGAGGGGGAATGGGGGGTTCAGGCTCTGGGGGGTGGGCACTATAAGCACATAATACTGTGTGGGGGCCACTGGTGAGCACATAATACTGTGTGGGGGCCACTGTGAGCATATAATTCTGTGTGGGGGCCACTGTGGAGCATATAATACTGTGTGGGGGCCACTGGTGAGCACATAATAGTGTGCGGGGGCCACTGTGGAGCGTATAATACTGTGTGGGGGCCACAGTGGAGCACGTAATACTAATTGGGGGCCCCTGTGGTGCACATAATACTGTTTTGGGGCCACTATGGAATACATAATACTGTTTATGGGCCACTGTGGAGCATGTAATATTGTTTGGGGGCCACTATGGAGCACATAATACTGTTTGGGGGCCACTGTGGAGCACGTAATACTGTGTGGGGTCCATTGCGGAGCATGTAATACTGTCCCAGTATTGTTTACATGCCAGGAGCTGCCCTGCTCGCTCACCATATTCTTGATAACTGCAGTTGTGGGTATTAAAGCTGTACCCCCTTCAAGTTTCTGAGATATCACTTCAGCGACCGTAACCGCCACTATCAAGAATTCGCTCTAGGAATGGGGTAGGGGGCCCCGGACAAAAGTTTGCACCCTGGCCCACAAGACTTTAGTTACGCCACTGGAGGTGAGATTATAAAAAACAAAATGGTAACCAATGCTGTCCTCTGAAAAACCTATCCTATAATGTAACCAGGACAGATTCTCTGTTGGGGGGGGATGGTCTGGGCAGGGCTTAATATGTTTTTTTTTTCTGTTCAGGCTGTGTTCAGCAACACGTCGTCTCCTTTCGGCTGCTCCACAATTATCTACCGATACTGCAGCCGCAGTCAGTGCTTCAGGAATCCTGTTATGGTTCACATGTAGCAATTTGCACTTATTTTGACATAGAATCCATCTCAAATTCCGAATGAAATCAACCCCCCATTCATTTCAATGGGAAGCACTAGCAGATTTTTTCTACTAGCTGATTTTTTTCAGCTATCGGAAAAATAAGCATCCTGCTCATTCTTCAGGTAGATTCCGCCAGAGAAATCCCATACCTTTTCGGTCGGTGCGGAATTTGATAGGGAATTGGACACATAATTTGACGCAGAATGAAACTAGTGAAATTTGTGCTTGCCAAATAAAGGCAAAATACAGTGGCACTCCAAATTCTAGTTCAAATTCAGTGTCAAAATATTTGTTAGTTTTATCAAGCAGACAAATTCCTGAAGCAGACATTTGGCAAATTCAGTACCAAATTTCTATGTGTGAGCTAACCTCTTAGGCTGCTACAAAGTTTGAACTGAAACAATGTTAGGCTTCTAAAATTAACTGTATCAACTAAATGTCATATAAACAGCATTGATTCATCCTTAGAGTAGTATCAAGTGCTCTTGATGTGGTTTTGACACAGATTTAAGAAGTGCTCTGATATGCTTGATGCCACACAAAAATGATGGTACAGTATATGCAGATTCCAAACGTGGCAGAACAACATGAAGGAATCCATGTGGTTTATGAGCCTTTGGTTAAGAAAAGCCTAAGAAGAAAGTGTTGATTGTGAAAGACTCACAAAGGAAAAAGGGGACCATATAGGGTCAAATTAAATTCCAGTTGGAGAGTCAGTCACAGATGTTTAAAAGTCTTTATTGTGATTAAAGTCAAGTAAAAGGTTTTTATTTGAATTGACTTTAATCTTAATAAAGACTTTTAAATGTCTTTGACTCTCCAACTGGAAGTTATTTTGACCCTAACATCACCTTGAGGAAGCGCAGAGGTATATGGTCCCCTTTCTCCTATGTAAAACTTTCACACTTAACACTTCAGATTGAACTATCCTTGGCCATTTTACTGCTCCAAAGGTTGGACTACAAACCCTGCAGCAAATCAACATCTCTATTCAAGGTGCATCAGTTGTTGTGTCTCACATAACAACCTAAGGGACAGTCCGAGCCACATCATAGAGGGGAAATTTCTGTATGCACATTTAGTCGAATTTTAGTAAGGCTCTGCACTAGACCTTTGTTGCATTTTTCTTTATCAGCCACTCTGTTCTTAGGAAGAAAGTGACAATGTATGTAAGTAGTAGTAAGTAGTAGTAGTAAGACTCTCAAAGACACCAGTCAAAGAGATAGGCCATAAAGAACTGATCGGTGACACCAGTCAAAAGCATAGGCCATAAATAACTGATTAGTGAGGGCCTGACATTCAGCACCCACAGGATCAGTCATTTGGGGTTTCTTCTTATACCCATGCTATACACAGCACAGAGCTAGAAGATGGCTCCACACCCTGTATAGTAGCCGAACGCTGTTAATGTAGCTCAGCTCCCATTGACATGCATAGGAGCAGAGCTGCTGTCATCTGCTTCCAGCTTTGTACACTGCATAATATGGAATTGGTTGTCAGCATGTTATCAATCAGATAAGGATAGGCCATAAAAAACCCTGGACAACACTTTGAAGTTTTAGTTTAGTTCTGTAATATCTGTATGTCAAACACTATTCCAGCTGACAGCTATTTCTCCCAACCCCTGCATAAACATGCACACTTAGCTGTGACTGAGCGTACATGCTTTTTGAATGTTAACAGAGGGAGTATGTCACTGCCCGGCACCTCTGGTGGTAACTTACCTCCTCTGAGAACTAGTAGTATAATGTTTTACCATGTTAGCCATAGAAAGTAGTGGAAGAGTGAAGAAATCAGGCGATACCTTTTAGAGGCTAACTGAGCATATTTGATAAGTAAGCTTTCGAGAGTGCTAGCTCTCTTCTTCAGACATGGTATAATACTAGAAAGTGAAAATTCACACTATTTATACATACACAAGACATGGATCTTCTAAAGGATCTTGGAATAACAAAATGCAATATACATAGAGAAGTTATTTACAACAGGTCAGGAAATAAACAGTCTAAAATTTGTGGTGCGGGACAGAGGGATCTGTTATCTATCTGTAATCAGGTGGTGATTTGTGACCCTCACAGGTCATACATAGTGTGACATAAAGCTGGCATGAATATTAAGTCCAAATCACAGGTCATACATAGTGTTACACAAAGCTGGCATGAATATTAAGTCCAAATTGCAGAGTTTGAAATTTCTGCATTAACTTGTACTCCCATTCTTTCCTCTCATTCTGCGTCTTAAAATGTCCCATTAAAACCACAACCAGCAGATCTTCAATAGAGTGATCTTCTCTGGAGAAATGTGCGGCCACTGGGAGAACTGTTCTGCTGTTATTAATGTTGAATCTGTGTGAGTTCATGCGCTGACTAAGTCTCTGCCCTGTTTCCCCCACATAGAGACCTGTGGTGGGACATTGCACACACATTATGAGATACACCACATTGGAAAACCTGCAGGAAAATGTCCCCCTAATTCTGTGCACCTGTTGTGACTGTGGGATAGGTACACTGTCAGCGGTGTGGATGTGCTTGCAGGTCATGCACCTGTTTTGCAGGCAAGGTGAGGTGCCATTTTCAGTTGGGGCCTTCAGGGCACTCCGGACAATAATACGCCTCAGGTTTGGTGGTTGTCGAAAGGAAAGGAGAGGGGGATTGGAAATATGTCCTTGAGTCTGTTGTCCCTATGTAGCACAGGTTGGAGCTCCTTGGCAATATTTTGTAGGATCTCCAGCTGTGGGTTGTAGGTGACAACTAGGGGCACTCGGGCTTCTTTCCGGGTCTCTTTATATGTAAGCAGACTGTCTCTATTAATGGCTGCCGCTTTGTTTAATTGGTTGTCCGTCACTTTTGGTTTGTATCCCAATTGGAGAAATTTTGTCCTCAAATCCTGGAGGTGCTTGTCCAGGTCTGCTTTGTCGGAGCAAATGCGATTGTATCGTATAGCCTGGCTGCAAATAATAGATTGTCTTGGGGTGGAAGCTGTCATTTCTTAGGTAGGCCGTTCTGTCTGTGTGTTTGTGGTATATTGATGTGAGTAGCCAGTGGACTTTGATGTATATTGTGGTGTCCAGAAAGTGGATTTCACTCTCTGAATAGCTAAGTTTAACACTAGAAGTCCCAGAGAGGGGTCATTTAACATTTCTACCTTTGGAACCCAGAGACGGGTCCAATGACCTGAAGGATTTAAACAAACAACCTATAATCACCGCTTTTGTTCTGTAATTAAGGCCATTACTGTCACACCACAGGATTTACAATAGGCTGCTGTGGGGGGCGTGTGTGTGTGTGTGTGTGTGTGTGTGTGTGTGTGTGTGTGTGTGTGTGTGTGTGTGTGAGTGGCATCTTTCTTGTGTGACTCACTCAGTAACTGCGATTTTTTTGCGATTTTTTTTTTTTTCTGCACCCATTGACTTGAATCTAAATATACAAAAATGTAAATATACAAAAGAACAACTGTTATTTGTTTCCATGTTTTTTATTTTTGTTATGAAAATAATAAAAAAAATACAAGGAATAAAACAATTCCACACATATTTACAATAGGCTGCTGTGGGGGGCTGCGTGTGTGTGTGTGTGTGTGTGAGTGTGTGTATGTGAGTGGCATGTCCTTCTTGTGTGACTCACTCAGTAACTGCGATTTTTTTGCGATTTTTTTTTTTCTGCACCCATTGACTTGAATCTAAATATACAAAAATGTAAATATACAAAAGAACAACTGTTATTTGTTTCCATGCTTTTTATTTTTGTTATGAAAATAATAAAAAAAATACAAGGAATAAAACAATTCCACACATATTTACAATAGGCTGCTGTGGGGGCTGCGTGTGTGTGTGTGAGTGGCATGTCCTTCTTGTGTGACTAGCATTTCAGCACTTACTCAGCAGTCTGTCTGCACTGTCGGAACATACCTGGCACTGCCTGGGTATGTCCCTGGTACATTTGCCACACGTGTATTTGTAGCAGTCAACACATCTCTCAGTTGCACAATTGTTCGTGCATCGATGGTTGACCTGACACTTCGCCCTTTTGCCAGGGCTGGGTGTGGAAGGTTGTTGCCGAAGGAGTTTCTCCTTGCATGCCTTCTTTTCAGTCACATGAGAGCCACCTAACTCTTTTGCAAGCTCAACCAGGAAGTCCACCCGTCTCTCCTGCACCCCAGTGCATGCCTGATAAATAACATGAGCATTCAGTGCTGCCATGTCAATCATGTTGTAGAACACGGCGAATGGCCATCTCCGTGTTCCTGCACGCACGCTGTACTCCCGCACCATTTGGTCCATTACATCCACACCGCACTTTGTGTGGTTGTATTGTGTGACCGTGTTTGGCTTCCTTTTGTTGGTATCCTCAGTCTCAACCACGCTGTGCATGCTGCTGAGAATGTAGACGGCCTTCTTTCGTTTGGGTGCATACACTGTCAGTGTGGCACCAGTGGTTGAAAACACCTGAGTGGTGAATTCAGTGCGGTCCATCTGTCTAGCGGATTGAGGAATTTCCCGGCGACTCTTGTTGACTGTGCCGAGGATAGTGGTTTTCTGGATAAGCAGTCGTTGTGCAAGTGACAATGATGTAAAGAAATTGTCCGTGGTTACAGTTCTGCCCTTGTCCATGAATGGTTCCATCAGCCTCATCACTACAGTTTCGGACAGTCTCTCCCTGCTGGGACGACTGAGGTCCTTGCCAAGATATGAGAGGACATTACAGATGTACTTTGATTTCAAGTCGCAAGCCACCCAAAACTTGATGCCAAACTTGTCTGGTTTTGTTGCAATGTATTGCAGAAAACAGCAGCGAGTCTTTGACGGGAAAAGCTGTTCATCAATAGTGATGTGTCGACCAGGGTTGTAGGATGCGATGCAGTTGGTGACAAACGATCTCCACACATCGGAGATTGCAGCAAACTTATCGGTCTCCACTCGCTCACTGCGTGTGAACATGTCATCAAAGCGTAGGTGTTGCATGATGTCTTGGAAGCGGTTTCGAGTCATAGTTGCAATGATCCTTGTGTTTGCTAGGTTTGCTGACCAGCTGTCATGTAGTGATGGAACCTTGGTCACCCCCCGCAAGATAATGACTGAAATAAATGCCATTAGTTCCGGGAGACCCATGAACCAATCCACCTGCTCCGTGTGACGTGCATGTTGAGTAGTCCATTCTTGAATGCTACGAAGCATGTCAAGAGTTATAAAACAGAGGAAGCTCTGAAGGCGACTCCGGACACTTCGTCTGGCCTTAGCACTTGGCTCTCCATCTGTAGGGTACGGTTCTATTGGGGTGAAATGGAGACGTTTCCCCACTTCTACTTCACGCCACACTGTGCCATCTTTTGCGGTCTCTGTCGGCTCACTCGCCAACCGAGCTCTCTTTTTTGGTAGAGGAGGAGTCTCCTCATCTGCAAGATAAATAATTTCAAATTAACATTTTGTTTTGGTTCTAAATAAAAAAGATAGTCAGGAAATAAAAATCGGTAATTTGAAAAAAATCTAACCTGAAGACAGCTCAGAGTCCGAATCCAGTTGAAGGACTATGTCTTCTCCATCTGAGTCAGAAGGGTTGGTGTTGCTCAGGATCAGTTCCAATGCCTGTTGAATGGCGTGCCTTCTCTGCATTTTGTTTCTTGTGAACAAAATAGGTGAAGCAGTCCCTTCACATCCCCCACAACACAAAAGGCTGCATGCAAATTTGCTAAGGTGTTAGCAACCTTATGCATATTCCCAGCACAACAATGCAGCTGGGGGATGGGCAGACACACTCAAGAGCATCTTACATTCTTTTGTTTACACTCTCTTACAAGACCTGAGGTGGATCAACACAATTGCCCCCTGCAGATTCCTCAGACAATGGCCACATTTACAAATGAAAGGATGCTAATTGGAGCCATCAGAGTTGTCTGTTTGGACTAAGGGTCATTTGACCCTCTTTCAGGACTTCAAGGGGGAGCTCGAAATTTCTGGGACTTCTAGTGTTAAGGTTGATGGTAGGGTGAAAGTCATTGAAGTCATTATGGAATTGAAGTAGGGCCTCCTCACCTGCAGTCCAGATGACAAGGATATCATCGATATAACGAAGGTAAATCATAGCTTTGGTGGTACATGTTGATAAATATGCTCCTTCCAGTTCTGCCATAAAGAGATTTGCATACTGGGGTGCACATCTGGTCCCCATTGAAGTTCCCATTCGCTGTAGATATAGATCCTCTCCAAAAGTAAAATAGTTGTGGCTAAGGATGAATTGTATGAGTTGCGTTACTGGTTCTGTTGGGAGGTTTTGTTTCTCCAGGTGTACCCAACATGCTGCAACTCCATCCTTGTGGGGAATGTTGGTATACAGGGATTCCACATCCATGGTGGCTAAAATGGTACCTTCAGGTAGTGGGCCCAGGGCATTCAGTTTGTTAAGAAGATCAGTGGTGTCCTGGATGTAGCTTGGAGTATCCCTGACAAGGGGTTTTAGGAGATTTTCCACCCAACCCGAGATGTTTTCCGTCAGTGTCCCAATGCCAGAAATGATAGCCCTCCCAGGGTTGTCTGCTTACATATAAAGAGACCCAGAAAGAAGCCCGAGTGCCCCTAGTTGTCACCTACAACCCACAGCTGGAGATCATACGAAGGATTGCCAAGGAGCTCCAACCTGTGCTACATAGGGACAACAGACTCAAGGACATATTTCCAGTCCCCCCTCTCCTTTCCTTTCGACAACCACTAAACCTGAGGCGTATTATTGTCCGGAGTGCCCTGAAGGCCCCAACTGAAAATGGCACCTCACCTTGCCTTCAAAACAGGTGCATGACCTGCAAGCACATCCACACCACTGACAGTGTACCTATCCCACAGTCACAACAGGTGCACAAAATTAGGGGGACATTTTCCTGCAGGTATTCCAATGTGGTGTATCTCATAATGTGTGTACAATGTCCCACCACAGGCCTCTATGTGGGGGAAACAGGGCAGAGACTTAGTCAGCGCATGAACTCACACAGATTCAACATTAATAACAGCAGAACAGATCTCCCAGTGGCCGCACATTTCTCCAGAGAAGATCACTCTATTGAAGATCTGCTGGTTGTGGTTTTAATGGGACATTTTAAGACGCAGAATGAGAGGAAAGAATGGGAGTACAAGTTAATGCAAAAATTTAAAACTCTGCAATTTGGACTTAATATTCAAGCCAGCTTCATGTCACACTATGTATGACCTGTGAGGGTCACAAATCACCACCTGATTACAGATAGATAACAGATCCCTCTGTCCCGCACCACAAATTTTAGACTGTTTATTTCCTGACCTGTTGTAAATAACATCTCTACGTATATTGTATTTTGTTATTCCAAGATCCTTTTGAAGATCCATGTCTTGTGTATGTATAAATAGTGTGAATTTTCACTTTCTAGTATTACACCATGTCTGAAGAAGAGAGCTAGCACTCTCGAAAGCTTACTTATCAAATATACTCAGTTAGCCTCTAAAAGGTATCGCCTGATTTTTTCACTCTTCTACTCTGAGAACTAGAGCATTGAAGGGTGAAATTCAACATAACTACTTTATTCCCTCAACATCATCTGTGAATGGGTTCAAACAACTATGCTTTAATATTTATGAGAACTTAATTTCTTTCTTGGCTATTTTTCTCTTTTTTTTAGACCTTTATTAGCTATTCATCTGAAATATTTTATTAATTTTTGAAGAGAATAAAAAGGTGAACTATTTGTGGTCAATTTTTTTTTTTTAAATATCACATTTGGAACTTGCACCCTTCCATATTGCCGCAGCAAAGGACCACGTTAATGATCTCATTGGTAGATTCTCTTTATGTAATTATTCAAAACCCAGCTTTATGTCTGAATAATGAACCAATGAAGAACTATTTTATTTTGTCGTCTGCTATTCATTTTCTCCTACCAGTGACTCTTGGCAATTGCTACCTTTTAAAACTCCCTTAGAGAATAATTCCCACCATAAATAATACATCATCCTTACAACAGTTATTAATTTGAGTGTAACTATAGGAGTCAAATGCTTTCTTGGTACCTGAGATTGTGAGTACTGGCTCCACTCCCACTGTCCAGGATCCCTGCTGAGGATCCTGACACCACAGAGACAATATTTCTCATGATAAACATTTCTCTGAGCCTCTGTAAATAGTGAACCATGCATCAAATTGACTAATTATAAACGCCAGACACTCTGCATTAGGGACTGTCCTGTCTTGTCTTTTTAACCCATTCTTTAACTGCAGAGCTTACAAAGCAATGATCTAGGCTCTGCTGTGAGATCTTTTGAGGTATAAAGTGTAAAGATTATGACCTTTCAAAAAAAAGAAGTAAAAGACATCAGGTAGATTAAGCAGAGCCTTGCAGTTATAGGTATATAAAATCTTACAACATTTAAACCTTCTAAATCCAAGAAAGAGTTGAAAAATATTGTGGATAAAACAAACAGTCTCAGTATATTTATTGCAATGCTCCTCTACTAACATCCTTATCACTATTTTTAAAGGTTACCTGAATTTTCATGAAAAGCTGGGCAGTCTGTTCTATGACTGTATAAGCCTTCATGCATAAAGTCATATCAGGTTTATACACATTTTACATTTCTCGCTCATGCAGGTGGCAGTCTGCCCCCCTTCCCTATCCATTACTGATACTGTTACACTATTCTGTCAGGAGTAACTATACAATAGGAAACAAATAGCTGAGAAAAACCCAAGTGACCATAATATAAGAAATCCAGGAACTCTGGACTGTAAATACAGGGAAAATACAGGCAGCCAAGCAGCTAAAACACAAGAAAAAAATAATCTATATGAGTCAGGAAAGCTGCTTGCAGGCATCCCGCAGTGGACCCAACCCATTAGGCCTTAGCCTAAAGCAGGAATAGAGAGAGCCTAAAGCAGACCATGTACATAAGACAGTTATTAATTTCTCCAGAGGTCTCAAACATGTGGTCCGCGAGTCACATGCAGCCCCTGGGTGTGATGTAGCCAATTTTCCATGGTTCTGCTGATCTGGTTGTTAAAAATGCAGGGATAAAAAGTTCTGTAACATGCAGAGAAAGAACAGGAAGCCATGGGCGTCCTGCCCTACCATTTTCCTACTTGTAGGCCGCAGGCCTTGATTTATCCAATGATTTGGAAGAATCACTGCTCCACCCACTTTCCAGAAAATGCTAGATTGAAGAAGTGCGATAACTCGGCAATGAAATTATTGAAAATTGCCATAAAATACCTAATGCACAATTATAGTAGGGCATACAAATACACAATATACACAGTGAAATACATAGTGGGGGAATAGTATACGTTGTTGTCCCTGATTTTCCATCATGTATTAGCCAATGGGAGATACAGTATTGCATCTAATATTAACCCTTTCTTGACCCCTATTCAGCCAGCTACAGAATTCAGGCTCTATTTGCAGCTACAATTATCCTTTGTGTCCTGTATATGCATTCTGGAAATACTTGTACATAGTTTTGTTTCACTGTATAGGCTGTAGTGATAGTAAAGCCTGTACAATGTATATGTGTGTGTGTGTGTGTGTGTGTGTGTATACCTAGGATAAATGTACTGAAAGATAAACTATAATTCCACATTCTTTAAAAATCCCAAAACAGGAAATTACTGAAGAACTTTAAAAAAAAAAACAACAGTGGCTCCGACCCTTATTCACTGTTTTGTGTTTTTGCATTTATTTCATGTATTCTTCAATTGTTCGACCCTAGTCTCTGTTTAATTGTCCTCAGTACCCAGATAAATTCGCTAAATCAGTGAGCACCGGGACTATCTCTACTACATACATATAATTACTCCAACTTCATATTTTTCTATTATTCCATTGCTGTATTATTTGATGTCAAAGTTGTCCAGATGGTGCAATTGGTAATCTGTTTCAGAGAGATCACCAATGTCTGGCTACCAATAATTGTATACGAATAGGAAATGTCAGGTGATTAAACACCTGATATAGAGGACTACACTTACTGGATGAGATCTATACACAGGTGAGGAGTTCTTCAAGAGTTTATAGATTTACCTGGTTGATATACTTACCTGATATGGATGTACAGTGCTGGCCAAAAGTATTGGCACCCCTGCAATTCTGTCAGATAATACTCAATTTCTTCCAGAAAATGATTGCAATCACAAATGCTTTGGTAATAATATCTTCATTTATTTTGCTTGCAATGAAAAAACACAAAAGAGAATGAAAAAAAAAGTCAAATCATTGATCATTTTACACAAAACTCCAAAAATGGGCCGGACAAAAGTATTGGCACCCTCAGCCTAATACTTGGTAGCACAACCTTTAGACAAAATAGCTGCGAACAACCGCTTCCGGTAACCATCAATGAGTTTCTTACAATGCTCTGCTGGAATTTTAGACCATTCTTCTTTGGCAAATTTCTCCAGGTCCCTGAGATTTGAAGGGTGCCTTCTCCAAACTGCCATTTTGAGATCTCTCCACAGGTATTCTATGGGATTCAGGTCTGGACTCATTGCTGGCCACTTTAGAAGTCTCCAGTGCTTTCTCTCAAACCATTTTCTAGTGCTTTTTGAAGTGTGTTTTGGGTCATTGTCCTGCTGGAAGACCCATGACCTCT
This sequence comes from Leptodactylus fallax, assembly GCA_947044405.1. NCBI lineage: Eukaryota > Metazoa > Chordata > Amphibia > Anura > Leptodactylidae > Leptodactylus > Leptodactylus fallax. The sequence goes on from CAMRHE010000045.1 coordinate 3,459,481, forward strand.
GAGGGAGACCCAGCTTTCTCACACTGGGCTCTACATTATGCTGCAAAATTTGTTGGTAGTCTTCAGACTTCATAATGCCATGCACACGGTCAAGCAGTCCAGTGCCAGAGGCAGCAAAGCAACCCCAAAACATCAGGGAACCTCCGCCATGTTTGACTGTAGGGAATGTGTTCTTTTCTTTGAAGGCCTCTTTTTTTTTCCTGTAAACTCTATGTTGATGCCTTTTCCCAAAAAGCTCTACTTTTGTCTCATCTGACCAGAGAATATTCTTCCAAAAAGTTTTTGGCTTTCTCAGGTAAGTTTTGGCAAACTCCAGCCTGGCTTTTTTATGTCTCTGGGTCAGAAGTGGGGTCTTCCTGGGTATCCTACCATAGAGTCCCTTTTCATTCAGACGCCGACGGATAGTACGGGTTGACACTGTTGTACCCTCGGACTGCAGGGCAGCTAGAACTTGTTTGGATGTTAGTCGAGGTTCTTTAGCCACCATCCGCACAATCTTTCGTTGAAATTTCTCGTCAATTTTTCTTTTCCGTCCACATCTAGGGAGGTTAGCCACAGTGCCATGGGCTTTAAACTTCTTTTTTTTATATAACTGTAATTTTATTGAAAAATTTTTCATTAACAAGGAATAAAGAAAAAACAAAAAAGCAATAATAATCAAACAAACAGGAAGCATTGAGGTAAATAGAGGCTATCTGCCTCCGCCCCCTTAAGCAATATGCATTTAAATTAAGCAGTGAACAAGGGAGGGGGGAATGGAGGGGTTAAGAAGACAAGGGTAGGACCAAAGGGAAGGAGAGGACTAGAGATCAGAGACCCTGTAATGTACAATACATGTCCCAGGGTGCCCAAATAGCCCCAAAGGCTTCCCGTGAATTATGTAGGCCAGCAGTCAGGTATTCAAGACTCCTCACATCCTTCATTCTAGCCACAAGCTCAAGACTAGATGGGGGACTCACCTTCTTCCAGTTTCTAGCTATGAGAGTTTTAGCTGCAGTACAAAGATGCAAGAAAAGCCTGGATGACTTATTGCTCAGGTGTCTGGGGGGAAGGTTCAGGAGATAAAGAAGAGGGTCAAGAGGAACCTCTTGCAAAAAGAGAGCAGTCGTCAGAGTCCTGACCTCCCTCCAAAAACCGAGGATGAGAGGGCACGTCCAAAAGATATGGTGCAGGGTACCCACCGCAGCTCCACAGCGCCAGCACCATGGGGGAACTAATGGGTTTAAAGTATGAAGGAGAGCCGGAGTATGATACCAATGCATCAACAGCTTATACTGCGTTTCCCTAAACGTAATGCACTGAGATGATTTCTGGGCCCGAGACCATACAATCCGCCACTGTTCCTGGGAGATGGGTTTACCCACCGCCTCCTCCCATTTAAGCATATAGCGATGATTAACAGGAGAGCCTGTAGTTTGTGAGTTAAGAAGTTGGTAAATAGAGGATATAAAGCCCCTAGTGGACGTGCCTGCACGGCAAATCTTTTCAAAAGCGGTGGGGAGTGACACCTTAAGAGACCCATAGAGGGAGCGGACAAAGTGAACCACCTGCAAGTAATGGAACCATTCAGTACTTGGCAGGTTTTGATTAGCTGTAAGATAAGCAAAGGACCTGAGTTCCAAGGTTCCAGGGTCAACCATATCAGCAATCCGGTAAAGGCCAGCTTCAGACCACACTTTAGTCATGGCAGAAGTCAGGCTCTCTGGGAGAAGGGGGTTGTATAGTATGGAGACCATAGATGAGCGCGGGGACATCAGGGAGAATCTAGCACAACAGGTAGACCAGATAGATCTAGTAAACCGAATGGGGCCCAACAGGTATGAGGCAGGGGGGGGGGGGGGGGAGCTGACCCACAGAAGCGCGTTAGGATGCATGGGTGCCAGCCATAGCTTCTCTATCTGCACCCATCTGGTGTATGCTGGCATAGCCGCCCAGAATGGGATATGGCGTAAGTGGGCCGCCCAGTAATAATGTAACAGATGTGGGACAGCCATACCCCCAGACCCCCTATCCGCCAGCATAACAGATCTAGGTATTCGGTGTCGTTTTGCTTTCCAGATAAACTGGAAGATAGCTTTCTGTAGGTTCCGTAATTCTCCCCGAGGTATCGCGACTGGGAGCGTCTCGAAAAAATACAGTAGCTTCGGGAGGAGAGTCATCTTGACCGCAGCAATTCTCCCCAAAAGGGAGATAGGCAAGGGTTGCCATTTGTCCAATAGGGCTCTTAGCTCACAAAACAACCGCGGGTAGTTTGCCGAGTAGAGGGTCGCATAGGAAGTGGATATATGGACTCCCAGGTAGCGGATAGAGGACTCCCGCCACTGGAAATCGTAATTACTGCGGAGGAGAAGGAGAAGGTCCCGTGGGATGTTAAGTGGGAGTGCCTCAGTCTTCGCGGGGTTCACCTTATACCCTGAGAGATCACCATAGGTCTCTAGCGAGCGCAGCAAGTTTGGAAGGGTAGTATGAGGGGAGGTGAGAGTGAGGAGTACATCGTCCGCAAAGAGAGATATCTTAAATTCCTTATCTTGGACCATGATGCCCTTGATATTAGGGTCTCGCCTAATCTTGGCCGCTAGCGGTTCAATGCAGAGGGCAAATATGATGGGTGACAGGGGGCAACCCTGCCTAGTGCCATTTCGAATAGGGAAGAAGGGCGAAGATGCATGGGGAAGCTTAATTGCTGCTGAGGGTAAGGAGTAAAGGGCCTGGATAGCTGTGAGAAACGGTCCCGTAAGCCCGAACGCCTTAAGCGTAGTATGCATAAACGACCAATTTATGCGGTCAAAAGCCTTTTCAGTGTCCAGGCTCAAGAGAAGGGCCGGGGTAGAATAATGATTGGCCACCTCCACCAAATCCACAGTCCTCCTGGTGTTGTCACCACCCTGACGACAGGGGATGAATCCCACCTGGTCCTTATGGACAAGCAGAGGGAGCCAAGCATTCAGTCTGTTGGCTAAGAGTTTGGTGAAAAGTTTCAGGTCCGTGTTCAGCAAAGCAATCGGTCGGTAGTTAGCACAATCCTGCAAGTCCTTACCCGGTTTAGGGACCAATGTGAGTAGTGAAGAGAGCATAGTCGGGGGTATAGGGGAACCTGAAAGGAAGGAATTGAAGAGGGACAATAGATGAGCAGAGAGTTCACCCTGGAAAACCTTATAATAATTGTAAGTGAACCCATCTGGGCCTGGGGCTTTCCCATTTGGGAGGTCCCTCAGGACCCCTTCTAGTTCCTCCCTGGTGATGGGGGTGTTCAGGGAGGTTAGGGCCTCAGGAGGAAGGCGTGGGAGACAACAATCCTTTAAATAGTCTTCCAGTAGTGTTGAGTCATCCCCAGGGAGTAGTGCTCGTGGGGGGGGGTAAGTCATACAGCTTAGAGTAGTAAGAGTGGAACGCCAGCGCCACAGCATCAGGGTGATGTTGAAGAGTACCCGCGGGGTCACGGACAGAGTGTGGTGTGGAAGAGGCCCGATGATCCCTGAGGGTTCCTGCCAGGAGGGTATGAGATTTATTACCTCGTTCAAAAAACCGCTGACGGGTATAAAGGAGAAGTCGTTCCACATGGCGGGTCTCCAAATCACGGAGGTCCGCCCGGGCCAGGACCAAACGGCGAAGAACCCCCAGGGATGGATGCGCTGCCAAAGTCGTCGTAAGGGACCGAATACGGGCTTGGAGGAGCTGTTCCTGGGCCTGTCTGTCCCTTTTAAGCCTAGAAGCCAATGCGATACAGCATCCTCTCATGACCGCCTTATGGGCTTCCCAGAGAATGGCAAGAGAGTCTACCGAGCCTAAGTTGTCCCTAAAATAATCTATCAAGTGTGTGCGCAGGGTCTCGAGGGAGGTCGGCGAATTGAGCAGTGTTTCGTTAAGACGCCAATGACATTGGCGAGTAGGCACTGGAGTCGTAGATAAGGTAACCACGACTGGGGCATGATCAGACCAGGTGAGAGGGCCAATGTTCGTGTCCCTAAGCAAACGAAGAGCGGGAGCATTTCCAAAGAAGTAGTCAATGCGGGTGTGAGTGTTATGAGGGTGAGAAAAGAAGGTGTAGGAGCGCGCCGTAGGATTGTCCACTCGCCAAAGGTCATACAAAGAGTGGGCGCGGATCAGCCTGCGGAACTCCCTTGCAAGTTGGGCCAACCTATGGGGGGTTGGGCCCTGGGGTAACGCCAGACGATCCGCCCGTTCAGAGAAGACCATGTTAAAGTCTCCCCCCACCAGCCAAGCTGATGGTGGGAGAGCGCGCAGACGGGAGAATACCCGGCGCAAGAACGGGATCTGTGCTGAATTGGGGGCATAGACATTGCATAAAACAATCGGGGCACCATAAAGGAGCCCCTCCAAGATAACAAACCGGCCACCTGGGTCTATGTGGGAAGTCGTCACTGTAATTGGGCAGGATCGAGAAAGAAGGATAGCCACCCCAGCTCTGCGTCGATTGTGGAAGGCTGAAAAAGCTACGGGAAAATAATGCTTAGCGAAGGCAAAAGTACCAGCGCGGTCAAAATGAGTCTCCTGAAGAAACGCCACATCCGCTCGTAAGGAGCGGAGTTCTCTAAGGACATGGCGCCTTTTAATGTTGGAACCCAGGCCCTTGACATTAATTGTCACGCACCTAACCATTGGGACCCAGGATTGGAGGACAGTGGCGGATTGCAATAAGCTCACCCATCTCACATGACGCTGGCAAGTTTCCCTCGGAGAGGCAAAAGGGCAATCCACAAACAGGAACCCAAAGTCGAGGCAGGGTCTCTAGATCAGGGAGGGGGGGGGAAAGAGAGGGAGGGAGGGAGGCAAAAGACATCATAAATGACAAAGTAAAAATAAAAACAGTTAAACAATACTTTGTGGGCGAGGCTAAGTCACTCGCCTGGGGACCAATGAGGGCAGCCAGAGGTCCAATCAGGATCAATGGCCGCACAGTCCAAGTATCCCCTTAGGGGGGAGAGCGTGGACAGGAGGTCGGAGGGGGAGGCGGTGGATCCCCAACCACCAGTAAAAAGAAGGAAGGAAGGGGAGTCACCGGAACCCCACCCCCGCCCCCACTCCGCTAAAACAATCCAATAATAAGCATAATAGATGAGACCCGTAGACCTAAAAAAGAAAAAAAGAGAAGCAAACATAACATTAAGGCATGCAGATTCCAAAGCACCACCGAGAAAAGGGAGAACGTCTCAAGGGGGGGCAGCCTCCTCAGGGATCAGTCTCCAGCCGGGGCCTCCGAGTGGTCACCACCGCGGAGGATGCATGACGTCGTCTGGGCTCCAATCGTTGCCAAACCGGTGGTGGGGGAGGGGGTGGAGAGAATAGCTCCCAGTCTGTTAAATCCGGCAGGGGAACATCCAATAGGTCACAGAAGAGAGGCAAATCCGCAAAGGAGCGAAGCGTAGCGGAGCAACCATCCCTACGAGCAATGAGAGCAAACGGAAATCCCCACCGGTAAGGAATTTGGTGCTCCTGAAGAATCTGGAGGAGGGGTCGGAGATGGCGGCGTTTCTGGAGGGTGATTAGCGACAGATCCTGATAGAATTGTAGTGGAGCTCCCTGAAACTTGAAGTCTTTGAGTTTGCGCACTTTGCTCATTATAGCCTCTTTAAGGGTGAAGTCGTGGAGGCAGCAGATGACATCACGGGGTGTGGCGGAAGATCCTCTGGGTCGAAGGGCTCGATGTGCCCTATCAAACTTAATTTTGTGGGACGGGGGCTCCTGCAGTATAGTGTTGAAGACAGCCTCCAGCAGAACAGGCAGATCCTCAGATTGGTCAGCCTCTGGGAGTCCCTTGATGCGTATATTGTTGCGCCGGCCCCTGTTGTCAAGATCCTCCAAGTGGCGTTGCATGTCCCGTATAGCTGAACCCTGTTCAGTGGTAGTATCATGCAGTGAGGCAACATAGTCCCTGGTAGTGTCATGGTCATTCTCCAGCGTGTCCATTCGGTTAGCAATGGAGTGTAAATCAGTGCGGAGGGTAGCAATTTCAGATCGGAAGGATGCTGTGATTTCCGCAACCATACTTTTAAGGTCTTGTTTAGTAGGAAGTTGAGGAAGAAGGTCCGCCATGGATGATGGTGCTGAAGATGGGCCTGGAATGCAGCTCTGGGGGTACAGGACTGGAGGGGGGGAGCCATAATCCTTGGGAGTGTGGGGCGGAGGAGCCCCCTACGCCAGCGCCTTCCACCGCGCCATCCCTCCCTGAGCTATGGAGGGGAGGGGCGATGGGGGAAGATAGTAGATGGGGGGCCACAGAGACCAGCTCTGTGGCCACAGGCTGCAACTCATCAGCGGTGTAGGAGGGAGCAGAGCCACTGACCTCAGAACTCCTTGAGAAGCTGGAAACATCCGGGGTCCTCTCATGCCGCTCTGCCAGGAGTGCTGGTGAAGCAGAATGTAGTTGCTGGGACATCCCAGGGTGAGGAGACTGTGGGAGCACTCGTGCTGGGGAAACTCTGGGTTGCCCAGGCGCCGACAGGGATCTCTGTTGAAGCGGCGCTCCGCTGGCTGACAGGGGGAGCGCGGGAGGAGAGAAGCTGCACTGCGACCCCTGTGCCTGGAGAGCGGAGGAAATCCAAGATGGCCGCCCCGCAGCAGCCTGGCCCGGTAGAGAAGGCCGCTGGGCCAGAAAGGCGTCCAGGGTGGCCCCCCTAGACCTCTCCACGGGCGCTGGGGTGCCCGGGGCCACCTTCCTCGGTAAGCGCTTGCCCATACTGCGCCTGCTGAGGGGTCCACGGGTCTCAGTAGCGAGCGGAGGAGCGGAGAAGGACCTGCGCGCGTGCTACTCCATGCGCGTCCAGGCCACGCCCCCGGCTTTAAACTTCTTGATGACACTGCGCACGGTAGACACAGGAACATTCAGGTCTTTGGAGATGGACTTGTAGCCTTGAGATTGCTCATGCTTCCTCACAATTTTGCTTCTCAAGTCCTCAGACAGTTCTTTTGTCTTCTTTCTTTTCTCCATGCTCAATGTGGTACACACAAGGACACAGGACAGAGGTTGAGTCAACTTTAATCCATTTCAACTGGCTGCAAGTGTGATTTAGTTATTGCCACCACCTGTTATGTGCCACAGGTAAGTAACAGGTGCTGTTAATTACACAAATTAGAGAAGCATCACATGATTTTTCAAAGGGTGCCAATACTTTTGTCCACCATCTTTTTTATGTTTGGTGTGGAATTATATCCAATTTGGCTTTTTGACAATTCTTTTTGTGGTTTTCCATTGAAGAAAAATTAAATGAAGATATTATTACCAAAGCATTTGTGATTGCAATCATTTTCTGGAAGAAATTGAATATTATCTGACAGAATTGCAGGGGTGCCAATACTTTTGGCCAGCACTCTGTAATTTAAAATGAATTATGATATTTTATTCACTTAGTGTTGTAATGTTCACACCGGAGCTTTTTTTTTTAAGGTGGTTTGGAAAAAGCTCTGTTGGGAGCAGAAACACTGGGTGAATAAAATATTATTTTTAAATTGCAGCGTACTGCTTCTTTTGCATGGTTAAGCTTTAATTGGGACCATTGAGTCAAGGCCATGTGTGACATTTACCTTGTTGGATATAGTTGTGCTGCTGTTTTCTTGTCATGTCATATACACTGATGAGCAAAAGGGTAACAATGTTTTGAACTTTTGACTTTCAGGTTCCATATCTCACCATCCACTACAGCTTCAAACGTAAGACTACCATCATTTTATAGACAATCATCTTGGCTATCTCATACTTAAATTTGACTTTCAACTATTTAACATATGATTAGTTATTCAGATTCTTGTCATGTAACTACATTGTTACTGTTTTGCTCATGGTGGGGGAAAAATCTTTTTCTTCTTGTATACTGCAAAGTACAACCTTTTCTCACATTCTCTAATAGTTTAGTGTGTTATTAGGTTGATTCCCAAGCGAAAGGTCACTGGTTTAAATTAAGGATCAGCCATGAAGAAGATTTCCCAAGAAAAGAGAAATATCATCCAGCTCATCAATACTGGTCTGTTGGCCAAGAAAATTGCCAAACTGCATCATGTGAGTGTCGTGACTCTTGGAAGAATATGAAATGAAGCCCATCCATCTATTCAAAAGCCAAGAGCTGGAGTCAATAAGTCGACACATCACAAGGCCTTTCAGTTCTGGTGTGACAAGCACAGCAGTGGAAGTAGCTTGTATGCTTCATAACAGTGAGATCACAGACATCCATGCATAACCGTGTGATGCGCGTTACACAAGTCTGGAATGGTGGCCTGAAATAGACTGGGCTCTGATGGGTGAAAATGGGTCTGGAAGAAACCAGGGAAAAGGGGTGTAATGTCTATGCCTGTTCAGGTCTCTGCACCACCCTCCGCCCGCATGCGGCGGCGCAGGAGGCGTGCTGAATTTGATTCCTTGTTGCTCACTCTGAACACTGTCCTAGACAATGTAATTGATTTTCTGCCACACCCGTCTCCTTCGCCTTGGTTTTCCTCTGCTCCACTAATAGTTAATTTTAGCCTTAGCTGTATGATTGACAGCCTATCGACCTATCAAGTCTGGGGCGGGTTTTTCCTTCCTATTTTTTCTTTGCTCACAGTCACATTAGCGCTTGCTATTTCTTCTGCGTACCTGCCTTTACTCCGTGCTGTTTTGTTACCTGTATTCCTATTTCTGATCTCTGGCTTTGTCTGTGACTATTCTTTTGGATTGTGATTTTGTACTGCATTGCTCAACTGTTACCGACCCCTTGGCTAGCTGACCTCCCTTTGTTGTTGTTTGTCCTGTCTGCAGGGTCGGACTGGCCCACCAGGGAACCGGTGAATCCACTGGTGGGCCTCGAGCCCCGACTATTAGTCTTCATGTTGCCAATGCAGATGCATTGGTCAGGGGCCCCATCGGGATCCTGACCATCCCGATGGGGCCCCTGACCAGTGGCATAATGATCGAAGTCGCAGGGGGTGCGACCGCGACCGGGCTTGGCGGGGTATGGGGCCCCTGGCCAGCTGGAGATGGCCGGGGCCCCGTACCACTATCATAGTGGTCGGGGAAAGCCTAGTTCCCCGACCGCTATACATACTGTTATTGGAAAGGGGCCCCGGCATATTGCAGGCCTCTTTCCAATAGATGGCAGCCCAGGGGAGGTGACTGAAAACAATAAATACGTATAACTCACCTCTCCTGGGCACAGCATTCTCTCTGCCGCTTCTCTGTCATGTGACTGAGGCCTGTGATTAGGCCCCGGCCCCAATCACAGGCCTCAGCAGCGACGTCGGAAGACACTGAAGACGGCAGGATGGAGCGAGGATGCCAAGGAAAGGTAAGGCAAGGTGAGTATGAATGTTTGTTATTTTTAATCACCTTCCCTGGGCTTCCCTGAGCGGAGGGGGGCTGTTGGGAGCATATAATACTGTGTGGGGGCCACTGTGGAGTATATAATACTGGGTGGGGGCCACTGTAGAGCATATAATACTGGGTGGGGCCACTGTAGAGCATATACTACTGGGTGGGGGCCGCTGTAGAGCATATAATACTGGATAGGGGCCACTGTGGAACTTATACTCCATACAGTGGCTCCTTCACTGGTCCCCTATACTGTATGGGGACAATTGATGGGGCTATTATATTGTTGGGGGGGGGGCAGTGATGGAGGCCAATAGCCTGGAGTACATTAAAGGGGATGTGCGGGATAACATTTTTTTTTTTTTTTAATTACGCCGGGGCAGGCGAAAAAAACAAAACAAAAAAACCCTCCAAACTTTCTCTCCTGTCCCCAGTGTCTCCCAGCGCCGTTCGGTCCTGCAGTTTTCTTCCTTCTGCACGTGAATACCTGTGACGTCACGTGACCCTTGAGGCCAATCAGCGGGACCTGGGATGTCACAGCCAGTGAGGATTTCCGGCAAAAGAAGGCAGCGGAGCTGCGGAACCGGACCGTGCTGGGAGGACACCGGAGCAACGGGGACAGGTGAGTATGTTTAGTATGTTTTGGTTTTTTTTTGGGGGGGGGGGTAGGGGGGATTCACCTCCCCCGGACTAATTATAAAAAAGAAAAAAAATTATACTGGACAACCTCTTTAAAGTGTGGCGCATTATGGGGGTATATTAAAGGTTGTCCAGGCATTTCTTATGGTTTATCCTCAGGATAGGCCATAAATACCTGATCCGTAGGGGGCTGACCCCTGACCACTTCTGGCACCTGTCCTGTACACAATACAGGGCCGGAAGCAGAAAGCTCTGTCCTCTGTGTATTAGCACCTTCACTGCATCTCAGCACTTATTGAAGTCAGTGGGAGCAGAGCTGCAGTGAATGCTTTGGGCTGCTTTACAGTGGATGGAGCTTTCTGCTTCCAGCCCTGTGTTGTGTACAGAACGGGCGCCAGAAGTGGCTCCATACAGCTGATGGGGCCGTGTGTCAGCCCCCTACCGATCAGGTATTTATGGCCTATCCTGAGCATAGGCCATAAAAAAGATTAACCCTGGACAACCCTATTAATATGCATCACACAGTTTAATGTCCCTCCCCCCACAGGATGTTAGCCCCCATCACTTCACCCACACAATATAATGACCCCATCACTGTTCCCCATACAGTATGGGGGACCAGTGAAGTGACCATAGAAAAATTTGGCCCAGCCAACCCCTTAAAAGAGGTTGTCCCTAAACTGGAGCGACCACTGTGTCGGCCGCCAGGCAGGTGTAAAAATACATTTTTTTTTTAAAAAAAGCATACTCACCTGTCCCCAGCACCCCGTTATTCTCTGCCTGTGTCTGTTTGATCTCATGGCTGCGCCTCATTTCAAGAAATCCTGTACCTAATTGGTCTTAGCAGTCACATGAGGTGCAGGACTCCCAGCAAGAAGGCGCCGACACAAGACTACAAGACTGAATGGATACTGGCAGCGGACAATGGAGTGTCAGGGACAGGCGAGTATGGTTTTTAATTTATTTTTTACTTTACACCTCCCGCCAGCCACATGGGTTGCTCCCATTCCTGGACAACCTCTTTAAAGGATTTATCCATCTTTATAAAATTGATGGCCTGTCCTTAGGATAGGCCATCAATATTACATCTGTGATGATACAACAGCCAGGACCTCTGCAGATCAGCTTTTCCAGGACAGAGCGACTACAGGTAATGGTAACAATTCTAGGAGCCACGCTATTCACTTGCCATACAGGGTGTAGCAATGGGTGTAGGTAGTGCAGTGGTGCACATGTTATAGTGGGTGAGCAGCATGGCTCCCGACATGTTATTACCTTTAGCCACCCTGTCTCGGTACCGCTGATCTGCAGATGTCCTGATGGTGGGCCCCTAGAAACAATTCAACTGGTGGGCCCTAGACATCCCAGTCCGACACTGCCTGTCTGCGTTATTTGTTGTCATATATTAGGAAGGGACTGTTGACTGGTTGCTGGCTGTCGCCTAGGACAGATCGTGCAAGTTAGCCAAGGACAGTGGGGGGTTTTCAGCTTAGGGTCCACTTGTCTTGTTGTGCCCCTCCCATCAGGGTTCTGCAGCAGCACTGGGGAATTGCTCAACTGGCAATTCCCTTACAAGGGGGCTAACAGATCTAATTGAGAAGTGTATAATGTGAGAAATATACAGTCATATGAAAAAGTTTGGACACCCCTATTAATCTTAATCATTTTTAATTCTAAATATTTGGGTGTTTGCAACAGCCATTTCAATTTGATATATCTAATAACTGATGGACACAGTAATATTTCAGGATTGAAATGAGGTTTATTGTACTAACAGAAAATGTGCAATATGCATTAAACCAAAATTTGACCGGTGCAAAATTTTGGGTACCCTTATCATTTAATTGATTTGAATACTCCTAACTACTTTTTACTAACTTACTGAAGCACAAAATTGGTTTTGTAACCTCACTGAGCTTTGAACTTCATAGCCAGGTGTATCCAATCATGAGAAAAGGTATTTAAGGTGGCCAATTGCAAGTTGTTCTCCTATTTGAATCTCCTCTGAAGAGTGGCATCATGGGCTCCTCAAAACAACTCTCAAATGATCTGAAAACAAAGATTGTTCAACATAGTTGTTCAGGGGAAGGATACAAAAAGTTGTCTCAGAGATTTAACCTGTCAGTTTCCACTGTGAGGAACATAGTAAGGAAATGGAAGACCACAGGGACAGTTCTTGTTAAGCCCAGAAGTGGCAGGCCAAGAAAAATAAAAAGGCAGAGAAGAAGAATGGTGAGAACAGTCAAGGACAATCCACAGACCACCTCCAAAGAGCTGCAGCATCATCTTGCTGCAGATGGTGTCACTGTGCATCGGTCAACAATACAGCACACTTTGCACAAGGAGAAGCTGTATGGGAGAGTGATGCGAAAGAAGCCGTTTCTGAAAGCACGCCACAAACAGAGTCGCCTGAGGTATGCAAAAGCACATTTGGACAAGCCAGCTTCATTTTGGAAGAAGGTCCTGTGGACTGATGAAACAAAGATTGAGTTGTTTGGTCATACAAAAAGGCGTTATGCATGGCGTCAAAAAAACACAGCATTCCAAGAAAAACACTTGCTACCCACTGTAAAATTTGGTGGAGGTTCCATCATGCTTTGGGGCTTTGTGGCCAATACCGGCACTGGGAATCTTGTTAAAGTTGAGGGTCGCATGGATTCAACTCAGTATCAGCAGATTCTTGAGAATAATGTACAAGAATCAGTGACGAATTTGAAGTTACGCCGAGGATGGATATTTCAGCAAGACAATGATCCAAAACACAGCTCCAAATCTACTCAGGCATTAATGCAGAGGAACAATTACAATGTTCTGGAATGGCCATCCCAGTCCCCAGACCTGAATATCATTGAACATCTGTGGGATAATTTGAAGCGGGCTGTCCATGCTCGGCGACCATCAAACTTAACTGAACTGGAATTGTTTTGTAAAGAGGAATGGTCAAAAATACCTTCATCCAGGATCCAGGAACTGATTAAAAGCTACAGGAAGCGACTAGAGGCTGTTATTTTTGCAAAAGGAGGATCTACTAAATATTAATGTCACTTTTCTGTTGAGGTGCCCATACTTTTGCACCGGTCAAATTTTGGTTTAATGCATATTGCACATTTTCTGTTAGTACAATAAACCTCATTTCAATCCTGAAATATTACTGTGTCCATCAGTTATTAGATATATCAAATTGAAATGGCTGTTGCAAACACCCAAATATTTAGAACTAAAAATGATTAAGATTAATAGGGGTGCCCAAACTTTTTCATATGACTGTATATCCTTATTGACCATTAACTAATATATCTGTTAGGATTCAGATGCAAGGTAAGAAATGTACGAGTCTATAGGAGAGCAGTAGCAGAAAAGGACTGACAACTGCGAGCAGTAGAAAATGCTACTTAAAGGCAAAACACTACTGCGAGCCAAGACCGGCCTCAGACACCTTCACCAGAGCTCTTCGCAAAAAGAGGTGGCCTTTTGCTGAATCTGAAGACTGGAATTGTCACCAGAACAGAAAGTGTATCACAAATAAATGCACTGCAGCAGAAGCCTACACCAAATCCGCACACTACTCATAGGGACAGAGAAAACAGAATAGTCGACAATCACGGGTCAGCAGCTGAGGAGGGCAACACAGATCCAAATCACGAGACAAAGACAAATCCGGGAAACAAAGACAATAGTCGGAACCGATCAGGAATGCCAGAACAAAATCGCAAGACAAAAGAAGAATCCAGGTACACAGCCACAGGTCAGGTATAGGAGAAGTCAAATCACAGTCAGGCGCTTAGCAGGAGTTTAGGAAACTGATTAGCCAGCACAGCTGAGTGATAGGGAGTGGTTTAAAAAGGCCAGCTCAGGAAGCTTCCCTATGTTGTCATGGCAACCTTAACTTATTTATGTAGACCCGCCAACTTTAAAGCAGCAACAACAGATGTAACATGCCTGACAATATCTTTATTGATCATTACAGTGAATTCTGGAGATGGTGTAAGGCATAATGAATCACTTTGGATATTAAATCAAATATATTTCCCCAAAAACATTTAACCTTATCACAACTGCCAAACATATGGCACAAATCACCTGACGCTCTCCAGCATCGTGGAGAGTTCTTAAGACTAAATTTACTTAACTTGAGAGGGAAGAGGCACATACCACATGTATTTTTTTGTATTCAAAGTTTATCTTTCAATCCATTTATTTTGGTGGAAATTAAAAGGGTTTATAGCCCACAGAGCATTTGTTGAGCAAATGGTTTAGTTATTGTGCTTTTATAATTTTTGGGGAAAAAGTGGTGATGATTATTTATGTACCTGGGGGACAGGAAAGAATTATATTAGAAGTAATATAATATTATATTAGTAATATTAGAAGTAATACTGTGCATTCTGAAGAGAGAGTTTTCAGATGGGAAAATGGGACAGCAATGTTATGACTATGAAAGCAAAGCCCTCTCCCACTTACTCTAATCCGTCTCAAGAGACAGATTTTTCTTGACAACAATTAAACAGGGGCAGTCCGTGCCCATTAGCATATTACCTCTCCTGGTGGTCACAGCCTTTGGGTTAAGGTCGCTTTTGCTTGTTCTAAGCATCCTCCTCCCCAATGCTGTGCAAGTTCATCTGCTGCTCCTTCTGCTGCAGGTTTGTTCACCCGTAGGTCACCCATGCACTCCCTTGATACTACTTAAAGAGCTAAACTGTCCACATCCAATCCTTACCCATTATGCATATAGCCTGATCCCTTAGTGGTTTGCACCAATGTCTCTTGGCATGCTAGATCAGCTACATCATCGGTGGTCTCCCTGCAGCAAAATCCAGATTCTCATGGTGGAAAAGAAAGGATGAAGACCACTCAGATGACGCCCTTAGCGAGAGGCCCAAAGTCAAACCGGTTAGGTGACACAATGGGTCTACATTCACTGGTTATTACAAAGAAGAAGTGGAAAGTTAGAGGGAAGGATGACACCTAGTGAACTGTATTTTCAAGCAATTTCTCAGCAGAATAAGATTTTAGCATAATTTTATACATTTTAGGTAATCAAAATGATTTGCATACATAGTTACATAGTAGATAAGGTTGGATGAAGACATCAGTCCATCAAGTCCAACCTATAACCCTACAGTCCCCTACAGTGTTGATCCAGAGGAAAGCAAAAAACCCCATGAGGCTTATGCCAATTGCCCCATTTCAAGGGAAAAAAATTCCTTCCCAACTCCAATCTGGCAATCAGTATAAAACCCTGGATCAACGTGCCCTTAAAATCTAGAACCCATAACCCGTAATATTGTTCTGTTCGAGAAAGACATCCAGGCCCTTTTTGAACTTGTTCAATGAATCCACCATCACCACTTCCTGGGGCAGAGAGTTCCATAGCCTGGTTGCTCTTACATTAAAGAATCCCCTTCTATGTTGCTGGAGAAATTTTCTCTCCTCCAGATGTAGAGGATGTCCTCTTGTCACTGTAACTGGCCTAGGAGTAAAAAGATCATTAGAAAGTTCCTTGTGCTGTCCCTTCATGTATTTATACATTGTTATTAGATATCCCCATAGACGTCTTTTCTCTAAACTGAATAACCCAAAATTTGTTAATCTATCATTGTACTCCAATCCACCCATTCCCCTAATAATTTTGGTCGCCCTTCTTTGCACTCTTTCTAGTTCGATTTTGTCTTTCTTGTATACCGGGGCCCAAAATTGCACACAATTGTGCACAAAGTGTGACCGTACCAGTGATTTGTAAAGAGGCATAACTATGTTCTTGTCATGAGAATCTATACCTCTTTTGATGCATCCCATAGTTTTATTTGCCTGTTCAGCAGCTGCCTGGCACTGGTCACTAAAGGTAAGCTTACTGTCCAGCAAAATCCCCAAGTCTTTTTCATTGGCAGTCTTACCCAGTAATTTACTATTAAGTACATAATAATACATTTTATTTTGTCGACCACAATGCATAACCTTACATTTGTCAACATTAAACTTCATTTGCCAAGTCTCCGCCCATGCTTCCAGCTGCCTTAGATCCCCCTGTAATATTCTACTATTCCCCTCATTTTTGATTACCTTACAGAGTATAGTATCATCTGCAAATATGGACACCCTGCTTTGTAAACCCTCTACCAGGTTATTAATAAAGATATTAAACAGTCTACCACTGGTGACTATGACCCAGTCTGAATATTTACCATTAATAAGCACCATCTGTTTCCTATCAGTGAGCCAGTTCCGAACCCAAAAGCATATGTTTTTCCCCAGTCCCAACATTCTCATTTTGCATGCCAACCTTTTATGTGGTATAGTATCAAAAGTCTTTGAAAAGTCCAAATACACCACGTCCACTGCATTACCCATGTCCAGTCTTGAACTGACCTCTTCAAAGAAGCTGATCAAATTAGTCTGACAGGACCGATCCCTCATAAACTCATGCTGATTGGGTGTTATAAGATTGTTTACATTGAGGTACTCCAGGATAGAATCTCTTAGAAAACCCTCAAATATCTTACCCACCACAGAAGTCAAACTTATGGCCTATAGTTTCCAGGCTCACTTGCTATTGGCACCACACTTGCTATGCGCCAATCAAGTAGAACAGACCCAGTCATTACTGAATCCTTAAATATTAGATATAAGGGTCTGTCTATCACCATGCATAATTCCCTCAGAACTCGGGGGTGTATGCCATCTGGACCTGGCGATTTCTCTATTTTAGTGTTTTGAAGGTGGCAACGCAGTTCCTCCTGAGTTAAACAGGTGACATTTAATTGAGAGTTAACATTACCCCTAATCATGTTGCTGGCCATTGGATTTTCTTGTGTAAATACGGTAGAGAAGAAGGCATTTAATAGTTGTGCTTTTTCCTCGTCCTCCTCCACCATTACACCCAGATTATTTTTGAGAGGGCCCACATTTTGGATTATTTTTACTTTCTTTGGCAATTTCTCTCTCAGCCTTGATCTTCGCCTCCTTTATTTGTCTTTTACACAATTTATTTTTCTCTTTATAGTTTTTTAATGCTGTGTCACTTTCTTGTTTTAGTACTTTAAATGCTTCCTTTTTATCCCTCATTGCACTCCTTACTGTTTTAGTTAGCCATATTGTTTTTCTATGATTTCTGTCCCACTTATTCCCATAAGGTATATGTTTTTTAGTGGTCCTATTTAGAAGGCTTTTGAAAATGTCCCATTTTGTTTGTGTTTGAGTCACTTTGAGGACATTGTCCCAGTTTATGCTGCTAAGCTCCTCTCTCAGCTGGTTAAAATTGGCCTTCCTGAAGTTTAGTGTTTTTGTTCCCCCTCTACTGAACATCTTTTTAATGTGTACAAGAAAACTTATTATGTTATGGTCACTATTACCTAGATGACCCTCAACCTCCACTTTTGACAATGTGTCAGGTTCATTTGTTACAATTAGGTCTAAAAGTGCCTCACCTCTTGTTGGTTCCTGCACTAGTTGTGAGAGGTAATTGTCTTTTATTACTGACAAAAACCTGTTTTCTTTGTTGGACCTGCAGGTTTCTGCCTCCCAGTTGATATCTGGGTAGTTGAAATCCCCCATAATAATGACTTTATTATGCTTTGTGGCCTCATCTATTTGTTTTATTAGTACATTTTCAGCTTCTTCCATTATATTTGGAGATTTATAACAAACCCCTATCATTATTTTATTATTCTTTGTTCCTCCCTTAATTTCCACCCATAAGGACTCCACATATTCATTTTCCTCCCAGATGTCCTCAAGCAGGACTGGTTTAAGGCAGAATTTTATGTATAAGCAAACCACACCCCCTTTCCTATCGGTACGCTCCTTTCTAAACATACTGTACCCCTGCATATTTACAGCCCAGTCGTAGCTAGAGTCCAGCCATGTCTCTTATCCTCACCATGTCATAATTTTCTTCCAACATTTTCACTTCTAGTCCTCCATCTTGTTAATGAGACTTCTAGCATTAGTATACATACATTTCATGGATTTATCTTTATCCCTACTCTTCCACTGCCTACTGACTGTTCTAACCCCACCCCCCGCTCCTCCCCCAGTTAAATTATTTAGACCTCTTTCCATTTCTACACTATGTTGTCCTCTATGTCTGTTAGCCTCCCCCCCAGTCCCTAGTTTAAACACTCCTCCAACCATCTAGCCATCTTCTCCCCCAGCACAGCTGCACCCTCCCCATTGAGATGCAGCCCATCCCTACCATAGAACCTGTAGCCCACAGCAAAGTCAGCCCAGTTCTCCAGTAACCAAAACCCCTTCTTCCTATACCAGTTCTTGAGCCACTTGTTTACCTCACTAATCTCCTGCTGCATTTCCTGTGTGGCTCACAGTACAGGTAGTATTTCTGAAAATACTACCTTGGAGATCCTTGCCTTCAGTTTTCTCCATAGATCCCTGAAATCATTTTTAAGAAACTTCCACCTACCGCTAGCTTTATCATTTGTGCCAACGTGCACCATGATAGCTGGAACCACACCAGCCCCACCCAGTAATCTATCAACCCGATCCGCGATGTGTCGAACTCGAGCGCCAGGAAGGCAACACACTCTATGACGATCCCGGTCTTTGTGACAGATTGTCCTGTCTGTTCCCCTAATAATTGAATCCCCCACTTCCAGCACCTGTCTAGTCTTCTCTGCACTCCTATCCCTCTTCTTACTGGAGCAGACATTTCCCTGGCGGTCAGAGGAAGTGTCTTGCTGCAGCAGTGTTACCCCTGTACTAACATCCCCCTCATCTGCCAATTTAGCAAACTTGTTGGGGAGTTCCAGTTCAGGACTAACCTCCCTGGTACTCTTCCCTCTACCCCGCTGCTTTCTAACTGTCACCCAGCTAGCTGCCTCATGTTCCTGCACCTCCATGCTACCATCCCCCTCTGCACTTACCCCAGCGAGTTCCTGCTCTATGAGCAACAAACTCCTTTCCAAGTTATCAATGGATCTCAGTCTTGCAATTTGCTCATTTAGATCCATGATCTGGGCTTCCAAATGTGCAACGTGCTTACATCTTGCACAGCAGTATGCCCCCCAAGCGGCTGCTCAAGCAGAGAATACATGCTGCAAGATGTACACTGGACCGCATTGGTAAGCATGGAGCACATCTTACCTGATGGGGATTTTTTTTTTTTTTTTTGTAAAGTCCCTGAATCTAAAGTCACTTAATCTTGAGTCACACTTAGTTGAAATTAAAATGACCATTTAAGAGTATGACCTGTATCATTGTTTGATATATGTGTTGTGTGTTGCAGAAGAAAAACTCCATGTAAAACGTATCATTATCTCCAGTGAAGGATGAAAAGTTCCCATGTACCACATATGGTAAAATTTCTAAAGCTGTAACCCTCACAAAAATTACTAGTCATCCTTCATTCTATTCTGAAGATGAGGAGTCTAGAGAGTGAAAAGTTTAAAAATGAGCACCTGCATGAATTCACCCAAAAAAATAACTTAATATAAATGTTCATTTGTATCTAAATTCTAAAACATACCTTAGTAAACAGGAGCAATTTCATCAACATAATGATGTATTGTAAAACAATGACTCCCATTAAATAATACAATGAAATATTTTGATAAATTCCTCACAGTCATCTTTATTACACTTTGCATACAGAAGAAAAGAAATGAGTGCTCACTCACATCACATTAAAGCAACAGGGCTGTTAAATGTTGTAACATTAGCAGCAGGAAACATCATATAGATGTCATTTGCATATCATATTGTGCATTAAACGCAGGCATAATAGCATGTACAACAATAGCCGGTGACTTCAAAAAGCAGAGGTCTGTATTCAAAATGAAACAGTGCACCTCAACTGACTTTCTTGAGTTGTCTTTAACCTTAGAAGTTACAAGTTCAACAGTTCATTTCATATGATGTAGCCATTTCACAAGCTCTGGAATTGTATAAAGACAAAGATACACACTGATGTACATAAATACATGAATTTTTTTTATGATCTCTTATAATGACATGTATTATCGTATTTAGAATGCTGCATAGATTTTGTTATAAAACTGGCATAAACATGTGCATAAATTGATGATGGTATAAATATATAGACATGTCATCTAATTTTTTTTTTTAATTCAGCTAATTTCAAGATCTTTATTACAATGTGAAAAAAATAAAACAAAACAAGAACATATTTAGAGTGTGCCAGAGGTTTCTACAGGGACCAATCAGCATCATATTAGGGGGCCAATGCAAACATACGACAATTAAAGGGGTTGTCTAGGAATAGGACAAATCACAGAAGAGGTTGAGAAAGGTGGTACATAAAAAAAATAAAATTACTCACCTGTCCCCGGCGCTCCAGAGTTCACTGCCTCTGTCCATCTGGGAGCACGCCTGGGAGTAAGTCCTGTGCCGCATGTGAGGCCAATTAGTGGTCTTAGAGACAGCTAGAAAGGACCCAGTGATGTCTCTTATATATGTCATCAGGTCCTTTCATGTAGCGCATGACTTCCAGTGGCAAACAAACAGTGGAGTGCTGGGGACAAATGAGCCTATCATTCATCAATCTAACTCACATAGATATGGCTGGGGTGGTCAGGGCCATCCACCAAAAGGCAATGATCTTACCGGCCATAAAGAGGGTCTGTCATAGAAAAATCTGTTGGCGGTGAGTCCAGTACCCTGACCTCCATAAACCATACAAACAGAGCATTAGCTACAATGAGTCACAGACCTCCAATAAAGAGCTAAGAAATTGGAGGCGAGAGGTAATCCTGATGAAAAATGTGTAACTGGGAAAGTTTGTTAGTGGCCGCAAGGGAAACCAATGTTTGGCATTTCAAGGCCCCTCCACCCAAACCTCCTGGTTCAAAGAAGGAATGCATTGGAGCCCCTTAGTATCAGAGGGAGGGAGGATTGGTATATGGAATTTAGAGACTAATAGCCCATAAATATCAGACACAATATTTTCAAGCCCTGAGAGATAAATGCAGCAACCAGCAAGTAACTACCCACCTCCATTGGAAACTCTGATTTTAGGACGTGTCTCAGTTGTAAAAACCTGGAAAAAATGTCAAGGTAGGCCAAAGACATTCTGTAGTTTTATCTCACAGCTGACCCAGTTGGAATAACCCCTAAATTGTCATACATCTAGGCCCTGTAGGGTAGCCAGTTCCTAAAGCAGAGAGTTATTCCACAAAAGCCAATGAGGCTGAAGGCCAGTCCATCCATATAGTTTCTTTATCTGGGCCTAGACTTGTCTAGCCAGGGACTGTAGATTTCCACATCCCTTTCCATTATCCATAGTTATCACTAGCTGCACCATAGGTCTCAGTAAAAATATCCCTAAAAATGTCCCTATTAGTCTTTGGGCCACACAGTAGCTGTTCTGTCTGTACTCTGGTAGTTACACCCATGCTTGTAAAACAAATCAAAATACATAAATAATTTTCAAAACATATAGTGAAGAATTTACCATCTCCACATATCAGAGTGTACAAGTCTACAGATCATGTTCAGCTCTACTATGTACAACAAAATAATAAAAACACAGGAGCTGAACCACTATGCCTAAACATTTCTGTTGTAAAATAACGTACGTTTTATATAACTGGAAGCACACTTTAGTTTCAAAGGTATTTATTGAGAGATGTCATAAATACAGCATAAAAGGCATACATGGTAAGAGTCACATAAACAGTGCAAGGATGTGAAAAGGGGCATACAGAATGCAAAAACATTGTGACAAGGGTAACGATAAGACATCAATTAAAACAATAGATAAACCAATAGGGAAAACAAAATGACATTAATACAAAGGACCAAGAGCTGGGTGATAAGGGGACCCTGCTTAAGGGAAATAAACAATAAACATCCCACTTGTTCGAAGGAACAGATTAAAGTTGGAGGTAGTATGGTAGGCCTGGGATATTGGACTGATTGACCCAAGGAGCCCAAGTTTTATCAAAGAGTGGGCGAGTATCCGAGATGATGGAATTAATTTTTTCATGGAGCATTATAGAATCAACACACCGTATCACATCAGTCAGGGAGTGGAATGATTTCTTATAGGCAATATAGATACAGTGCTGGCCAAAAGTATTGGCACCCCTGCAATTCTGTCAGATAATACTCAATTTCCTCCAGAAAATGATTGCAATCACAAATGCTTTGGTAATAATATCTTCATTTAATTTGTCTTCAATGGAAAACCACAAAAAGAATTGTCAAAAAGCCAAATTGGATATAATTCCACACCAAACATAAAAAAGGGGGTGGACAAAAGTATTGGCACCCTTTGAAAAATCATGTGATGCTTCTCTAATTTGTGTAATTAACAGCACCTGTTACTTACCTGTGGCACATAACACGTGGTGGCAATAACTAAATCACACTTGCAGCCAGTTGAAATGGATTAAAGTTGACTCAACCTCTGTCCTGTGTCCTTGTGTGTACCACACTGAGCATGGAGAAAAGAAAGAAGACCAAAGAACTGTCTGAGGACTTGAGAAGCAAAATTGTGAGGAAGCATGAGCAATCTCAAGGCTACAAGTCCATCTCCAAAGACCTGAATGTTCCTGTGTCTACCGTGAGCAGTGTCATCAAGAAGTTTAAAGCCCATGGCACTGTGGCTAACCTCCCTAGATGTGGACGGAAAAGAAAAATTGACGAGAGATTTCAACGAAAGATTGTGCAGATGGTGGCTAAAGAACCTAGACTAACATCCAAACAAGTTCTAGCTGCCCTGCAGTCCGAGGGTACAACAGTGTCAACCCGTACTATCCGTCGGCGTCTGAATGAAAAGGGACTCTATGGTAGGATACCCAGGAAGACCCCACTTCTGACCCAGAGACATAAAAAAGCCAGGCTGGAGTTTGCCAAAACTTACCTGAGAAAGCCAAAAACTTTTTGGAAGAATGTTCTCTGGTCAGATGAGACAAAAGTAGAGCTTTTTGGGAAAAGGCATCAACATAGAGTTTACAGGAAAAAAAAAGAGGCCTTCAAAGAAAAGAACACGGTCCCTACAGTCAAACATGGCGGAGGTTCCCTGATGTTTTGGGGTTGCTTTGCTGCCTCTGGCACTGGACTGCTTGACCGTGTGCATGGCATTATGAAGTCTGAAGACTACCAACACATTTTGCAGCATAATGTAGGGCCCAGTGTGAGAAAGCTGGGTCTCCCTCAGAGGTCATGGTTCTTCCAGCAGGACAATGACCCAAAACACACTTCAAAAAGCACTAGAAAATGGTTTGAGAGAAAGCACTGGAGACTTCTAAAGTGGCCAGCAATGAGTCCAGACCTGAATCCCATAGAACACCTGTGGAGAGATCTCAAAATGGCAGTTTGGAGAAGGCACCCTTCAAATCTCAGGGACCTGGAGAAATTTGCCAAAGAAGAATGGTCTAAAATTCCAGCAGAGCATTGTAAGAAACTCATTGATGGTTACCGGAAGCGGTTGTTCGCAGTTATTTTGTCTAAAGGTTGTGCTACCAAGTATTAGGTTGAGGGTGCCAATACTTTTGTCCGGCCCATTTTTGGAGTTTTGTGTAAAATGATCAATGATTTGACTTTTTTTTCATTCTCTTTTGTGTTTTTTCATTGCAAGCAAAATAAATGAAGATATTATTACCAAAGCATTTGTGATTGCAATCATTTTCTGGAAGAAATTGAGTATTATCTGACAGAATTGCAGGGGTGCCAATACTTTTGGCCAGCACTGTACATGCTGCCATGAGGACGTACTGGAGCAGCTTATGTTGGGCAAATTTAAAACTGACTGGTTTAAGGCTTAAAAGAAGGAAAAAATCGCTGAGTTTTACAGTCAGAGCAAAGTGGATGGGATTCTAGTGAAAAAAATGCGCAGCGGACACGCGGCGATTTCCAAAACCGGCACGGTTTTGGAAATCACAGCATGTTAATTATACCTACGGAAACACCGGCGGTTTCCCCATTGGCATAATTGAAACAGAAAGTCCGCAGAAGAAAACTCTGCAAACTTTCTGTCTAAAACGCTGCAGGAAGAACCGCAATGTGATCCCCCGTGGTTTCTCCCGCAGCGCTTATTTGCTGCGGGACGCCACGTGGGGTTTTAGCCTTACAGTTTTTCTAAGCTACTTGCAGTGGCTGTTAGTGGCATAATGAACATACCTTGTATCAAAGCACAATCTGTGTTGCCACGCAGCAGCACCTGCAACATATGGACTGAGGTGAACACGTGTTCTCCTGCAGACATGGCCATGCCCCAGATGCACCAAAAAATTTATTTCATACTTGCCAACTCTCCCAGACAGAGCTTTGCCAGACAGGCATAAAGACATGATACAGGGCATCTTTATTACATGCTGGGCTGCTGCTCCCAATGCTCCATCAGGGCAGCAGAAGGTGGCAAATGTTCCTTTTCACTCTGATGGCTGCACTGCTCAGAGCAGTGATGAAGGGACACAGCACCATCAGAGATTACAAGATGCTGTGATTTAGTGCCTGTGCACACCCTGATCTGTGAGGTGAAGGATCAGATTTCCTATCCACTGAATGCACTGACCAGAGAGTACAGAGTTCACAGACACTAAATCTGCAGCCCGTGAGCTCTGATGGTGCTGTGTCCCGTCATCACGGCTCTGATTTATTTTACTATATTACTGTATGGGAGCACTAAAGGGGCATTATACCCTGCAGGAGGGGAACCACGAGGAGATGTTATACTGTGTGTGTGTTGGGGGGGGCACCGAAGTACATTATGTGGAGTCCACAAAGGAGCATTATATTGTATGAGGGTTGCTAAGGAGGCATTATACTGTGTGTTACACAAGAAGGGACACTATTACTGTGTGTAGGCACAAAATGACTAGGTGGGGCCAAAGGGGACATAGTCAGGTTTAGTGCTCCAATGAATAAAATATGGATGGGTGCAGCAGTCCTGTATAAAATATTCAAGGGTGCATCATAGGAACTCAGAGCCTGGCATTTTACAGGACAAAACAGCACAGTATGCTGCACTATTTTGTTAGAATTTTTTGAGCTGTAAATAGGGGGTGGGGAATTAAAAAGTGCATGGTTTGTAAACAGGGTGCATGGCTTGAAAGTTTTTTTTGCTGCGCTGGCCGTGCTAGTGACCTGTTTCTCCCTGAAGTAGTTTCCACATCTTGACAAGTATGGCTTATATGCATATGGATTAAAAGTTGATTCATTTGATAATAATATTGCACTTTGACACAACTCGTAAAAACTATACTACTGACAACCCCTACAACAGCATACAAGTGGTTAAGAAGCAATTTTGGTGCTGGTAGAGTCCTTTTAACAATATAGTATTAATGTATGTTCCTCTGTATCTTTGTATTTGAATAATCTTGAATAATACCGTATATTAGCGCAAGTGCACCATATTGTGTTACTATAACTACAAGCAATTTGAGTACTTATTAAGTCTATTTTAGGCTGGGGTCACTGCTTTAAAGTGAGCAAATAAAATATATATCAGTTGTTAGCTTTTTTAAAGTTTTTTTTTATTACACTTTTTGTGTCAAAAAGCAGTAAACCCAAATGCCAGAGTGAAAGTAGCTGATGTACAGCACAGTAGATGCAAAACCATCCTGAGGCAAAGAAGTTTAGAGACAGCCTTCTTGGAGGTTTTTGAAGAAAAACAAACCCTTTGTAAAGGAAGCCTGGCATCTAGTGGTCAATTAGCTTATGTCATCCTAGTGCATTAAATTGCAAAGAATTTGTTTTTCTTAATGGCGTTGTCTGGGATAAATATAAATTCCTACACTAATCTAAACACCCTCCCCCACCTACTTTCTAAATTACATAATTCAGCAAAAATGCATATTTATCCATATTTTCTGATTATACGATGACAATCCATTTCCCTGCTTCCAGAAACGGAACGTCACCATTACTCCCCCCACTCCACCCCATCATACTTACCTATCTTCTTCCTGTCCAGATTTCCTTCTGCGGGGAGTGGCTCCTCCCCCTTCTGTAACATCTGCCAGTGCGTGCGCAAAAGAGTGGGAGTCCTAGAATTGTGCTGAAGCCGACACTCCATCTCTATTGCACAAGCGTGGGAGTCCAAAGTAGCCGCCTATGCCTGCGCAGTAGAGATGGAGTGAAGGCTATAGCACAGTGCTGTGACTGCTGCGCAGGCGCTGGCAGAGTCACAAAAGAGGAGGAGCCGTTCAACGCATAAGGAAGTCTATGCAGCAAGAAGACAGGTAAGTATAATGGGGTAGGGGGTGGGCTGAGTTAGTTGGGAAGGGCTAGTAGTGGGCAGGATAGCTAGGGAAACAGGCAGGGGGTATTAGAGAGGGAGGTGGGAGGAGTGAGAGGGAGATAGTGTGAGAACCTACAACTACCATAATGCATTGCATAAGCTAAGACAGCAGGAAGCTACATCATGTAAACAAATGCAGAAGATGCTAGGCGCGCCAAGAGAAACCCAGAAATCACGCAAAACACTGCTAAAGGTATTTGGGTGCACTTATTAACCCATTAATAGGACTAACAGACCTTTTTTTTAAATAAAAGATTTTTTGCCTGTAAAACCCCTTTAAGGATGTATTTACACAGGCCAGTTGTGTTGGACAGTCAACCATAAACATTTAACCACACAATACTGAAGTTGTTGGCTGCAGTTTACTACAGGGATGGTCTGTATAAGCAGGTGAAGAGGTGCTACTGTATTTGATGATTCTAAGACCTAGTATTTTGGAGCTGCAACTGTGACACTACTACTCATACTGAACAGCCTGGACTCCAGGATAACATATTCCTTACATTGTTGTGTCATAGCAAACAATCAGGACAGAAGAGAAAATCTGCTGATGTACGTTTTCTAGAATAGTTTGCATAGATTACAGTAACTTTGTAGCAGTGTTAAAGGGTAAGTTTTCTTGAAAAGTTGAAATGTGTGCAAGGTCATGCTAGACAGTCTGTACTCTGGCTTTATAAGCCTTCATAAATTATATCCTATTACTTTTTCTTCTGATAATCAAATTATGGAGTAAACAAAATTTACATTTCTCTCTCCCCTATTCATTAATGATAAGGCTCTACCATTCTGCCATACAATTGCAAACAAATACCTTAGAAAAGCCCAAGTGACCATAATATAGGAGATCTAGGAACACTGGACTGTAAATGCAGGGCAAATACATGGAACTAAGAAGATAAAACACGAGAAAAAAAAAAAACAATATATGAGCAAAGTCAGTAAAGCTGCTTGCTGTCTGTGAATAATAACCCAGTTGTAATCACACAAGCAGCCAGAAGTAGATACAAGTACATAGAAGACATTGTAAGCTGTGAGATTTGCAAAATCCTCAACCTATTGCACACATTAACAGCTTGCAACCATGTATGTGCAGGCTGTGAGGAGAATCAGCCTCTCCCCTCTCTTTTGACTGTGCAAAGAGAGAAAAGGACCACCCTCTACACTCAATGAGATAAAGCAAGATAGAATGGAATGTATCTATGCACGGACTTTCTTGATGACAAAAGAGTGAACAGCAAATTAGTCATAAGGGAGACACCTAGTGACAGGAACTTTAGAGAGGTTAGAAAGAAGCTACATTTTTAATTAAAGTGTTTTACATTTTAGTCCAGAATTACATGCTCTATGAAATGAGATTAAGTTGTCTGAAAAGTTAGTGACCATTTAACAACATTGATCTATACAGGTTGGTGCAAACCTGGACAGTCTACACTCACAGCAGAGATCTTGAAAGGGATGAGAGATTGAAACACAACTTTGATTAGTTAATTACATATGTTTTAATTATGCAAAGAAACAAGAGGAGTAAAACTATATCTGGCCATTATATGAATTGCATTTAGTATTTGTAGCAGTTTTTTCCCTCTGCAGGCTCTCTCTAATTCACAGTGTTTACTGATCTACTTGGTGGAGACTAGTTGCTACAGTGCCTTGCGAAAGTATTCGGCCCCCTTGAACTTTTCAACCTTTTGCCACATTTCAGGCTTCAAACATAAGGATATAAAATTTTAATTTTTTTGGTGAAGAATCAACAACAAGTGGGACACAATCGTGAAGTGGAACGAAATTTATTAAACTTTTGTAAAAAATAAAAAACTGAAAAGTGGGGCGTGCCAAATTAATCGGACCCCTTAAGTTAATACTTTGTAGCGCCACCTTTTGCTGCGATTACAGCTGCAAGTTGCTTGGGGTATGTCTCTATCAGTTTTGCACATCGAGAGACTGAAATTCTTGCCCATTCTTCCTTGGAAAACAGCTCGAGCTCAGTGAGGTTGGATGGAGAGCGTTTGTGAACAGCAGTTTTCAGCTCTTTCCACAGATTCTCGATTGGATTCAGGTCTGGACTTTGACTTGGCCATTCTAACACCTGGATGTGTTTATTTGTGAACCATTCCATTGTAGATTTTGCTTTATGTTTGGGATCATTGTCTTGTTGGAAGATAAATCTCCATCCCAGTCTCAGGTCTTTTGCAGACTCCAACAGGTTTTCTTCCAGAATGGTCCTGTATTTAGCTCCATCCATCTTCCCATCAATTTTAACCATCTTCCCTGTCCCTGCTGAAGAAAAGCAGGCCCAAACCATGATGCTGCCACCAGCATGTTTTACAGTGGGGATGGTGTGTTCAGGGTGATGAGCTGTGTTGCTTTTACGCCAAACATATCGTTTTGCGTTTTGACTTTTTATGGATATCTTTGAGAAATTGCTTTCTTCTTGCCACTCTTCCATAAAGGCCAGATTTGTGCAGTGTACCACTGATTGTTGTCCTATGGACAGACTCTCCCACCTCAGCTGTAGATCTCTGCAGTTCATCCAGAGTGATCATGGGCCTCTTGGCTGCATCTCTGATCAGTCTTCTCCTTGATTGAGATGAAAGTTTAGAGGGACGGCCGGGTCTTGGTAGATTTGTAGTGGTCTGATACTCCTTCCATTTCAATATGATCGCTTGCACAGTGGGATGGGATGTTTAAAGTTTGGGAAATCTTTTTGTATCCAAATCTGGCTTTAAACTTCTCCACAACAGTATCACGGACCTGCCTGGTGTGTTCCTTGGTCTTCATGATGCTCTCTGCGCTTTAAACAGAACCCTGAGACTATCACAGAGCAGGTGCATTTATACGGAGACTTGATTACACACAGGTGGATTATATTTATCATCATCAGTCATTTAGGACAACATTGGATCATTCACTGAACTTCTGGAGTGAGTTTGCAGCACTGAAAGTAAAGGGGCCGAATAATATTGCACGCCCCACTTTTCAGTTTTTTATTTTTTTACAAAAGTTTAAAATAACCAATAAATTTCGTTCCACTTCACAATTGTGTCCCACTTGTTGTTGATTCTTCACCAAAAAATTAAAATTTTATATCTTTATGTTTGAAGCCTGAAATGTGTCAAAAGGTTGAAAAGTTCAAGGAGGTCGAATACACCACATGAAGAAATTCCACTACCTAATACTCACTCAAAAATATCATGGAACACATTATACAAAAGTGAGCTGTGCCGATGTGAATAATGCATCTGGGAGAAAGATTATTGCTATTTAGCACAAGTAACCTCTTTATTTCTGTCTGCATGTGTCTTTTCCTTTTCTCTTCTTTTCCTTGATTCATAGACTTTTATTGTGAGTTGTAAATTGATATCTATGAAACCAAGGGAGACCAAGACAGAATCAGCAGAGATTATACTGTACCTGCCTGATAATTTGTCCACAGTAAGGAAATTATGGCTGGGTTCTTGGAAAGTCCCAGACATTGAACGTCAATTATATACTGCAGTCAGGGCCATTTTACCACATTGGTGGGCCCAGTGCAAAGATTTCATACGTGAGCCCTCCCATCACCACCACTTAGAAATACCTGACCTGCACAAATTATAATACCCCCTCAGTGGCCCTTACATGGTATAATACCTTCCTAATGGCCCCATAAAATATAATGCCCCTTAGTGGCCCATCACACAGTGAAAAGCCCCTGCATGCATCACACATTAAACTGTTCTCCCGCGAGGGCCCTCAGACAATGACCCTACATTTTCATGTCCCCTCCACTTGCCCCCACAATTCCATGTCCCCCTCCAGGTTGCCCCCATAGTTTCATGCCCCTCTACCCCAGGTTACCTCCAGTTTCATGTCCCTCCCAGGTTGCCTGCACATTTTCATATCCCCATCCTGGTTGCCCCCACAGTTTCATGTCACCCTTCAGTTGCCTGCACTGTATAAAAAACCTTAATACACACCTTTCCTGTTCTCCTATTCTCTCCCCTGGAGGCTAAAGAAAGCAACAGGCACAATGTAAATGACGTCACCACATTGCGCCTACTGCTTCAAGACACCTGAAACAGAGGCAGGGGTCGAATGGTGAAGCAGGAGGGTCCTGCTTCACTGTTGTATTCAGCTCATCCCCGTACTCTGAACACAGATGAGTTAGAGAAGCCCGGACCCACTACTTGACACAGCGGGACAGCCCTTTCCTATATAAAATGAATTATGTAAAAGAATAAATCAATCAGTCATAGGCACCCCATAATAGTGTCATTACAAAATACAGTTCATCCTGCAAAAAACAAGCCCTTATATTACTACATCACCAAAAAATATAGCTTGTACAATATGACACCAAAAACCACAAGAATCCTTGCCATATCTTTAGGGCAAAACAGGCTGCGGCAGGAAGGGAATGTATAAGCTGTGCAAGCGTGCATGAGGGTACATCCCAGATTTAGAGTTTATGAAGGAAACATCACCAGAAGTGACACCCCCCCCCCCATCATAGGAGCTACTGGGAAGATAATAGGGAATTTGTTGCACTCTATGTACTCCGCACAGATTAGATATTCAAATTTCACTATCCACTGTGCATTCACATCTAGGAAAACTAATGCTCACTACACCCCTTGATAAATTCTGTTAGGGGTGCAGTTTTCACTCCCTAGCGGATTCCACTTTATTGGCACCTCAGGAGCTCTGTAAATGTAACATGGCGTCCAAATACCAAACATCTAAGCCACATAGTGCTCTTTCACATCTGCGCCCTGCTGTGTGCCCAAACCGAAGTTTATGCCCACATGTATGACACTGTTGTATCCAGAATAATTTACTTATTGCTATATGTGGGTGTAAACTGCTGTTTGGGCACAGCCAGGTAAAGTAGAGAAAGAGTGCTGTTTGGTTTTTGGAGCACAGATTTAAATGGTTTGGTTTTTGGACGTTATGCCACTTTAGCAGAACCCTTGAAATGCCAGTAAAGTGGAATCCCTTGGCATGTGACCCCATTTTCAAAATTACACCCCTAAAGGAATTTATCCAGGGTTACAGTGAACAATTTTACACCCAAGTGATGCATTAATTTATTTTCTAACGCCCGGGATAACAGTTTTTGAAGTGTGTGTCTCTGCTGATACATGTTGGGTGCAACATATCGGGCACTGAAATAGCATATCTCTGGAAAAATTTCAATTTTCACTTTTCCACATGAGCTGTGGATTCATTTCTGGAAACTAAATTAATCCAACACTCAAGAGTTAAAAATACGCCACTCTATAAATTCTTTGAGGGGTGTAGTTTCCAAAATGGGATCAGATGTTAGTGGATTCCACTTTACTTGCAATTCAGGGGCTCTGTAAAAGTGGTATGATGTCTAAGACCCAACCTGTGCTCCAAAAGTCACATAGCGCTCCTTCACATTTGCATCCTCCTGTGTGCCCAAACAGCAGTTTATACCCAAATATGACAGTGTTAAGTACGTTATCCTGGGTACAACAGCGCCATACATGTGGTCATAAACTGCTTTTTGGGCAAACAGCAGGGTGCAGAAGTGAAGGAGCGCTATGTGGCTTTTGGAGCGCAAATTTAGATTTGTTAGTTTTTGAATGACATGTCACGAGACCCTAAAATTGCTCCTACAAAACGGGGTCACTTTTTGAGAAATTGCAATTTACTGGAACCGGTTTCTAATATATTAAAATCCCATTCCGAACTGAAGTGGTCCCTAAAAATTGAGTTTGAGGGATTTTTTTGTAAACCTGGAATACTGCTGTTAGACTTGTAAGCTTTATAATCTCCGAAAGAATTTGAAGGACGATTAAAAGATTATGCAAATCTAAAGTAGAGATATGGTAGATAATATTTATTAATGTATTTGGGTAGTATGACTATTTGTCTAAAAAGCAGAGCATTTCACATTTTAAAAATTTGTGAATTTTTCCAAGTTTCCATCAAATTTCCTACTTTTTCATGAATAAATGCAAAAAATATCAATCAACGTTAACCACTAATGTGTCACAAAAAAAAAAAATCTTAAATTCACTTAGGTAAGTTAAAGCATCTCAAAGTTAGTGCCATATAACGCTACGTTCACATCTGCGCTGGAATCTCTGTTGGATACTCCATGGAGGACTTTTTCCTCTGCCAGTTTCAGTTTAAAAACAACGTAGACCTCTTGATTAGGTCTCAGCGGTGACCACAAGGGCATGATGTCACAGAAGAGCGCCATATGCCACAAGGTTGAAAACACAGAATGCCAGATGCTGCAAGGAGGCCCAGAAGAGATAACGGAAGGAGAGTATAGATGTTTTTTTTATTTTTGTCACCTCCCCGGGCCTCCAGCTATTATACTTGAGGTCTGAAGAGACCCCAAAGTGTAATAAATGCCATTTTAGTTTGTCCCAGACGAATTCCAAATCTGTCGGTTTCGTTAAAAGAAAAACAATTTGGAATATTCAGGTCGAATCCGGTTCATTGTGAAGTGATTCACCCATCTCTATGCTAGAGGACACATCAGATATACTGGGAACTGGTCAAGCCATTGGACCCCGATCAGAAAGACATGAGGATCCTGGAATGATGAGGGCGTCAGCTGAAGAATAGTCAGAAGTTGGATGAATTTCACAAATAAATCTCAGAGTATATAGGAAAAATGTGACATATAGGCTATAATTGTAAAACGCTAATCTAGCCTGGTACAAGAAAACATGGAGAATATAACAATCATAGAATTATGCGTATATGAGTTAGACCACATACAAAAGTAAACAAGATGCGTGCTACATATAGATGTGAGAACATCTAGATTAGTAAATATCATTATGGAAATTTGCATAACATAAGACATCAGAGAAAAGAAACGTATAAGATACAGTAAGTTGAGCCCATATGTGAACATATAAAGAAATAAAAAATAATAAAAATGAAAAGCTGACATGATCAATTTAAACAAGCAGTAGTAAATTGGCAGAGTTCCCAAGGTAGAGGAATGGATTCCAAAGAGAGAATAACAGAAGACCCCTATACATGTAAAACAGATATTAATAGCAGATCGAAAGTTCACTGTATGTAGATAGAGGACTCACCAGTTGGACGCTGGAAGGGGGATCTGGTGCAAAAGAAATTGCGGCAAAGCCGCTGAGGAAGGTGCTGGGGAAAATGTTCAATGGCTGGAGTTAAAAAAGGTAAAATGAACCAGCATATGCGCTGTAGGACGTGGCAACAGCGCGTGATGAAGTAATGATGTCAGTGTGCTATGTCGCTACAGTGCTGGGGAGGCTGCTTATTGTAAAAAGAGGAGCAGATGCTCCATTTCTATAGAGGGAGCCCTATCAAATAGACTTAAAGGGGTTGTCCAGGGACAAAAAAAAAAAACAAACAAAAACCCACACTCACCTGTCCTCGGTGTTTCACACCCACTGTATATCCTAGACAACCCCTTTTAAATGGTAGGGCTCCAGCTATACTGAAAATATAGAAGACTATAATGAGCAAAAAAACCTTACCTGGAGGATTTACTAGGGAGGACTAGAAGAAGAAGTCCTTACGTCATCTTAGCTGTCTAAGGACACTAGGGACAAAATTGTAGACTTGCACAATGCTGGGATGGGCTACAGGACAATAGGCAAGCAGCTTGGTTAGAAGGCAACAACTGTTGGTGCAATTATTAGAAAATGGAAGAAACACAAGATGACTGTCAATCTTCCTCGATGTGGGGCTCCATGTAAGATCTCGTCTCGTGGGGTAAGGGTGATTCTGATAAAGGTCAGAAATGAGACCAGAACTACACGGGAGGACATGGTCAATGACCTGAAGAGAACTGGGACCACAGTCTCATGATTACCGTTAGTAACACACTACGCCGTCATGGATTAAAATGTCCAGCCCCATTTGAAGTTTGCCAATGACCATCTGGATGATCCAGATGTGGCATGGGAGAAGGTGATGTGGTCAGATGAGACCAAAATAGAACTTTTTGATATCAATTTCACTTGCCGTGTTTGGAGGAAGAAGAAGGATGAGTACAACCCCAAGAACACCATCCCAACCATGAAGCATGGAGGTGGAAACATCATACTTTGGGGGTGCTTTCCTGCAAAGGGGACTGAATAGATGGGGCCATGTATTGCAATATTTTGGCCAACAATTTCCTTCTGTTAGGGTTGTGATGTCTGCTGGGTCCACAGAAACTAATTCCCCTTTAAGAAACTGTGCTTTAATTTATGTGCCAGTCCGGGTCTTTATAATCCCCTCCATTTCTTTCCTCCATGCCGGCTATTGGTTTCACCTTGGTTTTGGCTCCCCCTCCCTGTTGCTTCCTGTTCCTGTGATTGCTTTGTGTGTTTTTCTGGCTCTGACCATCGGATTGTGTACCTGGACTTCTCTTTTGGATTGCGACTGTGCTGAACTTACTCTCTCTGGCTTTTTGACTCTGGCAACGTTCCTCGACCTCTCCTTCAGTCACTCACTCCTGTACTTCACTGCTATCTCCGATGCTGACCCTGCTCTATCATTTACTCTGTGTCTGGTGAGTTGCTTGCAATGCTGCTCTCTGGCTTCTGCTCGCAGTTAGTCAATTTGTGGCACATTCCTCTGTGTTGTTAACTCTGGTCTGGGATTCTGCCAAGTCCATCTCCCCCACTAGGAGTTCTGGTGAAAACGTCCTGAGATTGGCTTTGGCTCATACTGGGTGTGTAGCACTTTGATTATGGTTCTTCTGTTAGCGGTCGTTAGGTTCAGTTCTGCTGCTTCTCTCTACTCTGACTACTCTGGACCCTGTACCTGCATCTGAGCCCCTAACACCTTCCCAATTAAAAGCATTGAAGATGGGTCGTGGCTGGGTCTTCAGCATGACAATGACCCAAAACACACAGCCAGGGCAACTAAGGAGTGGCTCCGTAAGAAGTATTTCAAGGTCCTGGAGTGGCCTAGCCAGTCTCCAGACCTGAACCCAATTGAAAATCTTTAGAGGGGGCTGACACTCAATGTAGCCTAGCGGCAGCCCCGCGCCCTAAAGGATCTGGTGAAGATCTGTATGGAGAAATGGGTCAAAATCCCTGCTGCAGTGAGTGCAAACTTGGTCAAGAACTACAGGAAATGTCTGACCTCTGTAATTGCAAACAAAGGTTTCTGTACCAAATATTAAGTTCTGTTTTTCTATTGTATGAAATACTTATTTCTTGCAATAAAATGCACATTAATTATATAAAAATCATACAGTGTGATTTTCTGGATTTTTTGTTTTTCGATTCTGTCTCCCACAGTTGAAGTGTACCTATGATAAAAAGTATGGAAGCATTTGTATCTGGTATTTTTTTGTTTTTGCTGTGGTGATATGTATCCTCTAGCATGTAATTACATATTTGTATGTCTGTATATATTTCACAGTGTCTGACGAAGATCACAAGACCGAAACATAACTACCGGAATCACTTCTGTTAATAAATCTACTCATCTGCAAACTGCAAGGTTCCTCTTTCTACATGTCTGGGGTAGGACCCTACCTCTGCACCCTAACTCCAGGAGTGCCACAGACATTCCTACCAATGAGTGACCATTACAGAATTTGAATAAGGTGGAATACACTCTGAAATGGAACGGATTCTATGACTGTGAAAACAGGACTTGGGAAGCAGAAAAGAACCTGGATTATTCTGTCGATTATGTATGAGAGCGTATGAGACATCAACATTGTGTTGGTGGAGTGACAATTTAGAGAATTTCAAGAAAAATTTGGGGCACACTATCAGTGTGCCTGGCCTGGCTGCTAGCTGAAAAATTAGAATATTTTCTGAAATGGAAAGGATTCTATGGCCCTGAGAACAACACTTGGGAGGAAGAAAAGAACCTGGATTATTCTGTCGGTTATCCCTGTATAAGAACACGTCACGTCAGCATTGTGCTGGTGGAGTGATTGGCTGAGAGGCTGTGAGCTGATGTCAGTTGATACAAGAATGTCACACTGAGTCACAAGACATGTCTCTTCTGTATCTGTCCTGTGCAATACATGTGGCGGCCATTTTAGAAGAATCGGCATTTGTTCGTTTTTGTTAAAAACTTAACAATTTGCAATATCTGGGCCAAACATGGTTCTTTATGAATTAGTTTGGCCATATTTGCTCATTTCTCAGCTATAGGGTGTGTGCAGAAGTAGTATTCACTACTGGACACTAAGGGGGGTTCCAAGGTTGCTCTGCCACATAAAATATACCACTATTCCAAATGGCACAAAGTAGGAGCCCTAGTACAGATTTTGATTCTAACCAACTTTAGTTGATGTTTGGCTGTATGGGAAGTAGTGTCCAGGCTTATGTACGATCAACCAACAGCAGACAGGTCAAAATCTGCCATTTCAGCAGTCTAAAATCAAATGTGTATGGCCAGCTTTAAAATAAATACACCATAGGTCACACCCTTTGGGTATCAGTTTACACATGTTCACCTCAGGACACAATTGTATACAATTTGTGCACCAAAAATCAGGCAGACATTGTAGAAGGTTGATTTTTGTATGTTGATTTACACACAGGATTTTGTAAAAAAGCTGCAAAGCCAGTAGTGATATCATAAGGAATGGGATATATAAAATGCTTTATACTTCTCCATCCTGCTGGATTCATTTCTGGTTTTGACACAAAAACTTAAGTGAAGTATTTCCAAAAAAGGTGCTTTGTGTGAAACCACCCTAAGCCTAAATTCACACAACTGATATCCCAGCTTTAACAGTATGCCGGATGAGCAACTCCTAGCATAATAGATATCTATGATGCTAGGAGTCCTTGCCTCCCAGTGGCAAGCGACATACTGTTCTGTACTGTAATCATTACAGAACAGCATGTCGCTAGGAATTTAACTCACTGCATACTGTTCAAGCCAGGAAATACGGCACTCACACAGACTGAGTTTCATGGCTGAAACTAGGTCGTGTGAATTTACTGTAGGTATATTTTTATTTATCCTAATAGAGTTTGTAGAAACCATTATGCTGGCCTCCAACACAACTCTTTTCAGATAAATGGAACTGATTTTCAGCCACAGAAATTTTCGCAACAAAATCTTTACAATATGTTTACAAGAATTAAACAAACATCAGAAAAATTGATTCCTTGCCAGAAATCCATTGCGGTCACAGATATCTGTCATGGTTTAGCAGTCTGAACTGTCAGGGGTCTGCACACAGATATAACCTCATTCAATGGGGATAATCTGCCTATAGCAACCTACCACGTTGAAAAAGCAAGAGAGTGCTGGAAAATCTACCCTATAAAAAGTATGACACTGTCTACCAATGGAAAGACAGCAGCAATTGTTCTTTAACTGTGACTCTGATGTGGGATGTGTGCTGAAATCAGTGTAAATAAAATAGTGTGACACACACCCAAATTTACTATTGCGGTTACATACTGGCATACTGGCACATGTGACGCATCTTGGCG
Organism: Leptodactylus fallax; assembly: GCA_947044405.1. Classification (NCBI taxonomy): domain Eukaryota; kingdom Metazoa; phylum Chordata; class Amphibia; order Anura; family Leptodactylidae; genus Leptodactylus; species Leptodactylus fallax. Next base: position 3,497,054 of record CAMRHE010000045.1, read on the forward strand.
CATTTAGTTTGGGCTAAAATGTTTCGATTTGCTAGACATGAGGGTGTGAACTATCTGAAAAAGGGAGTGTGAATTTAGTGCACCAAAATTAAAATTGTGTCATAAAATTCTGGCTCAAAGTGATCCAACTAAAAGGTGGTATAAACTTAGACTGGTCAGTCTAAAGATATGTCAGATTTATCATTCAGCATCAGCCACTGTCATAAATTAATTGCATTTTCAGACTGCCTGTCTAAGATTATACTTTGTAACTATTAGTAAATATGGGCCACTGTTGTTTTTGAGGCAGTTTTTTTGTGCCAAAGGCTGAAGTCTATTAAAAAGCAATAGGAAACATAAAGAAAAGACTATTTTACGCAGCAAAATGACAAACAACATAATGGACACCCAATTGACCCCATTATTGTCAATAGGCATATGTTCCAACTTTCAAAAGGAAGAATGGTATAAAAGTTTTGGCAGGTACTCTGGCAAATTTACATATGGTAAGCCATGTCTCTAACCCTACCCACACCCCTTTGATCCCGCCCAGTCTTTGTGACCCCATGTCCACCTTGTGTAAAACAAAGTGATGAAACTTCATTTGTACACTAGGTGCAGGTCTTCAGCCATGGAAGCTCTGCTATTGGTGCTTAAGTAGGATGGCTGATGTCAAGACAGTGGGAGGATCTTCTCTTACTGCACAGGGTGACACAGGCAGGAGGAGATTTTAACGGTCTGAGTGGTAAGAGCAGAGCTTAGAGAGCTCAATGGGGATTTTTCACCATCTCCACTAATTCTAGTTCTTATCTGTATGGTCAGGCTTATCATGTGACCTGATCACAGTGTAGTGTGCGGAGGTGTAGAACAATAACACCTTTTATCCTTCCTCTTCTGTTCCTCAGATCCTGGCCCCTCCATCTAGAAGTTACACTGCACTCCTTGCACTTACTATACGTTTATTCACAGATACTGGCTGGTGACGGGTTCATATAGCTTCAGTTACACAACCTTTTCTATTAAAAGATGGCTGGACCATTGTAGCAAACAAGCCCTCTGACCTGTTGTGTTCCCCTATCTCCTCATAGAATGTAAGCCCTTACAAACAGGGCCCTCACTCCTATTGTTTGATATGTTTATTTCTTTGTCACATTGTAATGTCGCATATTGTCTGTTTATGTGTCCTCTGATTTGTAAAGTGCTGCGGAGTATGTTGGCGCTATATAAATAAAGTTATTATTATTATCATCTGTTAATAGTCACCCCTCCATTGTTTCCAGCGCAGTTGGAAATTTCTCTCTAGCCTCCACCATTCCTGAGCAACAAGCGCAGTTAGTTTTGGCGTCTCATGTGCTGTTTAAGCTCTGTAATGTCAGAAGGGCGGTGTCAGGTAGGGAGTGTGATTTAGAGTTCCAATCAAAGGCAGCCAATGTCAGAGCTCAGAATCACTCCCCTTGCCTGCTCCTGCCTGACACCGCCCTCCTGACAGTACAGAGTATAAATAGCACATCAGGCACCAAAACTAACAGCACTGATTGCTCAATAACGGTGGGGACTTGAGAGAAAATTCCAACTGTGCCAGAATCAGTGGAGCAGCGACTATTAATTGATGCAAAGGGCTGGGTTTTTTGGAGGTGGTGAAAGGTCCTCTTTAAGATCTGCAGTGCACAAACTGCCTCATTTGCACAAGGCTTCATAGCTGCTTTTCTTCAAATCTTCAAAAGTAACATACAGAACAAAGATATGTTGTTTATCACTGTAATATGCACTGTAACATGGTGGTCACAGTTGAGCATGCTTGGGGGAGGTAACAGACTCTCTTCAAGGATCTGTCCTCGCCAGAGATTTCCATTTTTTTGTTCCTATAATGGAACAGAAAAAATGAAATCTTGATAGAGATGTGAATACAGCCTTACACTTCTCCTTCCTGCTTGATCAACTACTGGCTTTCACATCAAAACTGCATCAAAAACTGCAGTGACTTTAGTATTAAGCCCTTAACCCTAAATCACGTACATGTACGTGATTGGGTGTGAAGGGGTGTATGGAGAGAGCTCAGGAGCTGAGCTCTCTCCATACAGGTCGGATGCCGGCTGTGTAATACAGCCAGGTCCCGCCACTAACAGCAGCGATCGGTGCCACTGATCACGGCTGTTTACCCCTAAACTGCACAGGCGCCACCGGGGCCACCATTTTTCACCGATCGTCACCCTCCTGAACGTCATTGGAGGGCGGCGATCGCTTGCCATGACAGCTGGGAGCCTATTGAAGGCTCCCAGGCTTGTCATTGCATTAGATCTATTGCACGCTGCCAGAGGCAGCGTGTAATAGAGAGGTAGGCATTTTGTTATTCACTGCAATACAGTAGTATTGCAGTGAATAGTATGAGCGATCAGACCCCCTAAGTTTCAAGGTCCATAGGGGGTCTGATCATAAAAGTAAAAGAAGAAAAAAAAAAGTTTTTAAAAGTATAAAAAAAATAAAAGTTCAAATCAACCCCCTTTCCCTAGATCAGATATAATAGTAAATAAACAAAAGTAAACATAAACACATTAGGTGTCCCCCCACTCCAAAATGCCCGAACTATTAAAATATTTATCCCATACGGTGAACGACGTAGCGACGAAAAAAAATCAAAACAGCCAAATAGCGTTTTTTTCAACACTTTGCCTCCAATAAAAAAATTTCATAAAAAGTGATCAAACCATGAGATCTTTCCCCAAATGCTATCAGTAAAAACATCATCTAGTCCCGCATAAAAAGATAACATACCCAACTCCATACATGTAAATATGAAAAAGTTACAGGTGTCACAATATGGCGACACAAACTTTTTTTTTCAATTTTGCAAAGTTTTTCATTTTTTAAAAAGTATCAAAACATTACAAATACTATATAAATTTGGTATCGCCGTGTTCGTACTTACCCGCAGAATACAGGTAACTGGTCATTTTTACCACACAGTGAACACCGTAAAAATTAAACCCATAAAAAATTGGTGCAAATGCATTTTTTCTACAAATTGCACCTCATTCTGAATTTTTTTCCAGCTTCCCAGTACATTGCACAGCAAATTGAATGGTGCCATTACAAAATACAATTTGTTTCGCAAACAATAAGCCATCATATGAGTCTGTGAATTGAAAAATGAAAAAAGTTATGGCTCTTGGATTGTGGGGAGGGAAAAACGAAAATGCAAAATCCAAAAATGGCCTTGAGGGGTTAATTAGAGATTGGGACCATACACTGTGACATATATCAGCCTATCTATATATATTTACTGTTTTATTACTATGGTGTTTCTTTCTTCCTTATGGTTAAATGTTTAGCTGAGACTATCCATATACAGTGCCTTGCAGAAGTATTCATACCCGTTGAACTTTTTCACATTTTGTCACCTTATAATCACAAACAAATGTATTTTATTGAGATTTTAAGTGATAGACCAACACAAAGTAGCACATAATTGTGAAGTGGAAGGAAAATGATACATGGTTTTCTAAATTTTAATAAAATAAAAATCTGAAAAGTGTGACATGCAAAAGTATTCAGCCCCTCTATATCAATACTTTGTAGAACCACCTTTTGCTGCAATTACAGCTGCAAGTCTTTTTGGGGTATGTCTCTACCAGCTTTGCACATCGAGAGACTGAGATTTTTGCCCATTCTTCTTTGTAAAATAGCACAAGCTCAGCCAGATTGGATGGAGAGTGTCTGTGAACAGCAATTTCATGTCTTACCACAGATGCTCAATGGGATTTAGGTCAGGACTCTGACTGGGCCATTCTAACACATGAATATTCTTTGATCTAATCCATTCCACTGTAGCTCTGGCTGTATGTTTAGGGTCATTGTCTTGCTGGTAGGTGAATCTCCTTCCCAGTCTCAAGTCTTTTGCAGCCTCCAACAGGTTTTCTTCCAGGATTGCCCTGTATTTAGCTCCATCCTTCCTCCCATCAACTCTGACCAGCTTCCCTGTCCCTGCTGAAGAAAAGCCTCCCCACAGCATGATGCTGCCACTACCATGTGTCACAGTGGGGATGGTGTGTTCAGGGTGATGAGCAGTGTTACTTTTCCACCACAAATAGCACTTTGCATTTAGGCAAAATGTTTCAACTTTGGTCTCATCTGACCAGAGCACCTTCTTCCACATGTTTGCTGAGTCCCCTATATGGCCTGTGGCAAACTGCAAATGGCACTTCTTATGTCTTTCTTTCAACAATGGTTTTCTTCTTGCCACTCTTCCATAAAGGCCAGATTTGTGGACTGCACGACTTATAGTTGTCCTGTGGACAGATTCTCCCACCTGAGCTGTAGATTTCTGTATCTCCTTCAGAGTGACCATGGGCATCTTTTTTTTTTTTTTTAACTGTAATTTTTATTGAAAAATTTTTCATTAACAAGGTATAAAGAAAAAAAAATGATCAAAAAAGCAGGAAGCAATGAGGTAGGTAGAGGCTAACCGCCTCTTCTCCCTTAAGCAATATGCATTCAAATTAGACAATAAACAAGGGAGGGGGGGGGGATGAAGGAGTTAAGAAGACAAGGGTAGAACCAGAGGGAAGGGGGGAGGGGAAAAGAGGACTAGAGATCAGAGACCCTGTGATGTACAATACATGTCCCAGGGCGCCCAGGTAGCCCCAAAGGTCTTCCGTGAATTATTTAGGCCAGCGGTCAGGTATTCAAGACTCCTCACATCCTTCATTCTAGCCAGAAGCTCAAGACTAGATGGGGGACTCACTTTCTTCCAATTTCTAGCTATGAGAGTTTTAGCTGCAGTACAAAGATGCAAGAAAAGCCTAGATGACTTATTGCTCAGGTGTCTGGGGGGAAGGTTTAGGAGATAAACAAGAGGGTCAAGAGGAACCTCTTGCAAAAAGAGAGCAGTCGTCAGATTCCTGACCTCCCTCCAGAAACCTAGGATGAGAGGGCACGTCCAAAAGATGTGGTGCAGGGTACCCACCGCAGCTCCACAGCGCCAGCACCATGGGGGAACCAATGGGTTTAAAGCATGGAGGAGAGCCGGGGTATGATACCAATGTATCAACAGCTTATACTGCGCTTCCCTAAATGTAATGCACTGAGATGATTTCTGGGCCCGAGACCATACAATCCGCCACTGTTCCTGGGAGATGGGTTTACACACCGCCTCCTCCCATTTAAGCATATAGCGGTGGCTAACAGGAGAGCCTGTAGTTTGTGAGGTAAGAAGTTGGCAAATAGAGGATATAAGGCCCCTAGTGGACGTGCCTGCACGGCAAATCTTTTCAAAAGCGGTGGGAAGTGACCATGGGCATCTTGACTGCTTCTCTAACCAGTTTAATCAAATAAAAATCTGAAAAGTCTGACGTGCAAAAGTATTCAGCCCCCTGTACTCTGATACTCCTAAATAAAATCCAGTGCAATCAACTACCTTCAGAAGTCACTTAATGAGTTAATAGAGTCCAGCTGTGTGTAATTTAGTCTCAGTATAAATACACCTGTTCTATGAAGGCCTCAGTGGTTTGTTAGAGAACACTAGCGAACAAACAGCATCATGAAGACCAAGGAACTCACCAGACAGGTCAAAGATAAAGTTGTGGAGACGTTGTGGACAAGCTTTGAGCATCCCAAGGAGAAATCCATCATCCAAAAATGGAAAAAGTATTCTACAACTGCAAACCTACCAAGACATGACCGTCCACCTAAACAGACAAATCGAGCAAGGAGAGCACTGGTCAGAGAAGCAGCCAAGAGGCCCATGGTCACTCTGGAGGAGATGCAGAAGTCCACAGCTCAGGTGAGAGAATCTGTCAACAGGACAACTACAGGTGCATCTCAATAAATTAGAATATCTTTGATACATTTATTTATTTCAGTAATTAAATTTAAAAAAATACCTCCTATATTTTCTAGATTCTTTACACACAGAGTGTTCTATTTCAAGTGTTTTATTTCTGTAAATGTTGATTATGGATTACAGGTATTGAAAAACCAAATCTAAGAAAATTAGAATATTGTAAAAAAGTTCAGTATTGTAAATTCAGTGTGTCACCTGCCAAGGTTTCCTAAGCCTTTAAATGGTCCCTCAGTATGGTTCAGTAGGACACAAAATCATGGAAGACCGCTGATTATGAATTGAATTACTGAAATGAATTAACGTTTCAAAGATTTTCTAATTTATTGAGATGCACCTGTATAAGTTGTGCACTCCACAAATCTGGCCTTTATGGAAGAGGTTTCAAAACCATTGTTGAAAGAAAGACATAAGAAGTGCTGTTTGCCACAGGCCATATAGGGGACTCAGCAAACATGTGGAAGAAGGTACTCTGTCACAAGACCAAAGTTGAACCTTTTGGCCTAAATGCAAAGCGTTATGTGTGGCGGAAAAGTAACACTGCTCATCACCCTGAGCACACCATCCCCACTGTGAAACATGGTGGTGGCAGCATCATGCTGTGGGGAGGCTTTTCTTTAGCAGGGGCAGGGAAGCTGGTCAGAGATGATGGGAAGATGGATGGAGATAAAAACAGGGCAATCCTGGAAGAAAACCTGTTGGAGGCTGCAAAAGACTTGAGACTGGGAAGAAGATTTACCTTCCAGCAAGACAATGACCCTAAACATACAGCGGAATGGTTTAGATCAAAGAATATTCATGTGTTAGAATGGCCCAGTCAAAGTCCAGACCTAAATCCAATTGAGCATCTGTGGCAAGACATGAACATTGCTGTTCACAGACGCTCTCCATCCAATCTGGCTGAGCTTGAGCTATTTTACAAAGAAGAATGGGCAAAAATCTCAGTCTCTAGAGGAGCAAATCTGGTAGAGACATACCCCAAAAGACTTGCAGCTGTAGTTGCAGAGAAAGGTGGCTCTACAAAGTATTGATATAGGGGGCTGAATACTTTTGCACATCACACTTTTCAGATTTTTTATTAAAATTTAGAAAACCATGTATCATTTGCATTCCACTTCACAATTATCTGCTACTTTGTGTTGGTCTGTCACTTAAAATCTCAATAAAATACATTTAAGTTTATGATTGTAAGGTGACAAAATGTGAAAAAGTTCAAGGGGTATGAATATTTTTGCAAGCCACTGTATACATGCCTCATTTTGTCTGGTTAGGTTGGACTATTCAGGCAAATTCACATGGCTGAATTTTTATGAAGGAATCCAATGCAAAAATTCTATGGAACTTTATACTGTGGAGGGCAGCTATGGGAGATCATTCTGTCACAAGAATCTTTGGTGTGGGCGGGGAAGCCTAGGCTTTCTAAACAGCCCAGGGCCCATGTTACCCTTTATCCACCCCTGAGCCTAATGTTTTTCTATGTGATTGTTTTTCTCATTGTTCTATTGCATAAATATCTTAACAACCTCAATTAAAAAGAAAACCAAAAAACCGAATTGGAAGGTTTTCTTTAAAAAAAAAAAATTGTGTGTGAAAATAGCTTTAAAAGAAACTGTGCATCATTATACTCTGCGACATTTCGGGTTTCTATGAGCATTTCCTAGTACTCTTACTAAACTGCATTTTTTGATGCTCTATCAGTAAATCATTCCTTAATTTCCACAGTCCAGGTTCTCTGCGGTATTGCTGCCACAGCCACATTTTCAGGGAAATCTAAACAATCTGCTATTTTGAAGGGAGACTCAGCTCTGGGGAGTAGGGGGAGAGCTCAGCCGTTGCTATAGTAACCAAGGAGCTCAGCGTACGAAGTGGTGACGTTACACCAGGATAATATTTGAGCGCCTCAAACGTCAGTGGCGCGTCTCTCTAATCCCGGCTTCCCCGGTGTCGTCATCAAACTGCGCCCTGCAGAAGCCCTGCGAACCCGCGGGAAGCGGAGGAGGAGGTGAGGAACGCGCAGTCTGCTGTAATGGTTGTATATGTTGAGACAGGAGCAGTGCCCCGGGGGGATGGGGGTACCGCTAGTTACCGTCCAGCCTCGGGCCTGCCTGTCGCACAGGAAGTGTGCGGGAGAAGCCGGCCGGTGTCTTTGTGTGTGAGCGTGTGTGTTCATCGTGCTTGGGGAGCGGAGTGAGGGGAATTCCGAATCAATGTGCTGCGAATGTTTGCATGTCCCCTGCATATAGCCTGTAGTAAACTGGAATGACATACGGAGATGGAAGTCATCATCTATTGTGTGGGTTATATACCACGGCCACCGTGCTAATAAAATGACGTCATTATACTGACCATAATGGTTTCTTCCTGTGTTCCTCCTTTGACGTTGTTTTGGATTGTGAATAAAGGGCCTATTAGCCTTAAAGATATTTCTGATTGAGCACTGATCTGTGCTCATTCTGCATTGGCTTTGTTACGCAGGCCGATGCAAACAACATGTAGGATGAACGATTAAAGGGATTTACACTAGGTTCACAATAGCGTTCGGCTTGCCATTCTTCAGGTCCACTTGGGGACCTGACAAACGGAAACCTAATCCTCCTAAAAGGCAGACTAAGGGGGTTCTCTAGGTTTCCACCTGAAAAATACTGAGAGAAAAGTCCTGCTTGCAGAACTTTTCTCTCTGCATTTTTCAATCAGATTTGGCGACGGAAACCCTTAACGGAGTTTAAACGCTGGTGTGAATCCAGCCTTACCTCTGTACAGTACATATTTCTATTGCCCATTGGCAACACAGCCGTTATTAGACAGGGCTTGGTGCTGCCGATGACTTTTTGTCCTCCTGAAATAAGCCAATCACCCAAAGAACAAGTAAATGTTCATTGGATTGTAAGGAACGAGCTTTTAGCCTAATAGCAGGGATGATCTTTTGTCCCTTTTAGGAACTGTCTTAGGCTGAGGCCCCACTTTGTGGCAATGCAGCTTTTTTTGTTGCAGGTTTTGCTGCGTTTTTTTGAGCCAAAGTCGGGAGTCGATTGAATAGAAGGGAGAAGAATAAGTACTTCCTATGTATTTCCCATTCCTTTTGTAGCCATTCTTTGGCTCAAAAAATGCAGTAAAATCTGCAACAAAAAAGTTGCATTTCCGCAACGTGGAGCCTTAGACTGGGAAGGGTCTAGTGTCTGCTTCGGCATCCCTATCATTTTCAAGAAGCAGCTGGTGTTGGGTGAGATTGCATAAATGAAAGGTGTTTTACAGGCTTTATCAGTTTTTTTTTACCTATCCTCAATTAGAGCATCTATCGAAGATCAATGGGGATCCAACATCTGGGACCCCTGCTGATCAACTGTTTGATAGTTCTACTTCACCGGCCTTGTGATGTTGCGGAGCATTCTCTTCAAACTGCTGGTCAGGGGAGTTGAACACCTGCCTATCTTTGAACTGTCCTTAGGTTGGGTCACCAATCAAGCTCTAAGTTTGGAAAAACTCTTTCAGGCTGAGGCCGCACGTTGTGGAAATGCAGCTTGTTAGGTTGGTAGGGCTAGTAGTCTTTGGGCTAGCTAGGGAAACAGGGAGGGAGAGGGCGATCTGACTGCTTCATGGTAGTTATAGGATAAACGATCAAGAAGCTACGCCATGTAAACAAATGCAGAAGATGCCAGAGAAACCCAGAAATCACTCAAAACTCTGCTAAAGGTATTTGGGTGCACTTATTAACCCATTAATAGCACTAACAGACCTTTTAAAAAAAAAAAAAAGAGTTTTTGCCCAGAAAACCCCTTTAAGGCTAAGGTCCTACGTTGCGGAAACACAGCTTTTTTTTTTTTTTTTTTGTTGCAGATTTAGTCGCAGCTTTTTGAGCCAAAGCCAAGAATGGATACAAAAGAAATGGAGAATATATAGGAAGTTCTTATGTTTCTACCTTCTCAGTCCACTCCTGACTTTGGCTCAAAAAATTGCAGCAAAATCTGAAACAAAGGTGCGTTTCTGCAACATGGGGCTTTAGCCTCAAGGGGTTGTGTGTTTTCTTTGAAAAACTGGCTACAGTGAGGTGTGGTGGTTGTTGTTGTTGTGTGCATTATTAAAGCTACGGTCACACTAGCGTTGTGTGACTGGGGATTTCGTACCCCATTCCGCTTAAAATATGCAGAGAGAAAAATCCTGGAAGCAGGACTTTTCTCTGCTCCTACTTCGAGCAGAAACCCGGCAGAACCCATATAGTCTATGGGATCTGTGGGAAACCACTTTTTAAGCGGATAGGGTTTCTGATTTTTAGATCCCCAAGCAGACCCAAAGAACAGAAACTTGAACACATAACTCCTGATCCTTTTGCTGCTTCCTGACAGTGTTGATGTCACTGTCACAGCCCTGTCAACAAATTCTCTGGTAGAGACTGAGCAGCAGTGGATTGATGTTACTGTTTTTTATTTTATTTATTTTAATAAAATAATTTCTATACCTGTGGCTGAATTGTCAAGTTAAACAAGACAGCCTTTTTAACAAAGGTTCCATTACTTAGTTGGTAAATCCCCTGTTGTTCCAACTCTGGTGTTCCCCTCCGCGTTCTTCTTGAGGTCAATAATTGCATCATATCAATGCAGCCAAGTAAAGACAATTGGAGACGATGGAGAAATGGAGGGCATTTGGCATCCAACATCCTGCTATTCCGGAAAAAAACACACACAGCACACGCTTTTTTTTTTCCATTATTGGGTGGAGCATCTCATGTATATGTAGGCAACTTGCCTTTGTGTGCTTTTTAATTTTTTTTTGGAGATTAGCGTACATGAGATGAACACCATTTTTTTTTCTTAGGTGTGGTGCCCACCATAGCTTTGGTTAAAAAAAAAAAAAAAAATATATATATATATATATATATATATATATATATATATATCCTGCCATTCTCTCTCAACAAAAAAGGGTTGAAGAAATTTGGATAAACCCTTGTGGAGGCCGAGGGAGGTGTAAAATATTTAGTTATTAATATAATATTCACCTATCTGCAGGTGTTCTGTTGTCTGTTCAGACTTGCGTAGCTGGATGCTGGAAGTCCTGTCCCCCACATGACAGCTGAGGACGATCAGTGGCCTCAGCGGTTGCTGGAGAGGGACCAGTGGTTCACTACCAGCAACCATTATGTAGATGACGGTACCCTGGCATCTCGATCAGATTTGCAGAGTGCAGGTGGGTGCCAGAAGTCCCTCTTTTCAGCCTCTTCTGCCAGTATTTCGGCTGTCTGTAGAGTCTCACTCTACCCCACTTGTTTAGACCTGCAGTAGAGTGGTGTCTGTTATGTGACCAAGAGTCAGGGCTAGACTGGCTCTCTGCTGATATAATAATTGGAAGGTGTCATGATCTACATGAGCCTATACCTTGGCCCCTGGCTGATCAGCTGTTCGAAGAGGCTGCAGTAAGCCTCATGCACAGGAGCGTTTGTTTTTCCCAACTAACACACTGACTCATTCATTATTATGGCCCCATATACACGGTGTATTTTCATGGTCCTGTGTATGGGGTCATTAGCAAAACTTGGGACAGGTCATATTCCTGTCTGTTTTGTGGCACGTGCTCACTAACCTAAATGAATTTGGCCGTGGAGGCATGGACTGCACATGGATGTTATGTTAGTAGGTGCTTTTGCGGCACAGTGCTTCATGTTTAATGAATGTAGCCAATACTTCTAATAGTCTAAGGGTAGTTTCACACTCCTGTTGTTTAAAGGGGTTGTCCAGGTTATTCTGCTTCGGCGGTTTCTCCTGGGTCTCTTCCGGAGTTCTGCTGATTGCCCTCAGCGATCATTGACCGCTGAAGCCAATTTGCGGCCTCAGTAGGCCTAAGGAAGAGGACCTGTGATGTCACAGGTAGTAACATTGCATGCCATTCGCTGAGTCATGTGACAACTGAGGCCAATCGGCGGCTTCAGTGGAACTCCGGAAGAGACCCATTCAGCAGAAGGATCAGGAGGACACTGGAACATCGGGGACAGGTGAGTGTGAATTTTTTTTTATTTTTTTCAATGCCCCCGGCTGACTTAAGTTAAAAGGGTTGTCCATTTTTGCCTGGACAATCCCTTTAATGTCATTTGCTCTCATCTGTCATAGTGTGAGAGCAATGGGTATTAAATGATAAATACAGATGGAGACCCTCTGTTGGTTCTGTCTGCATTCACCCCAATGTAAAAGAAAAAAAAAATGATAGAATGTTGTTTACATTCGAGTCAATGGAAACAGCCACAGATGGATGGAGCTCAGTCTTAGTTACTCTTCTACAGTTAATGTCTGTTGCTGTCATACTATGACTGATAACAGCCACCGACATTAACAGTAGTGTGAATGTAGCCTAAGGTTCTCTTTGTATCTTTATCTCATAGAACTATGGCCTTTCTTGTGGCAGTCGCTACTGCAAGAATAGGAGAGATTCATGCTGTTAATGTTAGGGAACAAAATTTATTTGGTATTCTCACACACATACTCTCAATTTGTAGACAATTAAACATTTTTGCAAATATAAATAATTATAAACTTTGCATAGTTTCACATTTTTTGTAACCATCTTAGTCGTGGCAGTCTTGTGCTTTGGCCAGTTACTCTTGAACAGGAATGCAGGAACTGTTTATGATCTGGGTCCACATTAAGGAAATCATGGCTGAGTTTTTGACATAGAAAGCTACTGCATTCATATGGTAGAGGAAGGGGCAAAGTCCTTTTTACCCTCTATTTCCTGTTTCCATTATGGAATGGATTCAACCTCTTGTAGTGCCATTGTGGAAACTAATTCTGTTTTTACTTTTTGAGTCATCACTATTACAACAATGCCAAATATGTGTAAAATTAAATGTGTGTGTACACATGTAGCAGAGTTAAGCCAAACTTCTGCAATTAGACTGCTGCAGTGTGAAGTCTTAATAATGAAGTCATTATAAAAAAAAAAAAAAAAAAAATTCATTGGTTTTTGTTGTCTTCTGAGAATAGGATATCAGGCTGCAGCTGGTTATCCAATATTCGTCTGTTTAATTCCAGTATAAGACCAAGTTTCTGCTTATGCACACTCCCCCCTGCCCTTCATAGACTTGTATAATCTGTCATGTGACCTGCAGTCTGGGTACAGAGAAAGTAGACCTATTAGGATTTCTTATCCTTGCTTGCCTTATTGTGTTACAGCCATTTTGTGTTAAATGGTGGCACTGTTGTTTCAAAAATGTCAGCAGCAGCTCTCAAACTTGTTGCTTGCTGTTATGCAGTCACAGGGAACAAAACTGGCAAGACTCCATTGGGGAAAGAGCATAACAATTGGATTGAGTAGTGGGGGGAAAATGTTTCTGGTCAGATGAATCCAGAGTTCTTACACCATGCTGATGAGTTATGGTTATATGATACAGTGAAGGAAATAAGTATTTGATCCCTTGCTGATTTTGTAAGTTTGCCCACTCACAAAGACCTGAACAGTCTACAATTTTAAGGGTAGGTTAATTTTAACAGTGAGAGAATATCAAAAATAAAATCCAGAAAATTACATTGTATACATTTATTTGCATTTTGCAGAGAGAAATAAGTATCTGATCCCTCTGGCAAACAAGACTTAATACTTGGTGGCAAAACCCTTGTTGGCAAGCACAGCAGTCAGAAGTTTTTTGTAGTTGATGATGAGGTTTGCGCACATGTCAGGAGGAATTTTGGTCCACTCCTCTTTGCAGATCATCTCTAAATCATTAAGATTTTGAGGCTGTTGCTTGGCAACTCTGAGCTTCAGCTCCCTCCATAAGTTTTCTATGGGATTAAGGTCTGGAGAATGGCTAGGCCACTCCATGACCTTAATGTGCTTCTTTTGAGCCACCCCTTTGTTGCCTTGGCTGTATGTTTTGGGTCATTGTCCTGCTGGAAGACCCAGCCACGACCCATTTTTAATGTCCTGGCGGAGGGAAGGAGGTTGCCACTCAGGATTTTACAGTACATGGCTCCATCCATTCTTCCATTGATGCAGTGAAGTAGTCATGTGCCCTTAGCGGAGAAACACCCCCAAAATATGTTTCCACCTCCATGCTTGACAGTGGGGACGGTGTTCTTTGGGTCATAGGCAGCATTTCTCTTCCTCCAATCATGGCGAGTTGCGTTAATGCCAAAGAGCTCAATTTTTGTCTCATCTGACCACAGCACCTTCTCCCATTCACTCGCAGAATCATCCAGGTTTTCATTGGCAAACTTCAGACGGGCCTGCACATGGGCCTTCTTGAGCAGGGAGACCTTGCGGGCACTGCAGGATTTTAATCCACTATGGCGTAATGTATTACCAATGGTTTTCTTGGTGACTGTGGTCCCAGCTGCCTTGAGATCATTAACAAGTTCCCCCCGTGTAGTTTTAGGCTGATCTCTCACCTCATGATCAAGGATACCCCACGAGGTGAGATTTTGCATGGAGCCCCAGATCGATGTCGATTGACAGTCATTTTGTATTTCTTCCATTTTCTTACTATTGCAGCAACAGTTGTCTCCTTCTCACCCAGCGTCTTACTTATGGTTTTGTAGCCCAATCCAGCCTTGTGCAGGTCTATGATCTTGTCCCTGACATCCTTAGAAAGCTCTTTGGTTTTGCCCATGTTGTAGAGGTTAGAGTCTGACTGATTAATTGAGTCTGCGGACAGGAATCTTTTATATAGGTGACAATTTAAGACAGCTGGTCTGTAGGAGCCAGAACTCTTAATGGTTGGTAGGGGATCAAATACTTATTTCTCTGCAAAATGCAAATAAATTTATAAAATGTATACAATGTGATTTTCAGGATTTTATTTATGATATTCTATCTTTCACTGTTAAAATTAACCAACCCTTAAAATTATAGACTGTTCATGTCTTTGTCAGTGGGCAAACTTACAAAATCAGCAAGGGATCAAATTAAATACTTATTTCCTTCTTTTTATATTAAGATCACAGGGAATGCTAAATGCTATGAAGGGAAAACTGAGAGAAGGAACCATGATACCTTTCCTCCTGGTTTGGTGGTGTCTGCATATTATAAGTACGTTCATGTAAAGCCTCTGTCCTAGGTGCCAACATTGAGACCTTATTATTTCAGGACTCTGTGATAGTCAGGTGAGCTGTGACTGCAACTATCATGTTGTTCCTGCAACATGGGAGTGTCTGACAGCTGACTGCATTTAAGAGCTTATGATCCAGTGCAGTTATGAAGACCTGAATCAGACTGTTGGCACAGACTGTTAAAGCCATACCTGCCCCCTTCCTCAACAGTGGGGGAGGGGAATGTAATTATACAGCAGCCTAACTGGCACATTGCAAGCTGCTGTAAATTTGCATGTCAGGAAAGGGTTAACTCTCCTTGCATATCTATTGAAATAACTTACAAATTTAGACAGTCCCTTTTTTGATAAACTTGAGGGGGGAAGCTTTGTTGAGGAAACTCATCTACGTTTTTATTTATTAGTTTCTTCTAGATTGCTTAGGTGTGTGTGTTTGTGAAGATATGAGCAGCTTTAACCTTGACCGCTTTCGCTTTGATAAGAATAAAAAAGGGGACCAAATCTCAAAAGAAAATGAAGGGTCAAGCAGATCTAGTACTCCAGATACCATAACAGGTAAGATGTTTCATGTATAGCATGAAAACTTAAAAATCAAAAAGCACTTCACCATATACTATGGTGGCAATGGTGTTGGTGGTGGTTTTACAGTGATTTATTTCTTTTGCAGTTACCAGTATCCCAGAGACTCCTGAATATAAGAGACAGAACAATGTGTCCTTGTTTAGTCAAAACAAAGGTGTTAGTTTTGTAGACTCAGATTCTGAAAATGAAGGCTATGAAAATAAGCCAGGTTTCAGTTCAACACACAGGAAAGTCCACCCACGGCAAGAGTAAGTAACTAATAGCTGTTTATACAATATATAAATTATAGTAAAACCCCTTTCACCCAAATTTGTACACAAAATGGTCTTTTATAGGGGTGATTCACTTAAAGAAAAAGGTATTTTCAACCAGGTATCACCTCGGCATATTACCCACAACCAGGCCTCAACAGGGAGTCAAAAAGCAGCCATAGTACTGTACACAAGTCACTCCAGCTCATACACTACCACAGATAACCTCAGCTCTTTCTTACTCCCTGGTGACCTGCACATTTCCTGGTTCAAGATGTATCCAGTATGGTATCCCTTTAAATCTTGGTCCTCAGCATGGTTCCCATCTTGTACCACAGCATATCTACTCCTCTTATTCCTGGTCCCCAGCATGGCTCTCCTTTCCATATCCCCCTCGTATTGATAACCTTGATGATACCTGCTGACTTTTGTGGGCCAAATCTTTAGGAGGGAGGGTCTTCTGGAGAGGTTTCACCTCTCCAGAAGACGTCTGTATGTATATATAATATTAGTGTGTTCGGCACACCGATATCACCCGTTGCAATGCAGAATTTAAAACCTGCATGAAACCTGAAGGTCTTGTGGATTTTGGGCTGAAGTTTGCTGCTACATTCAAACACTGGGTGGAATTTACCTTTGTAGTGTTTTGGCACAAAAGTGGTGCATTTTTTTTTTTTCCACACGGTTTGTGCCAAAAATATACCAGTTTGTTAGGTTTTCACCCTGCTTGCCACTCTTAAGAAAAGTTGACGGAGCAGGTCAGGGATCCACGTGGCTGGTGTGGGCATGCCTCAGACCAATAGATTGGACTAAACTATCCCATGCCAGAAAACTGGACTGAATTATAACTGAAATCTAAGCCAGTCCCTGCCTGGTGTAGCGCTTGCTATATTGAGACTGGCACTTCTTTTAAATTGTAATAATGATTACTCTCAAATTGCAGCATTGAAAACCTGGCCCACAGTAATAGGAAGTCTGTCATCAGAACCAGCATATAAACCTAGCACTGCAGATAGGATAAGGCCACTGAATCACAGTGTTTTCCATTGCTGGGATATTGTGGTTTTTGTCAATATGCAAGTGAACTCTTTGGAGCAATGAAGGCATTGCCTTTGATCCAAACAGATGTGTGGCAACGCCCTCATTGCTCCATAGAGCTCATTAGCATATTGACAAAAAAAAGCTATTTATCTGCATTGGAAGCTATGATTCACATGGGAAAAACTGACACTTTTCATCCATTATTCATGGCTGACTTATAGCATTGTTGTGTAAATAGGCCCTTAAGTTGGGTTGTTTTTTTTTTAAATAGCATTTTTGCTCCGTCCTAAACGTTTTTCAGTTTGTACATGTCTTTAACGGTAATGGTAATCCTTGATGAAAGATGCAAAACACACATTTTCAAAGACCGCATGTGTTTTTACTCGCTTTCTCCACCCCTGTGTTTCAAAATGAGGTTTGAACTCAGAATTAGGTGTTGGGGACACATCAACAATGTGCACAACATGAAAAGAAATCTTGTTGTTAAGCCCCACCCTGACACTGTCTGGCCGTGACTCTGCCCACTCCCCTCCAGCAGCAGGCATCACATTCTGACCACAGGAAAGGTCATCAGTATGTAATCTGTGGGGACCTGTTACAATTCCACTGGAACCACTGCTATACCGTGAATGGGACTTCTGTGCCGCTGCTATTATTTGAATAGGAGCAGTGCTGCATGCACGCTTTGTTCAATAGCAGCTTCTGGCACCTAGAGGCTACCAAGACAGCGGATTTGTATCGGGTCTGGGTGTCGACCCTAACAGGGCACATACTGATAACCTATGGATAGATCATCCGTATGAAAAATCAATTTGAGACTGGACAACTCCTTTCATGCTGAAAAACATCTGTGTTATCCTCTAAAGTGTTTCCAGTCAGAGTTTTTATTAATCTATAGTAACAAGAATAACATCCATACGTCATCCTAGTTTATTTGCTTTGTTGCTTTCTCTTTAAGGAATGGTTTTTCGGATTCTCCTACTGATGATTCTGAAGGGGAACACTCTCCATCAGAAATTACTGCAAGAAATGTCCCTCCTCAAAAGAATGATTCCAAAGACAGAAAAATGCAGAAGCTTAAAGAAATCTTTCCTAAAAGGACCAATGAAGAGTTGTTACAAGTAATGTGTATCCAAATTGTCTCGCCTAAGTACAGCTAAGTCCACCTCTTAAACAAAATTTTGACAAATAGGATTTGAAGGGAGTTTCCATGAACACTTTTCAGAAGGAAAAGTGCATGATTGTTGGCAGTTACAACTTTGGGTATCCCAACAGTCAATGGAACAGGGAGTCTTTGAGTCCTCTCCGTGAATTCAGCACTAGTACACATGGAGACTGATGTATTAGTGGGGAAAAAAAGTATTTAGTCAGCCACCAATTGTGCAAGTTCTCCCACTTAAAAAGATGAGGCCTGTAATTGACATCATAGGTAGACCTCAACTATGAGAGACAAAATGAGAAAACATATCTAAAAAAATCACATTCTGGTTTTTTAAGAATTTATTTGCAAATTATGGTGGAAAATAAGTATTTGGTCAATAACAAAAGTTCATCTCAATACTTTGTTATATATTCTTTGTTGGCAATGACAGAGGTTAAACGTTTTCTGTAAGTCTTCACAAGGTTGGCACACACTGTTGCTGGTATGTTGGCCCATTCCTCCATGCAGATCTCTTCTAGATCAGTGATGTTTTGGGGCTGTCGCTGGGCAACACAGACTTTCAACTCCCTCCAAAGGTTTTCTATGGGGTTGAGATCTGGAGACTGGCTAGGCCACTCCAGGACCTTGAAATGCTTCTTACGAAGCCACTCCTTCGTTGCCCTGGGACCAAATAAACTTGGGATCATTGTCATGCTGAAAGACGCAGCCACGTTTCGTTTTCAATGCCCTTGCTGATGGAAGGAGGTTTGCACTCAAAATCTCATGATACATGGCCCCATTCATTCTTTCATGTACACGGATCATTCGTCATGGTCCCTTGGCAGAGAAACAGCCCCAAAGCATGATGTTGCCACCCCCATGCTTCACAGTAGGTATGGTGTTCTTTGGATGCAACTCAGCATTCACTTTCCTCCAAACATGACGAGTTGTGTTTCTACCAAACAGTTCTACTTTGGTTTCATCTGACCATATGACATTCTCCCAATACTTTTCTGGAACATCCAAATGCTCTCTAGCAAACTTCAGACGGGCCCGGATATGTACTGGCTTAAGCAGGGGGACATGTCTGGCACTGCAGGATCTGAGTCCCTGGCAGTGTAGTGTGTTACTGACGGTAGCCTTTGTTACGTTAGTCCCAGCTTTCTGCAGGTCATTCACTAGGTCCCCCCCGTGTGGTTCTGGGATTTTTGCTCATCGTTCTGGTGATCATTTTGACCCCACGGGGTGAGATCTTGCGTGGAGCCCCTGATGGAGGGAGATTATCAGAGATCTTGTATGTTTTCCATTTTCTAATTATTGCTCCCACAGTTGATTTCTTCACACCAAGATGCTGGCCTATTGCAGATTCAGTCTTCCCAGCCTGGTGCAGGTCTACAATTTTGTTTCTGGTGTCCTTCCACAGCTCTTTGGTCTTCACCATAGTGGAGTTTGGAGTGTGACTGTTTGAGGTTGTGGACAGGTGTCTTTTATACTGATAACACTGTCAAACAGGAGCCATTACTACAGGTAATGAGTGGAGGACAGAGCAGCCTCTTAAAGAAGAAGTTACAGGTCTGTGAGAGCCAGAAATCTTGCTTGTTTGTAGGTGACCAAATACTTATTTTCCACCATAATTTGCAAATAAATTCTTAAAAAATCAGACAATGATTTTCTGGATTTGTTTTCTCATTTTGTCTCTCGTAGTTGAGGTCTACCTATGATGTCAATTACAGGCCTCTCTCATCTTTTTAAGTGGGAGAACTTGCACAATTGCTGGCTGACTATAAATACTTTTTTTTTCCCCACTGTAGTTCTGTACTTGTCTATATCTGTCAGTCCCATACAAGTGAATGGAGCAATGGTCACACTTGTAGCTTACAACTCAATTTACACAGACTCAAAGGACTGCAGAAATGTGACAGCACATTTGTTTGAAAATGAGATTGGGGGGTTATATTATTTCTTATGATCCTGAAACTTTAATCCATAATTACAATTGTGGTTACAGTCACTGGGTGAAAATGTTTGGATTTTTTTTTTTCCCTTTACTCAAAATATTACATTTGTAGCAATAGTTGTCATTAGAACTCATAACTGTAACTGATATTGTTAAAGCTGGGTGGGTTCACGTCTGCATTTGGCTCTCTGTACGAAATCAGTTTTTGAAACAGTCTCAAAAACCTCAAAAGCTGATTTCAAACGGTTCATTTTAAAACCCATTGATTTGAATGGGTTGTAAAAACCATCCGCAGGTCTGCGTTTGGAGCATTTTTGTCTGGTATCCGCTCTTTTGAGTGGAGAAAAAAGTTGAACTTGCAGGACTTTTTCTCCATTCAAAAAAATGATACCAGATGGACAGCAACCAACTTTTTTTTTTTTTTTTTTTTTTTAACATTGAGGTCTATGGAAAGCGGATTACAAATGGATAGCAATCTGTTTTTCCCTCTCTGCATGCTTAGAATGAAGAAGGGTGGGTGGGTGGGGGAACCGGATTGGTCAAAAGCAGACACAAACGGTCAGTTTTTTTGAACGGACACCCATTGATTAAACCGTCTAAAAAGACAGGTTCAGGAATCTGCTGTGTAACAGTTTGGAATCCTTTTTGTACCAAAGTGTTTTTCTCTTTAAAACTGCTTAAACCTATCATCAAGCGTATGATTTTATACGTAATATTGGTTAATAACTAGATAAAAACACTGTAAAATGTATAAACTTTGAGTGGTATGGGTACTGGGTGCAATTTACTTGATTCCAGTTTAAGGTCTGAGATCATATTTTGTGTGTGTGTGTGTGTGTTTATCCTCCACCAGTGATCATCTAATGCTTCTACTTGAACACTGTCAGCTTAACCCCTGCTGAATTCCTCTTTACTGGAATCAATGCAATGATTGTATGTGTAGGTGATTACAATATTAGAGCAAAAGGATACCTTTTATTAGGGGGAAAACTCTGCAATTGAAAGGAGGTTCTTGAACCCTGTTGGGCCATGGCTAGCCAGGATACTTAAGATGGTAACATAACATGTATGCCTCCGTGCCCAACCAAGTCTAAGTATATATGCATCTCCAACCTGTGCTTGGCTTGACTCTTTGACTTGATCTTGATCTTCGCTAGACCACAATTGTGGCTCTACCCACAATATAGCCTACCCAAGTGAACAAGGATATAAGTTATGTTGCTGGTGACTGAAGCCATTATCTACTTTGATGTATGAACTATGGCCTTGTTCTGTAAGGCCATCTCTTTTCAAGGGGCTATTGCTGCTGAGTCTCATTTGAAATAACTGCAGTACAAAGCACAAACTATGAACAAGTGTTCCTGCATCTGAAAGAAGGCAGGCATTTTTAATTATTTTATATAAATTAAAGGGGTTTTCTGGGGAACACTTATTCGCTTACCTGGGCTTGGGGATGCTTTTTTTTTTTTTTTTTTTTTTTTTGTTGATCTGGGGGTTCCGGCAAGATCACAGCAACCCCTAAATCATTTTATTGGAGGCAGCATACAGCTCACTGGATTGCTCTGGTCACTCCTCTAATGATCTCACAGCTAATTAATTTATTTGTGCTATAGGGGCTGGCTTTACTATAGTCAGACACCTGCCACAGCACAGGTAATTACCTGTGAAATCAGGGAAGTGGGGGCAGGTGGAGTAACCCGGTGAGCCGAACGCTGCCTCTGATCACATGACCAGACAGTCGTGATGTCGCCAGAAAAGCATCAGAAGTATTTCCAGGAACAGGTAAGTGAATACTCCCCAGGTAACCCCTTTTAGGAAATAGACACAGAACAAATAGCATTTCTATAGTGGTACAGTGCTTCTTGTACCAAGCCTGAATCTGCAGTGGGAAGACAATGGTGTGGATTGAAAAATGAAGCAATACTGTTTTGAGAGAGTCCATTATATTGACTTTCCCATTTGTGTATTAGAAGCAGACACCAACTTTCATTTCTCTCTAGACCTCGGGTTATACATCATATGAAAAATTTGGGCACCCCATTAATCTTAATCATTTTTAGTTCTAAATTTTTGGGGTCCCTTTTTTTCCCACCCCTACCCCCCCCCCCGTATATGCAGTGGGTACAGCAAGCATTCAGACCCCTTTAAATTTTTCACTCTGTTTCATTGCAGCCATTTGCTAAAAGCAAAAAAGTTCATTTTATTTCTCATTAATGTACACTCAGCACCCCATCTTGACAGAAGAAAAACAGAGATGTAGATATTTTTGCAAATTTATTAAAGGAAAAACTGAAATATTCAGACCCTTTGCTGTGACACTCATTTAACTCACAGGCTGTCCATTTCCTTCTGATCCTCCTTGAGATGTTCTACTCCTTCATTGGAGTCCAGCTGTGTTTAATTAAACTGATTGGACTTGATTAGGAAAGGCACACACCTGTCTATATAAGAGCTCACAGCTCAAAGTGCATGTCAGAGCAAATGAGAATCATGAGGTCAAAGGAACTGCCCAAAGAGCTCAGAGACAGAATTGTGGCAAGGCACAGATCTGGTCAAGGTTACAAAAGAATTTCTGCAGCAGTCAAGGTTCCTAAGAGCACAGTGACCTCCATAATCCTTAAATGGAAGAAGTTTGGGACGACCAGAACTCTTCCTAGACCTGGCCATCCAGCCAAACTGAGCAATCATGGGAAAAGAGCCTTAGTGAGAGAGGTAAAGAAGAACCCAAAGATCACTGTGGCTGAGCTCCAGAGATGCAATAGGGAGATGGGAGAAAGTTCCACAAAGTCAACTATCACTGCAGCCCTCCACCAGTCAGGCTTTATGGCAGAGTGGCCCGAAGGAAGCCTCTCCTCAGTGCAAGACATATGAAAGCCCGCATAGAGTTTGCCCAAAAACACATGAAGGATTCCCAGACTATGAGAAATAAGATTCTCTGGTCTGATGAAACGAAGGTTGAACTTTTTGGCATTAATTCTAAGCAGTATGTGTGGAGAAAACCAGACACTGCTCATCACCTGCCCAATACAAATGCAAAAATATCTACATTTCTGTTTTTTTTTCTGTCAAGATGGGGTGCTGAGTGTACATTAATGAGAAATAAAATGAACTTTTTTGCTTTTAGCAAATGGCTGCAATGAAACAGTGAAAAATTTAAAGGGGTCTGAATACTTTCCGTACCCACTGTAATATGGTTTACATAATAAGCAGTATGACTACTTACAGGGGTTGATTCTAAAAATCTCACAATCAGAAATTTAGATTTGCAGCATACAGTATATTAGGTTAGGTATCAGACCTTTGTGTTTAATGAAGCACTCAAAGAAACAAAAATCGTGCTACCCCTTCATAAGAGCACTGACCTCCTCTTTACTTGTGGGGATGAATACAATGTCTTTGTACAGGAGATCAGACTATCAGTGCAGATCTATAGTAGTCACTGAGGCTCTAATAGACTTGCATTGTGAGTTTATTCTCCTGTTCATACAGGAAACTCAGCATTTGAAGAGCAGTGGCGGTTGGTGCTTTGCAGGGGTGCATATAACTTGCCAATAAAGTTGTCAGTAAGTTATTAAGTAACGTTGCACGACACGCACTCATTTTCAAATGGGGTGGTTAGTCAGTAGTGTTTCCTTGAAGAGGACCTGTCTAAACATGGGCCTTGGCAGCCCCCAGATCACGAGTCTGACATAGGGAAACATTTGCTCTGTTGCTATTGACTGTGACATGTAAGTGGTTAACTGTTAAAGGGGTTTTCTGGGCAAACATATTTTTTTGTTTTTTTAAAGGTCTGAGTGCTATTAATGGGTTAAGAAGTACATAGAAATATCTATCTAGGTATATCTCAAATTACCTGTGTCGCTTCCACACTACCTCCCTCTCACTCCATTACACCCCTTCCCTGTATCCCTAGCTATCCTGCCCACTACTAGCCCTTCCCAACGAACTAACTCCCCCCCCCCCCCACGGATCATGCTTACCTGTCTTCCTCTCTGGGAGTTGGCTCCTCCTTTTCTTTCACTGTGTACAGGCTGGAGACGCCTCTCTGCAAGCCCGTACACAGACGAGAAGTACCTCTGATGCCCAGAGTGCCATCTCTACTGTGCATGTGTCGCAGGCACCTCCAGACTGCGCAAGTGCTGGCAAAGAGGAAGAGGGGAGGAGCCGTTCTCGGAAAGGAAGATACACAAGTATGATGGGGTTGGTGGGGGGAGGATGGTGACGTGATGATTTGGAAACGGAACGTCACCGGAATATCAGAAAGTGTTCCTGGGGCTTTCACATGACCTCCCCAGGGATACTCCTAATTATAGGTGTGTGTGTGGTGTGTGATTTTTTTTTTTTTTTTTTTTTTTTTTTTATTTAAATTAGAAGTTAGGTGGGGGGAGGGAGTTTAGTTTAGGGGTTAATTTTTATTTCATCCCAGACAACCACTTTAAGGATTGGAGATATCCGACCCCAGCAGTTCAAGATCAGTTAGCCAGTTGAATATAGACTTCCTGCTCAGCGGACCAGGTGGTTTTATACAGGCCCATTGGATGAGCAAATGGTTGCGTAAACGTTTGTTCCTGATCATAGCCCTGAGTAAGTATGCCCACTATCGGCCTACAAACGAACAAACACTTGTTTGTTGGCTGGTCACATTTGCTATGCTGGCACTAAAATCTGTGCTGGTATCCATGGCCACATGTGAACAGGGGATGTTCTGCCTATAATGAAGCTGTGTGCTTAATTCACTCAGTCAAATACCGCACTGATGGATGATTCTTGTAAATGGGGATAAACAAGCCTAAGTATTTATATATGCATATCTTCCTTATGGGTGTGTATGTATTTGGATATGTGCGTGATTGTTGGGATCTTTATTCATAGGCATAGTGGTTGTGTAGCAGTATGAAGCCAGTCAACAATGTTGTGGTGTAGCCAGGTTGGGGCCACCCCTTTTACTAGCAAGACACTAATAGCAAGAGGTTTGGACTCCTTCAGTTCGGGAGGTTATGGCCTTCTCTGATATTTCACTGATTTCATGCAGATTTGGATTTTCATTCTCTTTTTTTTTTTTTTTTTTTTTACAATTTTCCATTGTGTTTTTACACTAGATACACTTAATGACTAAAAAGTAATTTTATTTTTTCACTCTTTCAGCTTATTGAATCCACTGACACCTTGGAGGATGCAGTTGCTGCTGGTGTAGCTCAGTTTGAGAGAGGTACGTTTTAAGTACATCATAAACTAGCTTTATTTATTGAGCACCATTAATTCCATTGCCTGCAAGGGCTTACAATCTATGAGGGAAGAGGGATAGAGACAGTAGATGAGGGTAGAGATGGTGGTGTGGTGACAGTAGTGTTATTGGAGGTTGCAGGCCTTCCTGAATAGGTGTCTTCTTGAAGCTATGATTATTGGGGACAGTCTCATGTGTCGTGGTCGTGAGTTACAGAGTATGAGGGGTGCACGGGAGAAGTCTTGGAGATGGTTGTGATAAGAGCAGAGTGGAGTAGGAGGTCTTGGTAGGATCTGGGGTTGCGTGTGGGCAGGTAGCGGGAGATTAGGTCAGAAATGTATAGAGAGGACACGTTGTGGATGGCTTTGTATGTCGGTGTTAACATTTTGAACTCTATTCGCTGGCTGATGGGTAGCCAGTGAAGGGATTGGCAGAGGGGAGAGGCCGATGAAGAGTGGGGGGAGGTGTAGGTGTATTAAGCGAGCGTCGCAGGTTAAGGTGGACTGGAGAAGAGTGAGAGCATTTGTTGGGAGGCCGTGGAGAAGGGTGTAACAGTAGTCTAAGTGGGAGATTATGAGGGCGTGGGCAAGAATTTTTGTAGTTTCAGGGATGAGGAAGAAGTGGATTCGATGGATGTTCTTGAGTTGGAGGCAGCAGGAGTTGAGGGTTTGGATGTGTGTTTTGAAGGAAAGGTCAGAGTCAAAAGTTATCCAAAAGCAGCGGACCCGTAGGACTGGGTTAAGTGTGGTCCCTTTAACTTTGATTGATTGGGTCAGGTAGGGAGACAATGCGAGGTGGAGCAAAGATGAACTCCATTTTCTCCATGTTGCGTTTGAGAAGGTGGGAGGAGAGAAAGGAGGTTACAGCTGTTAGGCACTCTGGAACTCTAAACAAGAGAGCAGTAATGTCTGATCCAGAGAGATATATTTGAGTGTCGTCGGCGTAGAAATGGTATTGAAAACCATGAGATTCTATGAGTTGGCTGAGGGTATAGATGGAGAACAGCAGGGGTCCTAGGACAGAGCCTTGGGGACATCTACAGAAAGAGGGCATAGTGAGGGGGTGGTGTGCAAGTCGGAGACACTGAATGTACGGTTAGTGATGTATGAGGAGATCAGGAGAGTGCAAAGTTTGTGATGCCAAAGGATGAGAGAGTTTCTAACGAGGAAATGGTCAACTGTGTCAAAGGCAGAGGAGAAGTCAAGGAGGAGGACAGAGTAGTGACGCTTGACAGTAGGTTGTTTGTGACTTTGGTTAGTACAGTTTCTGTGGAGTGATGGGGTCTGAAGCCTGACTGTAATCTGTCAGAGTACATTGTTCAAGAGATATGAGGATAGTTCACAGTGGACATGTTGCTTGAGCAATTTTGAGGCATAAGGGAGCAGTGAGATGGGGCAGTAGTTGGCTGCATAGGACAGGTTGAGGGATGGCTTCTTATGGATAGGTGTGACAGTGATGTGTTTAAAGGCGGAAGGGAAGGATCCTCTGGTTTAGAGATGGGTTAAGGAGAAGGGTTAGGGCAGGAGTACAGACTTCAGGGAGGTTTGGGATCAAATGCGACTGGATCAAGCGTGCAAGAGGTGAGGGGTGGGATTTTGAAAGTAGGGTGGAGAGCTTTTCGTTATTGACTGTAGAGAAACAGGTTAAAGATGAGGAGCACCTTACAGTTGGGTAGAGTGTTTGTTTGGGGAGTAGGGTGAGAGTGTCCCTGATGGTGTCAATTTTGCTTTTGAAATAAGAGGCGAAGTCTTCAGCTGAGATAAGTGATGTCAGAGGGGGCATAGTACGGAGAAGGGAGTTGAAGGTAGTGAATAGCTGTTTGGGGTTGTGGTATGAGGAAGATATGAGTGTGGTGAAGTAGACCTGTTTTGCAGAGGTGAGTGCATTCTTGAAGTTGAGGACTGCCTCTTTATACCTGATGAAGTGCTCCTGGGAGTGGCTTTTCTTCCAGAGGCATTCTGCAACCTGTGAAGCACGTCTTAGTTTTTAAGTCAGGACCCTGTGCCAGGGTTGCCTGTTGATTGGTCGGGCTCTGGTATGTGTGTGAAAGGGGGCCACAGAGTCAAGGGGTGATGTAATGGGGTATTATAGAAGGTGACAGCAGCAACATCCACATACTGGAGCGAGGATATGTCAGTGAGTGCTAGGATAGAGTCAGAGAGCGTGCGGATGTCAAGGTGGTTAAGGTTTCTGCGGGGGTGTCTTGGGGGGGGGGGGTCTATTACATAGGAGAGGGAAGAGAATGTTAGTAAATTGTGGTCAGAGAGCGCGATCTGAGAGGTTGGATAGTGAGCAGAGGTGGGTGAATATGAGGTCCAGTGTGTGACCCGTTGTATGGGTGGCAGAGGAGGACCAATGAGAGAGACCAAAGGATGCGGTGAGGGACAGGAGATTGGAGGGAAGCAGGGGAGGTAGTGTCTGAGGGTGTCAGCCATGTTTCTGTGATCCCTAGAAATGAAGAGGTCGTGGATGTAATTTAGTTTATTACGTATGGAACGAGCATTCCACAGTGCACCGGAGAGGGCAGGGGGGAGAGGCAGGAGCAAGGAAGATAGGCGTAAGATTTAGGGGGGTTCTGTGTGAGTGTTTTGGTTGTGTGGTAAGAGGAAGAAGATCTGACAGTAGCGATGTAGTGAGATGGTCCAATATTAGGAGATATGTCACCAGAAGTAAGGAGAAGCAGAAAGAGAGAGGTCAGGTGTAAGTATGAGAGAGTGTGGGGAGGTTGTGTGTTTCTGGGGCGGAAATCTTGCGGGTTTGGAAGTAGCTGTGCAGGGAAGGTCAGATGGTGGGATAGGAATAGATGAAGAGACTTTTGTGATCGTTCAAACTAACGGACATATGATGGACATTAAGCATCCGTTATTTTAACATTCATGTCTATGGCTGACAGTAATGGATGTTATTACTGTGTTTTGTTTTGTTTTTGTTTTTGTTTTTGTTTTTTTTTTTCTGCGCTTGTGCTCAGAAAGGAAAACAAAAACCGGACAGAGTAAAAATAGACAATAACTGATGCTAACGTCCTTTTTCTTTTACTGATCCATTAATTGGATCAGTTAAAAAGCGGACACCTTAACCTCAGTTAGTCCAAAGGCCTTGTGCACACAACAGCACTGTGAGTACTATCATATCGTACTTTTTGTCTGTCTGATTTTGTAAAGTTCCATTCACTCAGTGCTATTAAAAACTGATTCTTTTGGAAGTGCTGCTTTTTTCATAGCAGCATGTTTAGACACCTGCTAGACAAGAATGGAAAAAAATACACTTTAACAAAAACAGAACCGCATTTGCATGTAGTTTTTGTTGTGATAATTGTGCAGATCTCTGTGAATATATGCTAAATTCTTTAACATCCAGCTTACTCCAGTATGTGTGTGTGTGTGTGTGTGTTTATATATATATATATATATATATATATATATATATATATATATGTGTGTGTGTATGTATATACAGTACAGACCAAAAGTTTGGACACACCTTCTCATTCCAAGACTACCTCTTGAAGCTCCTCAAGAGAATGCCAAGAGTGTGCAAAGCAGTAATCAAAGCAAAAGGTGGCTACTTTGAAGAACCTAGAATATAAGACATATTTTCAGTTGTTTCACACTTTTTTGTTAAGTATATAATTCCACATGTGTTAATTCATAGTTTTGATGCCTTCAGTGTGAATCTACAATTTTTATAGTCATGAAAATAAAGAAAACTCTTGGAATGGGAAGGTGTGTCCAAACTTTTGGTCTGTACTGTGTGTGTGTGTGTTATATATATATATATATATATATATATATATATATATATATATATATTCTGTAAACTTTGAGAAGCACCTAGCTTTTAGAGGAGGAAAATAGGGAAAAAAAATATTTTTAACCAATTCCTAGACATCCTCTTTTTAAGAATGTCTCACAGTGTAGACAGTATAATGTCCCTCACAGTTATAATGGCAAATACAGTTTTCTTTACGAATTTTCTAAAAGTTTTTGGGGTGTGCCGTTAACAAACCATTATTATACTCAACCCAATCACAAGCGTTTGCGTCATGACACATAATGACCATGGTGTAATCCACATGGCGTCATTTTGTGTGGAGACACTGACGTGAACGCTGAGGTCCAATCATGAGCCTCAGCAGTCTGACATTATTCATGACAACTCTGTGAACGGAAGAGGCCACCCACACTGGAGCCCAGGAGAGGTGAGTATCACCTTACTTGGGCCCCCAATCATTATACTTTTGGGTCTGAAGAGACCCCAGAGTATTATAATGGTTTGTGGGTTGCGATCCTGCAATAGTGCCAACTTGATTTTCGGTACCTTCGCTTTCTGAGACACACTGACTTTTTCCCCCCATTTTGGATGGAAAAAAGTGTTATAAAGCGAAAAATACAGTGTTATAAATATATATTATATATGATAAAGATATAGTATGTATTTGATCTTTTGTACTTGGATAAATGTTACTCCCATTACTTCATGCCAGCAAGCGAGTCTTCACACACAATCCTGTGGGGCGCCTTGCCATTTCATCTGGCAGCTGTTGCCCACATTTTAAAAGGTTTTTCAACAGGAGTAGGCATGTTTAAGTTAAATAGCAAATGCTTTAACTTCGGGCACTTTTTTTGTTCCTGTAAGGCACAGAGACCTTGTTTAACATCTGCTTTTAGATTTACATCATAAACACTATACTGTATCTCAGGGTTCTACATGGGACAAAAGCTTGGGAAATTAGCAAATATTTAGAACGAATATGCTGAACTTAGCTGAGAGTTCCAGATGGCTTGTATTTCTTTTAAAATTATTTTTTATTTATTTATTTTGCCAAATGACCAGTGTCTTCTAGTGTTTGCTAGTCTGTGGTTAACCCTCAGTAAATTAATGTAAAGAACTATTCTGTTCATTAGCTGTTGCAAAATTCTGCCCCGGGTATGTCCTGAAGTTTTAGTTCATGATCAAAGCAATGAAAGAATTTTCCCTCAGATCGTATTATAGAGCTCATCATTTTCTTCTATCTGCATCATTATCTTGTCACATGAAAAATCTCTTGTTGGACAAGCGTTCTTTGACATGTCATTATGTTCATGGTATGTTATGAGTGTTTTTTCTTTGGGACAGTTTCTGCATTTTTCCCTCCATTCTGTTCAAGAAAGTAGTGGCTGTTGACTTAAAATTCTAACTTCATTTAGACTGAGCCTGAGCCACCAGTTTGTTTTACTCCAGAAAAAGCTCCTGGTGTATAGATCCAGTGCATCAAAAGAGCTCTAGTGGAAGAGTGAAGAAATCAGGCGATACCTTTTAGAGGCTAACTGAGTATATTTGATAGTAAGCTTTTGAGAGTACTTCTCTTTCCTATACAAAAAAAGTGTACCGCAAGGGGAATAGTCCTTTTATGTAATTTATGGATACTAAACCATTAACAAGGACCACATTACTGGGCTGTGGAGGTATTCCTTATATTCTGCACCTGAGCAAAAACTTTAAAAAGATTAAAAATATAAATGTAATTGTTAAATTTGTCAAATGTGATCATAACTCTTTAAGTTGTTCACACAACGGAGCAGACACTCAGACATGCAAGTGCCATATCCATGCAGCAGGGTTCTAATTTGTCGGGTATGAGTCTGTTCATCTTAATGAGCGCAAATCTACCCCATGTAAACTTACCCTAAATTTTAAGAGAAGTCCTACATGGCTTGATCGATATGTTGAGAAAAGATTAATACTACCATGGTTAAGATACAGTAGTTTTAGCTTACAGATACATTTGTGTCTACTATCACAGTACAAGTAATTACTATGTGCAAATAATTGTAATGTCTGGGTTCCTGACCTCTGACTAGTTCTTACAAGTAAATTACAAGCCAGTGGACGGTGAAAAATGTATGCAGCTTGAGCCTTATTACCTCCCCCCCACTTTGTGACGGAGAGGTGATAATTTTGAATTTGTTATACAAGGTGAACACTGCAGTCATGCCATGAACTGCTTATATACTTTACCAGTAGGACACAGGCGATTTGCTGTAATGCATAGCCTTGTCATAATTGCTTAATATTTAGTGGGTGTGAAATTTTATTACTACTATTGTTGAAACCATTATTGTTGTAACCATTATTACTATTTTAAGAATCATCTCGGAAAAGGAAGCTGGAGGATAGTCCCAAATTGATGTCTAAAGAACAAGATGGGAATGAAGGGCAAGTTTCAAAGAAGAAAAAATCTGATTCAGTAAGTGTTAAAACTTGCAGCAGCCATGGCGTCTCCTGTGACAGAGCCTTAAATCACTTGTTTTTTTGGCACACTGTAGCCCTCAGTTAATGTAAGTTGGTCTCTAACATGCAGCTATCTGTTCAAGATCATTCACAAGTAACTCCTTTTACTTTGCCAACTTTAATTTAATTTTATCTAGCTTGTTTTTGCAGGCACACGGTTTCTGGGCCATTCAGAGCTGGCTGGGTTGATGCAGACTGGCTCTTGCTAAAGTATTTTTAGTGTATGAGGGCAGAGCAAAAAAAAAAAAAAAAAATCAGTATTGAAAATTATCTAACATCTTGTGTTTTAGCAATCTATTATTGTGCTCTACATCTCAGTCCTAGAGAGGTTACAAATTATTCAGTATTCTTGCACACGTACACTTGAGTTGGACAAAATTTACATACACACCCCCATGGATGAAAGTCAAAGTGTGACTTTGATTTGGCCATGGATATCTGTGCACTGCACACCTGATGGGTTTTCACTGATACTGGTGGCCTTTAACTTTCATTCAATTCTGCGGTAATTTAGAAACTGTACTTTTGTGTTTTTTGGCTATAATTTGAAAAAGTTTTCTCTTCTGTTTCGCGTGTCAACTATTACTGTGGTCACAGACGCCCCTGCCAGGCATGCACCAACAATTGGCCTCCTTTAGAACACTTTCATGGCCTCTGAAACAAACTTTACTAGTACTGTTCTAAATATCTGTTTAGCAATATAAGCTAAGCATCTAAGCTAAAAAAGGAATGTTACTGGTGATAGGTGGTGTGATTATGTAAAATTAGTTATGATGTTCTACCCCTGTGTGTGTATAAATATAACCTAACTTATTCATATGTATAAAAATGCGCACACACACACACACACACACACACACACACACACACACACACACACACACACACACACACACACACAATATATTTGTACAGAGTGGGAAATTCTGCAACAGATGAGGATTGCTACTCTACACTCTTTCCATAGCTCTGTAGTTTTGTGCTATGCTGGTTTGCGTAGTACCGGTTCACCTCTATGGAAGTTATGGAAATTGCATAGAGCAGCATTGCTTGCCTGATTTATGCAAGTCTCTTCCTAGTGTTCAGGACATGCTATTGTCAGAATATTATGCCGATAAATGTAAACTGTATTGGATGAATGATTTGTTCATTCCCATACAGTACTGATGAACAGCTGCACTTGCATGCAGGAAAGCTATGGGCAATAATCGGCAACTAACATTCCTGAGGAATATCCAATCGAATTAATTGCTGCCGCCACAGCCCATGAACAGGGGCCAACGCAGTGGTTAAATGTTGCTAAATACATCTGTATGTACATACCTGATTCCAGTTTTACTTTTAGACTGTAAATTGAATTAATCTTGGTCATTCTTGACATTGTGCAGTAAGGTTACTATATGAAAACAATGATAAAGCATTAGTAATTTAAACACCCGTTCACATGTGTAATAACCTGTTAGAACTTCTCTACTTCAAAACAGGTTCTGGTCTGGGACAGGAAACTTTATTTTAGTCATTTGTTTCGACATTTGATAGTCCTTTAGCTTTTTAATCCCTGCCATCCCCCATGAATGTGGCATGCTTCCTTTTGGATGTATAAATTACTTCTGTTCCTTTTTATTTGCAGTTTGCAGTAGATGACAGTTCTGATTCTGATGATGAATTTGAAAAACAAGAAGCCAGTGTAAAGAAGTTGCAAAAACATTTTCCTGATTTGGATAAGGAGGTGAGTGAACTGTTGACGTGTACGTTGTTTGTGTATATGTAATTTTCCTGTCATCCTCTTGTTACAGGACTAATAAAAAACAATGTATTGTGTTTTGTTTTTCATTTTAAATAACATTTAATTTCTTGGAACTGTTTACCCTGAGTATCTGTTGTGCAGGTTGGATCCCTTCCAATGTGGTCAGAGGGGGACTATACTGTAAATTACTGTATATATTTCATGTCTACAAATCTGTAATGGCCAGAGAATAAAACTTTATGCTGTTTGGAGACCATTTAAAAAAAATAAAAAATAAATTATAATACAGAATGGTACCAGTGGGTGTTTTGTTTTTTTTTGTTTTTTTTGTTTTTTTTTTCTTTTTATAGGGGGCAAGCCCATCACAGATAAACCCATGCAGATACGCTAAACAAATACTAAAAAGTGATGTGAATGGCCCCTAACTTTTAACTTTATATTCATTTAAAGCTTTGCTCATGACAGTGCTATGAATGATCTGCTACTAACAGCTAAACATGGTGAGTTAATTTTTGCATCCGGATGCATTTTTCCTTTAAAATGGGGTGCAACTGAGCTTAGAGGGGGTTTTTCAGTACTATTAATTGATGACCTGTCCTTGAGAGAGGTCATCATTTGAAGATCCCTGGAGTTCTGACACTTTGTTGGGACCTTTGTTGATCAGCTGATTGCAGCACCATTTCCAATATTCAGGACATGGGATGTGACCGATGAACGTGATATGGCCTGATCAAGGGAATGGACTGAATTATCATACCAAGTGGCATTCTGCCTTACTGTTTGGATCCGTTTGTGGCACACTGAATCCGCCTCTAAGAAGGCTGTGGCTTTTCTCTTCTCTCGGGACAAACAGGGCTGGCTTTTTGGCAAAGGCCTGGAAAAGCTCATCTCTGAAGCTATGGGGGAAAAAGATCTCTCCTCCTCCAGAGGTGTCCTAAGCGTCAGCCTCCAGCCATTTTCGCTCCTTATGTGGCTCCACCTCTTTCTCCTGAGGACAGACTTCCAGGGACTCGCTCTCCAAGAAACCCTCTTAAGCCCAGACCTACCTGGCAGTCCTGCACCAAGTCCTCCAGGCCTTCCTCTTCCCAGCCCTCCTTTGCATCCCTTTTGCTTGGATCCACGTGTCCTCTGCAATTGGCGATTGTGGCCCACTGGGACAAATCTCTGTCCCCAAGAATCTCACAGGGGAAGTCCTTTCTTCCCCTCTGGCAGGTGATCTCCACCAGTGCCAGTCTTTCCAGCTTGGGAGCAGTTTTCGGTGCCTTGAACATCCAGGACCTGTGGTTTAAAGCAAAAACTCTCCATATCAACCTGCCGGAAATGAGGGCCATTTTTTTAGCCGTGACTCATTGGACCTCTCTCTCCTCTGAGGGCATCCGGTCAGAGTCCAGACCGACAATTCCTCTGCGATTGCCTATTTAAACCATCAGGTGGGCATCAGGAGCCATGTGACTTTGCAAGAAACCTCCAGTTCTCTTCTTTGGGCAGAGCATCTTGTTCTTGCTCTGTCCACATTCCAGGTGTGGACAATCGGGTGGCAGACTACCTAAGTTGAGAAAAGGTCGACTCGGGTGAATGGTCGCATTATCAGAAGATCTTTATCCTCTTCACCTCCCGTCTGAACCACAAGCTCCCCTGCTATGTGGCCAGATCCCTGGGCCCTCAAGCCATGGCCGCCGAAGCTCTCAGACTTCTGCCTTCTGTCCCTGTTCCCTCATCTTCCTCGGGTTCTCAAGAAACTCAAGACCAAAGGGGTTCCGGCCATCCTGGTGGCTCAGGATTGACTCCGCCGGGCCTGGTATGCGGATCTCATGTTCCTGCTGGCGGACGCTCCTTGGCCTCATCCTCTGCAAATCGACCTGTCTCAAGGTCCGCTGTTCCACCCCACCCCACCTTACCTCCGCTGCTTTTAATGGCGAGGCTGTTGAAGGCGAGGCTGTTGAAGCCAAGGTTCTGACGCGTTTCTGGTTTTCGAAGCGTGTTATCCAGACCGTACTCAAGGCCCAGAAACCCCAGTCAGCAAAGATCTATCATCGCATGTAGAAGGCCTACGTCCAGTGGTGTGAGTAATGACTTCCATCCTCTTCTCTTCTCTTCCTTCTGGCCTCAGGTGAATACTTTTTTTGCAGGCAGTGGCGCTGTCCTCCTCCCTACCGTCCTCCCGTGAAACCTTGGGACCTTAACCTCATCCTTAAGGTGCTTCAGGCTCCCCCAATCAAGCCTTTGCAGGTGGTTTCTTCCTTCCACATCAATGAGGACATTACTTACCATCTTTCTGCCCGTTTCCCAAGCACCTACATGAGTATTCTCTTCACTGCCTGGATGTGGTCTGGGAAATTCGGGTCTGTTTGTCTCTCAATGACACCTTCCATCGTTCGGATGCTTTGTTCTTTCTCCCTGAGGGCCCCCGCAAGGGCCTGCCTGCTTCCAAGGCTTCCATCTCCAGGTGGATTCTCTCTGCTATGAGGAAGGCATATCTGCTCATGGACCGGCTGCTGCCTCTGTGTGACTGCTCATTCTTTCAGAGCTGTCGGAGTCTCCTGGGCTGTTCAGCATCAGGCTTCTTGCAGACCTGGGTGGCAAGCTCCACCTGGGCCTCTGTCCATACCTTTGCCAGATCCATTCTGTGGCCTCTGCTGATGCCAGGTTAAGTCATAAAGTTCTGCAAGCAGTTGTTTGCATGGCCGTGTACTTCCTACTCTCTGGGACTGCTTTAGGACATCCAATGGTGCTGTGTTCCCCAGTGAAATAAGTGAGAGAGCGGGATTTTTGCACTTGCCATAAAATCCTTTTATCATTGTATTCCTTGGGAGACACAGATCCCACCCTTGTTTCTTGTTGTTCCTGCCCCGGGCTGTTTTGATTCATTTTCGGGTTCAGGGGATGGTGGTGGGGCGGGTGTGTGTGTGTGTGTGGTTTTTTTTTGTTTGTTTTTTTTTTATATCTCTACTAGTGCTGCAGTACAAACTGTTTAGCCTAGTGTCTGTGGAGAGGGAATAGCCCAGAGGCAGAGCCGACATCTTTTTCTATTCCTAGTGGCCAGGTCTATACCCATGGTGCTGTGTCCTTCAATGAATACATTGAGAAAAGGGTTTTACGGCAAGTACAAAAATCCCGTATTCTGACAGCATCTTGCAAAAAAAAATGGACCTCTTTCATTTGAGCCATAGAATGCTTTATTCTATATTAACCAGGCTGCAGTGCTCCACACAGAAAAAAGATCAAGGAGTCATTGACTCCTAAACTGAAAAACAAATTTTTAGCCGTCAAAATTTAAATACCTATGTAATTAAGAATTGGGCAATATTAACTTTGCAAGCAATTTCAAGCCTTCTGCTCTTTTGAGCCGCAAAGCATATGGGGGTGGATTTACACTTAGAGGTGTGCAGTATGTGCCATGGCTGCTTTTATTTATTTGAAGTAGCACAGCGCCATGGCTAGTTGCAAATGGCAACAACACTCAAAAGTCTTAGCAACATTTGCAAATTCTTAGTAGCATAAATGACCATTTTGGTCGCCTTCTGGAGCCCTGAGCTGAGTTACATCTAACCTAGAAGTCTATGGAGAGGGAAATAGGAGGAAATCGGCTGCTGAAAGACATAAATGTAGAGTCTATATCTAGTAAGATAATGCTCTACTGCTGTAGCCTTGCAACTCTTGAAACCCTTTCTATGTGGTTTGAAAGTTTGCATTGGCAGCAATGTTACTTGCAGCTTTCATCATGAGGAATAAGTAAAGTAAAGTTGCAGCCTTAATTCTCTTTCCACTTCCATTTGCCATGTAACTGCAGCCTTAAGAAGCATGAAAATGTCAGGCAGCTGTGAAAATTTGACCATAGGCTTCAGATGTGCCAGAGAATTGGCACACTACTGATATTCCTGCAGATCTGTTGCAGAATTTGAGTGCATAAACATGGGCATGCAGCTAATTTGAGATTTCACAGCATGAAAAATATGCTCAGATTTTATCCAATAGACATGGATGTAGTGTTGAAAACCCCATTTAAATGTATAGTACAGAATATAAACACACAGCAAATCACCACATCTGAACATACTCCAAAGGCATACTGATAGGGAATGTAGATTGTGATCCCTATATGGGACAGTGACTGACAATGTCTGTAAAGCGCAGCGGAATATGATGGCGCTATGTAAGTAAGCATAATAAATAAATAATAAACATGGCCCAATAGTTCCAAAAATAGTTTTGATAACGTATCCACCATTTTCACACGTCAGTGAATATTTCTCTATACATAATGTAAAAGCTGTGCTTGGTATTGCAACGCAACCATTTGGCTGGGATGGAGCTGCAAACAGGCCTTGAGATGAATCAATATGACTTCACTGGCCTGTGAAGGGGAACTTGCACCCGAGCGCTGCTTCTGCTTTGAGCAGCTGATATGTAGCGGCTCTAGTTATCAGACCTGAACTGGTCAGGTATTGATAACCCATCCTGAGAATAGGTCATCAATATGCAACTCCGAGAAAACTCCTATAATGCTAATTCTCTGTTATTTACAAAGCATCAGAAAGATATATATATTTTTTTTTCTAACCTTTTGTTAATGAGATGTGTTTTTTCCAGATCTGTAACTAATTTGGTAAGTGTTTTCATAATGATGCAATGTGTTCTTTTCCTTTTGGACAGGAGCTCAGAGAGGTTCTTCAAGAGCATGACTGGTCTTTCCATGAAGCACTTGAGGCTCTAAAGTTGTTTGCTGAAGATGAGCAAGGTAACCCAAACCCTGTAATTCTAAAGAGCACTTTTTGTGAACCGCAAAGCTTTTTATACCTTTTCTTCAGCAGTGCATGTTGTTGTTGTTGTTGTTATTATTATTATTATTATTATTATTATTATTATTATTATTATTATTATTAATAATAATAATAATAATAATATTTTTTTTTTTTTGGTAACTAGGCAAGTCAATAAACAATGGCCCCTTGGGAGAATGTGTGACTACCTGGGAATGCTGATAATAGAAATTTATAAAAGAACATTCTATATCTTATTATGGAGACTGGATGGCAGAATTTGTGAACACATCCCAGACACAACATTACACCTTGTATTCTCCTATGTAAATACTCATCATTGTTTGCTATCACTTCATGTGATAAATATGATGTAGTATTTATTTTACTCAATGTGAAAAATCCTCTGATATGACATGGAAAAGCAGGTGGTGTCTGCAGGCCCCATCAAGTGCTTACACTTCTAGAACAGGTTGATTATATATGGTTAATCACTTTGGAGTGCTTTCCACATTCCTTGTTAGGTCATATAGAGGGAAGATAGGAGGACCCTTCAATATTATTAATCGCAGATCACTTCTGAATGGTGAGAGACTCAGTCTAAAAGCCACTTGCATGTGCATTATATGGGTGCATTCGTATTTCAGTGAGCACCATTTAATGCTTCTCGCTTACTCCAAGAAACAGGACTTCCAACAGTCTAGTTGCAAAGCTCCTGCCAAATTTGGA
The DNA here is from genome assembly GCA_947044405.1 of Leptodactylus fallax. NCBI lineage: Eukaryota > Metazoa > Chordata > Amphibia > Anura > Leptodactylidae > Leptodactylus > Leptodactylus fallax. The sequence goes on from CAMRHE010000045.1 coordinate 3,535,599, forward strand.
CAGAAAATCCCTTTTAGGCTAAGGCGATAAAGAAGCGTTTTTTTGTTGAAGATTTTGTTGTGGTTTTTAGAGCCAGACCCAGGAGGGAGTGGGTTGAGCAGAAGGTAGAAGTATAAGTACTTCCTATATATATTTCCAATTTCCCTTTTGTAGTCACTATTGGCTTTGGCTCAAAAAAATGCAGCAAAATCTGCACCGTGGGGCCTCGGCCTTAAACCATTCAGAAATTCAGAAGTTGTGTGGTGTGTGTGGTGTTTTGTTTTTTTTTGTTTTTTTTTTATGTGTTATTTGTAGAAAATGATAAAAAGGAAAAAAAAGTTTGGATTTATCAGCTTTATAAAGTGAAAATGGATATTTGTTGCCTTTATATATTCATAGACAAGCATTTTCTATGCCCTGTTTTAATGCTATACATCGTAGACTTATTATTGGCCAAACATATACATAGGACTCCATCTACTGGACAGAGGTCAAAAGAATGTTCTCTTAACCTCTGTTGGGCTTGTATATGTCACAGTTTTGTGATGAGGTTGCTGCTGAAGCCTTTTATTGGCTGCACAAACCGGACGTCACTGGTGACATCAGCCAAGGGTCCTTTATACAGACGAATGGAGCTACCAGTGCTGGAAACTGAGGCCTGGGGAGAGGTGAGTAATGGTTTGTTATATTTATGACCCGACTACCAGCAGTATTTTTTTGGGTGGAAAACAGGCAGAAACCCTGTGGACCCCTTTATAGTCTATGGGGTCCGTGGGTTTCTGCAGGTAACTGCTTTTTAAGTGGAATTAAGTTTCCGTTTTTCGGGTCCCCAGCTAGCGTAAGCAATGCCAGAGACTCTGTCCGTTCACATGTAGTACATAGAGATGAATCATTTAACAAAGGGAGATGGTCACTTCAAATGGCTATATCTTTGGTTTAATACAACCTATATATAAAAAAAAAAAATAAAATTCTTGTGGTGTCATAAGAAAGCTGAGAGATCACTATTTAAAAAACACAATCGGGAATGTGATATTATTTTTTTTTTTTTTTTTTTTATATGCAGCATGAACAAATTGCTGCATATTAAGTTGAAATTCCAACTGTTTTTCACAGTTTTTCTCAGCTTTGATACGAGAACCATGTTTCTAGGTGGTACAAAACTGAAGATACATCCCCTTTGGTAAATGCTTCAGCTCTACATATTTACAATATAACTGTGTACTGATTTACCCTAACAGCTCAGTTATAGGGTTGCTAAGGAGAATGTTTGTATAGTGTTTTTATTTAAAAAAAAAAAAAAAAAAAAAACTAGATAATGTAATAAAATATATTTCCCCCACCCAACACAATAGGGGGAAAAAGGGTTGTTTTTTTTTTTTTACTTTTATGCTCTGATATCTAGAGTAGTTTTTCTTACCTTTTGAATTCGCAAAAAATATTTGTTGGGAACTTGTGGATATCTATATAAATGCTGAAGAAGCAATCCCATTCTTGTGTAAGTGGATTTTTCATTTCCTACCAAATATGTTAGTGAGGAATTCTGTCACCTAGTTGTTGCTGCTTGGTTAACCCGCACATGCTGTCATAAATTGAAGCAGTGAGAGACCTGTGTAGTGGCATAAGGTGAATTGTGGGGATTCCTAAAAAGTAGTACATTGTGAAGTTTACTTTTTATTTTATTTTTTATTTTTTTTAGCATTCGTTTTATTTTTGCTGAAACCGGTCATGTAGCATTTTTTTGTTGTACATTTTTCCTGTGGTTTTTTTTAAGCCAAAGTCAGTAGTGGCTTGAAAAGAAAATGGAAAACATAAAGGAAGCACTTAGACGTTTCCCTTCTGTTTAAACCCACTGCTAACTTTTTTTTTTTTTGGTCGCAGATTTTTTTGAGCCAAAGCCAGTAATGGATTGAGCGCAAGGCAGAAGTATAATGATATGTTTCCCATTCCAGGGCTTAAGTCTAAAGCTGGAGAGTTTTTATTTACTGACTTGAAAATTTACATGCAAATTTTACAGCAGCGTTCACAACAAGGTATTCACTGCAAAATCCAAAAAAAGAATCCTAGGCCACTCAACACTCCAAAGACTTTGGGCTGAAATAAGTTTATATGATGTAGGATTAATGGGGTTTTTGGGGAACTCTAGGCTAGGGCTACACTTTTTTTTTTTTTTTTTTCTTCTATGTAAATTGCATAAAAAAAGCCTGTGACTTGTGTTTACAGACAAATCCCAACTCTAAAAAGAGTGACATGAGAAAAGTTTTAGTTGCTTGACCCATGTTGTCGTGTAGCCGTAGCCTAAATACGGATGACCTGTTCTTGCTGCACCAGTCAGCTGATACAGTAGTTGTGGTGCTTTGAGGACTGGCGCACATTCCACACAGTGTACCTGGATGTGACTAGAGCAGGGCAGAACTGTAGAGTCTTCACACTCAAAGTGCAATGTTCCACATTTTATTATTCACCAAATCAGTGTGTAGAACAGACAACAACATATGCCAATAACACTTAGTATGTCACAAGTGTAGAGCAGGGCAGCACGGTGGCTCAGAGGTTAGCAGCACTAAAGTTCTTGGCTCAAATCCAGGCAAGCACAACATGAAGTATGGAGTTTGCATGTTCTCCCCATGTTTGTGTGGGTTTCCTCCCACACACGAAAGGCATACTGATAGGGAATTTATATTGTTTGCCCTTCTTGTAACAATACGTGTAAAGTGCTGAGGAATATGTTGGTGCTATATAAGCAAGCAAAATAAGAAGCAAGTAGTGAAACCACAGCTGGAAGCCTAGGGACTGGATGCAGCTATAGCTGCAGTACTAGGCACAGCTACTGCAAAATGTGCAATGCAAAGGCTGCAGGCTTCAATCAGTTGGTTGATGGAGGTGCCAGGAGTTACAGATGGCAATAGCAGTGCTAATTTAATGCATAAATGTAAGATATTCTTAAAGTGCTATTTCTGTTTTTATGTAAATAAACATTTGTGCACAGTGACCAGTTACGCTAGGTTCACACCTGCGTTAGGGTTTCCGTTTGGGGGGGGTCCCCGAACGGAAACATAATCTGCTTAAAAAAGCGGTAACCCGCGGACCCCATAGACTATAATAGGGTCCGTAGGGTTTCTGCCCAAAAAGGGGAGAAAAATGCGGAGAGAAAAGTGCTGTTTTCACTAAATGGGAATATTGTTTATACAAATAAATCTCCTGTCTTGATAGTTTGCTACAGTGTATCAGGCTGAAAACCACTACTGAGCTCTCAGGCTGCATTCACATCTGCGCCAGAGTCTCTGTTGGAGACTCCATCTCAGTGTCCGCTGAATATCCGTGGAGTTAAAAGTCCTGCACAGAGGACTCTCTTCCTTCCCCGGTTTCAGTTTTAAAATGATGGACCCCATTGTGTGCTACTGCTGTTTTTTTTTTTTTTTTTTTTTTTTTTTTGTTTTTTTTTTAGCGGTCTGCTTCTCTGTTGTTCGGGTCCTCTGATGGACCTGAAAAACGGACAGGCGATGCTAGTGTGAACCTAGTGTTACTGGACTTCCGCAATTGTAGCTAACATTTTAGGTGCTAAAAGTACTAGGTCTGCAAGGATGTCAAACTTTGGATATAGATGAAAATGACTTAAGTCATTAAGAGCAAAGCAGTTGTCTTGAACCTGGTGAGAAGTGAAAAGACAAAGTATTTTAAGCCAGTGAAAGAATTTGTTATATAATCTGAAGTAATATACTTGTGAGAGACACAAGAATTATACAGAATTGTCCCCTTAAGTCCATATTCTGTTTTGTAACACCTACCTCATGTAGTACCCCTGTGAGTTTGTTACATCCTGGATACAGACTGTTGCACACATACACACCATATGCTTCTCTAGATGAGGCCTAATAGAAAACATAATTTATTATTTTTGTATATAATTTTACATAATGTACTAAAGGGGCTTTCTAGATTGTGTTCTATTTTTACATCTTTGTATTACTAGGTGCAGAAGTCATATTTTGTGTGATCTTGTATGGCTGTGGGAAAAGCAAATCTTCGTGGTAGCATTGCCATGTCAATGAATTTTATGCTCTTCAGTGTGGATGGTTAAAGTATAAACTTTGTGTGTACATATGCACCAGTGTGCGGCATATATCATGGTAAAATTCTTTTCCTCATGTGTTTTTACCCGTTCATTGCAAGTATATTTTGTAAGCCAAATAGTTGAAGGTGGCATATCCTCAGCTACAGGATACTTTTACTTTGTGCACAGCTGAGCAGACCAATAGGACATGAGAACTCTCCTTGGGCTGAGCTTAGAGCATCCTTAATAGTTCCTCCCACTGTGTCTCAAAAAAAAAAAAAAAAAAAGAGAGGGAATAATGGATTAACTTGTGATTTTAGGGACTGCAGCATGTGACCCGCCATAATGTTATCGAAGACAGTGTCTCATCTCCTAATCACCTATATATGAAACCTACTATATTGGTGCCCTTTTCTTAGTAGTGTAAAGGTCAAGGGAAATGAATTACAGTGCAGTCTGCATGACAGTAATAGATTATTGTGCAGTTTTATTTAGCACTTTTTGATCATATGACATATGCCAAACCTGACAGTTTTGAATGCAGCCTGAATAGATTGTATTAAACTGTATTTGTGTTACATAAACAGATGGCTTGCAGAACGCCTCCACAAATGTTTCTAATGGCAGAGGAGCTTCCAACAGCGTCAAAAATATTCCCCAAAATGCCAGGGAGAAGCAGAGCAAGCATTCTCATGGTGGACCAATGCAAAATGGCTTAAAGAAAAAATCTAAAGACAAGTATAACATTAGCAACTTTAAAAAAGACCTGGAGAGCGAGGAGTCGGCTTCGGATGCAGGCAGTGTTTTGGATGAAGACTATAGCAGTGGGGATGAAACAATGGAGGAGGAATACAAAGCTAAAATTGTCAGCTTCTTGCAAGATGCTTCACTGGATGAGCTTTCCCTTATTCCCCAGTGCTCTTTAAAGAAAGCTCAGAGGATCACTGAGCTCCGGCCCTTCCATTCCTGGGATTCTCTGGTAAGTTTTCAGTGTACTTCTTCTTCTTTTTTTTTTTTTTTTTTTTTAATACTCCTTTTATGCTTATAGGCAAGAGGTGTCTACAATCTAAGAAGGCATAGATGGGTGGCCTTTTCCAGAGCAGGCTAACACTAGATTCATCCTAAGCCAATAGCAGATGATATAGTGTCATATGACCTAATTTTGAATAAATTAAGGGGTGATTTTCCTGAAAAATCCAAGCTGATTGGCTGGCAATGCTGTCACTCATTCAGAAACCTAGAAACTTGGTTCAGAGCTGCTCTGAGGCAGACATTAGAGCTTTCCTTTGAGAAGGAGAACTTTGCCAGTCTCTCCTGAGCTGTTTTTGCAGAAAAGTCGAGTAGGAGGCAAGAATGTGGCAGCAGGATTTTTACTTCCACTGTGACTGCTTGAAGAAGCAGCTGCAAGGGCAGCTCCATGCTTCCAGATGCCAGCGTGAATTGTCGTGGGTTTTTTTTTTTTTTTTTCTTTTTACAGCAGCATTATTCCCCTTTTTTTTTTTCTTTTTTTTTTCCTACATGCTTCTCGGCTATAATCTTTAAGTGAATTTTTTTTTGAATGTTTCTTCTTGTTGTTGCTGCCATTTTCTGTTTTAAGACATTTCCTTAAATGAGAGCAGAGGAAAATGACTTTATAAAATGGATAAATTAACTGGATGTGGTAAGTAAAAGTGTGTTTTTATATATATATATTTTTTTGCTTAATTTAATTTTCTAAATATAAACTTTTGGGACTCTAGAGAATATATATATATATGTTTTTTTTTTTTTTCTGGATTGCTTGCACAGATTTTCCAATGCGGCATTACTAAATGTTTTTGAGTCTTAACCGTGGCGGCCTGGTGTACATATTGTGCTGTATATGTAAAATTATTTTGGAAATGAATACATTGCCATCTGGAAGTATTATTCAATTATACGGGGAGACCCGGTTGGAAGGAGTTGTGAAGTGGGTATGCTTTCTAGGTATTATGGGTAACCTCAACCAATTTTTACAGTCCTGTCACAGACACTGGAGCTTTTTTTTTTTTTTTTTTTTTTTTTTAATGTGTTAGAAATGGGGACAGAAAGAGAGGGTACATGGGAGATGTAATTGCTAAGGCTGCAGCACAGAGTCACAAGCTGCTGTGTGCACACAGGAGGATCGTTTTGCCTGAAGCTTTTGGCTGCGCTGACAACATCTGTCTGTTAGACAGCTCACAGCCGAACTTGTTGGGCTTCGCCTTAACTAATTCTTTGTAAAAGTATTTGCTAAAGGGCTGCCATTCCCACAGATGTCTTTCATTTTCTTCCCCTTTGGCGAAAAGATAATGTTGTAAATGCTGTGTAGACCTGTAGTGAATTGATTGATTTTATTTTTTTTTTTCTTTAGTTGATTAAACTTGTTACTTAGCATCTACGCCCAAATGTTCTTTGGTTTCTGTATCTACATGCCCAAAATCGTTTTACAAAAGCACAGAGAAAAGACTCCAGCAGATGTTAAGCTGCCAAGGAATGAATATATTCTAGTGTACCTTAATGTGTATCTTGTATTAAATAAATTTGCAGTTTTCTATTCCATGTACCTAGTTCTGTGTTGTGAAGGGGTTTTTTTTGTTTTTTTTTTAAGTATTGAGACTTTTCAAATCAATACATTTTATAATATAGTAAACATAGAATGGGTTGCAGTCAGGGCCTTATAAGTATAGCAGGAATAGGGAAGACAAGAGACTTTGACTTCCTTGGTATGCTGTTTGTGACAGTTTGCAGGAGAAGCATGCTTACAGAACTGCCATACACATAGTATGCTCATAGGGATTGAAATGTATCCCTTGTTCATGGGTGAGGTGCAAGTAGAAAAACTTTGACTCCCGCATGCTGCAGTTCCATTTTGTAAAGAGAGTTTTGCGCTCTTATCTCAACTTTTCTTATATAGCCCCATAAACTTCCAATAAAGGGATTTTCAAGACTATTTTTATATTTGTAGTCCCTCAGCAACATCTGTCCATCATGCCAGGTGTTTTAGGTATTATGTTTCTAAGATTTTCACAGATATCCTACAACCAGGTAATATGGTGACTCATTCAAATCTGTGCAGTTATCCCATTGTCATGTAGGAACTTGGCACATCTGTTTAGATATTACCAGGTGCTTGGACGTCATCCTTACTGCATACGCAATCTGGTAAGGCATTATTGCTTAAGCTCATGGATAAGGCATTACCAGGCTTATTTTTGTACAAAGCTTACACTAAAGCTTTATGACATCTATTGGAACGTTATCTTAAGTCTTCATAAGCAGCATTTTTGTTTGCTTTTTTTTTTTTTTTTTTTTGTTAATACTTGTATATTTGTGTTCTCTATTCTTTAAATTATGGAATATTTTTTTCTTATATAATTTTACACCCCTAACACTACAGTATTCAGTAGCAATATCATTATCCTTGCCTTTTGAGTTAGTCATGGCAGAAATAAAACAATCCTTCTGTATTAGTCACCTATATTCATGACCTTAAGTTGCCAAAACAGTGGATTGCAGTTGCCCTCTGTGTGAAGTAACATGAACAGTCATCTGCTATGGCCAATGACTGATGTGATCTACCAAGTTGGAAAAGTTTGGTTGTGTTCAGTCAAAACTACATGTATATGGCATGATTGATTTTTGCCAAATTCACATGGTCAGGGTTTGGTCAGTGATTTGCATCAGGTATTGTGAGCCAAAACCAGGAGTGGAGACTACACAGAGATATGGAAAGATGTGTCCTGTGCTTTCAACCTGCACCTGGTTTTGTCACTTAAACACCAACTCAAATCAGTGACCATGTGAATTAGGCCTTAGACAGATTTAGCCAGGTTAGTCTATTATATTGCTGGCTGGTGTGGCCAATTGATCGGCTGACTCTTGAGTTTCAAGCATTTTCTTAGTGTTTTTATTTTTAGATGTTTTAAGAGGCTTTAGAAGATTTAAACATCTATATGTTTTGTTATGAAAAAAATGCCATACTTGGAGCATACTGCATTTCGGGAAAAAAAAAATTGGTACAACCTACAAAAATGCAGTGTATGTGTACTTGTCAGTAATGTGCTATAGACTTTAAAGGGGCTATCTGGGATCAGAAATTTGAATGAAAGCAGTAGGGGAGCTGTAGAACATTAAAAAATTACATAGAAAATTTCCTTCATCCTCCACTCTGTTCCTGCACTGGGCCGCTTGTCACTTCTGCTGCTCTGTTTTATAGAGAGCAACTGCTGGAAGTGGTTGGCTGCAGTGGTCCCATTGACGTGCCATCACTGTTGCAGCTGTAGAATCGCAATATATTGCAATACAGATGTCTTGCAGTATGTTGTAAGTGATCAAACAGTTGCATGTTCACACTCTCACTATGGGAACTAAAAAAATTATTGAAAACGCAAATTCTTCCTAATTTTACAGCAATTAAAACAATACTTATAATTATTATAGCTGCTTCCCAAAATGTCAGAACTATTAAACTTTAACAGTGTGTACTGTATGCTGAGCTGTGTAGTGAAAATAATCAGATTTGCTGTTTTTGTTTCGCTCTTTCAAAAAATGGAATAAAAAGTGATTGATTAAAAAAAAAAAAAACCCCTACAACTTGCTCAGCATATATTCTTGCTGAGTTCACAGGTTGGCTTATCTTAAAATACTTGTTGCCCAGTTTGGGATCCTCTAGTGCAGTGATGGCGTACCTTTTAGAAACCCAAACTGCAACCCAAAACCCACTAAATTATCACAAAGTGCCAACACGGCAATTTAACCTTAAATTAACCAGGATCTGTTTTATAGTGACCGTGCAATGTTATTGCAACCTGTAATATCACATGTCTGCTATAAAACAGATACTGTGTGATATAAATAGTGAAGGGCCCCCACACAGTACAATGTGTTCCACAGTGGCTGCCGCACAGTGTTATATGCTCCACAGTGGGCCCCACCAAAGTATTAGATGCTGTTTGGCACGCGTGCCATAGGTTCACCAACATGAATCTAGTGGATACTATCGTTGATTGCTACCTCTCAATACCAATTCAAGGTATGGTGGGACTTGTACTTATTTGCCTCCCATTGTTTTCAGTGGGAGGCATCAAAAGATGCTGCTTTTCTCAGAATGTAAAAGTGTTCTGCTAAATCTTGCCACAGTTTCCATGTCTGATTCAGCTGCAGAATGTATGGCGCAAAACTCGGACTGATTAGCCCCATTGTGTCTGCAGCAGGTCAACAAGCGACGCTGAAGACGAATCTGAGGCGAAAGACTAGAAGTTGTATAAGCCCTTACTGTGCTTCCATATTCCTCTGCTTGAATTTATCTTTTCTAGCGCGCGCGCGGTGTGTGTGTGTGTGTGTGTAGTATGTGTACGTGTTTTACATGGCCTAATTACAACCAGTCTTGTCACAGCTCATTTCCTACCAGAGTTGTTTTATTTGATTAATGGTTCAATTACTTTTGATTTCTACAAAAGTCATTAAAGTTCAGATTGTTTGTTTGCCATCTGCTTATGGGTGAATTTAACATGCATTTGCAAGTTTAGAACATGTCCAAAATAATAACTCATAAGTTTGGAGTAAAGTGCTAACTTCAGAGTATATTCACACATGGCAGATCTATCCATTGCTTTCATGTTAATGCATTCATGTTGTTCTAGGGCTGGGCAATTAACTGAAATATAACAAAGTCCTCTTAATTAATGATTGTGAACTTGCTCACATAGATTATTTTGCATCCATGCCATCTCACCCTGCTACTCGCTAGTCAATCAGAATCAATGCTATGTTAATAACTTAAACCAAACTTCAGTGGCATATAAATAGGGGGTGTGGTATATATAAATGGGAGTGTCCTAAAATAATCCTTCCTTAATTGTATTAGAGGTAAAATGTTCAATTAATCGTGATTTTAATTTGGGTCATAAATGATCAGGTTTTTCTGATGGATTTGTGTATATTTCTGCAAACCATGTTCTGAGAGTGCTGACCTGTCATGTTTCTCAAGTTACCATGTCTGATCAGTCTTCCTTCTCCCAGTAGAGAAGCTTCTCAGACTCTAGAAACCTGTCTCTTTACTGGGGATGTGCAGGAATATACACTGGGGAAAAGTGCTGAGACACACTGGGGCAGATTTATGAATGGGTTTTCAATGCCAGTCTTTATAACCCCTGAGCCAACTGAAGGATGTACCCTCCACTGGGCCATGTGCCTGTAGTGGAAATCTTATGTCTAAATTTCCAGCATCATTTTACAACAGACTTGTCTTAAGTGATGAATGTGGCAGAGCCGATGGCATTGCCCACTGCACACCATCATCACTCCTACTTTTTGGGAAAGTGGCAAAGGTGACGTTGGAATGAAGGTTCCAATTTTTGCTCAAAAAATTGCGACTCTTTATGCTGTGTATGCCAGAAAACTGGTGTAAAAGGCATGATAAATCTGCCTCACTGAATTTAGGTGTTTCATTTAGTCCCATTGGTACAGGTGTATAAAATTCAGCATCTACCCATGCAGTCTGCCATTACAAACATCTGTAAGAGAATGGGTCATTCTAAAGAGCTCACTGTAATAGGATGCCGCCATTAGAGCAACTTAGTTTGTGAAAGTTGTTTCTTCCTAGATATTCCACGATCAACCATGAGTGGTATTACTGAAATAAATGTCCGTGTAAAACCTAACCCACCAAGGTTCATGGACAAACCGAAGCCTCTAATCAAAAAAAGGTGCCACAAGGGAAAGTTCCAGCACTCCAAGGCTGTATAAAACGCTAGGCTAAATAATATCCGCTTAGATGTAATCTAGAGGAAAGGGCATCCCCAAATGACACTATCCAGTAATCTTCAACAATTCTAATTCGTCTGCTAGGTCTCCAATTCATATTGCATTAAAATATAACTTTTATTAACACAAAGGTCACTGTTGGTTTATATAAATATATTTTGGGCTTTCTAAATCTGGGTCCATACATTAGTTCAGCTTCTGGTTATCAGACAGGCCTTTATTTAGTCACTACATGCGTGTTGTTGTCCAAAAAATTTATTTTGTTTGTGTTAATAAAAGTTATATTTTAATGCAATATGAATTGAAGAGACCTATCAAACGAATTCATATTGCTGTATAAAACACACTGCTTTATTGGATAGCCCACCATAAAACACAGCATCCTCCAAAAAAGACTAATGGAGTTTCTAGTGTCCTCTCCTGAAGCGGGGACTGGATCCTTTTTTTTTTTTTTTTTTTTTTTCTGCTGCTGTTTCTTGTGGTGGTATTGAAAAGTGGAAGTGTTTGCGAATTGCAGCAACTCTGCCATAAAGTAGCGGACCACGTAAAGTTGGAGGCGCGTAGGAAAGCTTACTCAGCATTGGTGACTTCTAATATATAGGTGGAGTCCCAGGGAAAGGGTGTTCTGGTGGGAGATGGTAGTTGGGCTGGGTGTCCCTCCCCTTTCCTTCTTGACAATTTCATTCTGTGGAACCATGCCATCTTTCTGATTGTTCATTGTGCTTGTCTTTGGGACCAAATATGTTAGCTGGATACTCTTCCTGATTTTGCAGATCCCCTTCAAGGATCAGCTATGTTTTGTGCCTGCTTAACACCATGCTTTTAAATATACAAAATGGATGCAAATTACCTAAAGCACCATACTGTGGATTTATGGCATGTATATAGTACTAAATCAGTATGTAAGCTTTGTGCTCCATACGAGAGAGAGCGAGAGATATACAGTGGGGAAAAAAAGTATTTAGTCAGCCACCAATTGTGCAAGTTCTCCCACTTAAAAAGATGAGGCCGGCCTGTAATTGTCATCATAGGTAGACCTCAACTATGAGAGACAAAATGAGAAAACAAATCCAGAAAATCACATTGTCTGATTTTTAAAGAATTTATTTGCAAATTATGGTGGACAATAAGTATTTGGTCAATAACGAAAGTTCATCTCAATACTTTGTTATATATCCTTTATCGGCAATGACAGAGGTCAAACGTTTTCTGTAAGTCGTCACAAGGTTGGCACACACTGTTGCTGGTATGTTGGCCCATTCCTCCATGCAGATCTCCTCTAGAACAGTGATGTTTTGGGGCTGTCGCTGGGCAACACGGACTTTCAACTCCTTCCAAAGGTTTTCTATGGGGTTGAGATCTGGAGACTGGCTAGGCCACTCCAAGACCTTAAAATGCTTCTTACGAAGCCACTCCTTCGTTGCCCTGGCGGTGTGCGTGGGATCATTGTCATGCTGAAAGACCCACCCACGTTTCATCTTCAATGCCCTTGCTGATGGAAGGAGGTTTGCACTCAAAATCTCACAATACATGGCCCCATTCATTCTTTCATGTACACGGATCAGTTGTCCTGGTCCCTTTGTAGAGAAACAGCCCCAAATCAGGATGTTGCCACCCCCATGCTTCACAGTAGGTATGGTGTTCTTTGGATGCAACTCAGCATTCACTCTCCTCCAAACACGACGAATTGTGTTTCTACCAAACAGTTCTACTTTGGTTTCATCTGACCATATGACATTCTCCCAATACTCTTCTGGAACATCCAAATGCTCTCTAGAAAACTTCAGACGGGCCCGGATATGTACTGGCTTAAGCAGAGGGACACGTCTGGCACTGCAGTCTGGTGGTGTAGTGTGTTACTGACGGTAGCCTTTGTTACGTTAGTCCCAGCTTTCTGCAGGTCATTCACTAGGTCTCCCCGTGTGGTTTCTGGGATTTTTGCTCACCGTTTTTGTGATAATTTTGACCCCACGGAGTGAGATCTTGCGTGGAGCCCCTGATCGAGGGAGATTATCAGTGATCTTGTATGTCTTCCATTTTCTAATTATTGCTCCCACAGTTGATTTCTTCACACCAAGCTGCTTGCCTATTGCAGATTCAGTCTTCCCAGCCTGGTGCAGGTCTACAATTTTTTCTGGTGTCCTTCCACAGCTCTTTGGTCTTCACCATAGTGGAGTTTGGAGTGTGACTGTTTGAGGTTGTGGACAGGTGTCTTTTATACTGATAGCAATGTCAAACAGGAGCCATTACTACAGGTAATGAGTGGAGGACAGAGGAGCCTCTTAAAGAAGTTGTTACAGGTCTCTGAGAGCCAGAAATCTTGCTTGTTTATAGGTGACCAAATACTTATTTTCCACGATAATTTGCAAATAAATTCTTAAAAAATCAGACCATGTGATTTTCTAGATAAGTTTTCTCATTTAGTCTCTCATAGTTGAGGTCTACCTATGATGACAATTACAGGCCTCTCATCTTTTTAAGTGGGAGAACTTGCACAATTGGTGGCTGACTAAATACTTTTTTTTCCCCACTGTGTGTGTGTGTGTGTGTGTGTGTGTGTGTGTGTGTGTGTGTGTGTGTGTGTGGAGATAGATAATCAAAACTGCCTGAATGATTGACATGGCAACTGAACAGTGATGGCAGCTGTGATTGGCTACTGCATTTGACAGCAAAGTGCCGCGACCAGTCTCATCATTCCTGCCCCAAGTCAATGGCGACTAACCAGTCATAGTAGTGAAGTAGAAAAATGGGAAGATCACTCCAGAGCTTGTGCCGTGATCTCCTCATAGTCATTGCATGTGCAGAATTTTGAATGCGTATTGAAACAGTGTATGTGAATGGAGCGAAATGAAATGTAAGCTGTACATTTCCAGGTAATAACTAGAATGCTATGGTGTATGAATAAAATAATCAATGAAATTCTTTATGTTCGAGAGACTGTGATTGGAACGTATAAGACTTCTCAGACCTGTCCCTATGGGTTGCTGCTGCATTCAGATTTATGTACACATACAGATCTCTACATATAGTAGTTGCCGTGGTTGAAATGGAGTGCTCATGATGGTTTTATGGCATGGACTGCCATCAGTGTGCTTCATTCTGCTGTTCGGCACTAGTCTGTGTGTTGAGGTGGTTTTTGTTTATTTTTGGTTCGATCACATCAATGTCATTCATTTTTTTTTAATCCTTTACAAACGTATACTGCCTAGGAAAACAGAAAGAAGCCATAGTTTATTCTGTGAACGTTTGGATTTATGTGAAATCCTTTTAAGTATTAGCCACAGGACACTTCTGCCAGTTTCCATTACTGAATATCTAAGAAATGAACAAGAAAATTACACCTTCCAGCAAAGAACTTTAAAACCATCTTCAGATCTTAGATTGACAGGATAAGTAAGGGATTTATGATGCATCTAACATGTCATGGTTACTAAAGATGTTGCAGAGAAGGGGCTGGTTAGTATGAAAGCTTTTGTAAGGTATTTTCCCCAGCTTTCTACCTTCATGATATGTCTAGCTATGCTAGTAGATAGTAATATCAGTCTAAAGAACTTGTTAACACTTCTGAGGGTGAGTGGAAGATTTCAGGTTGATTACTTGAGATGTCCTTGACATAATGCAATTCAGAAGAAGCAAGTCAGTGGCCATTTTAGCATATTCACTCCAGGCAGTTGTTAGTAGTGCTTACAATCCTTCCCATTCAGATGAATAGAAGCAGAGCTGCAGTACTCCAACACCGCTGCTATTCAGTGGACGGAAACTTCTGCTTCCAATCTCATTCCCTGCATAGGCCCGGAGGTTGCTTGGCCAAGCTGATCTGGATGTGTAATACATAGCTTAAGTCATCAAAAATGCCCCCTCGCCTAGAAAACTCCTTTTTGATGATAGTACCAAGATGCACCCCTCCATAGAACTCCCCTATGCAGTCATCAGTGGTGTTGGAACTTCTGAACTTTTTCCTCAAGCTGACAAAATCTTCTACAACTATGGGAAATTTGTCCATATACGTTGTATAGCAGGAACATGTCATGTCAATAAAATGATTATGTACTGCTCCTTTCCTCTTTCACAATCTTAATGTTAATGTGTCTGAATTCTGGTAAACTTTCTGGTAGCCATTTTAGAGCAATACACCCACTCATCAGTGTGTTATCCACATGTGTACACTGTATATGATGCTGCTTTGAGTAGGAAAGCCTTTGTTTTTTTGACATAGGATTATAGTCTGCACCTGACTATGTAGCAGTGCAAGAGATGTAAATGATTGCTCAAGTTAAGGCTATGATCACATCTGTGTCGGAGACTGTCGCAGTGTACACCTAAACAGTGGGACAGAAAAGTCCTGCATGCACTAATATTTTTTTGTCCAGCACTTTCCATTAAAAAGAAGAGGTCTATTTGGCTCCTTTTGTGTTCACGATTTTGGTGATCGGTTTGTCCATTGTTCTGGTCCTACAATGGCCCAGAACAGACACCCGACCTAAGCAAACCATTGTCTTGTATGTTAACTGGTTTTTATAAGAATTGTCTAGGCAAAAGAATGAATTGCCAGAAAAAGTGCAAAATGCAATTTTGATTTTTGGTAAAAGGATGTGTAACAGTGACCCCTGCTGTTTAAGTAAGGTAGAAACGAATTGCATGTTGAAAATTGAATTCACATTGAATTGTTTTCTTTGCAGCTTAACAAAGTGAACAAAGTGAACACCCTTTCAATAGACTTGATATGGGACTGCAAAATATTGATCAAAGAGAGACAGGTGGTTTTGAGGCTTATGAACAAATGTGAGGACATTTCAAAGAAATTGCTCACCCAGGTCACTCATATCACCGAAGATGGGGAAAGTGGATGGAATATTCAGCAACCTTCTATTCTCTCAGAGAGGTATATTGTCTGGTTATGTTGTTAATAGCTATGTAAGGTGGTTGTTGTTAATAATAATAATAATAATAATTTATATATCATTACTACTACTACTACTACTACTACTACGTCTACGCCGCTTGTCTCCTCTTTGGTTCTCTGCTGATATGAACCTACACTATTGCATTCATGTATTTTACCTGTAAGTTAACACACAAAAGTCACGTGACCTGTTTTACACCGCTGTATATTAACGCTGTGTTCACACATACGTCCATCAGAAACGATTACTTACAAACTTTGACTCCTTTTTACAGCCTGGTGCTTAAACCTTACCAGAAGATTGGTCTGAATTGGCTAGCACTCCTGCACAAACATAAAGTAAACGGGATTTTGGCAGATGAAATGGTTAGTAGTAGGTCTTTGCTTTTCAGAACAGCCTTGCTGTGTTACGGGGTGTCTATCATTTTGTTATAGTTTTGGTTTTACGGTTTTTGAAATCGCAGCATTTCCGCTGCAGATATTTTTCTGCACTGTGTGGATGGGATTAGCCAGAATCCCATCCACTTTGCAGGTACTTTAAAACACCACGGTTTTTGCTGCAGCGTTTTTGCAGCATGGGGCCTCGGTCTCCAATTGGCTTTTATCATCTCTTCCCCCACTCCTTTGAGAGAAGGGGTTAACTAAAGACAGCCAATAGACTGTTTGGTCTTCAGCTGGCAGTGGTTTCCTTTTAAAAATGCCCACAGGTGTCAAAGGTGAAACAGCACGGAGTTGAGCTCCATGGCCTGTGTGTACTAGTAAATGTTTGATGTCAGAACCACAGATGTAAGTGATTTCTCAGCCTGCAGTCTGTAATTCTGCATCTCACAACTGCAATGGCTGCTTGTATAATGTAAATGGAGTAATATTGATATAGTTCAAGGCCTAAACAGCACAGAAACCTTGTCCTCATACATGCATAAAAAGTAATAGTTTGGTTTTATTTTTCTTTACTACTTATCCAAGGTCATAGTTGGCTTCATAAATGTTTCTCTCGTTTAGAATCTTGTCTATTTCTTTGCAGGGTCTTGGAAAAACTGTTCAAGCAATAGCATTCCTTGCACATCTTTACATGAACGGAGACCCTGGCCCACATCTTGTGGTGGTCCCAGCTTCCACATTAGGTTAGTAGAGAGTACCTTTTTGTTTCTGGATCATATCAGAGCTAATGTTTATCCTTGTAAAACCTGAACTTTAATATACAGAATTACACATACTACTGTATAATTGGTACTGTTCATGGCTAAAGTATATTAAAAGGGTAAGTAAAGAACCCTTATGCCTTGTTAAATGGAAAAAAAAAAAAAATGCAGTAGGCATATTTGTTAGAGTATTGGTTAAACCATGGAAGAAATCGAAAAATCCACAGCTAAAACTTCAATTTCTACAGTGGATTGGCCAGCACTTCTACATACAGATTATGGCATTCCGCACTGAATCTGCTGTAAAATTAAGGCCCGGGCTCCATGTAGTGTAAGCGCCATAACTTGAAAAGCCGCAGCCTTTTTCACTACCTGCAAAGTTGATGGAATTCTGGTTAATCCCATCTAGACATTGCAGAAAAAAAAATCCGTCACGTGTTTGTAAATTGCAGCATGTCAATTATCCCTATGGAAACGCTGGCGATTTCCGTATAGGTATAATAGGTTGGCTGCGGCTCACTACCGTGTTTCCCCGAAAATAAGACACCCCCGAAAGTAAGGCATAGGAGAGGTTTCGGAGAATTGCCTAATATAAGGCATCCCCCGAAAGTAAGGCGTATGTTCCCGAACAGAACATACGGTATATACGATATGTGAGGCCGCGGGAGAACCCCACAATCACTGCTATCATTATACTCGGGGGTCTTTTCAGACCCCGGAGTATAATAATCGGCGGCCCAGGGGAGGTGAGCGAACATAAAAAATTATGTGCTTACCTGTCCTTCTCCAGGCTTCGGGCCTGTTTGGTGACGTCGCAGACGTCAGCGGACGTCATTTTGCGTCGCGACGCCGGCCGGATCATGTGACGCGGCCTGGTCTAACAGTGAAGAAGGCCGGAGTAGCGCACGGGCATGCACCGGAGCGAGGAACGGGTAAGCAATGTTGTTTTTTTATGTTTCTATCCTCCCCTGGGTCTCCGATCATTATACTCTGGGGTCTGAAAAGACCCCACAGTATAATAATTGTTCATGGGTGGTCCACTATGGGGCAAACTACTGTGTGCAGGGGCCACTATGGGGAATGATACTGTTTGCAGGGGCCACTATGGGGAATGATACTGTGTGCAGGGGCCACTATGGGGAATGATACTGTGTGCAGGGGCCATATGGGGAATGATACTGTGTGCAGGGGCCACTATGGGGCATGATACTGTGTGCAGGGGCCACTATGGGGCATGATACTGTGTGCAGGGGCCACTATGGCGAATGATACTGTGTGCAGGGGCCACTATGGGGCATGATACTGTGTGA
This sequence comes from Leptodactylus fallax, assembly GCA_947044405.1. Classification (NCBI taxonomy): domain Eukaryota; kingdom Metazoa; phylum Chordata; class Amphibia; order Anura; family Leptodactylidae; genus Leptodactylus; species Leptodactylus fallax. The sequence continues at coordinate 3,553,752 of CAMRHE010000045.1, forward strand.
AGGGGCCACTATGGGATATGATACTGTGTGCAGGGGCCACTGTGGGACATGATACTGTGTGCAGGGGCCACTATGGGACATGATACTGTGTGCAGGGGCCACTATGGGGAATGATACTGTGTGCAGGGGCCACTATGGGACATGATACTGTGTGCAGGGAAATTAATGGTTTGGATTGTTATGATGATGTCCTAGAAGATGATGACATAACTGTCATTGAATAAATTTTACTTTCTATTCATACCGTAAATATTGGTAAATGTACCATACTGTTAATTGTTGTACATGGAAATAATGGTACGGTAGTAAGAAATTCTTGATAGGATTCACAGTTTGTCTGGTTATGCTGGTTTGTGATGACAACTACTGTACAGTACCGTATATAATAAATGTTCATTTTTTTGTTCAGCAATAAATGTGAATTCTTCTTCATTGAAAAAAAAATAAGACATCCCCTGAAAATAAGACACAGCACATCTTTGGGAGCAAAAATTAATATAAGACGCTGTCTTATTTTCGGGGAAACAGGGTACTTTGGGCCTTAGTTTAAAGGGGTTTACATATTTTTGCCAGAGGGCAGTGACTGTGAAAGAAAGAAAGAAAAAAAAAAAAAAAAAAAAATTCCTATGCTCTCCTGTCCCCGCCACTGTCCGGTACATTGGCGCCATGGGGCTTGTCCTCGCCATATGTGACCACTGAGTCCAATCAATGGCCTAGGGAAAGAAACCGGGACATCACAGGTGACTTATGTGAGTGATATCCCAGGCCCTTTCCTGAGGCTGCTCATTGGCCTCAGCGGTCACATGTAATGAGCACTTACACTGGACCAGAAAGTGGTGAGAGAGATCAGAGGACAGGTGAGTGTGGTGTGTGGGTGTGTGTGTTTGTTTTTATTTTTATTTTTTTATAAAAAACCTTCCATGGCCTCCTGGCAAAAATCTGTAATTCCTGGACAACCCCTTTACCTTATAGTGATTTTAAAATCGACGACACATTCATTCTTCCACACAGATATTTTTTTGTATGTGAATGAGCTATAAAATAGCCTATTTGTATACATTGGCAGCAGAATGTTAGTGAATGGTGTCAGGTTGTAGGTGCAGTATCCACACCTAAATCTTGACAAACATTCATGTAAGAACTTGGCCTTGATCTTATGTCAGAAGCCCTAATGCATCTAAACACAAGAGTCTGTCATCAGTTTCTTGGTTCTCTTTGCTGAGTTTGGAATTTCACATTAAAGAAGCACTCCAGAAAAATATATATAGTTACCCCTGTGTGAAGTGCACTGTTGTTAACTTCACAGCACTCCTGGTGAGTTATTTATGTGCTCTCCTCGGTTGCACTCATCTCCTCTCTGTTTTTCTGTTGCACGCAGAGCTTGCCGTCCTATTCATACAGGAAACAATCAATGCAGGTGTATGGAGTCAGAACAAGGCTCTGCTTTTTTTTTTTTTTTTTTTTTTTTTTTTGGTAGTTTTTGCAGTAGTGTCTTTCAGGAATGCAAATACTTAAGGAATACTGTTGGATTTTCCTAATAAAAAATTTAGCAAATCGATCTGAGGTTTATCAAGCTGAAGAATTGTAAACTCTTAATGGCTCACTTTATAGTGCATACAGTGCTTGCTCAACATTCTCTTTGCTTTATTTTAAAGATAACTGGGTCAGAGAGTTCAATCACTGGTGTCCAGATCTAAACATCTTACTATATTACGGTATGTACTGTTTGTAAACTTGTATGCATAAAAGGAACAGACTTGTTTGCGTTTTAAGCATTGATATCCCTTATTCTACTCTAGGTTCTCAGGAAGAAAGAAAGCACTTACGATATGACATCTTAAATAAAGTTATAGAATTCAATGTTATTGTTACAACGTAAGTTTTACTAAGCCTAATTTGATTTACTGTAATTATTGGAATGGGAAGACCTCTTGTGGTGAATATGCCACATTACAACTTTTTTTTTTTTTTTTTTGTGTGTACAGTACAAGTAACCATTAAATTTCAGAGGGGAAAATGTGCATCAAACTCAAGCTGCTAGTTTGATGAAAAGCGTTTATTTGCAATGAAAAATGAGGATTAAAAAAAAAAAAAAAAAAGTGTGTTGCTATGTAAAATACTGTACATAGTAGCCACATATAGGCTAAATCGATGTGGCTTTAAATCACCTTTATACTGAATTTGAGAGGCTATAAAATGCTTGCTTGTTTGCAGGTACAATTGTGCCATCAGCAGTGCTGAGGATCGTGGCTTGTTTCGGCGGCTGAAGCTCAATTATGCTGTATTTGATGAAGGTCACATGCTAAAAAATATGAGTTCCGTCCGCTATCAGCACCTTATGACTTTAAATGTAAGTGTCGCTTAGCATGCATCTTTTATAAGGAGAATTTGTGCCAGGCACTTGTGGCCTCTTGAGTCCTGCTGTTTAAACATGCAAGGCCATTCTGTTGATTTTATTTCATTTCTTTAGAGAAGCAAATCTGAACTTGAATGCTTATGAAGTGTTCTTGTCTACGATAAATTACACGGCTTCAATAAGCATGGTTTTTAGTTAGCCGGTTCAGATTCTGTTCTATAATACATCAGTGTCAAAGAAAGACGCTGCCCTAACTTGGAACACTTGCAAGTTTTTTTTTATACAGCTTAATCTGTAAACATTAACACTCATACAGTTTTCTATTTACACTGGAGTTCAGCATTGATCAGTTTGGTTGGTAATGGTTTTTACAAGCATGAAATCTGAGATTCCCCATCAACTTGCATGTTCATGCCGCTGTTGGAATCTGTCGTCAGATACTTATTAAAGTTTATTGACTCTTGCTTGGATATTAATTCTTCTTGGTGTTGCTGAAAAGGCACTCATGATTCAGTCATTTTTATTTAATATGTTTCAATAATTTTTTTCATACATTTTCATAATCCTATTGTGATTAAAGCCCAAATAGACCTGAATGATAACTGTAGCCTAATAAACACTGCTAATGCCACATGCTCAAATGTTGGAGATACAAAAGAGAAAGTGGTGATCACGGGGAAAGATACCCTACAGTCAGCGTCTCTCTAGGTCTGAAAAGGCTTCACAGAAGAACAGCAAATTACATTGAATAGCACAAAAAGGGCCTCTTTACTATCTTGGGGAAGTTATGCCATCTTGTTCAACATCTCCCTGCAGTCCCCGGATTCCCTTTTGGGAAGCCACACACATTCTATATCCTAAGGAATGCTTTTCAAAATGTTGAGAACATTAGTGGCTCTTCAGCATGCTTACATGTAAAGGCGTTTTCCCATAGTCTGCATTTATCACCTACCCACAGGAAAGGTAATAAATGTCTGAGGACTCGCATTGGAACCCCCACAATCACTAGAACAGCCAAACTTGTGTAATGCTGTTTCATTAGAAGTCTGTAGGACTGACAAAGATAACCCAGTGCTGTTATCGGCCGCCTTCATCTGTTCCAAAGAGTTTGAATGGAGTGGCAGTGTACATTCTTGACTGATCCTCCATTAAAACTCCTGGAGCATCAGACCCTGGTTCTACAGACCAGTGGGGTCCTGAGAGCATAATTTTTAAATATATTTAAGAAATTCTCTAAATTTTTCATCTGACTTGCATTTGTTTGTAGCTCGTGTTTTTATATTTATGAATGGTTACCCTCATGTAGCTGTCTGAATGCCAGTATAGGGCAGCATGATACAATGGGCCAGAAACAAAGGGTCACCTTTACGAATGGTATATTAGTGTTTAGACCTTTTATTAGTTGTCTTACTTTTTGGCAGAGCTTTATGCCAAAATTTTGGAGCAATTTGGGCGCACTTTGTTGCATTTAAAGCCATGTCCCTTATCAGGTTATGCAGAGAAAATGGGTCGAAAGATGAATTCAACATGGTGTCTCCAAAATGCACCTGTTTTAGGCCAGAATTTGGGTGTATCCAGATGCACAGCATTATGTGCACTATGGTGTTCATTCTACAAGCACATCTGAGACTAGTACATGGTCAGGGAATAATACTATTTATAGTTTTATATAGTAATAGACCATTTATTCATGGTTTTTATTGTATTGTATGTACAGAGTCTTTCTTTCACTTCAGTGGTCACATTAAAATTCTCAAAAAATTTCATATTGCAAAAACAGGCCAAGAATCGTTTGCTGCTAACTGGGACTCCAGTCCAAAATAATCTGCTGGAACTTATGTCTCTCCTGAATTTTGTGATGCCACACATGTTCAGCAGCAGTACCAGTGAGATCAAGAGAATGTTCTCCACCAAGTCGGTAATGTCAAAATAATTGCGCACAACACAAGAACAGGAACAGTGCTATTAATGGGTTCATAAGTACACCCATATACTGTTAGCAGTGTTTTGAGTGATTTCTGGGTATCTCTGGGAGCTTCTGACATCTTCTGCATTCGTTTATATGGTGTAGCTTCCTGCTATGTAGCTTTCTGTGTACCTTCCACACTACCTCCCTCTCACTGCCCCCCTCTCACTTCATCCCCCTCCCTGTCTCCCTAGCTAAGCTATCCTGCCCACTACTAGTACACCCCACCCCCCCCACCGCATCATACTTGCCTATCTTCCTCTCTGGGAGACGGCTCCTCCTTTTCACTGTGCGCAGGCTGGAGACTCTTCTCTTCCACTCTCCTAGCGCATACACAGACAGGAAGTACCTGTGACGCATGTGCAGTAGAGATGGAGTGCCATCTCTATTGCGCATGTCACAGGCACCTCAAGACTGCGCAAGCGCTTGTAGAGAGGAAGAGGGGAGGAGCTGTTCCTGGTCAGGAAGACACAAAAGTATTGATGGGGTTTGGGGGAGGGGGGAAGAGTACTGGTGATGTTCAGTTTCGGATTATCAGAAACTGTCCCTGGGATATGGGTAATTGGATAGATAGATAGATAGATAGATAGATATGTATATAATTTTATTTTTTTTTTTTTAATAAGTAAATTAGAAGTTTGGTGGGGGGGGTTTAGTTTAGTGGTTAATTCGTATTTTATCCCGGTCAAGCCCATTTAAGCAATTGCATATGTTTGCATGACAGATACTAACTTTTCCTTTGTCTAACTTGCTTAGAAATCTACTGATGAGCAAAGCACTTTTGAAAAGGAGAGAATTGCCCACGCAAAACTGATCATGAAGCCATTTATTCTCAAAAGAGTAAAAAGTGAGGTAAATGACACATTCTCGTAGGTTTGATAAGGTATTTTATATAATCACATCCGATCTTTTACATTCTTCTTTGTGGCCTCCCATCTAACACTATTGATCTCGCCAATCCATCAACACTTCTGCCCAGTTGAGGGTGGGTTCACACCTGCGCTTGCTGTCCGTCCGTTGCCAATCCAGTGAAAATCTCGGCGAACTGGATTGGCGTCGGATACAGACCGGTCAGCGGTGCATTGGTTAAAAACCCATTCATTTGAATGGGTTTTTAAAGCAGTGCGCGGGTGTGCGCTTACACCCTCTGCGCTGCGAATCCTTTTTTTTCCGTCGGACACGAAGTCCTGCATGTCCGACTTTGTTTCCGACGAAAAAAAAAAGGATTCGCAGCGCAGAGGGTGTAAGCGCACACCCGTGCACTGCTTTAAAAACCCATTCAAATGAATGGGTTTTTAACCAATGCGCCGCTGACCGGTCTGTATCCGACGCCAATCCAGTTCGCCGAGATTTTCACTGGATTGGCGACGGACGGACACCAAGCGCAGGTGTGAACCCACCCTAATCCACCTCTGTAATCTCTACTCCTGTGCCTCTCCCTTTTGCCTGTCCTTTCACTGGTTACCCATTTACCAGAGAATTCAGCTCAAAATATTAAAGGGAGATTGTCGGCAGTAAACTGGTTATAAACCTAATCACAGTACCATGTAGTGATGATTCTACTGTTTTCTAGTGTGCCTCTATTGTTCAGCTTTGGGGCCCCATTTTCATGTAAATTGCACTTTATGCAAAAGAGAGGAAAAGTGCTTTTGGGCCGTGCCTTAACTTACCCAGGCTTTGATCTCCGTTATAGTTTTCTGGGCAATGCACTTTACCCCTCATTTTTATATGAATAAAATACTAATTTTACATAAAAAAGGGGCTCCAAAGCTGAATAATAGAGGCATATTTGGAAACTGTAGAACCATCTCTAAATTGTTTATAAACCTAATCACAATACCTTGTCATTTCAGAGGCATTTATTGAATTGCTAAAGAAAAGAACAGGCATAACAGTATAAGCATACTGAAAAAGGTTTGCTAGCAATTGAGAGAACTGTTACAAAGCACATGAACCATAAACTGAAAATCTGCAAAACATAGAAATAAAAAGCATGATTAACTGTCAATAAAAATGTTTGCAATGAACAAATTAGTAGAATTATGAAAGCACTGTCTCCTAAGGCATGGGTCTAGACCTTGATAGGGAATCGTGGTTAAGAATTGCAGAGTTATGGCATTAATCTTATCGAACAGCATAATAGTGTCAACGCGTCCTTCCGAAATTACGAGGTTTGATGTCCTCCACTTGGAAGCTAGATGGATTTTAGCAGAGCGGTGGCCTGCTGGTATAAGACCAAGCAGAAAGATAGATGCCAGAAAGGGCACCGAGAGGCCTAATAGTCGCTGCGTCATCCTGTGAATGGATAACCAAAAGTGGCGTACTAAGGGGCCAGTCAACCAAATATGAAAGTATCACTGGTAGTTTGGCATCCACAGAAGCAGAGAAAAGATCTCTGTGTATATAGAAGGTGTAACCAAGACGGAACTATATAGGTCCTCTGTAGTATTTTCAAGGATGATTGTGGTTTATAACCAATTTACTGCTGACAGACCCCTTTTAAAAATGACTTGCCAGGCTGTCCACAACATGTCCCCTCCATAAATCTCTGCCCTAACCTCCCCATACCCCCTGCATGTAATTTTCAGTCTGTATTGTGTAAAAAAAAAAAAAAAAAATCTTGCATGTTTCTATTTTCTTAGGTCCTCAAGCAGTTGCCTCCTAAACAAGATCACATCAACTTTTGCCAGATGTCCAAAAAGCAGCAGCAGCTGTATAATGACTTAATGGTTAAACTGAAGAGGTCAATTGAGGGACCAGGTAAAACCCATTTAGCATTACTTTTATTATTAATAATATAATACATTTTATTTATATAGCGCCATCATATTCTGCAGCACTTTACAATTTGTACTTATGAATTACTTTAACTTTTTTTTTTCCGCCTCAAATGTGGGTTTTAAATCCAATTTTTTTTTTTTTTTTTTTTAGAGAAAAATTCAGAGCTTTGCAATGTAATGATGCACTTAAGAAAAATGGCCAATCACCCTTTGCTACACAGACAGTATTACACGGCAGAAAAATTGCGCTCCATGTCCAAGCTAATGCTCAAGGTAAATATATCCCTGCCCAAGCTAAAATTTGTTGAAGTCATAGCAATAATTAGATTTTTCTGATAAATGAACAGTTCCTTACAAAAATAATCTATAAAATGATCTTTCTCTTGATGGATTGGTAATGTGAATTTCAGACTCTGATCCCATCTGTACCCTAATCTTTTTCTGATGTTTTATACTGTAGCAATAGCAATCACAGCATTTCAACTATTAGACAAAGGGTGGGGCCTATAATAATTTATATGGTGCAAGTACAATGCATTGCAAGATATATAACTATAGCAGTATATTGTGTAAATGATCAAGTGGCTATATGCCTAAGGGTAAAGAGAAGTAATCCAGTCACATCTTGTAACTTCCTATCCAAAGCAGGTTTAAATGTGAAAAAACACACATTAACATTTTATATGTAAAATAGGAATAGAAGCTTCTATTATGGTATGCATTTGTTACCCATACTAATGCCTGTCTTGTTCAGTGTTGCACTACACTTGAACCAGCAGAGGGCTGTAATGAGTCTCCTGCAGCCTGAAAGCAAACACAAAGCGAATAATATTTTCAGTAGATAAGAAATGTAAAATGCTGTACAGTTGAGACTCTTATGTAAATTTAACAAATCAACCCAACTGGATAAAAGCACCATGAAACCACACTGTAGCCCTAGACACAAGTGATTTTTCTTCAATTTCCAATTCCGCATTAACCTCTCAGATGTGAGCGTTTTCTCCCAAGCATGCAATAAACCCTCAAGTAGAAGCCATTCGGCAAGTTTGTTGCCGATACCAGCAGTGTCTGAGGGGTTATCATCTATTTGGAAGAGAATCACAGGTGTCTGTCTGAGGGGTTACTTGGAGGAGAATTGGTTGTGTCCAGGGTTTTTTTTTTTTTTTTTGTTTTTTTCTCTTGCTGCTGTGCCTCTCGTTGGACATTGGGGACTATCCCTGCTCTGACAGTTCACATTGGAGGGCTGGTGTCACCCAGTTGTCATGTTGGTAATTCAGTAGCATACCATAAGGTTGATCTATGTAAAATGCATCTGAAACTGTGGGAAAGCAGAGTAACCACTGGAAGGAAGTGGCTATAGAAACAGGAGACAATAATGTGGTATTTTGCTAATTTTTTGGTGAGGACATGTCAACCCATTTCAATATATCTTTTGAAAAGGGTAATAGAACCCAAAAACATCCTATTTATTATTTAAGTAACATACTTATAGTACCTGGTGCATACTCTTTAAATGGTGTGGTGTGTGGGTGTTTTTTTTGTGTTTTTTTCCTTCATCTAGGAACCAACACATTGTGATGCTAATCCCAATCTAATCTTTGAGGACATGGAAGTTATGACAGACTTTGAACTCCACAGGCTTTGCTCTGAATTTTCAAGCCTTTCTCAATATAAACTTGAAAAGGAACTGCTTTTAGATTCTGGAAAATTTGAGGTTCTTGGCCAACTACTGTCTGACATGAAGCAAAAGGTATTGTAAGCTGTGCAAGTTTGTTGTAAATCATTTTTATTAGCAAATCACTGTTCATTGAGAGGTTCTGGCACAATAACTCTGGTTTTTAAATTATGTTTTTAAAACACAAGTGAATGAGGGAAAGCTGCGCATGCGCGCAAGTCATTTTCACTTTCAACTACAAATGGGACCTTGTTCTCCAATTCGTTTCGGGTTTAGATGTTGACATCTATGGATATAGCCATAGGGAAATACATAAGAAATTCCTTAAAATGGTTCACCCATAATGTGTACGTTTATCACTTACCCACCGGGCCAACTAAATGTTGATGGCTCACAAAACACCTGCAAGGTTTGTTGAAATGGGAGTCCAGAGTCTCATGTTCCTCCTCACTGCACGACTACAGTGAGAAGGGGTTTGAATGGAGCGGTGCTTAAGCATGAACTGTGCCGCTGAATGCAAGGTTTGTCTGTGGGACTGACTGACACAGTAGAGTACAATAGTCAACCATCCTTAACAAGTCTCATAGACATTGAATAAAGTGACGAGGTGCATGCCTCAACTATATCATTTTTGGAAATTCTCTTTTTCTGCAGTTTAGATTCTTCCAGCAGTCCTGTGTTCTTAAAATAGTTGTTAGTTCATTCTAGTTTTATCAAGAGTGTGTGTGGTTTTGAAAGCGGTGACATTTTTTTCAGTTATTCAAATAAATATGAAGATAGCAAGTTATTGTGAAGGTTATTAGCCAATCGTATACTTTTATCAACAATATAGCTATGATTAGCAAGGATAATTAAAATATAACATTTGATATGCACTAAAACAATGTGCTAAAAAATGGCATGCCAAGAAAACAAATGTATACAAACAAATGGGTGTCAGATCATATTCTTATGACAACCATTTTAGATGAAAAGGTTGCAGTATAAATCCTGCGGCCAACCTGAAAGTATCTCAATGTGCACATAAGTTTTGTTGCCACAGAAATACCGCATCCAAGTGAACTAACGGCAGATCAAGATATTTACAAAAAGACATACATTACCAAATCAAGTAACAAAGAACAGTCTTACCAAATTGCTGCAGGGAATGGGTAATTCATCATGCCAGATGTCCAGCCACCACTTACCCTATTAATACCCTGCTTGTATCCACTACACCCCAATAAGAGCTCCTGCCCTAACAAGGGCAGTCCACAGCTAGCCCTCAAAAACAAGCCCTATTAGCTCTTATTGGGGTGTCTATTGCTTTTTATTCAAATTTTTATCAGAGGCGAAACAGCTAAAAAAAAAAGGTGGGGGCCATTTGAAAAATTATTTATTAAATGGGCAACAACTTTTGAGGAATTTTGCTGCCTACGGTGTGTGAGATTTTATTTTCAGTGTTTACCTAAAGGTTACATTAGCTGTAGCAAGAGATGCCTGTGTCTCCTAGAATTCTTTGAGATTTTACTTCACCATTGATCACCATTTCAAGATCACAATTTCAGTAGAATTACAGTGACTTATATTTTTGTTGCAGGGTGACAGAGTGGTTCTATTTAGCCAATTCACCATGATGCTGGATATTCTAGAAGTTTTCCTTAAACATCAGCAGCATAGATATCTTCGACTAGATGGAAAAACTCAAATCTCTGAAAGGTACATAAAGATTGTGTATTATGCTTTTATTTTAGGTTCTGTCTTCCAGTTTTCTGCTCTTGTGTGTTAGAGCAACTCTATCTATATCTATCTCTACTCTCTCTCTCTCTGTGTGTGTGTGTGTGTGTGTGTGTGTGTGTGTGTTTTTATATATATATATATAAAAAAAAAAAAATGTATATATATATATATATATATATATATATATATATATATATATATATATATACACACACACACACACACACACACACACACACACACTTTGGATATGGGTGATCAGCAATAGATTCTGAATCTACTTCGGTAGCTATTTCCTGTTTCTGCAAAACACTACAGGGCTATATTTCTATCAGGAATAAAGAAAATCAGAAATATGGCCTTTTCAAACAATGAGTGTTCCTTTAAGCCTAGCACGCAAGAGACGCATGCTTCTTTGAGGTGGGACAGTAGTAGATAAAGCAATATGGACAGTTTTTAAAATACTGGTTATACTTGATTGCAGATATAGCATAGCTGAATCTACAGTAGAAGTGTTTACATGCCAGTTCTGATTGATCTTTTAACTGTATTTTAGCTCTCCTACATTATAGAACAGCAGTGATCTGTGACTGCAGCTCTGCCATAGTGCCTACAGGCGGTCTGAAATTAACTTGCTGTATTTAGAGAGGCTTTAACTATCGCTTTCCTGTACCCATGGTTTAAACTGTGACTCTGCAGGTCTACAGTACATAGCACTGAATTCCTGGTGAGACTGTAGTGGGCTTGCAAAGTGCCCATTTCCATTAAAGCATACATTTATTTTACACTAAAAACAGGAGAAATAAATTATAGAAATGTCACACAGACTGAGGGTTATGAGAATCAGTAGTATAGAAACCAGGGGCTACCCATACAAATACGAAAAAAAAATTGTTGTGATGCAACCATCTGTTTGATGATGGAATTCTTCCTGAACATAGACTAAATTAAACAGTCCTTTCTGGTGGGACAGTTCAGTGAGCGAATTCTATTTTGGCTGGTGTCTGGGCGAAAATACATTTTCCATCTTGCAACTATTTAGCAGACAGATGGTCATTCACTTTAGACTTTAGTCTGCTGAAATATTTTGGCCATTTCAGTCAACGATCGTTTAATGTGTATGGCCTCCTAAAGTCACAGGTATTATATTGTACTTTTGTAACAAATGCCTGGCATACACAGATTAATAGAGCATTTTACTTGATTTTAGGCCATTCCCTTTCTAGAGGACATGCCCCAAGTGGCGGCTTATAATAAGGCGAAATAGGTTGTAGCCCAGTGGAAGGTAATTGCCCATTTGCCGACCTCATAATCTTCTGTATCGGTATCTGCCGATACAGTTGATTACTGTTGTTGGGCATTCTGTACTGGTGGTGAGTTTTTGTTGGGCGAACCTTGATACCTCTGCCTGGCATTTTTTCAGACTGAACATGTCAGACTTGGTACTGCTATTGTCCCAGACCCCAAAGTATAATCAGAGGCCCACGGGAGGTGAGTAAACACAACTTGACCTCCAGCGTGGGTTCCCATCTTCTTCGGCCTCCTGACTGACAGGGATTGGGCCTCAGCAGTCACCGGGAGTCAAACAGCGTTTTGACTCATAGGTCACACAGGTTTCATGATGCTTGAATCTATTTGGCTGGAAGAGGACTTGGATACACGCCAGAGCCTAGGGGAGCTGAGTAACACTGTTTACTCACCTCCCCGTGGCCCCTGTTAATTATACTCTGGAGTCTGAAGAGACCTTTTTGCTTTGAACAAAACCGCTGGGCTAACCTGTGAATATTTACTAGGTGAACTTCACGAGGTTCACCCAACAATTACCTAAAGTAGAATCCCATACCCCACAAAAGTAAATAACCACCGTCACTGGCATGCAGTGTGATAGCTACTGTACTAACCAAATCAAAATAAGTGTGCATAAGATCATGTCTGTTAATTGGTTTGACATTGTTATACAATAAATTACCCTGCCCTATCTTTTGTGTCTTTTGCTGTAATGAATTGGCTGTGTATCAGAATATGTTAAGATTTCAAAAACGACTTTCATTTATCACAGGATACATCTTATAGATGAGTTCAATAACGACATGGATATATTTATATTCCTTCTGTCTACAAAAGCGGGTGGACTTGGGATCAATCTCACATCAGCAAACGTTGTAATCCTTCATGACATTGATTGCAATCCTTACAATGACAAGCAGGCAGAAGATCGGTGTCACAGAGTGGGACAGACCAAGTAAGGGTTTAATATTTTCACCGTTATAGTCTAAAGCAGCCCATACACATTAGATAGATGTGTGTTGGTGATATTGAAGTCCAATGTCATGGTGAGCGTAGAATGTCCAAAATTTCCCCAGTTACTTTTTACACAGAAGTCAATGGAGGAGGTGGTTGCTAGATATAAGACGCACATAACTGTAGTTGCTAGGGTCTGCTACACTGTGAGTTAGAGTGCTCCTTTGACATGGCTAGATCTTTCAAGATAACACTCTACCAGTGCACAGAATTAGACAATAAATCCATTATGCACTGGCAGCAGCCCCCCTTCTCCATACATGTCTCTGTTTGTGAGGCTGAAGATTAATACTGAAGTTATTGAAGATGGGAGCCTGAGTGAAGAGGAGGAAGCCTATTTATGTAATAAGATATATTACAAAGTGGTTGTGTTTTTTTTTTTTTTTTTTTTTTTTTTTTTTTTAAGGGAAGTTAATGTCATCCGATTGATTGGCAAAGGAACAATTGAGGAGTCCATGTTAAAAATCAGTCAACAGAAGTTGAGACTGGAGCAAGATATGACTACCTCAGATACAGGTATGTCACATTTTAGCTTAAAGTGCATTTCTGCAGCTACTGAGCGAACCTATAAAATGCACAATCTAGCAATATTTGAGTCACTGAGGTACATGTGCACATCTACATATATAGGCATTTACAATGGGTCCTCTATTCTCCAAGCACAGCATACTATTGTGTGCATTCATAAGATCCATGTTGACACAGGGCCTATGGATACATGCACTCAGAGTTCTTGATGTGCTGCATCAAAGAGGAGTGTGGTGGTACATATACTAAGGCCTTATTCACACAACCATGTTCTGTCTGTGTGTAGGCTGTATTTCCTGAACTGACCATGGACTTATGAATGGAATTCTATTCTTTGTGAATTGTTGTTCACTGAGCTACTGAATGGCCATACATTAGCAATCTTGCAGTTTGGGAACTCGCTGCTTTATAACTCACTGTGATACAATGCGATCTATTCACTGGGTTCAGTCCTGGAAATACTGTATATTTGACTGAACACTCTTGTATATTTGACTGAACAGTCTTTAGGGCTTTGGTTCTGTAGGATTATCAGGTGGTTGACCTGCTAGCCTGACATGGGATTAATTTTGTAACCGTGGATGATTTGGATTTTGGGACTACCTTGTCCCAGGCAAACAGAATTTTACTAAATTGTAAGAGGAAACACACTTTAATTTATTGATGTGATTTTTCTTGGGACTAACATAATTTGTGTTCTTTATGACTAGGAGACGAAGGAACCATACCTCTTGACATGGCAACACTTCTAAAAACATCACTAGGTCTTTAAAATGACTTTCACTGCCTGCTTGATTCTGGAAATGCAGTTTAAAGCCATTGGTTTTCTACTGTCTTTAAGACTCTGTACAGCTTTCCTTCAACTTTAAGAATAGCTGCTATTGATTTACATGCGTTTAGAAAATTTGAACTTCTATATGACATGAAATGTACTATTTCATACCTCTTTGGCAGCTGAATAAACAACTTTTTGAAAAACATTCTTGATATGAAATTTGATGTTTTTAAATACTTCATTAGTTCTTTAGATGTCAGTATTTTTGTACAATATAATTTCCCTACCTCTTTAATGCTGTCTGCTGTATTCTAAGGTATGTGTATATTTTATATGTTTGTTTTGGTTGTTACATGTTTCTTCAGTTTATTTCTATGCCATTGAATAAATTTTAATGGTGTTTTTTTTCTTTTTTTTTTCTTTTTACACTGCAAAACAATAAAATATTTGCAGAGTCCTCTGTGTAATTAGGTTTTGTTTGCCAAAATAAGGTTCCATAGAGGAAACCTTCAATGCCATGGTATGAACTGTGTGTAATATAAAAAGGAAAATGACAAAGCCAGGGCAATAAGAAATAAATACAGGACTGTTCAATCTGTGGAGTGCTGTTTATGGCAGGTACAATACACACTAGCATGACATGAAGATGTTCATATGACACTAGCCTTGTGAGAGAGCACTTAAATCCTATGCTTCGAATACTGTCACTCACAGGCAGACCAGACCCACCAACTTCCTGTAAATTTGTGTCTGTGGAGTGTCTGCTGTCAAAGGATATCTGCTCCCTAGCAACAGACAGTGGACAGCAAGTTAAAGGGAAATGAGTCATCTACTGTAAAGGTCAATTCTGTCTGAAAACTTGAGCAAGTTTTCAGGCAGAAAATACAGTATAATTTTTGATAAATTAAGAAATCCGTCAATTACAGTACTTGATATTCACACTACTATAGTTTACTAGGACAGCTCCTGCAGGCCATATATCGATGAACTGATTTATGGCAGTATCTAATGATAGTACATTGAGAATCGCTGAAATGTCATTCAAAGCAATTATACAGTTATTGTTTGTCTATGGAGATTGTAGCTTAAATGATAAATCCTATTGATTAGGAAACATGGCTTCAGACATTTTCTATGCTGTTATGTAGTAAACATTAAAGAGGTTGTGCAGGTTTAGAAAAACGTAGTTGCTATCTTACAACCTACGGAGTGTAGCATTGCTTCTGTATGTGGTAATGCTGTTCAGCACCATTGAAGTAAATGGGGATACCATACAAATTGCATTACAGTGTCTTTGAAAGAAAGCGTGTTGTGTTTTTTGTTTTTTTTTGGGTTCGAATTCTGAATAAACCCTGTATAGGCATTTACCTTTTTATTTTTTTTATCGCCTATCCTTAGGATAAATACTTTTTATCGTTGAGGAACTGACAGATCAGCTATTCAGGGTTTTTTCCAATATCCGTACTAATACAGTGCACAGAGCACTAATGTGTATAGACACCTTTTTCTGTGCTCATTGAAAGGAGTGAGGCTGTTGCAGAAGTATTAAATTTTAGGTTAGAGTTGTCTTTAAAGATAAAAAGATCACCAATTCTTCCTTCCATATAACCCTGCAGAACAAGAAATGGTAGGATAAGAATTAAAAGCCTCCAATGCATTATTGTAGCCAGTCAACTAAATAAGTGATCGAGATAGCATTAGAGTCATACCAACGCACAAGACTGACCGTTCATTTTATTTAGCAAGACATGTTAACGTTGCCTCCAGGTCTTAATACAGAGAGAATGTCATACAGTATATAGTACTTTTGGTAAAACACTTGAAATATGAAGAGCATCTGCATAACATTAAAGAGATCACAACAATGTACAGCGCTCAGTATTGCTGCATTAATGTGCCATGTGTGGTCTTCTCTTTATCCATGCAGCAATCTCTGGTAACTCCTTAACGCTTTTCTTCAGAGACAGAAGTTTTGGGTAATCCTTGGAAAAGCCAGGTTGGTAGTAATCCATACTATCACTGCAGATGTCCCAGAAGAGGTCAGCCCAGGTTACCTGATAAGAAAGATGTGTACTGAAAATGAATATATTAACAGATCTTTTCCATATTGTTACAAATTTGGCAACAAAATTAAAGGAGCTTGAAAAGAAATACTTTGTTCCTGGTTGTACATATTAAAAGTATCATGTCTATTACCTGTTCTTGGCACCTTTTTAGTCTTTTGTCTGTTTTTGAAAGTCTGATCATGCTTAAATTGATCAAAAAATTGATTTGCAACTGGGTAAGTAATGTGCACTAAATTCTGTGATCTGGTAAATGACTATTCTTGCTACTCTGCTGGAATCCAGTTTTGGGGGTCTTTGAGGTTCAGACAACATCAAGAGAAAAGAAAAAAGGAAGGGAAGTATGAAAATGACTACCATTTCTCTAGTCAAAAGGTACACATGTCCTGTGGATCAGTGGGGTCCCACAGTGGTGGACCCTTTTTTGGTAAGCATTAGGCAGGTTTCAGATGAGTCTGCTATAAAATTCTGGCCATGTGTGTGCACACCAGATTTATTGGCCTTAACACTCTGTGAGGAAATAGACTCCTACCATTTATGATGCTAGTAGTCCCTGCCTCCCTATGACATACCATCCTGTCCTGTAGTCACTACCCGACAGCATTTTACATCATGGTGCAGCAGGGGCTCCTAGCATCATAGATGATAGAAATCTGTCTCTTAAATGTAGTGTTCAGGCTGGTGTAAATTTGGCGTACACAGATTGAGTTTTACTGCCAAAGCTCTGTTGTGTGAAACCAGCCTTTACCCCATACTGGCAACACCCACCAAGACTTCCCATTTTGGAGGTGCTGTGACCCAGTTTTCACATTGGAATAACAGAGTGAGAGGAGGCCAGATAACTTGAAAAAGAGCACACTCCAGTTGGTTCTAGAGGAGAGAACTCTGCAGATTTTGAAAACCAAAATTTGAAGTGAAAGGCTGCCATTGCTTTTCAAGCATTGTTCCAAGATCATAGTAAGTTAATTTGTTGAGCCTGATATGTTGTGTTAAATCTGTGTGTATACATGTTCTCTTCAGATACTATTTCTGATCAAGAAAAACTTACGGTTGTAGATAATTAAGCACAATGTAACTTAAAAAAAAAAAAACTAAAACCTTACTAGTGCACAGCTAAAATTTTCACCTGTAATTTTCCTTTCTTTGAAATCCAAGACAGCACAGAGTTATATGGCAATTAAAGACAACCAATGAGGAGTTCACCATACCTATAAACCCCCCTGAGACAAACATGTAGTATGCAGCAAAAAATAAATTTCTTAGGGAGGGATCTTGCGCTGCCTCGAATTTCAAGGAAAGGAAAGTTACTTTCATAGTTTGCAAAACAAATGTATTGGACAAAGAAGTAATAAGACCGTGGGATTACTGTGTCACTGTGAAGCACCTGTCTGCCAAAATTAGAATTCCTGGAGGTAATGTCCAGCCTGTAGTGATTAGCAAATGTGGATGATGAGGACCTCAAAGCTGCTCTGGCTATTTGATCAAAGCCAACATAATTTTGTTCAGCCCATGAGGTGGAGGTAGAGCATGTGGAATGGGCCTTTATTTAGTTTGGCAGGGACTTATTACTGCCTTGGAATTGGATAAAAAGGGCATCAGATTATCTGAATTCACTAGTCCTGTCGAGATAGAAACAAGTCTTTTCACATCAAGCATATAGAAGGACTCTTCTTCAGCGCTATGTGAATTGGGGAAAAAAAAGATGGTAGCACCACCTCTTGGTTAACGTTTACATCAGAGAAAACCTGAGTAAGATACAGTCCTTAGAATAAGAGCCTGAGAAGAAAACCTGATGTAGGGTTTTCCACACTAGAGGGCCTGAAGCTCTCTAACTCTTGTGGCTGAGTGTTTTCTCAGATAATTTAAGCAGTATAGTCTGAAGAGGCTCAAAGGGATGCTTTACCAGATGGTGCAGAACCAGGTAGAGATCCCATGAGGTAATGGGACAGCTCACAGGAGGTCTTCTGTTTCTCACACCCCTGAAAAACCTTTTGGATTTGGTCAGAGGTTGGTTAGAGAACGTTCTGTCCCAGAAGGCATCGATAGGAGACAGGTGGGCTTTCAGGGTGTTGAGATTGAACCCCTTGTAAAACCCCTTCTGCAAGAATTGCAAAACTGATAGAAGTGTAATGGAAGAAATAGCGTTCCATATTATCCCATACCTTCCATAGACCTTGACTGTAGCAGGTCTATTTGAAGAAAGCAGTGTTTGGATGACTTGCAGAGAGAGAGACCCTGTCTTCTAATAGTCGTCAGCCTCCAGACTGAAAACTGCAGCATCCTGGTGTCTGTATGGAGAAACCCATTCTGTGACAGTAGATCTCAACAGAGAGGCGACCTTCAATAATCTTCCCTGGAGAGAAGAAGCAAAAGAGGAAACCATGCCCATCTCGACCAGAGTGGAACGATGAGGATGGCATTCACCTGCTCCTGTCGGATCCTGTTGAGCACTCTGGGAATGAGAAGTTGGAGGAAATGCATAAATGGATTCCTGACTCCATAGAATATTCATTCCGTCTAGAAAGGTTGGATTGTCTAGGCGAGAGAGAGAGGCAAATCTGGGAGTTTTCTTGTTGATTCTTGAGGCTAATACACTGAGAGAAGAAAAACTTGCTGGTTTAAACCCCCCTCGCCTAGGCAGATAGGTTTCCTGCTGAGTCAATTGGCCGCCTTGTTCAGCACTCCATTCAGATGAATTCTGCTCAAAGAAAAATTCTCCTGCATTCATGAATCAGAATTGGGCTCCTAGTCCTTCTGCTTGTTTACAGTATGTAGAAAACAGTGGAGGCGTCTGATTGAATCAGGACTGCTTCTCCTGCTATGTATTACTGGAATTGGAGTAAAGCGAACTTCACTTCCTTAATCTCCCTGGGGTTGTATAGGGCTCTGCTTTCTGAGGTGATCCACAGGCCTTGGGGCCTAGAAGTGCACTCCAGCCTCTGGATGAGGCATCGGTGTTGATTACCAGCTGGGTCTGGGGAAACAAGGACCTTCCTGACAGTACCCTTGGATCTAACCACCAGATGAGGTCTAATTTGGTCTGGTGACAGATCCTCATAGAAACGTCCAGAAGATTGTGGTTCCTGATCTGCTGTGCTAAAATGTTGTTCAGTAACATCCTGTAATGGAAACTGGCCCAGGGGACCACCTCCAGTGCTGATGTTATGTAGCCTAATACTTTCATTGCAAATCTGACTGACACTTAATCGTGTCGGATGATATATTTGATTCCTTTTCTCAGACTGAGGATTCACTCGTTGTAGAGGGAAATAGTGAAGCTCCTGATATCACCAGGTATTGGGCAGATTGAGTTGGAGTCGCTTGAGATTTCTTGTAGTTTTACTACAAAGCCGTGCACTCAATGAACTGGATCACAACTGACAGATGTGTGGAGAGAATTTCTGCAGAAGATGCTCTGAGGAACCAATCATTGAGATACTGTACTATAAAGATTCTTTGCAGTCTGAGTGCTGCAGCTAGAACCACAATGATTTTTGAGAAAACACATGGAACCGTGGAGATGCTGAGGGGAAGGCATGTAAGCTGATGGTGCTGAACCTTCGAGTTCCTGCGTACTCCAAGCCTGAAGAAGCAACTGTGGGAATGCAGAATCGAATGTGTAGGTAGGCGTCTCTTAGTTCTTTTGAGGCCATCAATTCCCCTGGCTGAAGCATATCTATTACATATCTGAAGCAGTCCATTTTGAATTTCTTTTAAAGAAGAAGCTTGTTCATGTTGGTTTTGGAACCAGAAAGATGATGAAATACAGTGCCTTGTGAAAGTATTCGGCCCCCTTGAACTTTTCAACCTTTTTCAGACTTCAAACAAAGGATATAAAATTTAAACTTTTTGGTGAAGAATCAACAAGTGGAACACAATTGTGAAGTGGAATGAAATTTATTGGTTATTTTAAACTTCTGTAAAGAATAAAAAACTGAAAAGTGGGGCGTGCAATATTATTCAGCCCCTTTACTTTCAGTGCAGCAAACTCACTCCAGAAGTTCAGTGAGGATCTCTGAATGATCCAATGTTCTCCTAAATGACTGATGATGATAAATATAATCCACCTGTGTGTAATCAAGTCTCCGTATAAATGCACCTGCTCTGTGATAGTCTCAGGGTTCTGTTTAAAGTGCAGAGAGCCTCATGAAGACCAAGGAACACACCAGGCAGGTCCGTGATACTGTTGTGGAGAAGTTTAAAGCTGGATTTGGATACAAAAAGATTTCCCAAACTGTAAATATCCCAAGGAGCACTGTGCAAGCTATCATATTGAAATGGAAGGAGTATCAGACCACTGCAAATCTATCAAGACCCGGCCGTCCCTCTAAACTTTCATCTCAAACAAGGAGAAGACTGATCAGAGATGCAGCCAAGAGGCCCATGATCACTCTGGATGAACTGCAGAGATCTACAGCTGAGGTGGGAGAGTCTGTCCATAGGACAACAATCAGTCGTACGCTGCACAAATCTGGCCTTTATGGAAGAGTGGCAAGAAGAAAGCCATTTCTCAAAGACATCCATAAAAAGTCTTGTTTAAAGTTTGCCACAAGCCACCTGGGAGACACACCAAACATGTGGAAGAAGGTGCTCTGGTCAGATGAAACCAAAATCCAACTTTTTGGCCACAATGCAAAACGATATGTTTGGCGTAAAAGCAACACAGCTCATCACCCTGAACACACCATCCCCAATGTCAAACATGGTGGTGGCAGCATCATTGTTTGGGCCTGCTTTTCTTCAGCAGGGACAGGGAAGATGGTTAAAATTGATGGGAAGATGGATGGAGCCAAATACAGGACCATTCTGGAAGAAAACCTGTTGGAGTCTGCAAAAGACCTGAGACTGGGACGGAGATTTATCTTCCAACAAGACAATGATCCCGAACATAAAGCAAAATCTACAATGGAATGGTTCACAAATAAACGTATCCAGGTGTTAGAATGGCCAAGTCAAAGTCCAGACCTGAATCCAATCGAGAATCTGTGGAAAGAGCTGAAAACTGCTGTTCACAAACGCTCTCCATCCAACCACACTGAGCTCGAGCTGTTTTCCAAGGAAGAATGGGCAAGAATTTCAGTCTCTCGATGTGCAAAACTGATAGAGACATACCCCAAGCGACTTGCAGCTGTAATCGCAGCAAAAGGTGGTGCTACAAAGTATTCACTTAAGGGGGCCGAATAATTTGGCACGCCCCATTTTTCAGTTTTTTATTTTTTACAAAAGTGTAAAATATCCAATAAATTTCGTTCCACTTCACAATTGTGTCCCACTTGATGATTCTTCGCCAAAAAATTTAAATTTTATATCTTTATGTTTGAAGCCTGCAATGTGGCAAAAGGTTGAAAAGTTCAAGGGGGCCGAATACTTTCGCAAGGCACTGTAGATGTCCTTGCCCCTCTGAGTTAAGGGTCTCTCTAGTAGAGCTCTCTTTAAGATGGATTCTTCCATTCTGGAAAAGAGAGGCCAGACATTAGCAACAAGAAAAAAACTGCAATATGGAGGGAAGCAGCAAGAAGCAGGAGCTTCCAACGTGCCATTAGCTTAAAAGTGGTTTTGCGAATGATAGACTTTCTTTAAGGATAACCATTTTCTTTCGACACTTGTACAGACTTTTTTTTTTTTTGTTTTTTTAGCTTAAAAATTATACTTACATGGGGATGACACTTTACATTGTTCTGTTAGCCTGTAACTACTCGGTACCTTTATTGGGTTTTTACTTATTCAATGAATTACCTAAAATTCTCCTGAGATGTATAAATCCAGACACCAAGCCACTACTAAATTGCACAAATTTGCCCATGACTGAGGGAAGCGCCTCCACTTTGTGAGTGACTCGTTCACAAAAACCATTTCCCCACACGGATTCAGGGGAAGAATTGGAACCTACCCTTTGCCAGGTCTCCCTCCAGTTACTGGTGGCGATTAACATATAGAAAACCTTGACAGGGAAAATTGAGGGGATTAAAGTTGATGTCAAGCTATTGTGTGAAGACATCCAAATATGAGGAGTTGTATCAACTTATTTTGGCCCTCCACACACACTGTCGGCTGAAATAGCAGCCTCCCCACTACCAGTGTGTGCTAGCTGGGTGACCTGCATTAATATGGATACAGATGACTGGAACATGTGGGTATTTTCACATACCTCTGTCTCACCAGCCATTAACAAACTATCAGACACCAAAATGACTCCATCAAATGAGCAAACTTCCAACTTCAGGCTGCCATAGGTGTATCAATTAGTGGTAGACTTTAGCTATCTAATTTGAGATTGTTCATGAAGAATAATAATAATAATTAATAATACATTTTATTTATATAGCACCAACATATTCCGCAGCTCTGTACAATTTGTAGGGTTCAAGCACAGATAAAACAGATACATTACAAAGCAATAGTCAATTCACACACTGAGATTGAGGGCCCTGCTTGCAAGAGCTTACAATCTATGAGGTAGGGGGGCGGCAACAGACGTAGCATTGCTTATACAATGGTCAGACAATTTTGTAATAGAGGTTACTGTCATTACACATATATAAAGCTGTATGAGCCGTCACCAGTCGTGTCCTTTAACGTGCAGATGGTGCCTGGACATATAAAGTTAGTCTGATACGGCATCATATCCTGTGAGGTAATGTGGGAGCATGAACAGAGGAGGGTGCGTTTCAGGGAATCTAACTACGATAGGGTTTACATTAGGATTTGCGATAGGCCTGTCTGAAAAGATATGTCTTTAGTTTGCGCTTGAAGCTGTGGAAATTGGGGGTTAATCTGATAGTCCGGGATAGAGCATTCTAGAGAAGTGGTGCAACTCGGGAGAAGTCTTGTATACGAGCGTGAGAGGTTCTGATAACAGGGGATGTTAGTCTTAGGTCATGGAGTGAACAGAGAACACGGGTTAGACGATAGACAGAGATGAGGGAGGAAATGTAGAGAGGTGCAGCATTATGGAGAGCCTTTATATTGTATTCTGTATTGAATAGGCAGCCAGTGTAGTGACCGGCACAGACCGGAGGCATCACTGTAGCGTCTAGACTGATAGATGAGCCTGGCGGCCGCATTCAGAATAGATTGTAGAGGGGAGAGTTTAGTAAGGGGAAGACCAATTAGTAAGGAGTTATAGTAGTCAAGGCAAGAGTGAATCAGGGCAACAATAAGTGTCTTTAGTGTATCTCTGGTAAGGAAAGGGCGTATTCTGCAGATGTTTTTGAGGTGGAGATGACATGAGCATGCGAGTGATTGGATATGGGGGGCGGTGAAGGAAAGGTCTGAGTCAAACATAACCCCGAGGCAGCGGGCATACTGCCTAGGAGTTATGGTAAGGCCGAAGACTGCAATGGAGATATCAGGGACAGATCTATTAGATGGTGGAAACAGCAGTAGTTTAGTCTTTGAGAGATTCAGTTTCAGATACAGAGAAGACATGATATTTGAGACTGCAGAGAGATAGTCACTGGTGTTTTGTATTAGTGCAGGGATGATGTCAAGGGATGACATATATAATTAGGTGTCATCAGCATAAAGATGGTACCGGAAGCCAAATCTGGTGATGGTTTGTCCTTTGGAGGCTGTGTAGAGGGAGAAGAGCAGGGGGCCTAGGACTGAGTCCTGAGGAACCCCAACAGCAAGAGAAAGAGGGGAAGAAACAGAGCCCGCAAATAATACACAGAAAGTGTGGTCAGAGAGATAAGAGGAGAACCAGAAGAGTGTGGTGTCCGTGAGGCCGACAGAGCGGAGCATAGTGAGGAGGAGTTGATGGTCAACAGTGTCAAATGCTGCTGAGAGATCTAGAAGAATAAGAAAAGAGAAGTCACTTTTGGATTTAGCCGTCAGGAGATCATTGGAGACTTTTGTGAGGGCCGTTTCAGTAGAGTGCAGAGTGCAGAAGACAAATTGTAAGTGGTCAAGAAGAGAGTTAGCAGAAAGATAGCGGATTAAACGAGAATAGACCAAGCGTTCCAAGATTTGGGAGATGAAGGGGAGGTTAGAGACAGGTCGATAGCAGGGTAAATTTCTTCAATAGTGGGGTTATGACAGGATGTTTTTAAAGAGGATGGGAAATTTCCAGAAGCGAGAGAGCGCTTAAATATTTTAGTAAGGTAAGTCGTGACATCAGGAGACAGAGACTGGAGAAGGTGTGAGGGGAAAGGGTCACTACTGCAGGTCGTAGGGCGAGAAGAAGAAAGTAGCTGAGATACAGTGGGTACGGAAAGTATTCAGACCCCTTTACATTTTTCACTCTTTGTTTCATTGCAGCCATTTGCTAAAAGCAAAAAAGTTAATTTTATTTTTCATTAATGTACACTCAGCACCCCATCTTGACAGAAAAAAAAACAGAAATGTAAATATTTTTGCAAATTTATTAAAAAAGAAAAACTGAAATATGACATGGTCATAAGTATTCAGACCCTTTGCTCAGTATTGAGTAGAAGCACCCTTTTGAGCTAGTACAGCCATGAGTCTTCATGGGAATGATGCAACAAGTTTTTCACATCTGGATTTGGGGATCCTCTGCCATTCTTCCTTGCAGATCCTCTCCAGTTCTGTCAGGTTGGATGTTGAACGTTGGTGAACAGCCATTTTCAGGTCTCTCCAGAGATGCTCAATCGGGTTGAGGTCAGGGCTCTGGCTGGGCCAGTCAAGAATGGTCACAGAGTTGTTCCGAAGCCACTCCTTTGTTATTTTAGCTGTGTGCTTAGGGTCATTGTCTTGTTGGAAGGTGAACCTTCGGCCCAGTCTGAGGTCCAGAGCACTCTGGAAGAGGTTTTCTTCCAGGATCTCTCTGTACGTGGCCACATTCATCTTTCCTTCAATTGCAACCAGTCGCCCTGTCTCTGCAGCTAAAAAACACCCCCATAGCATGATGCTGCCACCAGCAGATTGTATTGGGCAGGTGATGAGCAGCGCCTGGTTTTCTCCACACATACCACTTAGAATTAACGCCAAAAAGTTCAATCTTCGTCTCATCAGACCAGAGAATCTTATTTCTCATAGTCTGGGAGTCCTTCATGTGTTTTTTGGCAAACTCTATGCGGGCTTTCATATGTCTTGCATTGAGGAGAGACTTCCTTCGGGCCACTCTGCCATAAAGCCCCGACTGGTGGAGGGCTGCAGTGATAATTGACTTGTGGAACTTTCTCCCATCTCCCTACTGCATCTCTGAAGCTCAGCCACAGTGATCTTTGGGTTCTTCTTTACCTCTCTCACCAAGGCTCTTCTCCCACGATTGCTCAGTTTGGCTGGACGGCCAGGTCTAGGAAGAGTTCTGGTCGTCCCAAACTTCTTCCATTTAAGGATTATGGAGGTCACTGTGCTCTTAAGAGTTTTCAGTGCTTCAGAAATTCTTTTGTAACCTTGGCCGGATCTGTGCCTTGCCACAATTCTGTCTCTGAGCTCCTTGGGCAGTTCCTTTGACCTCATGATTCTCATTTGCTCTGACATGCACTGTGAGCTGTGAGGTCTATATAGCCAGGTGTGTGCCTTTCCTAATCAAGTCCTAATCAAGTTTAATTAAACACAGCTGGACTCCAATGAAGGAGTAGAACCATCTCAAGGAGGATCAGAAGGAAATGGACAGCATGTGAGTTAAATATGTGTTACAGCAAAGGGTCTGAATACTTATGACCTTGTGATATTTCAGTTTTTCTTTTTTAATAAATTTGCAAAAATATCTACATTTCTGGTTTTTTTTCGTCAAGATGGGGTGCTGAGTGTACATTAATGAGAAATAAAATCAACTTTTTTGCTTTTAGCAAATGGCTGCAATGAAACAAAGAGTGAAAAATTTAAAGGGGTCTGAATACTTTCCGTACCCACTGTACTTCCTCTTCTGTAACAGGTTCAAAAGATGAGAATGAACAGTCTGAAGTGCGGTTGGTGAGGGGATCAATGCCACCTGGGGATTGGGCAGTTATTTCCTGATGGATCTTGCCAGGTCATCTGCGCTAAGGTCTGTGAATGGCACACAACAACCTGGGTGAGTAAGGAGTGAAAAGTGAAAAGTTTCAAAGAGGCTTTTAGGGTTACAGGAGAGAGAAGAGATGAAATAGGCTTGTTTGGCTAGTTGAAGGGCAGAGCTATATGTTTTAAGCATAAATTTGAAGTGGAGGAAGTCTGCAGGTGTACATGATTTTCTCCACAGACGTTCAGCACACTTAGAGCACCGCTGAAGAAAATGTGTCTGTGGCATGTACCAGGGTTGCTGCCTTCTGCGTCTAACTTTTCGAGTGGAGGGGGGAGCTGCCTCATCCAATACACTCTTAAGGGTTTCATGAAGCCAAGTTTTCTGAATTTAGATTTTCTATCTACCTTACTTATAATACCACTACCTTGCTCCCCCAAAATTGCCCTATTTAGTAACCTAGACGAGGAACAATGGACACATCACATATGCATATTTTTATGACAGTCTTTACTCCTACTGCATAAAGCGGTAGCACTACACTGGAAGACAGATGATACATCTATACTTTTTTGGAAGAACCTGGTAAACAGTATTATCCCCTATTAAAAACTGATCTATTATAATCTAGGGTGTCCTGTTCACAAAGCCTGGGGTCTTTGGCTCAATTTCCATTCCACAATACTGGCAACTGACCCTTGATTTCTCCCCAGCCCCCCCTTCCCGATTTCTTATCTTACAGATGGTGCTATTTAAAGTTTATGATTCATGATACTTAAAGTTACATAAAGTGCTACTCTTTAGAGTAGTTATATATAAATGGTTTAACTATATTTCTTATTCCATATTTCAATATGCATCTATTATGTTATCTACTTTCTCTGTACGATAACGGTAAAGTATACTTACATATTCACCAGCAAACCACTTATTATCTCCCAATTCCTTCTCCAAGCCAGACAAGAGAGTACAACCATTTTTATCTATGTATGTCTTCTTTTCCTAGAGAAATGCAAACTTTTGAGAAGGTCTCCATGTTGGAAATATACATTTAATAAATAGCAAAGAGCCACATTAGGAGATTATTAGCAGTATTGTGTTTTGTAGGTTGAATAAGGGAAAATATGTGTTTCTTGAACCATGGGTTTGGAGGAGAAATATGTTCATATTTGCTCAAACAAAACTACATCAACAAAATAATGAATCAAAGTTCTATTCCTAACTTTTCTGCTCTTACAACAGAACATTTAGTAGGGTATTCTGATGTATGGTAAGTGTATGGTAAAGTTGTGGACGGGGTGTATATCTAACATGGTTTCCTCAGCCAGGCACGGTAGCGGAAATCCAGAAGCATGCATGTTACTTTAGCAGAACGTAGTCTGCTAGGGCTCTTTATTTATATAATATGGGCTAGATTTCCTGGACTGGAGGACAGGTTGATAGTGGGAGTCCTCCAGTCCACACTCCTAGTCCACTATGGGTTTTTCCCTAATCCCAGGTGTTCTCAGGTGAGGCTTCGTGACATTCATTACTGGGGAAGAAAGCCTGGTTAAAGGAGGGCTGACAGGTTTGCAGGCTGAGAAAGAGAGCACCCCTGGAGTGGGTGTTATGGTCAGTGTGCTACTGTGTTTGGTGCCAGGTATTAGACCTGCAATATGTTAGTGAGGCATCCTGTTGTATAGTTAGAGCCGGACAGGCTTAGGTTTGTTTTGTTTGCATGGTGTTTTTTGTGCTGAAGCATTTGAATAAAAGCACCCTTGGAGTTTAAAACCCGCTGCCTGTGTGAACTCTGTCATTGCCAATCCCCACCGTGTGAGCTGATCCCTACAATGTACGTAATAGTGCAGTTTGCTATTATTCCAGACAGCAAACAAATTGGTATACTGACATACATCATCCCGACTCTGGAAAATAACTCTCTCTGGTTTTGGGCGAATGGGAGCATAACTTGACATATGTTTTGGAAAGTGTAAAAGAAACCTAATTTAACTAAGTTTTCAAAGATTACATAACAAATATTTACAATAACTCCTTCCATGGATTACTAATTCTATAAATAAATAAGGCTAGGTTCACATCTGCGTTCGGGTTCCGCTTGGGGTCCGACCAAACAGAAACCTAATCCGCATAAAAAATCATTTACCTTAGAAAACCTGTGGACCGCATAGACTATAATGGGGTCCGCGTGGCTTCCATTTGATTTCGCCCGAAAAGGGTGGAAAAATACGGAGAGAAAAGTCCTGCTTGCAGCGCTTTTCTCTCCACATTTTTCATGCGGAGAGGGGAACGGAATCCTCGAACGTAGTGCAAGCGCAGGTGTGAACCCAGCGTAAATATATACAGATGTAGCAGAGTTAACCTAAACATCTGAAATGGGTAAACTACTGCAGCATGATATTTTACACAGAAGACAATAAAAAAAAACCTATGAAAGGTCACTGGAAAAACATTTTTCAATGACTTTTCATTGTATACACATTAGTTCATGGTATATAAATCGATATTTATCATTTGCTTAAAAATAAATAAATAAATAAAATACTGGTGACATTTTTCTACTGGAAGCCAATGGGAAGAGTTTTTTTAATCCTGCATTAAAACACTTCTATACCTTTTCATCCCCACTCCATGGGTACAATGATACAAAGTCATCAATGGTGTCTATTATGGAATCAAGGCGAAGGTCGTCCATATCGGTCTTTCCTGTCAAACCTATGGAACAAAGCCATAGGTTATGAATGCAACACTTTATATCTAAATAAAGTATAAATACAGGGTGGGCCATAAGTATGGATACACCCAGATAAAATGGAAGTGGTTGCTGATATCACCTTACCGTTTGTGGCATATTAGTCCATTGGAGGGGGGAAACATTTGAGGCCAGGTATCACCCATGGCGGCCATCTGCAAAGCCGCCATTTTGGATTCAACTTTACTTTCTTCAATGGGAAGGGGGTCATGTGACACATCAAACACATGAAGCATTGCACAAGAAAAACAATGGTGTGCTCAGTTTTTACCGTAGCTTTATTCATTATCGAGTTATTGACACGTTTCTTATTGTTACAGCCATTGACATTTCGCAGAGGTTAATCGACGAGGAGCGAACAGACATTGTTTTGATGTCTGGTAAACACAATACCCAGGTCATTGCAGCAGACTTCAATGCAAGAAACCCTACGAGACCACCCATCTCCCATGCCACAGTTAGCAAACTGCTCGCCAAATTTCGTGCAACTGGTTCGGTGTTGGATAAGCCCAAATCTGGATGTATGAAAACTGTCACCAATGACGAAACATCAGTGGCTGTCCTGGCAGCATTTACCAAGAGCCCACAGCGTAGCACTCGACGTACAGTGGGGAAAAAAAAGTATTTAGTCAGCCACCAATTGTGCAAGTTCTCCCACTTAATTGACATCATAGGTAGACCTCAACTATGATAGACAAAATGAGAAAACATATCTAGAAAATCACATTGTCTAATTTTTTAAGAATTTATTTGCAAATTATGGTGGAAAATAAGTATTTGGTCACCTACAAACAAGCAAGATTTCTGGCTCTCACAGACCTGTAACTTCTTTAAGAGGCTCCTCTGTCCTCCACTCATTACCTGTTTTAATGGCACCTGTTTGAAATTGTTATCAGTATAAAAGACACCTGTCCACAACCTCAAACAGTCACACTCCAAACTCCACTATGGTGAAGACCAAACAGCTGTGGAAGGACACCAGAAACAAAATTGTAGACCTGCACCACGTTGGGAAGACTGAATCTACAATAGGCAAGCAGCTTGGTGTGAAGAAATCAATTGTGGGACCAATAATTAGAAAATGGAAGACATACAAGATCACTGATAATCTCCCTCGATCAGGGGCTTCACGCAAGATCTCTCCGTGGGGTCAAAATAATCACAAGAACGGTGAGCAAAAATCCCAGAACCACACGGGGGGACCTAGTGAATGACCTGCAGAAAGCTGGGACTAACGTAACAAAGGCTACCGTCAGTAACACACTACGCCGCCAGAGACTCAGATCCTGCAGTGCCAATCGTGTCCCCCTGCTTAAGCCAGTACATATCCCGGCCCGTCTGAACTTTTCTAGAGAGCATTTGGATGATCCAGAAGAGTATTGGGAGAATGTCATATGGTCATATGAAACCAAAGTAGAACTGTTTGGTAGAAACACAACTCGTCGTGTTTGGAGGAGAGTGAATGCTGAGTTGCATCCAAAGAACACCATACCTACTGTGAAGCATGGGGGTGGCAACATCATGCTTTGGGGCTGTTTCTCTGCAAAGGGAGCAGGATGACTGATCCGTGTACATGAAGAGAATGAATGGGGCCATGTATCGTGAGATTTTGAGTGCAAACCTCCTTCCATCAGCAAGGGCATTGGAGATGAAACGTGGCTGGGTCTTTCAACATGACAGTGATCTCAAGCACACCGCCAGGGCAATGAAGGAGTGGCTTCGTAAGAAGCATTTCAAGGTCCTGGAGTGGCCTAGCCAGTCTCCAGATCTCCACCCCATAGAAAACCTTTGGAGGGAGTTGAAAGTCCGTGTTGCCCAGCGACAGACCCAAAATATCACTGCTTTAGAGGAGATCTGAATGGAGGAATGGGCCAACATACCAGCAACAGTGTGTGCCAACCTTGTGAAGACTTACAGAAAACGTTTGACCTCTGTCATTGCCAACAAAGGATATATAACAAAGTATTGAGATGAACTTTTGTTATTGACCAAATACTTATTTTCCACCATAATTTGCAAATAAATTCTTTAAAAAATCAGACAATGTGATAAGTGGGAGAAATTGGTGGCTGACTAAATACTTTTCTCCCCCACTGTATTGCCATTCAGAAGAGACACTTTACACAGCTCTGTACCAGTGGCGTCAGTACTGTCGTAGCAGCTGTAGTGGCTGCCAAGGGGCCCTATTTACTTACTGATCCCCATTCCCCATTCCTGCTCACTGCTGCCTCTGCTACCCTCTCTACCCACCAGGGGGCCCCGTGCATCCCATATCACCTTGCTGGAGGCAAGAAAGGGAAGAAGAGAAGGCTGTGAGCAGGAGCGGAGATCGGTAAGTAAGGCCCCGCGGCAAGTGTATTTGTTGAGCGAACCCCAACAAATACTGCTATTATTATACACTGGGGTCTCTTCAGACCCAGGTTAGGTGACAAACATAAAAACCAGTGGTACTAACCTCCCCTGGGCTCCGGTGCGATTCTCCTCTGTCTTCAGGCCTCTGTAGTGACGTCACGTGGGTCAGACTGTCATCGCAATGCATAATGATGCCAGCATAAACCACATCTGTGACGTCCTTGAAGATGGCCGAAAACAGCAGGGAGTCGAGCTGGAGCGCAGGAGAGGTGAGTACCACAGGTTTTTATGTTTTTCTCCTTCACTGGGCCTCCGATCATTATACTCTAGGGTTTGAAAAGACTCTAGAGTATAATAATTGTTTGTGGGTAGTGTGCCCCAAAAATTACGGGTTCTGCTGAACCTGAAATTTTTGCAATATTTGCAACGAACACTGTTGGGGCCACGATGAGACATAATACTGTGTGGAGGGGCCTCGATGGGAGATTATACTGTGTGCAGGGGACGCTATGAGACATTATACTGTGTGCAGGGGCCACTATAGGACATTATCCTGTGTGGAGGGGCCAGTAAGGGATATTATACTGTCTGGAAGACACTTTGGGACATTATAGTGTGTGTAAGTGGGCCATTATACTGTGTGGGGGCCAGGAAAGGGGGTGCTATGCCGTGTGGGGAGACAAGTCAAAAATTTGCTATGGGGCCCAGTCTTTGCTAGTTACGTGCTCCTCTGTGCACTGAAATATAAAAAAGGTTAGAGTGTCAGAATATTTTAACTCAAACTTTTTTTCTCTTAAAAATTTTGAATTTTTGTAAAGGTATTAAAACATAAAAAACTATAGTATCATGGTGACTTTACCAACCTCGACAATAAAGCTAACATATTATTTTTAACGCACAGAGGAAGCCATTAAAACAAAGCTCTTATGAAAATGGCAGTACAGCATTTTTCAATTCCTATCCATTCTGATTTTTTCCAGCATCCCAGTGCACTGTATAGAATATTAAAAGGTACCATTTTGAAGTACAATTTGTCTTGAAAAAAGCAAACCCTCATGCGATTATGCAAATGGAAAAATTATGGGCTTTGGAAGGCAGGAAATAAAAAAATTAAAACACAAAAATGAAAAATGACTGTATCTTGTAGTGGTTAATGCTTTAAAGTTGGGTATGTTTTTGTGTCTTAAGTCACCAACTCTTCAGTTGCATGTGTAGTATTTTTTATAGTCAATGCCAAAGACAAAATACTTTAGAATATAATAAATGTAGAAGTTGACCAAATACCCCAAAACCTCTAAACTGGGAAGAAGAGATGGAAATATTCACTTCAGTGGTACTTTGCTCTGATCATGTACTGTATATGTTAAACATTTAGTCACAACAAAGTGAGTGAGTTTTTTGACCTCTAATGTACCTAAATCTTTAATCACTTCCATTACTCATAAAATATCAAGTTTTTTCAGACTCTTGTCTCTCCATTAGAAAGAGATTTTCCCATCAGTGTATTTTAATACATAAGTAAAGATGCTAAAGTGCTGAAATCTCTGTGGAACTCTTGTCACCTTCCCATTTTTTTACACTGTGCTAGCTCAGACTTTAGTGCTGTATTTGTACTTTTTCATTTTAAGGTCAGATTTAATTCTTTCCACTTTACACACAATAGATACTTTATGGTTGTTTTGAAAAGGACACATACAAAATGCATAATATGACACCAGAGGAATGACTTGAAACTCATGTACTGGAATGCAAAATTTATAACAGAAGTCCTCACTAGAGATGGGCAAATTGGCCCATAATGAGCCAGGTTCGTCACGAATATTCTAAATTGTTCAGTATTTTACGAAATCTGAACAATTTGAGATTCGTCTTGGGCGAACTAAAATGACCACTGCATTATACATTGAGATCTCTTCAAATCTCAGAATATAATAGGTGGAGATCCAGGGGAGGTGACAAAGAAAAAACAAAAAAAAAAAAAAAAAAAAACACATACTCACCTTTACATTACCTCTCTTGGGCCTTCTCATGGTGCCCGGCCCTCTTCTGTGACTTCATCGGCCTTGGTTCAGCATTGAGGCCAGTGATTGTGCCTCAGTGGTGACGTCATGACACAAGGTTTGCCCATGTGATCGCTGGTGGCCCAATCACAGGCCTAGGCCGTGACCCCTGATGATGTCACGTAAGAGCGCCAGACGTCTCAAGGAAAGTGCCTGACACCTCGAGGAGTCCCTAGAGGTAACTGAAGGTGAGTATAATTTTTTTTTTTTTTTTTAAGTTTTACACCTCCTTTGGGCCTCCACCTATTATACTCTGAGGTCTGAAGAGATGTGACATATCTTTGGCTGTGTTTGCCTTAGAGAGCTAGAAATTGGATAGATAGGTTCCTAGGAGCCCTAAAAGTATTCTGCACTATGTTTTAAGCCAGTTTAAAGTGTGGTTCATATCAAACTTGTTCGACCCTAAACAAACCGGGAACCTGAGCTCTGAGCCCAAACAAAACCAAATATTGCGAGGTTCGCCCATCTCTAGTTCTCACCTACCATGTGCATCGATAATATTGATGTCTTCTTACATGGCAGAAGGTCCTTCAGACCCCACATCCTCTGATTGCAGCTACTTATTCCTGTATGACACCTAACCAGCATATGTGTACATATAGTAATTTACATTACCTGCTTTTTTGGCTAGGTACCTTCCAATGGCAAGGCTTTGATAGTAAACAGTCCCATCAATTTCTACCACTGGGAGTTTTCCAAATGGGTATGCTGCGGGAAAAAAGTTTCATGTAAATTTTACTTGAATTGGTGTGTAGCTGTTAGAAGCTGTGTTTTCCATAAACACTGCTGGTGGCCATTCCTTTTCTGAATACATGAAAAGGAAGCTTTTCTTTCATTCACAGATCCAGTGTTATTCATCAATTGCAGGAACATTATATTGTGATAAAATTGCTATGTAATTGAAGTCTGTATAGCTATCAATAGAAAATTTGCAGCAATTTCACTGAATGAAACTTATTGTGAAGCACAACTATTAAATGCAGACACAGAATGCTAAAGAATGGTGCCAGAAAAATATACATGAACTATACTTAAGTGAGACAAAACCTGACGCCAAGTCACTCAAGGTTAGTCACATTCTGTGCCATTATATCAGCTATTAACAGTCAGTCAGAGGTAGCATAGCCTAATTGTATGAGAAAGATGGACAGAGACAGAGAAAGCAAGAATTATGTGAAAGAAAAGAAGAGGAACTACAGAGAGAAGGAGAAAGACAGTTCAGAGAATGACTCCATAACTCCAATAAGCTTCAATAGAATTGGGCCACGAGCAAGCATTGCCACCTTTCCATTGAAGTATACTGAGAAAGACTTCACTGAACCTCCTTTCTCTTGGATCCCAGAGGTGATATCTAACATATTTCTATATTTTTCAGATTACATACCTATTTAGCAGAAGGAAATAGCTCAGAATGCAGTACTCAGAATACATACACACGTGGACAAAATTGCTGGTACCCCTCATTTAATGAAAGAAAAACCCACAATGGTCACAGAAATAACTTGAATCTGACAAAACTGGAAATTGCCAAACTACAAGTTGACAAGCCACAAAGCTTCTGGGAGAATGTCCCATGGACAGATGAGACAAAAATCGAAATTTTTGGCAAGGCACATCAGCTCTATGTTTACAGATGGAAAAATGAAGCATATCTTGAAAAGAACACTGTCCCTACTGTGAAACATGGAGAAGGCTCTGTTATGTTCTGGGGCTGCTTTGCTGCATCTGGCACAGGGTGTCTTGAATCTGTGCAGGGTATAATAAAATCTCAAGACCATCAAGGGATTCTAGAGAGAAATGTGCTGCCCAGTGTCAGAAAGCTTGGTCTCAGTCGCAGGTCATGGGTCTTGCAACAGGATAATGACCCAAAACACACAGCTAAAAACACCCAAGAATGGCTAAGCGGAAAACATTGGACTATTCTGAAGTGGCCTTCTATGAGCCCTGACCTAAATCCTATTGAGCATCTTTGGAAGGAGCTGAAACATGCCGTCTGGAAAAGGCACCCTTCAAACCCAAGACAACTGGAGCAGTTTGCTCATGAGGAGTGGCCAAAATACCTGCTGAGAGGTGCAGAAGTCTCATTGACAGTTACAGGAATCGTTTGATTGCAGTGATTGCCTCAAAAGGTTGTGCAACAAAATATTAAGTTAAAGGTGTCATCATTTCTGTCCAGGCCTGTTTCATGAGTTTTCTTTTTAAGAAAATTCTGTTGAAGCATGGTTGAAAAGCAATGTCTGACTTTCATTTGTTCATTTTCATAGAATTTTTATACATTATTACTTTTGTCTGATTCAAGTTATTTCTGAGACCATAGAGGGGTTTTCTTTCATTAAACGAGGGGTACCAACAATTTTGTCCACATGTGTGTAGATATATGATAAAAAAACTTCAAAGGTAAAATGTTGTAGTTTTGGCTTACTAGCCATGATATATGTACTCTCTACTGTAAATGGTAAGAATATTGAAGACACTAAGGTTTCATGAACATAAGAAGCTACATGATGTTTTAATAATCTTTAGTAGGAGTTGTATTATTTGATACCAGCTTGAATTGCTGCAAAACATTTTGAAGAATTAGGCCAAGGTATATAGCCGTGATGGCGAACCTATGGCACGTGTGCCAGAGAGAGCACGCAGAGCCCTCTCTGTTGGCACTCGCGCCGTCGCCATGATCGCTCACTAACAGGGAATCCGGTACAGGATTCCCCATTAGTGAATGATCGCTTCTTTCAGCTGTATGTGCAAATGCACATACAACTGAAAACTGTCAGTGTAAATTGGTAAAAGCTAAATACTGTACTCTGGAAGGACCTTCAGAGTCATAAGGTCACATGAGAGGGTAGGCGTGTCTTTACTTGTAAGAAGGTCCTTCTACTTGAAGAAAAGTTGTATCCTGAGCAGTGGAGGAACATGGAGAGATATGGGGTGGGAGAGATGTGGGGTGCAGGGTGTAGTGTGGGGGGAGAGATATGAGGTGCAGGGTGTAGTGTGGGGGGACAGATGTGAGGTGCAGGGTGTACTGTGGGGGGAGAGATGTGGGGTGCAGGGTGTAGTGTGGGGGGAGAGATGTGATGTGCAGGGTGTACTGTGGGGGGATGTGATGTGCAGGGTGTACTGTGGGGGGAGAGATGTGATGTGCAGGGTGTAGTATGGGGGGGGGGAATGTGATGTGCAGGGTGTGGTGTGGGGGGAGAGATGTGAGGTGCAGGGTGTACTGTGTGTGGATGTTATGTGCAGGGTGTACTGTGGCGGGGATGTGATGTGCAGGGTGTACTGTGGGGGGGATGTGATGTGCAGGGTGTACTGTGGGGGGATGTAATGTGCAGGGGTGGGGGGGATGTGATGTGCAGGGTGTACTATGGGGGGATGTGATGTGCAGGGTGTACTGTGGGGGGAATGTGAGCTGCAGGGTGTACTGTGGGGGGATGTGATGTGCAGGGTGTACTGTGGGGGGGATGTGATGTGCAAGGTGTACTGTGGGGGGATGTGATGTGCAGGGTGTACTGTGTGGGGGAATGTGTGGTGCAGGGTGTACTGTGGGGGGGATGTGATGTGCAGGGTGTACTGTGGGGGGATGTGATGTGCAGGGTGTACTGTGGGGGGGATGTGATGTGCAGGGTGTACTATGGGGGGATGTGATGTGCAGGGTGTACTGTGGGGGGAATGTGAGCTGCAGGGTGTACTGTGGGGGGATGTGATGTGCAGGGTGTACTGTGGGGGGGGATGTGATGTGCAGGGTGTACTGTGGGGGGATGTGATGTGCAGGGTGTACTGTGTGGGGGAATGTGTGGTGCAGGGTGTACTGTGGGGGGGATGTGAGGTACAGGGTGTACTGTGAGGGGGATGTGAGGTACAGGGTGTACTGTGGGGGGGATGTGAGGTACAGGGTGTACTGTGGGGGGGATATGAGGTACAGGGTGTACTGTGGGGGGGATGTGAGGTACAGGGTGTACTGTGGGGGGGGGATGTGAGGTACAGGGTGTACTGTGGGGGGATGTGAGGTACAGGGTGTACTGTGGGGGGATGTGAGGTACAGGGTGTACTGTGGGGGGGATGTGAGGTACAGGGTGTACTGTGGGGGGATGTAAGGTACAGGGTGTACTGTGGGGGGATGTGAGGTACAGGGTGTACTGTGGGGGGATGTGATGTGCAGGGTGTACTGTGGGGGGATGTGATGTGCAGGGTGTACTGTGGGGGGAATGTGAGCTGCAGGGTGTACTGTGGGGGGATATGATGTGCAGGGTGTACTGTGGGGGGGGATGTGATGTGCAGGGTGTACTGTGGGGGGGGATGTGCAGGGTGTACTGTGGGGGGATGTGAGGTACAGGGTGTACTGTGGGGGGATGTAAGGTACAGGGTGTACTGTGGAGGGATGTGAGGTACAGGGTGTACTGTGGAGGGATGTGAGGTACAGGGTGTACTGTGGGGGGATGTGATGTGCAGGGTGTACTGTGTGGGGGGATGTGAGGTGCAGGGTGTACTGTGGGGGGGAATGTGAGCTGCAGGGTGTACTGTGGGGGGGATGTAAGGTACAGGGTGTACTGTGGGGGGATGTGAGGTACAGGGTGTACTGTGGGGGGGGGGATGTGGGGTACAGGGTGTACTGTGGGGGGATGTAAGGTATAGGGTATACTGTCGGGGGGGATGTGAGGGGGGGGGTACAGGGTGTACTGTGGGGGGATGTGATGTGCAGGGTGTACTGTGGGCGGGAATGTGAGCTGCAGGGTGTACTGTGGGGGAGATGTGGGATACAGGGTGTACTGTGGGGGGGATGTGATGTGCAGGGTGTACTGTGGGGGGATGTGATGTGCAGGGTGTATTGTGGGGGGGAATGTGAGGTGCAGGGTGTACTGTGGGGTGGGAGAGATGTGAGGTGCAGGGTGTAGTGTGGGGGGAGAGATGCGAGGTGCAGGGTGTAGTGTGGGGGGAGAGATTTGTGGTGCAGGGTGTAGTGTGGGGGGAGAGATGTGAGGTGCAGGATGTACTGTGGGGAGAGGGGAGAGATGTGAGGTGCAGGGTGTACTGTGGGGGGGGGGGAGAGATGCGAGGTACAGGGTGTAGTGTGGGGGGGAGAGATGCGAGGTGCAGGGTGTAGTGTGGGGGGGAGAGATGCGAGGTGCAGGGTGTTGTGTGGGGGGGAGAGATGCGAAGTGCAGGGTGTAGTGTGGGGGAGAGAGATGCGAGCTGCAGGGTGTAGTGTGGGGGGGAGAGATGCCAGGTGCAGGGTGTAGTGTGGGGGGGAGAGATGCCAGGTGCAGGGTGTAGTGTGGGGGGGGAGAGATGCGAGGTGCAGGGTATAGTGTGGGGGGGAGAGATGTGGGGTGCAGGCTGCATTCAAGAGGGGGGAATGGGGGTGCAGGCTGAGTGTGAGCAAGAGGGGAGAATGGGGGTGCAGGTTGAGTGTGAGCAAGAGGGGGAATGCAGGGGAGGCAGGTTAATTTAAGGTGAAATTGCCGTGTTGGCACTTTGCGATAATTTAGTGGGCTTTGGGTTGCAGTTTGGGCACTCGGTCTCTAAAAGGTTCGCCATCACTGGTATATAGTATAATGTTCTGAAGCATCTGAGGTGGATATTATGTTGTTTTGCAGCAGCTGGAATACAGAACTGCTTTGCAGCTACTGAAGATCCTCTGTTTTTAAAAGGGTTGTACCAACTTTAAAAGTTATTCTCTATCAAAAGGGTAGGGGGATAACTTCATGATCAGTTGGGGTCCGACAGCTCAGACCCTCACTGTTCCTGAGAATGGGGGTTCAGTTCCCCCAGCATACAAAAGGAGCAGACCAAGCATGTTGCCTGCCACTCAATTCATTTTCTATGGGTGCTATGTCCAGCTTTCCCATAGAAAATGAAGTGGCAGGGTCTAAGCTCGGCTTGCCTCTCAATCAGGACGAGGGAACCAGTCCCCCATCAACATCAGAATAATTCTTGTTCTGCAATTACTATAAAATATTTTTATTCATGAATATTTCTGTGGAAAAATTTATTTACCACATATTATATGTAAATTATTGGTTCTTATAAGGTTAACTGGAGTTCATCAGATCTGACAAAATCCTGCTCAACCATTCCACCCTGTGAGTCAGTTCTTTTGCAACTGACTTGCACTAACCTGAAACAAAAAAATACTAGTAAAACTTTTGATATTATCTCTTCCTTGATTTTGCTATGTTCTAGATCTTGATTTAATGAATTATAAAAAGTATTTTATATGCATTAGAGAAAATATTTTTCTGCCTCCCTCATCAGTGCTGGAGCATGTTAACCATAAATGGAGTCTGCAATGGAGACCAGGCAAGATAAATCTCACCACTTCCATAAAGACCAGGCAAGATAAAAATTGACCCTCATTAAGGGAAGTTTATTATGTCTCTTGTGCATTTTTTTATTTGCTTTTTAAATGTTGTACATTGTATATGCAGGATTTAACTGTATTACACTGTATTAAATTTATTACACACCACTTGCCTTTTTAGTAAATTAAGTGCATGGAAATATACATCAGGAACCGGCTTCGGACCATAGCATGGCCACATTGCTAACGGAAGGAAGTCCGGCGTTATGTGATATATATACATGCCATCGGGCTCCTTTCCAATAGAAGCCTTTCCACCGAGGTAAGTAAAAAAGAACAAACACTTATTCTCACCTGTCGTGGGCGTCCAGCAGTCCTCGGCATAATCTTCTGTCCATCTCTGGCCTGCAGTTGATGTCCTTGCACCTCTCATGACTCCTGAGGCCCAATTACAGGCCTCAGCGGTGACCCCCGGGACACATGACGTCAGCCGCAGGCCTGAATAGGAAGCCAGAGACAGCC
Source organism: Leptodactylus fallax (assembly GCA_947044405.1). Classification (NCBI taxonomy): domain Eukaryota; kingdom Metazoa; phylum Chordata; class Amphibia; order Anura; family Leptodactylidae; genus Leptodactylus; species Leptodactylus fallax. Next base: position 3,593,797 of record CAMRHE010000045.1, read on the forward strand.
AAACGCCGCAAGGATGTCCAGGAGAAGTGAGGCAAGGTGAGTATAACTGAAGAGACCCCAAAATACAATAATAACACTGAAACAAAACAAATTTTGATGGGTTCATCTGAAGCGGCTCAAGGCTCTTGGAAGTATATTATAATGTGTAGGGTCATTGTGGAGCATTATACTGGGAGAGCCTCTAAGCATATTATACTGTGTGGAGGCCACTGTGGGGAGCATATTATACCGCGTGGGGAAAACGTGCAGCATTATACTGGGAGTCACTATTGCGTATATTATACTGTGTGGGAGCACTATGGAGCATCATACTGTGGGGGGGGGGCTCTGGGAGTATATTATATTGTGTGGAGCATTATACTGGGAGGCTCTGGGGAGTATTGTATACTGTGTGGAGCCACTGTGGAGCATTAAACTGTGGGGGGGGGCTCTGGGGAGTATATTATACTGTGTGGGGCACTGGAAACCAAATGATACCATGTGGGGCCACCGTGGAAAATTATACTGGAAGGTGCCCCTGAGGAGTAAATTATACTGTGTGGGGCCATTATGGAACATTATACTCTGGGGGGGGGGCTCTGGGCAGTATATTATACTGCATGTAGCTGCTGTGGAGCATTATCCTGGAGGAGCGACTGGGAAGCAAATTATACCATGTGGTGCCACTATAGAGCATCATACTGTGGGGAGGTTCTGGCGAGTGCATTATATTTTATTGTGTGGGGCTGCTGTGTAGCATTATACTGAATGGGGCCGCTGGGGAGTAAATTATACTGTGTGGGGCCATTGTGGAGCATTATACTCTGGAGGGGGCTCTGGGCAGTATATTATACTGTGTGGGACCACTGTGAAGCATTATACTGTGGAGGAAGTGGGCTCTGGGCAGCATATTATACTGTGTGGGGCTACTGTGGAACATTCTGTGTGGGGGTCACAGGATGGAAAAATGTAAGATACATCAGGGAGGAGGGAAGCCCACAAATTTTGTCAATATTAGGCCCCAAAATTCGTGATGGCAGTCCTGTATGCCTTCACTAAAATCTTGCCCATGCGTGAAGTGCTCCATAGCCATGTCATATAGTCTATATGTCTCCTATAGTCTCATAGTACTATAGGGGATGACGATACATGGAAAATACTCAGTAATACGCAGTGCTGGTTGCCAGGCAGTCAGCACATATACAAGATTTCAGCCAAGGAGACGTAGTGTAGGCTATTACCAGGAAGCTGTTGGGTGGGCCCACAAAACAAGTTCCTCTTGTGGGACTTAGGCCCTGCATTCTCACACTGTCAGAAACAAATACAATTTGTGCATACAAATAGAAAGGTACAAAAAAGATGCAAATAGCAAATTCCCCCATTGAAGAACTACAGTACTTACAGACTGGGTTTAAATTGTCTCCACAATCATCTCTAATTTTACTGTCCAATTAACAGAAATGAACCATTGGTTATAAAGTACACTGAAACTTTTTCAGAATATCACCCCTGTATCCAGACCAGATTTCATGTTTCATGATTTTGAAGTTCCATGATATACTATGCATACTGTTTCAGCAGCCAACCCTCTTAGAAGGCCACTGCACATGCAATTTGGGTGGTTGTCTTCGCCCAATAATAGATGTTACCAAGATACTTCTTCATTATGGCTGAGGCTACACATTGCGGAAAATCTGTATTTTGCTGCAGTGTTATGAGCCATAGCCAGGAGTGGATTTAGCAGAAGGGAGAAGTATAAGTGCTTCCTTTAAAATTTCAATTCCCCTTGAATCCACTCTTGGTTTTGGCACAAAAAACACAGCAAAATCTGCAGCAAAGACTTTAGAACAAAAACACAGCTGTTTTGCAGTGTGTGACCTCAGCCTTTGTCGGTGGATGTGTAAATACAATTTGACAATTCAAATTGGATAGATACAAAATCTTGAATGGGTAAAATATCCCTTTACATCCATTCAGGGTTGACCACAGTCTTCTCAGCAAAGAACCATTCCCTTTAGACAGCTTTTTGGTTTTGACTTCTTTTATGCTCCAGTTATATGATCTTACATTATTTTTCTTGTATACAACTTTTAACATTTTGGGGTCCCGTGTGCTAAGGATGTTCTTTCTTTCACAAAATACATTGTGACAAGCCAGTGAGCAACACTCCCACTGCACATTATGCTAGACATTCTGAAGGAAACAAGGCGGAAAAAAGACTGTAAAATTTATATTAAGATTTCAACCTAATTTGTAGTAATACATATTATGGCCAGTAACGCAAATTCAGTGAATAAATCAGCTACTATACACAGTAAGAGAATGTGAGAACTTAACACTGGTCAAAGTGTCTGTGAAAACGTACAGTATTACAGTCAATGAACCCTTCAAAGTGCAGAATGAGGGAGCACAAGCAGTTCTCTGTTTCTACATGGCTTCAGATTTCTGTCTTTGTCAAGCTTAGAGTCTGGGAATCGTGACATGCATACTTCTAGTCAAACAGAAACCAGCACTGGTTTTATTCTATATTCTGTGGCTTTAATTATACTCCTAGCTTAACAGAGACATTTTCATGTAGGTTAAAAGTATTACTTTAAAACTAATACAGCGTCTAACACATATGCACCTCTAACTTAGCTCTTATTTGGTTAAGGATTCCAATCTCTCATTAAACCAATTTAATTCAATACCACAACATGCCAACAAAACTCTTTAAGGCCGGGGATCCACATGCCGTAAACACCGCGGTTTGGCCACTTTGGAAACACCGCAGAAAAGAACGTGTTTTACAGTCACTGCATAGTGGAAAAATACGCCCAGCAGACACACTGTGATTTCCAAACCCATCGCAGCATATCAATTATACCTACGGAAACGCCAGTGGTTTCCCTATAGGTATAATGGAAGCAGAAAGTTTAAATTTTTCACTTTCTGTGAAAAGCGCTGTGGGAAAAACTGCGATGCATTGCCGTGGGGCTTTAGCCTAAAAGCCATATGCCTTGGGGTTAGTTGTAGCATATAACGTTTCATATTGCAAGGTCTAGGATAAGAGTAAACATCCCTTTGATATGATCCCACCTAAGTTGCCTTAATTTAAAGCATGGGCTCACCTTTTAAGTCCACCAACATCAATCCAATGAAATGCTGTGGTGGCGGAAGTCAGTAAAATACTGACAGGCTTAGGCTTGCTAATACCTGCGCCTTTGGAAACCGCCAGAAATGGGCAGAGAGAAAAGTCCTGCACGGAGGACATTTCTCTCTGCTGCTTTCAGTATGAAAAAGGCGGACCCCATTATAGTCAAAGGGGTCCGTGTCCAAACAACGGAGAGCTCAGCGTATATGTGAACCTAGCTTTTCTAAACTACAATTCAATAGTAAATATAAAATAATTCTAATTATTCCCTTACACAATGTTTCACTATGGAAAAACATAAAAATTATTTAAAGATACACTAAAAACTAAGCATGCTTGACAAAGGAATAGCGTTTCCACTTCTATTGTGCGCTGTTGTCAATCTTTACATTGGAATACCACCTTTGGGCTGTGGCCCCGCGTTATGGAAACACTGCTTTTTTTGTTGCAGATTTTGTTGTGTTTTTTTGAGCCAAAGTCAGGAGTGGATTAAGCAGAAGGTAGAAGTATAAGAACTTCCTATATATTTCCCATTCCTTTTGTAGCCATACTTGGCTTTGGCTCAAAAAAACGCAGCAAAATCTGCAACAAAAAAAGTTGCGTATCCGCAACGTGGGGCCTTAGCCATAAACAGGAATAAAACTTAATTAAATATATAATACCAAAAAATGTTACAAATGAAAACTGCAAGCCTCCATACAACTCAGTAGAAATATAAAAATGTTATGGGTCATAGAATGGAATTTTTTATTATGCAAAAATAGAAAAACATGAAAAAAACCTACATACAGATGTAGCCAAGTTTAATATGACTTTTAACGCATTAACTAAACAGTTGGTAGTCACTTTAAGTTGACTTTTCTCCTTGGCTTTCACAGACTTTTGTTGTAAGCTGTCATGGTGCAGCAAGATATCATTTTCAAGATGGAGATGGCTGTATTTGTAAATTTGATATCAGCATAATTGTAAAAACCCACAGAATAAAGTTAAAGGGGTTATACCACAAAGCCTCTCACAGTTTCCTGAGAACAGGGGTGCTTTATTCCTGTTGTGCATTTAGCCAGCTTGCAGTTGCTGGCTGCATGTAGCGTGTCACTTAGAGGACTGCACAAATCCATATTCCATTTACTTCAATGGGAGCTCTGGAGATGGCTAAACTAACTCCGGCATTCACATTGAAGTGAATGGGGGCTTGGATTAATTCTGTCCACCAAGTGACACGCCTGTATGCACCTGGTGACTGCAGGCTGGTTGAATGAACAACAGCAGTAAAGCAACCCCATTCTCAGGAACCTTATTTAGTATCCAATGGATAGATGATAAATATTCTTCATAAAGTAACATCTTTAACGTATAATTTATAATGCACTGGGAACACTGTAAAAATGAAATCCAAAAAACAATTGCTACTTTTCTCCATTCCCCCTTAAAAAAAATAAATAAATAAAAAGTCATTTTGCAAAAAGCAAGCCTTCAAGCCCTCATGCAGCTACATTGATGAAAACATAAAAGGTTACAGCTTCCAGAATGGGAAGATGAAAAAAACTATGATAATGAAAATAGATGTGTCCTTAAGGTCCAAATTAGGCCATGTACTTAAAGGAAATGTGTAATTCTTAAAACGCCTATTTTTAAAAGTTTTATGTTAAAAATATTTAATTTTTTTTTCATAATTATCTAAAATCATTTTAAATGTCTATATCTCTATATATTTTAAAATATCGTAAAATCCTGCAGTTCTTAATCTGGCCACACAACACATATATATATATATATATATATATATATATATGCATTATATATAGATAACATAGGCATCACCATTCACAATAGATGATGGACATACAGTGGGGAAAAAAAGTAATTAGTCAGCCACCAATTGTGCAAGTTCTCCCACTTAAAAAGATGAGAGAGGCCTGTAATTGACATCATAGGTAGACCTCAATTATGAGAGACAAAATGAGAAAACATATCTAGAAAATCACATTGTCTGATTTTTAAAGAATTTATTTGCAAATTATGGTGGAAAATAAGTATTTGGTCAGCTACAAACAAGCAAGATTTCTGGCTCTCACAGACCTGTAACTACTTCTTTAAGAGGCTCCTCTGTCCTCCACTTATTACCTGTAGTAATGGCTCCTGTTTGACATTGTTATCAGTATAAAAGACACCTGCCCACAGCCTCAAACAGTCACGCTCCAAACTCCACTATGGTGAATGACCTGCAGAAAGCTGGGACTAACGTAACAAAGGCTACCGTCAGTAATACACTACGCCGCCAGGGACTCAGATCCTGCAGTGCCAGACGTGTTCCCCTGCTTAAGCCAGTACATATCCGGGCCCGTCTGAAGTTTGCTAGAGAGCATTTGGATGTTCCAGAAGAGTATTGGGAGAATGTCATATGGTCAGATGAAACCAAAGTAGAACTGTTTGGTAGAAACACAACTCATCGTGTTTGGAGGAGAGTGAATGCTGAGTTGCATCCAAAGAACACCATACCTACTGTGAAGCATGGGGGTGGCAACATCATGCTTTGGGGCTGTTTCTCTGGAAAGGGACCAGAACGACTGATCCGTGTACATGAAAGAATGAATGGGACCATGTATCGTGAGATTTTGAGTGCAAACCTCCTTTCATCAGCAAGGGCATTGAAGATGAAACGTGGCTGGGTCTTTCAGCATGACAATGATCCCAAGCACACCACCAGGGCAATGAAGGAGTGGCTTAGTAAGAAGCATTTCAAGGTCCTGGAGTGGCCTAGCCAGTCTCCAGATCTCAACCCCATAGAAAACCTTTGGAGAGAGTTGAAAGTCCGTGTTGCCCAGTGACCGCCCCAAAACATCACTGCTCTAGAGGAGATCTGCATGGAGGAATGGGCCAACATACCAGCAACAGTGTGTGCCAACTTTGTGAAGACTTACAGAAAACGTTTGACCTCTTTCATTACCAACAAAGGATATATAACAAAGTATTAAGATGAACTTTTGTTATTGACCAAATACTTATTTCCCACCATAATTTGCAAATAAATTCTTTAAAAATCAGACAATGTGATTTTCTGGATTTGTTTTCTCATTTTGTCTCTTATAGTTGAGGTCTACCTATGATGTCAATTACAGGCATCTCTCATCTTTTTAAGTGGGAGAACTTGCACAATTGGTGGCTGACACTGTATCTTGTCTTTTCCCCTCCATTATACATTGATTTCTGCACCGGTCACAGAACATGTCTAGGAAACTCTCTCATAGATCTGAATTAATAATCTCCATACTATGGTTCATGTAACTGCTGTGAAGGATATTTCTAACTTATCAGTAACTCAGCCAAGTTATCAGCAGCTCAAGTAAGATGGCAGCATCCATACCATATCTATATAGAGAAAAGGGAATTTAAAAAAATCTACAACCAGAAAATAAAAATAGATTAGAAACAATTTATATGTCACCATTTATTTTTTAGTAATGAAAAAATATAGGCGATACACTATAGGCGATTTACTTGAGAGGTTAAGTCAATTTTAACACCCTTATGCTAGGTCAGTGATGGCAAACCTTTTAGAGACCAAGTGCCCAAACTGCAACCCAAAACCCACTAATTTATCGCAAAGTGCCAAAACGGCAATTTAACCTTAATACTGTGGGGATCCACAATTGCGGACAATTACGGACCGACAAAATAAGGTCGCGTGAATGGGGCTTTACAGAGCTTTCAATGATAAATAGTGAAGAACCCCAACATAGTACAATCTGCTCCACAGTGGCCCTCACACAGTACAATCTGCTGCAAAATGGCCCCCCACACAGTATAATCTGTTCCACAGATGTGTGCCCACAGAGAAGGCTCTGAGTGCCACCTCGGTTCGCCACCAGGGAGCTAGGTTCACACTAGCACCAGGCTCTCCATCAGTCGGTTCTGCCACGGGACCCAAACGATGTAGAGAAAGGACCACTAAAATAGCGTCTACACATGCACACCATTGGACCCCCATTGACTATAGTGGGGTCCGCTGGGTATCCACCACTTTCAGTTTTCCCTCCACCAACATCTGGCGGTTTCTGCGGCAGAGTCTCCAACAGAGACGCTAGCGCAGATGTGAACCCAGCCTTAGAAATCGCACAATTACATGAACAAATGACAACATATAGTTTCTCATTAAAGGGAATTTGTCACCGGGAACATGTGGTGCAATCTGCAGACATACTATTATAGAGCAGGGAGAGCTGAGAAGATTGATATATAGTTTTGTGGGGAAAAAATATATAACCTGTCATCTATCCATCGAAATTTCTGCTCTTTTTTGCTATAAAGTCAAGTGGGTGGTCTTACCAATGTTTGGGAGCCTTCCCTCTATGACTGTGCATACTGAGACAGCTGTCAGTCACTGATAAGACCACCTCCTTGACTTTATAGCAAAGAAAGACTTCAATGAATAAAATATACAAAATCTTCATCAACATCATACATCATTCTGCTCAGCTTCTCCTCCTCTATAACGTGATGCTTGCTGATGGCACTGCATTTCCTGGTGACAGGTTCCCTTTAAGCCACAGGACATTAAACTTCAGTAAACTGTTGTAATTTTGCAAGAGTATATTTTGTCATGAAACTTAGGAAACCTCATGTTTCTTTATAACTAATTTGATATAATAGCACATTCTCTGTATTTTGTCTCCTTAAAAGTCTATCATGAACTAGCACCAGAGACAATTCTATTTGCAGTTTCCTATTGTAAGTACGTACAGCACTCTTAAAGGGCCATTATCATTTTTTTTAATAAATGAACTTTAATTTTGTACATCATTCATTTAATACTTCATAATAATATAATATATAATATAATATTATATAATACATTTTTGGCTTGGCAACCAGTTAATTTACCTTACTGTACCCTATGGCCTAGTTGCATTTACCCAATAAATAAATCATTCATTGATCTTCGCAATGAAAAATTTGTATGCTGTACCTTACTCCTGTTGTGTATACAGATTTCTTTTTTGTCCTACTCAGTGAACACATTGCCAAGGTCGTGCCCAAGTACTTTGCTCGTACACACAGTCCTTTAGCACACACAGTCTCTAAATTTGCCTAAACTCTTAGTAGTGTTCCCCATGCAGCTGCAGAGTATGAAGCCACATAGTGTCGCCATAGACAGCACCACCTAGTGAAAATTAGGGGTGCAACATTCCATGATGTGCCCAGGCGCCCCTCCTGTGCTATGATTCTGAATTGTATATAATAATGCTTTACCTGCAGAACACTGATGTGGTGTGTGGTAGCTGGAGCATTTTCCTCCCAGATCCTGTTGTATTAGCAGCAGCCAGGAGGAGGATAGATAGGAGATCCCACACACGCCACATCAGTTTCCTGCATGATATACAATTCAGAATCAGAGCAGACTGAACAGTATGAGGTGGAGGGGGCACAATTAGAGAATTATTACAATGGTACTATCCTAATAATTCTCCACAAGTAAATGTCCCCATTACCTACTTTTATTACAGCAATAGTGCCTCTGTGGGAGGGGACTATTACCTGTGGAGGGGCACTATTAGAGCACTATTACAGTGCCCCCAACAGGTAATAGTACCCCCCACACATAAGTAATGGTAATGGTACTTGTGGGGGGGCACTATCATCCAGTGGGGGGGACTACTAACTGTGCAGGAAATAAAACTTTGCTGTGGGCACTGTTACCTTGTGGGAACTGCAGACTAAGGGCTGTAGGTATAAAGGAGGCAATAAATGTAAAATGAGCAGAGGATTCATTGCTACTCTGGTGGCCTTTTGTCATTTATTACCCCTTTAGTGGTGTTCTGTGACAAAGGGTGCAAAAGGCGCAGTAAGGACACAGGGCAAGTTCACATACCAGATGTTTTTGCAGCAGAATCCACCACAGATCATATTCACTTTAATGAGAAGCGGACACATCTTACTTTTACTAACTGAAAAAAAAACAGCTAGCAGAAAAAAGAAGCGTCCTGTGTGTTCTTCAGGCAGATTTCGCCCAAACTCCTATTGAGATGAATCAGAAAAGGTTTGTGTGGCAGATTATGAATGGCAGGTCCCGTCTCACCTCTGCGGTGTGAACGTACCCTTAGGAATCCTGCAAACTGCCATAATGCCTACAGATTTTCTGGACTGTATTACCACTGCAATTCTGTTAAAACCTTGGGTTTCAACCGAACTTAAAGGGTTATTCCAGTTCCTTTTTATTGATGGCCTATCCTTGGGGAGGCGTGGGGTGTCCTTTCTATAGTTTCAACAAACAACTCTTAACACAATTCCCTCACACAGATAGAGGCTACTGTATGAAAACTAGAACACTACTTACCAAAGGCAAAATTAACCCCATACCCTTGAAGATGCCACAGCTAGTGGTGAAACACGTCAAAGGGGTGGGGGGGGGGGCGTGGCGATGAGTTTATTTTAATAGCTGCATCTGAGCTAGCTGAGATAAACTATAATAGCTGAGATAACACAGATAGAAATAATGGGTTGCTTTTGCCTTTGGCAAGTAGTGTTCTATTTTCTATAGATGCCACAGGCAGCTGGCAATTTTCCAACAGATTTTTTTTTTTTTTTTTTTCCTTTTTTCCGTAAAATGATTTGCACACTTTTACACATTGTTTAATGTGACGTGCACACTAGCGTTCAATTTTCCGTCCTTCGGGTCCGCTTGGGAACCCAAAAGATGGAAAACCTATTTGCTTAAAAAGCGGTTACATGCGGAAACCTGCAGACCCTGACTATACTGTAATGGTGTCTGCCCGGTTTCCACTGAAAAGCAGAATCTGGGACAGAGAGGCTCGAACACTAGTGTGAACCTAGCGTTAAAGTGCTTGAAGTAATAAATGTGCAAATATGCATTATAGATATAATATATATATGTTGGCTGAGGATGTCTACAAGGAACATGTAACATAAAGTGCATTGCACAAAGGGGTGTTTGCATCTGGGACATTTGAAGCATATCCGCAGGATATGCCATACATGTTTTGGAAATGCAGGTTATATATCTGGGACCCGCATCTGTCTTGAAATAGACCTCCTTCTTGCAGCTACACTAGCCCGCATGCACGATTCTATCAATTCACTTCAATGAAACTTCTGAAAATGACGGAGCTGACTGCTGACTTTGTAAGAAATCAGCCCTTTGACAAGGCGCATATCCAGATGATAATTTACGAATAAATAGGCATGCTTCAGAATTGTATTTTTATGGGGAATGCAAGTATTTATTTACCAAAAAAGCCATGTCAGGAGCTCTGCCAGATTCACTTTAAAAGCATTTTTAAGTTCCCCCTTAAAGTATGAATTTACCTATTAACACCACATTTCATTAAATATAGAATATGAAAAATTGAGTAACTTGCAGTTGAGTAAGGGTTCGTTCACACTTGCGCCTGGTGTCTGTCTGTCGTGAATCCGACCTAAATATCAGAAAAAAGGATTGGGAACGGCTTGCAAACAGTTTTTTTAAAAACCCATTCACTTCAATCCGCAGGTGTCCGATTGCAGCCTCTCTGCTGCGAAGCTGCTTTTTTGGTCGGACACAAAGTCCTGCATGTTCGACTTTGTGTCCAACCAAAAAAAACGACTTTGTGGCGGAGAGGCTGCAATTGGGAACCTGTGGATTGCTTTAAAAACCCTTTGAAGTGAATGGGTTTTTAAACAAACCATGTGCAAACCGTTCCCAATCCTTTTTTCTGATATTTAGGTCGGATTCACGACGGACGGACTCCAGGCGCAAGTGCAAACGAACCCTAAGATGTTAGAAATGATTACTTACTGGTTTACTTGTCTAATAACCTCACTGAGCTACTATAATGCAACGCTGCACTGTATTTTAAGAGTCTGTGTACAGTGCCTGGTATAAAAACTCTCTAAGGCTAAGGCCCCACGTAGCGAGCCACAGACAAAAAGCTCTGTGGAAAAGACCGTGGCAGAAATGCATCACATTTTTTTTTCTGCAGCGATTTCGGCTTTTATCATACCTATACGGAAAATGCCAGCGTTTCCGTAGGTATAATTGACATGATGCGATATACAAAAACACAACCGATGATTAGCCAGAATTCCATCCACTTTGCAGGTACTGTAAAATGCCGCATTTTTTGCCACAGTGTTAGGCCCTGGCCTAAAAATTCTCTAAGGCTAAGGCCCCATGTTGCAGAAAAGCTGCTTTTTTTTTTTTTGTTAGTCAAACCAGTAGTGGCTACAGACTAACTCCTGGCCTTGGCTCAAAAAACTGCAGCTAAATCTTCAACAAAAAAAGGCAGCTTTTCCGTAATGCGGGGCCTTAGTCTAAGGCTAAAGCACCATATTGCAGAAACTCAGCAAAAACGTTGTGGGGAAAAAAAACGCTGCAAAAACACTTGTAATTTTCACTGCTTTTCTACTGTATTTTTAATTTTTACCTTTCCCAACCCATATAAGTCAGTCAATGAGAAAAACACAGCTTTTCCATAGGTAAAATTAAATTGCTGCAATTTTCCAAAAAATGTTGCTACAGTGTTTTTTCTGCAGTGTGTGGATGAGAGTACACAAAATCTCATTCACTTTGCTAGCACTGTAAAACACAGCATTTTTTTCTGCTGTGTTTCCACAACAGCAAAAAACATTGTGTATCTGCAACATTTGGCCTTAGCCTAAGCCTACATTCACACAATGCATAAAACAGCTGTTTTACATTTACATTTTTCACTGCCATTTTGCATCCAAGGGTACCCTTTTTCTTCAATCCATGAAAACAGGTAAAAATAGGACATGTCCGATGCTACACGTTTGGTGGAATTATTCATGTCTTCATCCATTCAGGCATGAGGTTCATAGTGTCAGTAGGGAAGTTACTGGTATTGCATTGGAGGACGATCCAACCCCTCTTCTACTCTCCATTTTCCCCCGAAAAATACAAAAACATGTGCGTAGATCGGTGGGCTTCATTCTGATTGCAGAATGGAATTCCCCCTTCCCTCCGTCCTTGGCGGAATGGCTACAAGAGATTCTGCACATCCGGCAAATGGAGGACTAATTGCGGCTCTATGCCACTATGACAGCTCTCATCAGAGAGTTTGGTTACTCTGGAATACCTTTTATTACTCTCCCACTTTTCATTCTTCATTTTATTCATCCTCTCCTGGAAGTTCCATCCGATCCCTTTAGCTGTTTTTCTTTTCCTTAAACTTTTTTTACTTTTTACCTGTCACATTTGGATGTGCCTCAAATTGCTTATAACTGCCCTGCTGTGTCAGGAGCATTCCTCCTGCCTTCCCCTTCCCTCGTCCCCCCTCCTTTTTACCCATTCATGTTTGTTATTGTAATGACCGTTTTCTCCACTCTTATTTCTGTGGTTCTATTGTTACCTTTTGAAAAAAATGTTAATAAAACTTTTTTGATGTAAAAAAAATAGGATAAGTCCTATTTTTTTAGGGTGCATTAAAACAGACCATCAAAAAAACGGTTATGTTAGTAGAGTCATTGACTTCCATTGACTTGAATGCAGCTGTGTGACAGCCATTAAAAAGCCAGATCTCATAAGCCCAGTCTGGTTTCACACTACCATTTAAGGCTGAGGCCCCACATTGTGGAAAAACTGGGGTTTTTTTGTTGCAGATTTTGCTGCGATTTTTTTGAGCCAAACCCAGGACTGGCTACAAATGAAATGGGAAATGTAAAGGAAGCTCTTATAGTTCTCACTTCTGCTCTAACCACTCCTGATTTTGGCTCAAAAATCCACAGCAAAATCTACAACAACAAAAAAGCAGTTTTTCTGCAGCGTTTTCCGCAGCTTTGCTTTAATGTCTGTTGTTCTGATCCATCAGAAGTTTAGAACAATGGACATTAAAACTGTCAGAATGATGAATACAAACTAAACACCATCTTCACTGACACTGGTATTACAACAAAAATGGAACGGAAGTTCCATTGGCTTTCTGTTTTTGTATTTTGTTTTACAAAGATTAAAAAAAAAAAAAACTAAAAAAAAAAAGCTTTTGTAACAGCTTTGTGTTGTTCTATACCTTTGTTATTCCTCCTGGAAATGTATGGTCTGAAATTATCCAATCAGGAAAGTGTCAGAAAATGTGAGGACACACTCTCCTATAGATGACAAACATGGTAACATTTAGCTGCTAATTTATTCACACGTTTCCAGAAGGAACAACAGAGGAAGAGTACAATACAGAGTTCTGTGAAAAGATGCTCCAGCATTATTATTTTATAAGTATTTAGCTAAACAGACATGACAGGAGAGATTTTGTATCTGACTTTCAGCTCATACAATTTTATTGCTCTGCTCAGCTACAGTCAGCTAGAACCCTGTAGTTATATAAAATTCTTCTTTTCACTGCCATGTTCTTAAGAAATTATTAAAACAACCTTTTTTTCCACAGCTGCTAAAGCATTTTTTTCCCAAGGGAATTGACCTCAATCTTTTTCTCTTGGACAATTTGACCTTGAAAGGATACAATATTTCTGAAGCATATTGTACAAACTTTAGAGATGTCTATAACCAGCCTCACAACAAATAAGCACTTTAAGCATTTAAGCAGTAGCTTTAGTTTGATAAACCACAAAATGAAAGACCAAGCACAACAATGATTAGAATAACTCTAATCTAAGGATCATTTGGTAACTCAACATAAAATCTGGACATAGCTTGCATTTATAATAGTTTCTTATCTTACTGTCTGGCATAGTCTTATATTATGAATGCATGGTCCTGACTTCCCGAATGCAGCTGACCTAGAATGAATTAGGCATGGCATTGCAAGAATACAAATTATAACTGAATAAAAACCTTTCCACTGTAAAAACCTTTCCACTGTAAAATCTAATGCTAGTAGCACTATTGTTCTAGTCAGTCAATGGCAGAAAGGTATGATCTATTCTGCAACTATTCAGTGTGTATAGTCATATGTTTACAATTGTAATGAAATGTAAAAACAAGGAAGCTATCACCTTCTATATTCACTTGATCCTGCAATACCAGTATATTATAAATATAGAGTTACAGTATAGGTTTTTGGAATACTTTGACTGTTAAATCTCAGATTGTCAGCATTTTATAGATTGTTTAGCTTTGCAGTAAATTTGAGTAACATAATTGTCATTGACTACATCCAGAACTAGAATAAAGTGAACTTATCCATTACTGAGCTAAATCTTGGCTCATTCCGCATCTCCCACTGGACTTCTTAACCGTGAATGAGCAGACATTTAGATCAATAAATTGCAATAAAAAATTATATATCAATCAAATCAGGTAGAATTTTCAATGTAACCGTTTTCTTTTAAATAGAGTCTGTCAGCACCAAAAATGTTACTAAACAAGCGCTAATACCAGATTTTTGTCAAAATTTAGCTGCCATTCTACAAACAAATTATAGCACTGTGCTCACAGCTCCGAGCACTATAAGGTACTGGGGATGGTTTAATAATGTTTTTGATGCAGACAGACTCCCTTTAAGTACAGATTTCCTGCTTGCAAACATATTATCTAAACCTGACTCCCACTCTTCTGATTTGACAAGTTTTGCTGTAGTATATCCTCGAAAAGTAGTGTTTATTCTATATACCATTTTGTTGTTGGATGTAGAAATACACTTAAAGAGGTGCAACATACCCATTAGGGATGAGTTACCGATAGACCCAAATATCAAGGCAGCTATGATCAGGCAGAATAATGCATAAAACATCATACATCAAGATTAACCACTTCCGGACCGCCCATTGGATTTTTACGTCCAGAGAGTGGTTGTCTAGATCTGCAAGGACGTACCGTTACGTCCAAGCAGTTTTCAGCTGCTGCACAAAATCGTGGAGCTGCTGAAATGGGGAGCCAGCTGTAACTTCAGCTGGAGGACCGATAGACAAGGCAGGGAAGGTTTATTACCTTCCCTGCCTTCCCGATTGCTGTGAAAACAGCGCTCAATGAGCACTGTATACACAGCTATGGGCGCCATCATGATGCCGCTCCCCTCTGATAGATTAAACTTGCTTTAATGAAAAATTTTGTAATTGAACTTGATCGTGATGGAAATGGTTTCCAGTATTTGAAGGAGAAGTTTAGCACACTGAAAACAGAGGCTAAAATAAAGGCCAGAATTTTTATTGGCCCCGAAATCAACAAAAAATGCATGACACATTCAGAACAAAACTGAACCCTCTGGAACTTGTGTAAGAGACAGCCAATGTTGTCCTAAGCTTCATTTGTCTGTATAAACTGTTAATGTTGAATGTGTTTCTGTGATTCTGTTCCTTTAAGACAGCAGCCATTGTAATTGTGACATTATGCTGGAGTGACACACCCCCTTTGATGTCAGCCTGCCTGTTCTGCAGACAGAGTGTGAGCAGAGAAGCAGGAAGTGACGAGAACAGGGAGCAGCAGCAATCTTGGCAAGAGAGAAGACAGGTGTCTGTGCTGTATTGAAATGGTGTGGAGATTTTTTTCTGTGCAGCTAATCTGTATCTTGGTCCAGAGACAAACAGAGTGTAAAGAGACAACAGGACTAGTGAGTCCACGTGAAAGGAACTGTGCTCAGTGGCTGATCAGTGAGACTGACATTGTGACTGTGTATATGGATACCACAGATAGAGACTCGCAGTACTGTTGAAGTACTGGACAGTAACTGTTAAATCCCGGCTTACGTCCCAGCTCAGTGTATGGATTCGGCAGGACTGTCAGTGTGCTGAGTGGAATCTGCTGTTGGATTACATTGCATTCATTTGGTTTCCCTGTCTGTTAAAGAGGACTTTATTTCTCCCGAGATCTTGATAACCGTGAGGAGAGGACGCTTCACTATAAAAGAAAGGAACGACTTTGGGCCCCATCGCGCGCTTCTACGGACTGTAAGCGGTCCACCTGGACCACTGGGGAAAAGAGGGTGCACCCAAATGTGAAGTCAGGGTCAGTTAGGGATAGTTTGGAGTATATTGTTCATTCAGTGTCCATACTGCAGAAGTAGACAGAGTAAAAGTAGAAACCATTGAAGAATTTGCCTTGAAATTGTTCATGCTATATTGTATATTTTGCTTGTCTTTATCCCTGTCATTTTACCTTTAGCTAGCCTTTATTAATTTATAGTAAATATAGATTTTTTTTCTTGAACTACCGCGTGTGCGTTCATTTCTGGTTGCAGAGTCCAAACCACCTGCCTTGCTCTCGGTTCACACTTGCAGCTTGGGATGCATTTGTGCTAGTAGTGCAGAACTTCCTTGGGAACAGACAAGCTGAAAACTATGCTGAATTAGTAGAAAACATGCTTAGAGCATATGAACAACTTGGCTGCCAAATGTCATTGAAAATGCATTTCTTACATTCCCATCTTGACTTTTTCCCACCCAATTTGGGACATGTAAGTGACGAACATGGAGAGAGGTTCCATAAACATATTTCTACAATGGAGAACAGATATCAAGGCCGCTGGAATCCCAACATGATGGGGGACTACTGCTGGTTTTTGCAATGAAAAATATGACTGTTCACAAACGGAAAAGCAGATGCCTGAAGCACTTTTAACAGTACTGGGCCTTGCTCAAGTAAGACTTTTAAACTGAAAAACGAGACTTTTTGAAATTTTGTTATTCCATTACATTTTCATACACTGTTTACTACGAAAACTTTGATGTAGATCAGGTAATTGTTGGAGTAAAACTCGTTCTGTTCAAAATTATTCAATGCTTTCCAAGTGCTTAATTCATTCAGGCATACGTATGCATAGCAAAATTTCCTGACGTGTTACAACAATTCTGACTTCGGATTTGGAATCCGCACACTCGATTTTTTTTGCCCAGTAGCAGACGAAAAGTTTTTTTTTTTGTTGTGTGGTGAAATTGAAATAAAATAATTAAAAAAATAAATAAAATAATATGCCAATAAAACACCCTTATTACAGGTTCTAGCCCCACCCCCGACAACACCATACAAAATAAAAATTCCCGTAACGTAGAGGAAAAACTATTTTATAAAGTTTTTTAGTAGCACTTTGTGCTATTAAATAAAAAAAAAAATGAAATGTGAAAAACAGACACGTTTTTCCTCTTCTTTTGTACGTATTTTTCCGGATATAAAAAAAAATTAAAACAACTTAAAAATAAAGCCCTATGTGTCACCGAAAAAAGACACAGAAATTAGTTGAATAACCGTAATGATAAAAATGTTATAGCCCTCAAAAAAGAACATACAAAAAACACGAAAATGTGTCTGGTCCTGAACCACAAATTGGCCCGGTACGTAAGTTCTTTAAACAATAAATTTAGGGATTAGGCATGGAGTTAATATGAAGCTGTATAGCGTCTGTGTGCTATTATATCTATGACAGAAATAATGCTTTTGCAGCAACCCATTGGAGAATATCCAGAGTCTGGGGGTAGTAGTAGTTAAAACTGCAGTTGTCATGGTGGCTTGAAGACTCAACTAACTAACCAGCTTTCCTCCTGGGCTGGTGCAGAGTTGAGGGGGCCTGCAGGGTACCTGATGGTAGTGGTAGTCTTTTCTGGGGGACACATCCTAACAGTCTTCAGCCCTCCTGAGCTAGATGGGAGCTGGACTACCCATGATGATGCAGGTAAATGACTCAGGATACAGGTTGTTGCAGGAAAACAGTTCACAACTTTATTAGTTAACTAATGCAAAACAGCAACCAACAGCTTCCACTACAATGGAAGTACAGTTCTTACTCAGATGTCCACTGCAGATGTGGGATAAGCTTGGTCAGTTGTTCCAGTAGCCTACCTGTATGTTGGTCTAACTCAATAGAGATACGTGCTAGTCTTTCAACTCTCTCTACCCAGAATTGAAGATGTACTCTAATGCTGTGTTGTAATTGTCCTTAGATTCCAAGAAATGGCACTGAAACTTCAGTTGAAGGTAGCTTACTTCTCCCTGTCTTTGGACAGCAGCACAGGTATACAGGCTTGGTTATAACTCCCTTCCTCTCACAGAACTGACTGGGGCACTTCCTCACAATTTGGAAACTGGGTAAAGACAAATGATGTGTGCACCAGCTCTATGCACCAGCTCTTGAAATGAACAATGGGACTTCACTTAACTCTGTCCTCTTAAACGTCTAATCCAGCCCATGTGGATAACACCGCCCCTACACAGCTAACTCCACCTCCAAATGATCCACTCAGCCTCCTTTTAACTGAACGTCATAACATTTGGTTAAAAGGAGGAGTGGATGGAGATGTTTGAATGTAAATACATCATAGACAGTAATAATTTATAGGAAACCTTTCAGGAGCTCTTTTTAGTGAGTATATCCAAATGATTCAGCTACAGTTGTGCTAAAAAGTTTACATACCCCGGCAGATTTTTTGTTTTTTTGGCCTTTTTTCAGAGTATACGAATGATAACACAAAACCTTTTTCTCCACTCATGGTTAGTGGTTGGTTGAAGCCATTTATTATCAAACTTCTGTGTTTTCTCTTTTGAAATCATAATAACAACCAAAAGCATCAAAATGACCCTGTTCAAAAGTTCACATACCCTGGTGATTTTGGCCTGATAACATGCCCAGAAGTTGACACAAAGGGGTTTAAATGGCTACTAAAGGTAACATCCTCACCTGTGACCTGTTTGCTTGTAATCAGTGTGTGTGCATAAAAGCTGAGTGAGTTTCTGGGATCCAGACAGACTGTTGCATCTTTCCTTCAGCCACTGACATTTCTGGATTGTGAGTCATAGGGAAAGCAAAAGAATTGTCCACAGATCTACGGGAAAAGGAAGTTGAACTGTATAAAACAGGAAAGGGATACAAAAAGATATCCAAGGAATTGATAATGCCAGTCAGCAGTGTTCAAACTGTGATTAACAAATGGAAACTCGGGGTCTCTGTATAAACCAAACCACGGTCAGGTAGACCAACCAAAATTTCGGCCACAACTGCCCAGAAACTTGTTCGGGATGCAAAGAAAAACCCACACATAACATCAGCTGAAATACAGGACTTTCTGAAACCTATTGGTGTGGCTGTTTCAAGATGCACTTGAAGAAAAATGGCCTCATGGTCGATGTGCCAGAAGAAAGCCATTACTGCACAAATGCCACAAAGAATCTCGCCTTCAATACGCCAAACAGCACAGAGACAAGCCTCAAAACTTCTGGAACAAGGTAATTTGGAGTGCTGAGATAAAAATCGAACTTTTTGGTCACAACCATAATTGTTACATTTGGAGAGGTGTCAACAAGGCCTATGATGAAAGGAACACCATTCCTACTGTAAAGCACGGAGGTGGATCACTGTTGATGTGGGGATGTGTGAGCTTCAAAGGCACAGGAAACTTGGTCAAAGTTGAAGGAAAGATGAATGCAGCACGTTATCAGCAAATACTGGAGGCAAATTTGCACTCATCAGCCAGGAAGCTGCGCATGGGACGTACTTGGACGTTCCAACATGACAACGATCCAAAACAAAAGGCCAAGTCGACCTGTCATTGGCTACAGCAGAAGAAAGTGAAGGTTCTGGAGTGGCCATCTCAGTCTCCTGACCTCAATATCATTGAGCCACTCTGGGGAGATCTCAAGCGCGCAGTACATGCAAGACAGCCCAGGAATTTACAGGAACTGGAGACTTTTTGCCAAAAAGAATGGGCAGTTTTACCATCTGAGAAAATAAAGAGCCTCATCCATAACTACCACAAAAGACTTCAAGCTGTCATTGATGTTAGAGGGGGCAATACACAGTACTAAGAACTGGGGTATGTGAACTTTTGAACAGGGTCATTTTGATGTTTTTGGTTGTCATTATGATTTAAAAAGAGAAAACACAGAAGTTTGACAATAAATGGCTTCAACCAACCACTAATCATGAGTGGAGAAAAAGTTTTTGTGTTATCATTCATATTCTCTGAAAAAAGGCCAAAAAAACAAAAAATCTGCTGTGGTATGTAAACTTTTTAGTACAACTGTATGTAAAAAGAGCTGAAGTTTCCATCACTAGTGAAGAATGACTAGTCTCCTCCAATTTCCCAAAATTCTGCTGGCTGGACTAAACCATTGGTCCACAATTCCCCCATCCCCAGTGGAACAGTCCATTTAAGGGTCAACACACAGTTTCACATACAAATATATACACAGTGGCACAGTCATAGCATAAATACAAAACCATTTTGCAATGTTGACTGGAATGCTACACTTTTAGAGTAGAAAACCTCTGTATGTAGAAAAACTTATGAAACATGATGCAATTGTCTGTGTGCAGGAGCACCACATCCCTCCAAGGCACTGCTTTTGAAAACATTCTCTTTTTTGTACTGGCTACTTGAAAGTTGTTTACACGTGAATTGTTTCTCTCCTGGATTTTTATGTGCATTTACTTTTACAAATCAGACAGATTGTAATTGTGCTTGTAATTGTTTTGTTTTATTTTTTTTCGCTCTGTACACAAGCACAAAACATAATTTGTTTGATATTTCTCTATGTAACCATCTACTATATATTACTTACATCTCCGTGAGGCTCACTATTTCTGTACTGGTATCCCTAACAGTAGTCCTAGAACTTTAAGACCCTATATGTGTCTGCAAACGTATTTGTCATAGGCTGACCGTTACTTTCACAATCACTTCCACATGAACATGCACAGTGATGTAATAGCATCTGAACTTACCGTCTTTATGTGCAGACCAGTCATTATATTCAATTCTATGATCTTCAAATTCAGTGTTTGTGTAGGCAAACAGGTAACAAAGAATCTCTGCTCTACCTCTGAAACTGAAGTAGGTCAGCTTGTAGTTCGGCATGATTTAACCCTGTAACAAAGAAGTACATTACATCCTTTTTACATAAGCACAGTGGGGCTCATGCATCAATATTATTAATTGTTTAGAATAATCACCTGTTGTACTTAGGAGGAGCCCTATTCATTACCATCCACTGACCTCCCCCCTTCTTATAGTGTACCATATAGTGCCAATAATACAGTAACACACATATGAAATCATTCAGTGCAAAATAACACTGTACAATTAATATACAAAGAAATGTAGCTTGTTCCTGTACAGCTATTATTGCATAGGCATGGAATTTTGTGGACACAGACAGCATCCCAACCTACTTGTTTGTAAACTTTTAACTTTTTGAATTTCATATGCTCTATGTCTCTAGGTCCAAGAAAAATGGGTGACATACAGATGTCATCCATTTTTTTTTTTCACGGACTCATAGACTTGCAATAATGTGATGCATCCATGATATATCAGCATCAGTGAAAAAACAAACATGCTTTTTTTTTTTTGCAGACTGTAAGGGTTAATTCACATCTATGCTTGGTATAGTATATGGGGTCCACAGGTTTCCGCGGGTAACCGCTTTTAAAGCAGATTGGGTTTCCGTTTTTCGGGTCCCGAACAACTGAAACCCAAGCACAGATGTGAATATACAGTGGGGAAAAAAAGTATTTAGTCAGCCACCAATTGTGCAAGTTCTCCCACTTAAAAAGATAAGAGAGGCCTGTAATTGACATCATAGGAAGACCTCAACTATGAGAGACAAAATGAGAAAACATATCTAGAAAATCACATTGTCTGATTTTTTTAAGAATTTATTTGCAAATTATGGTGGAAAATAAGTATTTGGTCACCTACAAACAAGCATGATTTCTGGCTCTCACAGACCTGTAACTTCTTCTTTAAGAGGCTCCTCTGTCCTCCACTCATTACCTGTAGTAATGGCACCTGTTTGTAATTGTTATCAGTATAAAAGACACCTGTCCACAACCTCAAACAGTCACACTCCAAACTCCACTATGGTGAAGACCAAAGAGCTGTGGAAGGACACCAGAAACAAAATTGTAGACCTGCACCAGGCTGGGAAGACTGAATCTGCAATAGGCAAGCAGCTTGGTGTGAAGAAATCAACTGTGGGAGCAATAATTAGAAAATGGAAGATATACAAGACCACTGATAATCTCCCTCGATCAGGGGCTCCACGCAAGATCTCACCCCGTGGGGTCAAAATGATCACAAGAACGGTGAGTAAAAATCCCAGAACCACACGGGGGGGACCTAGTGAATGACCTGCAGAAAGCTGGGTCTAAGTAACAAAGGCTACCGTCAGTAACACACTACACCGCCAGGGACTTAGATCCTGCAGTGCCAGACGTGTCCCCCTGCTTAAGCCAGTACATATCCGGGCCCGTCTGAAGTTTGCTAGAGAGCATTTGGATGTTCCAGAAGAGTACTGGGAGAATATCATATGGTCAGATGAAACCAAAGTAGAACTGTTTGGTAGAAACACAACTCATCGTGTTTGGAGGAGAGTGAATGCTGAGTTGCATCCAAAGAACACCATACCTACTGTGAAGCATGGGGGTGGCAACATTATGCTTTGCGGCTCTTTCTCTGCAAAGGGACCAGGACAACTGATCCGTGTACATGAAAGAATGAATGGGGCCATGTATCGTGAGATTTTGAGTGCAAACCTCCTTTCATCAGCAAGGGCATTGAAGATGAAACGTGGCTGGGTCTTTCAGCATAACAATGATCTCAAGCACACCGCCAGGGCAACGAAGGAGTGGTTTAGTAAGAAGCATTTCAAGGTCCTGGAGTGGCCTAGCCAGTCTCCAGATCTCAACCCCATAGAAAACCTTTGGAGAGAGTTGAAAGTCCGTGTTGCCCAGTGACAGCCCCAAAACATCACTGCTCTAGAGGAGATCTGCATGGAGGAATGGACCAACATTCCAGCAACAGTGTGTGCCAACCTTGTGAAGACTTACAGAAAACGTTTGACCTCTGTCATTGCCAACACAGGATATATAACAAAGTTTTGAGATTAACTTTTGTTATTGACCAAATACTTATTTTCCACCATAATTTGCAAATAAATTCTTAAAAAAATCAGACAATGTGATAAGTGGGAGAACTTGCACAATTGGTGGCTGACTAAATACTTTTCTCCCCCACTGTATTGCCACTCAGAAGAGACACTTTACACAGCTCTGTACCAGTGGCGTCAGTGCTGTCGTAGCAGCTGTAGTGGCTGCCAAGGGGTCCTATTTACTTACTGATCCCCATTCCCCATTCCTGCTCACTGCTGCCTCTGCTACCCCCTCTGCCCACCAGGGGGCCCCGTGCATCCCATATCACCTTGCTGGAGGCAAGAAAGGGAAGCAGAGAAGGCTGTGAGCAGGAGCGGAGATCGGTAAGTAAGGCTGCGGGCCTGCGGCAAGTGTATTTGTTGAGCGAACCCCAACAAATACTGATATTATTATACACTGTGGAGTGGCTTCATAAGAAGCATTTCAAGGTCCTGGAGTGGCCTAGCCAGTCTCCAGATCTCAACCCCATAGAAAACCTTTGGTGGGAGTTGAAAGTCCGTGTTGCCCAGAGACAGCCCCAAAACATCACTGCTCTAGAGGAGATTTACATGGAGGAATGGGCCAACATACCAGCAACAGTGTGTGCCAACCTTGTGAAGACTTACAGAAAACGTTTGACCTCTGTCATTGCCAACAAAGGATATATAACAAAGTTTTGAGATTAACTTTTGTTATTGACCAAATACTTATTTTCCACCATAATTTGCAAATATATTCTTTAAAAATCAAACAATGTGATTTTCTAGATATGTTTTCTCATTTTGTCTCTCATAGTTGAGGTCTACCTATGATGTTAATTACAGGTCTCTCTCATCTTTTTAAGTGGGAGAACTTGCACAATTGGTGGCTGACTAAATACTTTTTTTCCCCACTGTGTGTATATATATATATATATATATATATATATATATATATATATATAAAATATATATACCATCCACAAAAAATGCATATATGCAGCTTAACTATAATAAAGATGTCAAACACTTTCCCAAACATATTGAGTAACATTTATTAAACTGTCATAAAAACTTGGTTGGCCATAGCAACCAACCACAGTAGAATACAAGATGAAAACTGTGCTGTGATTGGATGCTATGGGGAACAAGGACAGTTTTGCTTTTAGACAGTTTTAATAAATGTAATAACTATAATATAAACATGAATCTGGTGCGAAATATTAATAAGAAATGAAAACAGTACAAGGACACAGTCTACAAATTCTGTTACATTGATACTAAAGTCATCTGGATATACATACATACATGAGTGTTAAGGATAACAGATACAGTCTCTCCATCCCAAGAAACAGTTACACTTACATATTTCCACACCACAAAACAAACAAACAAAAAAAAAAAACGATATGCAACTATTCCCTACCCTCAGCCTACTCCCTCTCAAAGAATTTGGCACATCTTATACAGAAAACTGCTGAGAATTAACAAGGAAGCCCCTGAAGTCACAGTGTAAGGTGTCATAGGCCAAGAACTTATTAGAATATCTTTGAAACGTTTATTTCAGTAAGTAAATTAAAAAAGCGACCTCCTATATTTTCTAGATTCTTTACACACAGAGTGTTCTATTTCAAATGTTTTATTTCTGTAAATGTTGATTATGGATTACAAGTAATGAAAACCAAAATCTAAGAAAATTTGAATATTGTAAAAAAGTTCAGTATTGTAAATTCAGTGTGTCACCCGTCAAGGTTTCCTAAGCCTTTAAATGGTCCCTCAGTCTGGTTCAATAGGATACACAATCATGGAAGACGCTGATTATGAATTGTATTACTGAATTACTGAAATGAATGAACGTTTCAAAGATATTCTAATTTATTGAGATGCACCTGTATATTTCTGCAAACATATCAGCACGTTTCCTGGACATATAGTATAAACAATTTTATAGTACTATAGCACATATTTATTGACCAGACAAAGCCAGTATGATAGCAGCATCTTCCAGCACAATACTATTTCATCAATCATCCCAAGGAGTTGAACTTGCGAGATAAAAGAAAAATGGGAGTGCATAAATAACATCATATCTGATCAATAAGGGGTCAACGTGAAGCAGTACTGGACAGAATAAACAAAGGTCCCTATAGAAACGGCACACCAGGAAACAGGCATCTGATTCAGAGACATCAATCTCCCTTAACTTGACTGGGGTATAATAAACCCCATGGAGAAATCTGTATTGTATTAAGATGTCCTAAGGCTGGATTCACATCCGTCAGAGGCTCTGCTGCAGATTACACTTAAAATCGACTTTTTAAGCAGACAGGGTCTCTGTCTTTCGGGTCCCCATGTGAACCCGACAACAGAGACCAGGATGCTAGTGTGAACCTGGCATCAATGGTCACTACAGACTGGAATCTACCACCTCTTCTCAATCATCATTCCATTAATGCTCTTTCCTCCACTTTGTTATAGCTTATCAATAGGCTTAGGCATGGTTTGTTATATGTTCATTCCATGTTTTTGTTAAATGCAATGTAATATATACTCATTTAAAAGTGTATCTAAACTTTTGAACTATTTGTGACTCTCTGCTAGAAGGTGTGACATTAAAGGAAGCTTACTACATCTTCATGCGTATTCAACAGTCACCCCGTGTTACAGAGCACACAACAGTGATAAACATCATACCTCTGTTATGTTTGTCACTTTTGTAGTTTTGGAGAAAAACAGCTTTGATTTTTCATGCAAGTGAGGAAGTTGGTGCACTGAGGGAGGGTCTTCAGCTCCCAGAGCACTGCTTTTGATACTCAGGCCCCTACCATCTCTTGTCTGTACCTCCCCATGCAGTGGAAATTGATTTTCAATGCTACAGCATCAGCCAACCTATGTGAGCAGAAAAAGCAGTGCTCCCAGAGCTATCCACAGCTGACATACATAAGTGACGTAAATAACAAAGATATGGTGTTTATCACTGTAATGTGCTCTGTAACATGGTGGTGGCAGTTCAATATGCTTGAGGGACTCCCTTTAATATAATTTACAATCTTTATTATTGGATTTTGGATTCTTTTCATGAAATCCTGTGCTAAAATTCACTTTCTGTCCCATATTTTCTTCTTCTTTGTTTCTCTATTGCCAGCAGAAATCCCTTCACTGATTCTCGCTGAAGTATCAGAGGGAACCTCCATACTGATGAACATGGTAACTCACCATGTCCAGATGCCACTGCAAGCTAAGTAGAAGTGTACCTATACCTTTATTTGGCAGGCACATTGCTTCATTATTGTCCTCTACGCACTATATGCAGTTTGTTATAATTCGCCTAATGGAAATATTTTTTGGAGGGCACATCAACGAGGCAGAGTTCATCAGCTCTGCATTTTGTGATACAAGTCTTTATGCTTAAATATATTCACGAGTCTGATGAATTTCAGTAAATTAGCATGAGGGAAATGACTTGTCAATAAAGAATCTCTAGCATGATTTCCATTTTTTTGTGATTTAATTATCCTGTGGCCTCTTTAAGAGTTGGTTTTATGTGTTTTCAATAAGTAATAAAGATCAAAGATCAACACACACACATCACATTTTGACAAACCTACATCAGTTACTATGGTGTGATAGGAAGCTCAACATAGCATACCAATATGCTGTGGATCCACCGCACTCAGCTTCACCCTTCTCAGGGGTACTGTTGGAAAAGCACGACGCTCAGAATGGAAGCAACATTAATGAGTCTCCACATTGGTACAAGACTCCTGATAAATTGCATCGGATTTACCCACTGGTTTCATCCTCTTGTTGGCGTTGAGAACAAGCGGAGAGCACTATGCTCCACATTTGGTGGGGATGCCCCCAGGTCAATGTCCTATGGCAAGATATTTTCTTTTGTATAATACTATGTGCTGGCCACATGTTGACCCCAACCTTGAACAAGCCTCTCCTATCGATAATCCCGGGCCCACTATCGAAATTCAAAAAAGGCTTATTGAAATATTTCTTACTAGCCGCTCAAAAAGTTATACCCTGGCTCTGGAGGTCGACGGAGGCCCCGTCTTGGGCTATGTGGGTGGAGGCCTTGAATCATATTAGACACATAGAGCAGCTGGGAGCAGTCACTCCTGCTAGTCAGACTATGGTTAACTCCATCTGGATGTCCTGGAATGCATTCTGCTTTTCACATGTTTTTGAGACATTTGTCTCGGGCAATGGACTCCCATCTATCTGACTCCCAGGACTGCACTGGGATGCAGAATTCCTCTTATCTCATCTCTTTTTATTTCTCTTATTTCCTTATCTTTCTTCCTCTTTTCCCCCTTCTTCCCCTCCTAATCCTTCCTTCACTTCCCCTTAGTGACTACTCTATGTTTGGCACCAGGCTATGTGGCTATCGCCACACCTTTTTTTTTTTTAATTATTTTTTGATTCCTATCTCCTTCCCTTACTCTTCCCCACCCATCTGTCTGCGCCCCCCCCCTTTCCTCCCCCCCTTTTTCCTCCCATTTCTTAAAATTCAAATTGGCATTTGGACTTTACTCAGCATTGTTATATGTTGTTTGCACTTCATATATGTCTTACTGTCGTTCAATAAAAACTTTTTGAACATAAAATGTGTATATGCATGTGTGACGAAGTGATGTATAGTCTGATTACTTTGTATCTGAAAATGAGCAGAAAATGTCATCAGAATTTCTCAGTTTTGCAGTCTTAGGCTCTGGGTCTATAACATCACATGATCTTTTCTCTTTTTCTGATTATTGTTACTTTACATTTGACTAGCTAAGCAATGTTTATGAAAATTAATATCAGATAGAGAATTCTTGGAATTCAACTACTGTGTGAGGAAGAGGCCATTTCCTTGTTTTTATATCTTGCAAAGCAAGAAGAGTCTTTGATTATGATCCTTTTTTCCATTTCCTTATTACTATTTAGATACAGCAGTAACCATAGATCGTAAATTATGTATTAATTTTAGGAACTACAGTACTATATTCCTGTTAACCTGAAAATAAACAAGATGGCCAAATGTATTTTTGTAATTTGTGCCAAAACATCTCTACAGGTCTTGCGCCACATTTTTCAAGTGTTTCAGAAACTTTTTAGACACTGTAAGGTTTGTGCAAAAAAGGTTGTGCATTTGTGAAAAGCAGACATGGACTAAGTTGCAACACCACACGCCAAACATGTGCTATAATTTTGACACAGTTTTCTGCTCCAACTAGTTGGAGGTGTAAAGCTAAGCTAGACAGTCTAATAATGTGACAGATGATGATCTATCATCCAGCTTCCAACACTGTGATAAATATGGTGGACTCTTCTAGCGAAACACTTACCAGAGACAAGAGACCAAAAGACAAGAGACCTCTTACTGGTGGTGGCTTAGTGTTGATGAGCTGATGAGTGGATATGAGTAATGAAGTGGCTCTCATTACAGCTTACTAAACTAAGTGTCCCAAAAACAGTGACATACCCTAACAAATGCATACAGTGATCAATGTAGAGGCAATGATGATGTAACAATAAGACAAGCTAAAACAAAGACCAAGGTGATGGCCATGGCTACAAGAATTGCATTGCAAGCACAATAACAAAACATATGGTTATAAGCGTTACCATCCCAAGTGGTAGCATATTGAAATCACAGTCAGAAGTAAAACTATCCCTTGTGATACAGTGACAATGGTAGTGTTAGACTAAAGGGCCTAGGGTCTACCAGAGGTACTTGTTCTGGGTAGCCCCCCTAGCAGTTTCCTGCTTATAGCCTACACCATGGCTCCTTCACTGAAATCTTGCATATGTGCTGACTATCTGACATTACTGAGTATTTTACCATGCCCCAATAGCTCCATGGTCGGTTCACGCACAGTACTCTATGGGGAATTACATGGCCATGGAGTACCCCATGCATGCACAAGATTTTATTGAGGGAGCTGTGATGCAGGCATAGCACATAGGGCTGCCATCAGGAATTTTGAGCCCCCCACACACACACACACACAGTACAATGCTCTACGTGGTATATAAAGCTCCACAGTGCCCTCCACAGCATAATAATACACAGCGGCCCCACACAGTATAAAATGCTCTTCAAAAAACATAAAAAATCCTCACTGTCGCTCTGATTCACTCTTGTCTTTACTATTGCAATTCTCCTTTAATTGGATTTCCTCTTACTAATCTCTCCCATCTACAATCTGTCGTGAATGCAGTCGTTAGACTCATCTTTCTGTCAAACCAGTACACGAATGCATCTACCTTTTGCCAGTCACTACACTGGTTGCCCATCCACCAGAGAATACAATATAAAATTATTACTCACCCATAAATCCATCCTTAGAGCTGCACATCCATAAATCTCGTCCCTGATCACTGTCTACCACCCTAACCATCCTTGCCGTTCTGCTAATCACCTTAGACTTGCATCCACTTTTATACAAACATCCCATCTCCAAGACTTTTCTTGAGCTCTGAAATGCTTTACCCAGGCAGATTAATACCCAACTACCACAGCTTCAAACATGCCCTAAAATTGCATCTGTTTAGTCTGTAAATTCGCAGAATGTGGAGGATAGGCGCGGCTATAATGGGCCTTGCGCCAAACGTGCTCCTTAATATCACCCCTCTACAACAGTTTACTGGTGTAGAGGGAATAATAAATCCCCCATTTCCAGCCTGTCTCAGGTTTTTTCTTTACTTTCTCCAATTCCATAGCTTTGTGCCATAGATGACACATTTCAATGTTGTCAAAAAACAGTACCTAGATGGTACACTGTCACTCTCGACATATGCCTATGAGTATATCCCAGAATGGGTTTCAGTACTTCTCTTTCCTAACCAACTGTACTCTAGTCTCTAATGTATCAATCTTTGCAATAAACATTGTACAAATAGAGCCTTATTCTCTACCCACTATTTTTCACCGGATGGTGCCTCACTTAATATTTTTTTCTATATTGCATATTCTTCAAGAGGCAAAATGTGACATTTTTTTCATGGAGCTGTTTTTGTGCAGCTTTGTGTGCAGCATTTCTAATAGTGTTTATATTTTGATCAGAAATACCCAAATATTTTTAACTGACAGCATACATTTATACATATGTTGCAGACAACACTACAGCCGATTTCGGGTGGAAACCCAGCGGACCTCATTATAGTCTATGGAGTCTGCATGTTTTCGCGGGTAACTGCTTTTTAAGTGGATAGCGTTTCT
This sequence comes from Leptodactylus fallax, assembly GCA_947044405.1. Classification (NCBI taxonomy): domain Eukaryota; kingdom Metazoa; phylum Chordata; class Amphibia; order Anura; family Leptodactylidae; genus Leptodactylus; species Leptodactylus fallax. The sequence goes on from CAMRHE010000045.1 coordinate 3,623,905, forward strand.
GTTTTTCGGGTACCAAAGTGAACCTGAAGAATGGAAACCCGAATGCTAGTGTGAACCTAGCGTATCTTATTTTGTAGGAAAAAACTACTGTATATTTACATTTTAACTGTAGAGCTGTATTTTTACTTATATGCCTTATATTTCCTGGCACAGACAGATAGATGCAGTATCCTCTATATTTCCCAGCTGTATTTACTTCATGCATTTAAATACTCCTATCCATGAAACAAGGTCACATATAAAACTATGTGAATTCAATTGAGAAAGTTGTCCATTCTAAATGAACTTAACCTCTGTAACTTGCAGAATTAGACTAGGGCTACACGGCGAAGAACGATTGCCGGGTCTTCTTGTGACTCTTTCAATCATGTTAGTGAATGGAGTGCAGTAACCTGGACTTCTATTTGCAAAAAGATAAGACACTGCTTTTTATTACCATAAGTAAAAGAAACGCAAGTTCACCCGACAATCTTTAGTCATGAGAGAGGAGTTGGGGCCAAAGTCGCTGTTGAGCCCTTCCTTTTATATTAAAGGGATTATCACAGGTCCAAAATGTCTCTCAAACTAATAATAATGCTGTGTAGAGACTGTTATTAGGGGCACAATATTCCTAAAAGTTTGTATGTAAATATTGCATCAAGTGCACATCAGTATATACTGTAAGTTCCTACATTAATATCAGGAAAGGGAAAAGTAGGGATTGGATACAATAAAATATAAAAATAAAATTTGCTATTGTATCGAGAGGTGTTTGGTGAACATTTTTGTAATATACTTAATTAATAATACTAACAGACTGAAAAGATTCCAATAGCATTGCTTTAAGCATTGTCCGGGAGAGTCTGTCCAGTACTCCCGCTCTCTATGCAGTATGTAGAGCTGTGGCATTTGCCAAAGGTGGGATGGTCACTTCAAATGGCTGTAACTCTGGTTTTATACCACCTAGAAAAATGGTTTTGGTATCACATGAATGTTGAGATCCTGAGATTGCTATACAATACTGACAATACAAATGTATATGGATTTTCCCTGGTAACATCTCAATTAGAAGGCTGCTAGGGAGAACTTTAGATCATGTTTTCTAATAAAAGGTAGTTAGATAGGTTAATTATGTATATTACATAATATACATTACACTTTAATATTATTTTAAATAACTGTATCATAAATATGTCCTTTATTATTGTAAGGGAAGGCCTCTATCAGATTTCAATTACTTAATTTAAAAAAGTTGTCTTAACTTAACTTAAGGTATCCTCTGTAATTTGCAGAATTATATATTAAAGGGAATCTGCCTGGTTCCAAATGCTTCTCAAACCAATAATAATGCTGTACAGGGGCCATTAATAAGAGCAGAAACATACCTTTGTGGCCAAAATCCACTGAAACAATGTACAGATAATCATCTTTCTATGAAAAGCAAATCAGCCTACAAGCACGTGGGATCAGTCCTGATGTTCCAGATCAGCCTACAGACAGGAAAGGCAGAGCCAGAGATGTAACTACAAGCTCCTGAGCCCAGGAGCCAGCAACAACAGGTGTGGAAACTGTATAAATCTGAGACTACTCACAAGGAAAGTAATGTAAAGGCACATACATATGTGGACAAAATTGTTGGTACCCCTCGTTTAATGAAAGAAAAACCCACAATGGTCACAGAAATAACTTGAATCTGACAAAAGTAATAATATAAAAAAATTCTATGAAAATGAACAAATGAAAGTCAGACATTGCTTTTCAACCATGTTTCAACAGAATTTTTAAAAAAAGAAAACTCATGAAACAGGCCTGGACAGAAATGATGGTACCCTTAACTTAATATTTAGTTGCACAACCTTTTGAGGCAATCACTGCAATCAAACGATTCCTGTAACTGTCAATGAGACTTCTGCACCCCTCAACAGGTATTTTGGCCCACTCCTCATGAGCAAACTGCTCTAGTTGTCTCGGGTTTGAAGGGTGCCTTTTCCAGACGGCATGTTTCAGCTCCTTCCAAAGATGCTAAATAGGATTTAGGTCAGGGCTCATAGAAGGCCACTTCAGAATAGTCCAATGTTTTCCTCTTAGCCATTCTTGGGTGTTTTTAGCTGATCAGTGAGGATTCACTGATCTCTTATTGATTATCTATTCTGAGGATAGATCATCAATAAAAATGAGCTGGAAAACACCTTAAGGCTAAGCCCCACGTGGTTTCCTGCAGCAAAAAAGCGCTGCAGGAAAAACCGTGGCGGCCACGCATTGTGGTTCTTTCTGCAGCGCTTTGCACAGAAAGTTCACAGAGATTTCCTCTGTGAACTATCTGCTTCAATTATATCTACAGTATAGGGAAACCGCCGGCGTTTCCGTAGGTATGCTGCGATTTCCAAAACCGCGACTGTTTTGGAAATTGCAACGTGTCCGCTGTCCGTATGGGATGGGGCTCTACGTGGTGAAAACACCACAGTAATAAAAATCCGGCATTTTACAGTTCCTGCAAAGTGGATGGGATTCTAGCAAATCCCATCTACACATTGCGGAAAACTACGTGCAGCGGACACGCCGTGATTTCCAAAACCATTGCAGTTTTGGAAATCGCAGCATGTCAATTATACCTACGGAAACGCTGGCGATTTCCTATAGGTATAATGGAAGCAGAAAGTCACTTCTGTGAAAAGCGCTGCGGGAAAAGCCACAATGCGCTACTGCCATTGTTTTTCCTGCAGAGCTTTTTTGCTGTGGCCTGCTACGTGAGGCCTTAGTCTTAATAAAGCCCAAGTGCCACCCTAATTAAATTAATTGCCCCCTCATATTATGCCCCTGATTATCCCTGACATAAATACTGTACCTCTAATGACCCCTTATATCAGTGACCACTCCCTTATGTTCATAATGCCCCTAATTACCCCATATAGTATATAAATGATGCCCCCTAATGGCCCCTTATATAAATAATCTCCCTCCTTGTATTCATAATGCCCCTTAATAAACCTTATATAAATGACCCCCCTTATGTTAATAATGCCCCCTCCCTTATAGTTATTCCTCCTCCTAACAACCCTTTATACTATTAAAATACCCACAACTAAGTGTAAAAAAAAAAAAGTTATACTCACCTACCTGCGATCCTTTGATGAATGGAGCTGCCGTCGCTTCCTCCCTGTCCATGCACAGAACGTCTGCATCTCAGTGCAAGAGGTGCGATGTTGTGACGTCATCGTGCCCACCTGTGCCGAGAAGCAGACGTCTGCAGGAAGCGTTTTAACTAGTTAAAAGTAAAAGATATATTAATGGCGGCCCCGGGGTGGGCCCCACAGAGTCAGTGGGCCCAGGGCAGCCGCCCCCTCACCTCCACTAGCTACGCCACTGTACAGCAGGCATGACAAATTCAAATGCTCATTCTATTCTCCGTGCCAAGAAAAAGGGAGAAACACAAACAATACAGAGTACAGTAGACAAAGGCATAAAAGCAGATCATGTCAACTCTCACTATGAAACACTTTGTAAACATTAGGTAAACTAGTTCCATATTAACTAAAATTGAACATTAGTACAAAGTGAAAAATAATATCACGTTAGTTAGACCTGGTTGTGCTGTGAGGCCAAGGTCAAAAATGAAGGTCCCTGGCTCCAATACATATAATATACTGGTTTGCTCATATGTGGCATCAGTCCCCAGCTGCAACTACTATCTCGACAACCATCCAAAATGTAATGTATTTAATTAATTTAAGTGTTGCTGCTTTCTGCCTGAAGAACCTCTCTAAAGTTCCTGCCATTAGGCCCTCTGTCACAATGTCTAACTGAAATTGGTGGATGAAAAAGTCCTCCAGACATGGCTTTTTCCTTTGCCAATTTCAGTTTTAACCCCTTAAAGTGTAACTACCATTTTATTTTATTTTTTGCTATTGTGTCAGGGGGTGTGTGGTGAACATTTTTGTAGTATATTTTATTAACCTATCAAACTTTCTTTTCATAGAAAACAGGCTATAAAGTTCCCATTAGCAATACTCTAACTATGCATTACCAGGGAAACTGCGTTTTTACATCCATACTCAATGCAGCATATAAAACTGAAGCATTTACCAAAGGTGAGGTGAACATATCTTCGTTTGTATCACATGAAAGCTGAGATTCTGAATTTGCAGTACTAGCTATTAAATACTGGCAATACAAATTTGTATGGATTTTGCCTGGTAACATCTCAATTAAAGAGTTGCTAGAGCGAATTTTAGTTTCAATAATTTTTATTAAAGTTTTACACAAAGAGACTACAAGAACAGACTCATAGTTTCAAAATGAGCAGCACATACAAGAGTCACAATGTCTTAGGTATGGATACACAATACATTTATGCCTTAAGATCTTAATATTATTAAGGAGTAAAACTATAGAATAACAGAATAATAATAACAACAGAAAAATAAAAATAAAGGTGTTCAGCGAGATCCTATTATAAAAGATACATCAATATCTATAGATAAAGCTAACTGAGAATGTCCAGCAGGAAGATAGCTACCGCAACATGAACAGGTACAACGCAAAATGTGTTATTACATCATCAATGTCATATGAGGTTGTCCCTCCAGTGGATATGTCTCATTAGGTAGAAATGAGACTATGTGATCAACTTGGGTCCAAATTAACAAATAGACAGAAATTTATGTGCAAAATCTGGACAGAGTCCATTTCTCCCATATCTTCACATAGGTGTGATAGGAATGATTACCCAAAGCAATAGCCTTGTCGTAAGCTAAGGTGGTGTTAATACTAGTTAGAAGAGCAGAGGTTGGAGGAGATGCAATGGATTTCCATCACTGCAGTAACATAAGTTTGGCAATGGTCAAAATTTTACATAAGAGCCTCCGATAGGGGTAAAGAGCACGGGGGATCTTGAGTAATAAAATAGCTAAATGTGCAATACCCAGGAGTGGCAAATCAAACAGCTCTGAGAGTATGTCAAACACTTCAGTCCAATATAAAGAAATAACAGGGCATGACCATAAAATATGAAGTAGTGTCCCTCTGCCCCCGCAACCCCGCCAACACTCCCCGGAAACAGAGGAGTAGGCCCTCTGCAGAACGGATGGTGTGCGATACTACCTCAAATTAATCTTTAATGCTGTCTCAACATGCGTACTGCATTTCAGGGAAGAATGTATCAGTTTAATGGTTTTGCTCCACTCTGCAGGAGTAAAGGTCATTCTCAAATCCCTCTCCCAGTACCGAAAGGGTGCAGATTTATTAAAGAATGAAGAGTTATCCATCATATCATACAAAAACTGCAAGCCCTTCATGCCCTTAGTGATCCAAACAATAACCGTATTGTTGTGGGGCACGGACACAGAGGGACTTCTTGATAGATAATGCAGTATCTGGAAGTGTTTATAAAAATGGCTGCTGGGTATACCAAACTTCTGTCTCAGTGCCGAAGAGGACAACACCTCTGCATACAGCTGAGAGATCTGAGTAATTCCCCTTGTTTCCCATTCTGATACATCCAAATCCCCAATCGCTCAAGACAAAAGCGACAAAGGGGTATTAGATGCACCAAAATGCGACCCGGGATTCGACTGGGCATGAAGTGTCGACCACGCAGCCAGCAAAGCTCGCATAAGTGGCGACAGCGATTTAGGCAGTGTAATATTCCAAAAAGGTAACAGCAACATGTCCCTAAGGGTCAAAGGGGCTATGTAAGAATGCTCTATGTGGATCCATGGAATGGATACATCCATAGACCACCACGTGGCACATTGTGCAGTTAAGGTAGCTAAGTAATAATTACGTACTGTACAATAGGAACCCCCAGACCTCCGGGTAACTTATGTTTGAATAAGAAACTTTTATTAATTCTGGGCCGTCTTCCATGCCACACATATCTCAATATCACCCTCTGTACAGTCTCAAAGACAGTAGCAGGGAGAAATATTTGGAGAGTACGAAACAAGTAAAGGAGCTTAGGTAACAATAACATTTTAAATGCAGCAACTCTGCCTATCCAAGAGACATCAGAGACCATCATACATTTAGTTTCTTCCTGCAGAAGTTTTATCATTGGCAAATAGTTATGACAGTAGAGAGACCCGGAGGAGGGCGTCACATGTATTCCTGTAAAATTGAATATTATAGGTTCTCCAGTCAAAATTATATGTTGATCGTAACGAATGCAGCAAATGTGAGGAGACGTTAAGTGGGAGGGTCTGTGATTTAATCATATTTAATTTACAATAAGACAACTGGCCAAATCTGTAAATTATTTCCATAAGGCGATGAAGACGTCTAAGATATCATCCGCATAATATCACCCTTTTATGGTGATGCCACGAACATCGAGGTCAAGTCTGAATACCTGAGCCAGAGGTTCCATAGAGAGAACGAAAATTATAGGGGATAAAGGGCATCCCTGCCTAGTCCCATTGGTAATATCAAAAGGATCCAACATGGTGCCGTTTGTAAAGACTCAATGGCCCTCTTAATTGCACCCGAAAAGCCCATATCTCTAAGCACCGAAAAGGCATACGACCAGCAAATCCAGTCGAATGCCTTTTTGGCATCCACTGTAAGTACAACCACCTCCAAGCCCTGTGAGTCAACATGATGGACCAGATTCAACACCTGCCTAGTATTGTCATAGGATTGACGTCCCTTAACAAATCTCACTTGATCATAATTTATCAGAGTCGGGAGACAAATTCCAGTCTGGCTTTTTTTTCTGATTTGTTTTCAACAATGGTGTCCTCCTTGGTCGTCTCCAATGAAGTCCACTTTGGCTCAAACAATGACAGATCTGACACTGATGTTCCTTGAGCTTGAAGTTCACCTTTAATCTCTTTAGAAGTTTTTCTGGGCTCTTTTGTTACCATTCGTATTATCCTTCTCTTTGATTTCTCATTAATTTTCCTCCTGCAGCCACGTCCAGGGAGGTTGGCTACAGTCACATGGATCTTAAATTTCTGAATAATATGTGCAACTGTAGTCACAGGAACATCAAGCTGCTTGGAGATGGTCTTATAACCTTTACCTTTAACATGCTTGTCTATAATTTTCTTTCTAAGCTCCTGAGACAACTCTTTCCTTCACTTCCTCTGGTCCATGTTGAGTGTGGTACTCACCATGTCACCAAATAGCACAGTGAGTATGTAAGGGAATTGCTAGAGGAGCGATTCCCCAGTAGCTGCAGTAGCTGCTGGTGAACCCTGGGGGGAGGGGCACAACAAGACAGTGAACCCTAAGCTGAACCCCCCCCCCCCACTGTCCCTGGCTAACTTGCCTGATCTGTCCTAGGCGACAGCCAGCAACTGGTTGACAATCCCTTCTTAATATAAGTGACAATACAGAACGCAGACAGGACAAACAACAAGAAAGGGAGCTCAGCTAGCCAAGGGGTCAGTAACAGTTGAGCAACGCAGTACAGAATTCAAATCCAAGAGAATAGTCAAAGTCAAAGCCAGAGGTCAGGAATAAGAATACAAGTAATTAAACAGCAAGAGTAATAGCCAGTACGCAATAGCAAGTACCAATGGGAATGTGAGCAAACAATAAATAGGAAGGAAGAACCCACCCCAGACTTGATAGGAGGATATGCTGTCAATCACACAGGTAAGACTAAAATTAACTATTAGCAGAGCAGAGGGAAAGCAAGGTGAAGGAGATGGGTGTGGCAGAAAATCAATTAAGGAGATGAGGGAATAGGACAATACAAGAAAAATCCAAAGGAAGGAATCACAACCAGATACACCTCCTGCGCCGCAGCATGCGCCCGGAGGATGGCGCCAAAGCCTGGACAGGCAAGGATGTTACAGAGTATCTGTAGCCCTATATACAGGCCCACTGACTGATTACAAGATTGTAGACACCTGTGATGCTAATTAGTGGACACACCTTGATTTAACATGTCCCTTTGGTCACATTATTTTCAAGGGTACCATCATTTCTGTCCAGGCCTGTTTCAAGAGTTTTCTTTTTAAAAAAATTCTGTTGAAGCATGGTTGAAAAGCAATGTCTGACTTTTATTTGTTCATTTTCATAGAATTTTTATATATTATTATTTTTGTCAGATTCAAGTTATTTCTGTGACCATTGTGGGTTTTTCTTTCATTAAACAAGGGGTACCAACAATTTTGTCCACGTGTGTATGTTTGGCCCACTTCAGTGTAGAGTAGGATTTTTGCTACTCTGCTGGTATGAGGGGCTGTCTGCATGTAACGTGACAGAAGGGGTGGAGTTTTACACATATTTAGAAGGAAATCAAGGAATCAGTTAAAAAAAATTTTTTTTTTTCTGAGAACTTCTCATAGAAGTGTATAAATACTTAAACGTCACAAATGTGAAAATTAGAGTTATGAGGATGCTCACTCTCACATCCCACACAATCTCTGGTTGGTCCCAATTCTGCACTTTTTTCCCTTGCAGGGCAGCCTCTAGCTGGTCCTTTGCTAAAGGTTTAGCCTCTTAATTGGGAGTGATTCCTGGAGACTGGTTCTTCTCTCCATATTCCTACCGGGTCAATTTCTCACATAGTATCATGATAATGGACAATAGGACAGCCAAAAATTGGCAGCCAGAAAACTTGGCTTCCTTCTGGCCAACCCATACACTCTCCCTCACATACAGTGGGGAAAAAAGTATTTAGTCAGCCACTAATTGTGCAAGTTCTCCCACTTAAAAAGATGAGAGAGACCTGTAACTGACATCATAGATAGACCTCAACTATGAGAGACAAAATGAGAAAACAAATCCAGAAAATCACATTGTCTGATTTTTTAAGAATTTATTTGCAAATTATGGTGGAAAATAAGTATTTGGTCAATAACAATAGTTCATCTCAAAACTTTGTTATATATCCTTTTATGGCAATGACAGAGGTCAAATGTTTTCTGTAAGTCTTCACAAGGTTGGCACACACTGTTGCTGGTATGTTGGACCATTCCTCCATGCAGATCTCCTCTAGAGCAGTGATGTTTTGGGGCTGTCGCTGGGCAACACGGACTTTCATTGACTTCGGACTTCGTTGCCCTGGCGGAGTGCTTGGGATCATTGTCATGCTGAAAGACCAAGCCACGTTTCATCTTCAATGCCTTTGCTGATGGAAGGAGGTTTGCACTGAAAATCTCACGATACATGGCCCCATTCATTCTTTCATGTACATGGATCAGTCGTCCTGGTCCCTTTGCAGAGAAACAGCCCCAAAGCATGATGTTGCCACCCCCATGCTTCACAGTAGGTATGATGTTCTTTGGATGCAACTCAGCATTCACTCTCTTCCAAACACGATGAGTTGTGTTTCTACCAAACGCTTCTACTTTGGTTTCATCTGACCATATGACATTCTCCCAATACTCTTCTGGAACATCCAAATGCTCTCTAGCAAACTTCAGATGGGCCCTGATATGTACTGGCTTAAACAGGGGGATACGTCTGGCACTGCAGGATCTGAGTCCCTGGCGGTTTAGTGTGTTACTGACGGTAGCCTTTGTTACGTTAGTCCCAGCTTTCTGCAGGTCATTCACTAGGTTCTGAGATTTTTGCTCACCGTTCTTGTGATCATTTTGACCACACAGGGTGAGATCTTGCATGGAGCCCCTGATCGAGGGAGATTATCAGTGGTCTTGTATGTCTTCCATTTTCTAATTATTGCTCCCACAGTTGATTTCTTCACACCAAGCTACTTGCCTATTGCAGATTCAGTCTTCCCAGCCTGATGCAGGTCTACAATTTTGTTTCTGGTGTCCTTCCACAGCTCTTTGGTCTTCACCATAGTGTAGTTTGGAGTGTGACTGTTTGTGGTTGTGGACAGGTGTCTTTTATACTGATAACAATTTCAAACAGGTGCCATTACTACAGGTAATGAGTGGACAGAGGAGCCTCTAAAAGAAGAAGTTACAGGTCTGTGAGAGCCAGAAATCTTGCTTGTTTGTAGGTGACCAAATACTTATTTTCCACCATAATTTGCAAATAAATTCTTAAAAAATCAGACAATGTGATTTTCTAGATGTTTTCTCATTTTGTCTCTCATAGTTCTGGTCTACCTATGATGTCAATTACAGGGCTCTCTCATATTTTTAAGTGGGAGAACTTGCACAATTGGTGTTTGACTAAATACTTTTTTTCCCCACTGTATGTAAGAGCCCACACACACCACAAATGACCACTTAAGTAATTCCATATGTTAAACATAACACTTTCACAACTGATATACATTCTGATACACATTTAGTGAAGGGGCCCTTCATCCATTCCCTTACCATTATCTCTATGAAGACCGTCTTGCTAACTCTCCTTCTAGACCTTTTTCTCCAACTTCAACTCCAAGATCCAAATCCTGCATCATCAACTAGGCCTCAGGTAGCTGTCTGCTCCACAGGACTCTTCTCCACTAGCAATGCCAATACTTTTGGCTCAACAGCCCACAGATACTTTCTAGTCTCATTTCTGCAACTGTCCTTAACAACACAGTCTCTAGGTGCCCTTTGCAAATGGTATATTCTTCTAAATGGGAGCTTGTTCCTGGAGACTTATTATTCTCTCTGTGCTCATGCAATCTGGGGTTGCTGGCATGCATTCACCAGTCTCCTGCTGTCAATATGGCGCTCACTTCTCCCCCTTTAAGTAATGCATCGCTTCTTTGCCCTTGCAAAGTCACTGCCCATTCAATCCACCCACTGCAGCACACCTGGAGCTCCAGCAAGTAATGGACACACACCAGACACATGATTCACCTGCAGATTCCACTTTACTGCAAATGGTGAAGTAAAGCAGGTGTGGTACAAGTATGATTCTCACAGTAGGGTAAAGCAGTAACTTGTTCAGGCCTCTGGGCTGTGTGAGTGAACAAAGCATTTACACTGTCGCTGCATATGCACAGCCCAGCACTGCATGTTCTGGTCTCTTGCTCACCAGGTGCCTTAGAAAACATGAGGTGCTCTAGAGTGGGTATCTCTTTCCTAGCTGCTACCTGATCACACAGCTGTCCCTTCCCATCTTGTATTGCTGGCTAATGCTCCCAAATGTCCCTCAGACAGCAAGATTACCTCAGCTGATGCAAACCATCTCACCTTAAGCTGTCTCCATGCCCTACAGAATGTGTGATGCCTTCTCCTGCCCTGGGTATTGGGGGTAGCACTTGACGCCAAACAAGTGACACCAAAAGCAACACATCACTTCTCCCATGGTGAAACTCATGGCAAAACTCAGGAATCATTGCAATAACCTGCACCAATTAAAGCAACATGAGCACGTATAAAGAACATAATGTTCTGTAACACATTACACAACATAACCATTAAACTCTAGCATCAAGTTGTATTACGCTAGCTTGGATAACACTATGCTATGCTAACAGGTGCAATCAGAACAGAAGTTTAACCCTTCCCTGTGCAACAGTCCAACTTGTTCAAGGTGTAAATCTTTACCACTTTACATTCTCACCTGGTCATCTGCTGGAACCCCATTGGTACTGTATCACAACACTGAATAATAGGATGACCCAAACATGGCAGCCTCTTGGCCCACCAACACCATACCTGAGAGCCTACATGGATGCACATGGATGTATGACTTGACTGCTATCTCTAGTTATGCTCCAAGGCTTGTTAAAGATTCAGACATTGGGGGATTTATCAAAACTGGTGTTTTCTACGCTGGACTTGATAATCTCATAGCTGCCATAGATTTCAGGCATGATTTACACTAGTAAACGTTCGTAATTAGCATAAACATGCACTCAATTTCCCTTTCAGAAAAGGGGCAAGGATGTTGTACAAAGACAAAAAAGTTGCAAATTTTTTGTGCAAAAACCTGATTCTCATAAAAAAATCTAGACTTTTCATCCTTGTATGCATACAAGGCACGATAAATTTCTCCCAGTATCTTAAAAGGATCTTGCTCCAAAAGGTGGCACTAGTGTGACTGTAGATGACTATTTTCAGTTATGAAGATATACAGTGCCTTGCGAAAGTATTCGGCCCCCTTGAACTTTTCAACCTTTTGCCACATTTCAGCCTTCAAACATAAGGATATAAAATTTTGATTTTTTGGTGAAGAATCAACAACAAGTGGGACACAATTGTGAAGTGGAACAAAATTTATTGGATATTTTAAACTTTTGTAAAAAATAAAAAACTGAAAAGTGGGGCGTGCAATATTATTTGGCCCCTTTACTTTCAGTGCAGCAAACTCACTCCAGAAGTTCAGTGAGGATCTCTGAATGATCCAATGTTGTCCTAAATGACTGATGATGATAAATATAATCCACTAAATGCACCTGCTCTGTGATAGTCTCAGGGTTCTGTTTAAAGCGCAGAGAGCATCATGAAGACCAAGGAACACACCAGGCACGTCCGTAATACTGTTGTGGAGAAGTTTAAAGCCGGATTAGGATACAAAAAGATTTCCCAAACTTTAAACATCCCAAGGAGCACTGTGCAAGCGATCATATTGAAATGGAAGGAGTATCAGACCACTGCAAATCTACCAAGACCCGGCCGTCCCTCTAAACTTTCATCTCAAACAAGGAGAAGACTGATCAGAGATGTAGCCAAGAGGCCCATGATCACTCTGGATGAACTGCAGATATCTACAGCTGAGGTGGGAGAGTCTGTCCATAGGACAACAATCAGTCGTACACTGCACAAATCTGGCCTTTATGGAAGAATGGCAAGAAGAAAGCCATTTCTCAAAGATATCCATAAAAAGTCTCATTTAAAGTGTGCCACAAGCCACCTGGGAGACATACCAAACATGTGGAAGAAGGTGCTCTGGTCAGATGAAACCAAAATCGAACTTTTTGGCCACAATGCAAAACGATCTGTTTGGCGTAAAAGCAACACAGCTCATCACCCTGAACACACCATCCCCACTGTCAAACATGGTGGTGGCAGCATCATGGTTTGGGCCTGCTTTTCTTCAGCAGGGACAGGGAAGATGGTTAAAATTGATGGGAAGATGGATGGAGCCAAATACAGGACTATTCTGGAAGAAAACCTGTTGGAGTCTGCAAAAGACCTGAGACTGGGACGGAGATTTATCTTCCAACAAGACAATGATCCCAAACATAAAGCAAAATCTACAATGGAATGGTTCACAAATAAACATATCCAGGTGTTAGAATGGCCAAGTCAAAGTCCAGACCTGAATCCAATCGAGAATCTGTGGAAAGAGCTGAAAACTGCTGTTCACAAACGCTCTCCATCCAACCTCACTGAGCTCAAGCTGTTTTCCAAGGAAGAATGGGCAAGAATTTCAGTCTCTCGATGTGCAAAACTGATAGAGACATACCCCAAGCGACTTGCAGCTGTAATCGCAGCAAAAGGTGGCGCTACAAAGTATTAACTTAAGGGGTCCGAATAATTTGGCACGCCCCACTTTTAAGTTTTTTATTTTTTACAAAAGTTTAAAATATCCAATAAATTTCGTTCCACTTCACGATTGTCCCACTTGTTGATTCTTCACCAAAAAATTTAAATTTTATATTCTTATGTTTGAAGCCTGAAATGTGGCAAGAGGTTGAAAAGTTCAAGGGGGCCGAATACTTTCGCAAGGCACTGTAATACTGTCATGATCATGATCACTGCAACTAGGTAACAGCCCCAAAAGAAGATAAAATGTTTCATTAGGTTATTGTGAAGGGACAAATGCAGGCAAATTTTACACTTATAATATATCTACAAGCATGAATAACCATAATAATAATAACCCAAACACAATAGTTACACAAAATCTAAAATTAAATTTTATTAAATAGTCAAATAATTGTCAGTTAAAACATTAAAAACATAGATCTGTTGGTGATCGCGGTCCAAAAACAACGGCAAATTCATGAAAATATACAGGTGCATCTCAATAAATTAGAATATCTTTGAAACGTTTATTTATTTCAGTAATTAAATTAAAAAAGTGACCTCCTATATTTTCTAGATTCTTTACACACAGAGTGTTCTATTTCAAGTGTTTTATTTCTGTAAATGTTGATTATGGATTACAGGTAAAGAAAACCAAAATCTAAGAAAATTAGAATATTGTAAAAAAGTTCAGTATTGTAAATTCAGTGTGTCACCTGCCAAGGTTTCCTGAGCCTTTAAATGGTCCCTCAGTCTGGTTCAGTAGGCCACACAATCATGGAAGACTGCTGATTATGAATTGTATTACTGAAATGAATGAACGTTTCAAAGATATTCTAATTTATTGAGATGCACCTGTATATCTCAATATATCCAATAAATTAAAATGCTACTAAGTAAGGTAGTATATTGAAAGTGCCACAGTGCTATCCTACTATAGAATTATGCCCTGGTAAATACCAAAAATAAATGCTGACAATTTAACAAAAAGTTACTGTACATAAACATACTGGCCAAAAGGTATACAGTACAGACCAAAAGTTCGGACACACCTTCTCATTCCAAGAGTTTTCTGTATTTTCATGACTATAAAAATTGTAGATTCACACTGAAGGCATCAAAACTACGAATTAACACATGTGGAATTATATACTTAACAAAAAAGTGTGAAACAACTGAAAATATGTCTTATATTCCAGGTTCTTCAAAGTTGCCACCTTTTGCTTTGATTACTGCTTTGCACACTCTTGGCATTCTCTTGATGAGCTTCAAGAGGTAGTCACCTGAAATGGTCTTCCAACAGTCTTGAAGGAGTTCCCAGAGATGCTTAGCACTTGTTGGCCCTTTTGCCTTCACTCTGCAGTCCAGCTCACCCCAAACCATCTCGACTGGGTTCAGGTCTGGTGACTGTGGAGGCCAGGTCATCTGGCGTAGCACCCCATCACTCTCCTTCTTGGTCAAATAGCCCTTACACAGTCTGGAGGTGTGTTTGGGGTCATTGACCTGTTGAAAAATAAATGATGGTCCAACTAAACGCAAACCGGATGGAATGGCATGCCGTTTCAAGATGATGTGGTAACCATGCTGGTTCAGTATTCCTTCAATTTTGAATAAATCCCCAACAGTGTCACCAGCAAAGCACCCCCACACCATCACACCTCCTCCTCCATGCTTCACGGTGGGAACCAGGCATGTAGAGTCCATTTGTTCACCTTTTCTGCGTCGCACAAAGACACGGTGGTTGGAACCGAAGATCTCAAATTTGGACTCATCAGACCAAAGCACAGATTTCCACAGGTCTAATGTCCATTCCTTGTGTTCTTTAGCCCAAACAAGTCTCTTCTGCTTGTTGCCTGTCCTTAGCAGCTCTTTTACCATGAAGGCCTGCTGCACACAGTCTCCTCTTAACAGTTGTTGTAGAGATGTGTCTGCTGCTAGAACTCTGTGTGGCATTGACCTGGTCTCTAATCTGAGCTGCTATTAACCTGCGATTTCTGAGGCTGGTGACTCGGATGAACTTATGCTCCGCAGCAGAGGTGACTCTTGGTCTTCCTTTCCTGGGGCGGTCCTCATGTGAGCCAGTTTCTTTGTAGAGCTTGATGGTTTTGGCCACTGCACTTGGGGACACTTTCAAAGTTTTCCCAATTTTTCGGACTGACTGACCTTCATTTCTTAAAGTAATGATGGCCACTCGTTTTTCTTTACTTAGCTGCTTTTTTCTTGCCATAATACAAATTCTAACACTCCATTCAGTAGGACTATCAGCTGTGTATCCACCTGACTTCTGAACAACACAACTGATGGTCCCAACCCCATTTATAAGGCAAGAAATCCCACTTATTAAACCTGACAGGGCACACCTGTGAAGTGAAAACCATTTCAGGTGACTACCTCTTCAAGCTCATCAAGAGAATGCCAAGAGTGTGCAAAGCAGTAATCAAAGCAAAAGGTGGCTACTTTGAAGAACCTAGAATATAAGACATATTTTCAGTTGTTTCACACTTTTTTGTTAAGTATATAATTCCACATGTGTTAATTCATAGTTTTGATGCCTTCAGTGTGAATCTACAATTTTTATAGTCATGAAAATACAGAAAACTCTTGGAATGAGAAGGTGTGTCCAAACTTTTGGTCTGTACTGTATGTGCAAATGTTACAAAACATTAAGTAAGCCAGAGTGGCTACATATACAAATAAATAAATATATATATATATCAATAGATGTAATTAATTATATTAAATAAGTCTAAATAAGATAAAGTGCAAAGTGTCACTGCAACTAGTATAAATATGTGCTAAAGTGCAATGTAAACCACTTGATCATGCAGCATATAGGTGTAAACTGGCCAGGTAACATAGAGCATAAGCAAAGAATAGTAGAAAAAATAAGCAACAAAACTCAAGTATAGAGATGTAGACTGCGACCTCCGCCACAGCCCCAATGTACGTTTCACCCCTGCTTTGTAAATTTTACACCTGTCATCATTTTAGTCATAGGTTATTTCCACACCTTGTGAATATACATTGCATTTGTGATGTGAACACATAGAAATTGCACATTCAAATTACACCACTTTATTTCCCTATTGTATGAGTCATGCCAAATGCTATCCACAACACAATTCTTTGTCTGTGTAACATTATACATCTAATAACATTGCATGCTAGTCCCTTACAGATATAAAACCCCTCACTCTCCATGTTCCTTTCATACAGACTAACATCTCCACATTTAAACAATCCACAAACCTAAATAACCCATAGGGGCTGCAGGTGGAGGTTGCGGCAGTTTCTTGGTATAACTGACTATGAGTATTATTGGTATACAGTGGGGAAAAAAAGTATTTAGTCAGCCACCAATTGTGCAAGTTCTCCCACTTAAAAAGATGAGGCCGGCCTGTAATTGACATCATAGGTAGACCTCAACTATGAGAGACAAAATGAGAAAACAATTCCAGAAAATCACATTGAAAATCTCACGATACATGGCCCCATTCATTCTTTCATGTACATGGATCAGTCGTCCTGGTCCCTTTGCAGAGAAACAGCCCCAAAGCATGATGTTGCCACCCCCATGCTTCACAGTAGGTATGGTGTTCTTTGGATGCAACTCAGCATTCACTCTCCTCCAAACACGACGAGTTGTGTTTCTACCAAACAGTTCTACTTTGGTATCATCTGACCATATGACATTCTCCCAGTACTCTTCTGGAACATCCAAATGCTCTCTAGCAAACTTCAGACGGGCCTGGATATGTACTGGCATAAGCAGGGGGACACGTCTGGCACTGCAGGATCTGAGTCCCTGGCAGAGTAGTGTGTTACTGACGGTAGCCTTTGTTACGTTAGTCCCAGCTTTCTGCAGGTCATTCACTAGGTCCCCCCGTGTGGTTTCTGGGATTTTTGCTCACCGTTCTTGTGATCATTTTGACCTCACGAGAGAGATCTAGCGTGGAGCACCTGATCGAGGGAGATTATCAGTGGTCTTGTATGTCTTCCATTTTCTAATTATTGCTCCCACAGTTGATTTCTTCACACCAAGCTGCTTGGCTATTGCAGATTCAGTCTTCTCAGCCTGGTGCAGGTCTGCAATTTTGTTTCTGGTGTCCTTCCACAGCTCTTTGGTCTTCACCATAGTGGAGTTTGGAGTGTGACTGTTTGAGGTTGTGGACCGGCGTCTTTTATTCTGATTTATTCTTATTTTCCACCATAATTTGTAAATAGATTCTTTAAAAATCAGACAATGTGATTTTCTGGATTTGTTTTCTCATTTTGTCTCTCATAGTTGAGGTCTACCTTTGATGCCAATTACAGGCCTCTCTCATCTTTTTAAGTTGGAGAACTTTGCACAATTGGTGGCTGACTAAATACTTTTTTTCCCCACTGTATTTATTGGTGTAATAGTAAATTCAATTATATGTATGTGGTTAAGGCTGGTTGCAGACGACTGTGCTGTGGCTCAGTGTGCTATCCATGTATTTCACGGAGAGCGCACTGACCCATTCTTTTCTATGGGCCTGTACACACAACCGTGACTTTCACGGTCCCGTGTGCAGACCGACAGTCCGACTATAATTTAATGAAAGGAGCCGCAGAAGCACGGCCCGTGCACGGGTGGCACACTGTGCTTTTAAATCATGGCAGGCCGGTTGCAGCACGGTCGTCTGCAATCGGCCTTATTTTGTATTATGGTGTTGAGATATGTATGGGTTATTTAAATTATTATATTTAATACCATTATTTATTTATGAGATTTATATTTATTGATCTTTCACCATGTTTATTGTGGTTATATAATTAAATATGAAGTTGGTAGGTCTTGTTTCCTGCCATGACCTTCATCTTTGATATGATTTTGTAATTGTTGGTGTATTTATTGAGATAATAAAATATTTTTTTTTGGTTATATTTATTTGGGGTTACATATGTAGGTTATTAGTTTGTTAATGTACCTTATTTATTTGTGCAGTTTGTAGGTAGGTCATTAACATCCTCCAAGCATGGGACTGAGCAGGCAGACACATTTAGGGCATTATTCTCATTAAAAATCTTTTTGCCCATTTCAAATATTTATGGCATATCAAAAGGATATGCCATAAATCTCTAATAGATGTGGGGCCTATATTTGGGATCTGCACCTATCTCAACAACAGGGAACACCTCTCAAGAACATCTATCTTCAGACCAAAGTCGACCACCTCTACATTCACAGTCCCCAACCCATGTTCTCAAAATAGATGAAGGTCCCAGAGATGATTTATGGCATAACTTGTGGATAAGGCATAAATGTCCATAATGTGAAAACCCCTTTAAATAAAGCTGTGATGTCCTATTGTGTGTTAATTTTTTAGTTTGGGTTTTCTTGCAGAAGGTCAGCCCATGATGTCCGTTAGTTTAGCCTTAGGCATTTACCCACAGTCTAATAGACAGTAGAAAGCTCCTGTTAAAGTGATAGGGCCCTCTGACCTCCAGGGCCCCTTTGTCGTTGCACCAATGGTATGTCCGCCCCTGTATACAAGGCTTTTTCTGTGTTTATACTTTTGTATGCTTATGAAGTAAGGCCTTAAGCATTCAATGTACCAATTATCAGTAGAATTGCAAATTCTTGCTTTGTTTTTTCAGTAAGGGCATACTTTTACAATAATTGCTATATTTTATAATACATGCATAGTTCAGTGAACCACCCTTTGTTGGAATCCAACTGCTTGTGACAGGCATAGTGCTCATAGTCGGATACTTGATCTCACATGTCATTGAAAGTAACCCATAATGAGACAGTATTTCCAAGAACGCCAAAATTAATGGGGTTTTCTGGGATTTAAATACTGATGACCTATCTTTAGGGACACCCAGACCACTGATTGAAACAGCAGCACTCTGATGAGCCCCACTTCTGCTTCACAGACCAGTGATGTCATGTGTATTCTTTGTGTGGCCTGTGCGCAGCTCAGTCAAGGAGCTGAGTTGCAATACAAAGCATAGCCACTATACCATGTGTGGTGCTTTACTTGGTGAGCAGTGAAAAGGTTGCAGTGCTCATTCAAATGCTGCTGACTCTTCAAACAGCGGATCGGTGGCATGCTGGGTTTTGGGCTCCTTCCAATTTTACATTGATGACCTGCCCTAAGGAAGTGGGAGGAGGTTATTTTTACATACTTACACTCTGCTCATAAGGTTGCTCTTTGAAGAGGTTGCCCCAAACTTTAGTATTATACAACATGCTACAGTACAATAGCAGATAATTATTCTGTACTAGCCATTTCTGTTTTGGTTGTGTAATATTTATAACGAAAGGACCTGAAAGAAAACAGGACTACAGAAACTTGGTGGTAGAACTGTTGTATTGTCCTATGATGGAAGAACACACTTATCATAATAGTATTAACATCACAAACACATATTCACAGTAAAAACATGTGTACTCTACTATGCATAAAGAGCCTCATAATCCCTTTTTGCAGACATTCAAGTTGTCTTGCTTTGTCCTTTGAGACACCATGCTAGAATAATTCAGTAAACTAAAAATACATATAAGGCCAGTTTCTACATTCTAAAAATGAAAGGCTCTGGGTCCAGATGGATTACACCCATGAGTAGTGTTGAGCGAACCCAAACTGCACAGTTCTGGTCAGTGCTGAACTTTGTGCGTTCGGGTACCTGAACCCGACTTCGACGTCAACACTGAAGTTCGGGTTCAGCTCATCCCTAAAGCTGGTTGATTGTCTGCTGAGCAGCCAATCAACCAGCTTTAACCCCTTCACGCATTGTCACATACATGTACGTGGGAGGATGTGGGTAGTTACCACATCCCCACGTACACGTACGTGATGGAGATCGAGCGGGTTCAGAAGCAGAGCCCGTGCGATCACTGTGGGAGCCCAGCTATATCTGACAGCCAGGCTCCGGCTGCAACAGCGGGGACGGTGATAACACCGATTCCTGCTGTTTAACGCTTAAGATGCCGTGGTCAATAGCGACCGCGCCATTTTAGGTGTTTGTCATTGAAAGTGAATGCCGTGGGAGCGGGTGTTAGCTGTACTATCAATGTGTACTAACTATGTAACCATGAAATAAACGATTGGTTGTAACAAGATTATCTAACACAATCATACTGGAAACCATCCAACAAGTAAGCTTTAACTTGAACATCCCATTACTCGTATGTGAAAAGAATTGCCACAGTCTTCAAATTAGATTTTAGTATCAAGTAACATGTGTAAATATTGTGTCATGTAAATGTATTATATATGTTTCACACCTCATTCTACAATGTATCAATGTCTACAAAACACAAACTTCTCAACATTTTGGATGGTGAAAGAGGGACACACACTGCGAATATGTGTCACAGAAGTGATTGCTTTTCTCGAGACTCCTCTCTTAGCTACAGAGCACACAGATGCAGTAGCTCTGGAGAACTCATCATCACCATGGGTTTCCATTCATTTAAATGTCTGCCATAACATGTTGTATTTTCTAGAATACAGTGGCTCTCTCTAGCTTCCCCTGACCTTATCATCTAAGGGTGTGCTCACATTACCATTGTTAATGTCCGTTGCTGTCTTCCGTCATAGGATGACAGCAACGTACATTAGACTGTTGCAGAGAATGGTCACAGACTGATTGACCATTGACACTAATGTAAACAACATGATGGAAGCCGTCATGTTTGTTTACTTTTTTAATGGAAGATAAAGTCGTACATGCAAGTTTTCCCCGCAGTGCTTTTCACAGAAAGTCCGCAGAGTTTTTCCTCTGAGGACTTTCTGCTTCAATTATACCTATAGGGAAACTGCCAGCGTTTCCGTAGGTAGAATTGACATGCTGCGTTTTGAAATCACAGCATTTCTGCTGTGCGTATTTTTCTGCAATGTGTGGATGGGATTCGCTAGTCCCCACTTTGCAGGGACTGTAAAATGCCGTTTATGCCACATGGGGCTTCAGCCTAAGACTGTTTTTTCATGACACTTCATGATAGTGGTAAACTTTGGTTGATAGTTTATGAAAAAATAAGGAAGGTAGATATTTGGAAAAATTTGCAATTTTTAAAATATAAGATGCTCTGCTTTTCAGATAGATAACCATACCACTCAAATTAGCGAATACATATTATCTACCATATCTCTGCTTTATGTTGGCCTTCAATTAATTTTGGATGTTAGAAGGCTTGCAAGAAAATTTCCCAGACCCATTGTTTAGGGACCTTCAGTTTTGAGGGGCATTTTAAAGGCCTATATATTCCAATCACCTCACATAAATCGCAAATAATGAAAAACTGCATTTGGGTACTTTGTTAACCCTATAACTGTTTCATGATAGTTAACCAATATTTTTTTCAGTAATACATTTAGACATAAAAATTTTAAAAATCACAATGTATTAAAGGGGAAAATGCATCATACAATTTGTTATGCAATTTTTCCCGTGTACGGAAATATCCCACATGTGAAATTAAACTGCTGCTTGGGCACGTGCAGCGTGCCATGTCTCATTTTCAGGTGCCATGTTTCATTGGCAGATCCCCTAAAGTACCAGTACAATGGACACTCCCAAAAGTTAACCCATTTTAGAAACTACATCCCTCAAGAAATTTGTCAAGGTGTATTGTGAGCATTTTGACCCCACAGCTGTTTCACAGTTTTTTTTAACACTGGGGCATAAAAATGAATAATTACTTTTTTTTTTCCAATAAAACATCACATTATCTTCAATTTTTTAATGTTTACAAGGGGATAAAGGAGAAAAATCACCCCCCAATTTGATACGCAATTTATCCCAAGTACAAAATACTCCACATGTGGGGCCTGGAACGGCAAGAGTTCTTTTTGGCTTTTTGGAGGGCAGAATTTGCTGGAATAGTTTTCAGGTGCTAATTCGCCTTTGCAGAGTCCCTAAAGTACCAGTACAATGGAAACCCTATAAAGTGACTCCATTTTGGAAACTACACCCTTCACAGAATTTATCAAGGGGTATAATGAGCATTTTAACCTCACAACTTTTTCACAGATTTTCTTAACATTGGGATGTCAAAATTAAAAATCATTTTTTTCCCAATAAAGTGTCACTTTAACCCCAAATTTTTAATTTTCAAAATGAGTTAAAGGAGAAAATGCACCCTACAATTTGATATACAATTTCTCCCGAGTACGGAAATACCCTACACGTTGATAAAACCTGCTGTTTGAGCAAACAGCAGACCACGGAAGGTGAGGAGAGCCATTAAGCTTTTTGGAGGGTAGATTTGCAGAGACCCTAAGGTGCCAATGTAGTGCAGTGTACCAAGAAGTAACCTCATTTTGGAAACTGAACCACTCAAAAGATGGTTTCCAAAAAAAAATGTGCCCGATATGTCATATCACTGTGAAAAGTCAACTTATTATGCTGTTTCCTGGTTTGGAAACACCCTCCATGTGGCCCTAGTCTTTTGCCTGGAAATATGACAGCGTTCATGCACCATTGAGGTCTAATTTGGTCATTTACATTGCATTGGCGGGCAATTGCAGAGGTTCTGAGATAGAATTAAATAACTGAACCTCAAAATGTGACCCCATTTTAGAAAGTCAACCCCTCAAGAAATTTATAAAAAGGTAAAGTGAGCATTTTGAGCCCAATAGTGCTTCCCAAAAATGATTGTGCAAACTGAAAATTTTTAAAGAAATATGCCATTTCAGTACACTCCTAAAATTTTAAGAGAGTTATCCCAGATACAAAATTGTATATGTGGGCATAAACTGATGTTTGGGGACACAGCAGGGCTCGGATGTGAAGCAGTGCAGCGCTTTTTGGCTTTTGGAGTATAGATTTAAAGGGCCTGTTATTTGGATGCCAAGCCGCCTTTGCAGAGCCCCAGAGGTGCCAGTAAAGTGGAATTACACAAAAAGTGATTCTATTTTGTAAACTACACCCCTCAAGGAATTTATCAGAGGGTGTAGCAAGCATTTTTAACCCTTGAGTGTTTCATTAATTTATTTTCCAGGAATAAATGCGCTGCTGATGGTGAAAAGTGAAAATTTTTTTCTAGAGATATGCTATTTCAGTGCCCAATATAGTGTGCCCAGCTTGTTTCCGCAGAGACTCACACTCCAAAAACTGTTAGGCAGGTTATGCCGGTTATAACTTGCGTTTGGAGTGTTCATTTTTGACACACACTGGGCAAAATATATTGATATTAGGCAATGAAATTATGTATTTCTGGAAAAATTGCTATTTTCACTTTTGATCATGAGTTCCACATTCATTTCTGGAAAATAAATTAATACAACACTTGAGGGGGAATGCTCAGTGTCCCCCTGGATAAATTCCTTGAGGGGTGCAGTTTTCTAAATGAGTTCATGTGTCAGGGGATTCCACTTTGCTGGCATTGCAGGAGCTCTGCAAAAGCGACATGGTGTCCAAAAGCCAAGCAGTCTAAATCTGTGATCCAAAACCAAACAATATCATATATGTGTGCATAAACTGCTATATGGCCAGAAAGGAAGGAGTGCTGTTTGGCTTATAGAGTGCAGACTATAGAGAGAGTACCAGATTTATATGATTTTTTATGCATTACTAATTTTGCAGAATAAAACTCTATTAGGGAAAAAAAAATCAACTGCTTTTGCATCACCATCTTCTGCAAGGTGTAACATTTTTATTTTACTGTTGATAGAGCTGGTTGAGAGCTTATTTTTTTTACGGGACAAGATGCATTTTTTTTTCTGTATTAGGTAAGACTTTTTGATCACTTTTTATTCCATATTTTGTGAGGTGAAAAATCATTACTTCCGGCTGTTTTTTTTTTTTTTTTTGTGATGTTCATTTTTTAGTTTTATTATACTGGTTGTTACGGCGATACCAAATATGTTATTTATTTTTTTTACCTAATGAATGATATTATATAAGAAATTTGGGGGGGGGGGTTATTCTTTTTTTTAATACTTATGTTTTTTTTTTTTTACTTTTTTTTGTTTTTTTCTCACATATTTTTTCACATATATTGCAGTGTATATAGCCTGTCAGTCCATGCAAAATCATAGATTGCTTGAACGATTCTGCCTTTGTTACAGGCCTCAGGTAGACTCAGGAATGAATCCATCCCCGGGCCGTCATGGCAACATATCGGCATCCCCTGTGGGGAGGAGAGGGTCGGTCACGGGCGGAACATGTCAGGAATCTCCTTAGATGTCTCGGTGTCAGGTGGGTGTTAGCTGTATCATACAGCTGATAACAGTTCCTGATGGCACCGCTCAGCTCCTGAGCAGTTACCATCATCATGTAATAGTACGTCATGAAACGATTCAGTGACATAATCACAACATCTGCATTGAGACACTGACATGCTGTGGGTCACTATTAGTCTTCTATCTCAAAGCATAGGTGATCAGTTTCTACAGTATTGGTGTACATAACAGCTCCCTGATCCGAGGCATCAGGCCAAAAGCCTAGTTCTCTGGATCCCAGGGACCTGATGGGGTGAGAACCCCTGGACAATTGCCCAGACTTCCCCCACACCAATGCTGGTCCTGGAGGTCAGGAATTCCACGGTGCAGATAAAGACTGTGAAAGGGACACAGCATTCAACACTGCAGCCCAAAGGTCAGAACCCCACTGATTATAAAGTGATAGCATATCCTTGTAATATGCTATGAGTTTGAGCTTGAAATACCCCTTTAAGAAACAGACAGTTTTCAACAACACTGTGTGAAGGGTAAAACTAATCTAAAAAGTGCTTGTAAATACGTCTTAAAAATGCCATTCATAGCAACATTTAGTTGCCCTAATAAAATACATCAAAATAACACACATTTTTCATGGATGCTATACATATCTATTCATCTTAATGTGTTTATTCATACGTCATACGTGTTTTCTTACAGACTGTAGGTCTGCAAAAAAACAAAACAAAACAAAAGCGTGTCAATGAAAGTCTATGGGTCCATGAAAAAAATGGAAGACATCTGTGTGTCATCCCACACACCCAGAGGCACTCAAAATATAGAAAATAAAAAAAAAATAAAAAAAAATTGATCTGCTTTTCAGACGTGAAAATCAGATCAACCACAGACAGCACACCAACGGCAAATGAGCAGGGTGGGGTGATGTCTATTAAAAGCAAAGACCACAGATGCAGATGTATGATTAAGGCCTAAGGCTGAGGCCCCACGTTGCGGAACTGTAGCTTTTTTTGTTGCAGATTTTGCTGCAGTTTTTGAGCCAAAGCTAAGAATGGTTACAAAAGGAATGGGAAATATATAGGAAGTACTTATACTTTGCCCCTCTGATCAATCCACTCCTGGCTTTGGCTCAAAAAAATCGAAGCAAAATCTGCAACAAAAAAGCTGCGTTTCCGCAATGTTATTGCCATTCTTAATAAACTCCCCAACTGGCATGAGGCACATCTAAATTATTAAGAGGCTTGGGCCAAGGCATTCCCACTCAGACCCAACCTGCTCTTCACTCACTTTCACAAAAGTGGCATACTAGAAGCACAATTTACAATGTGGTGCACCAAATATGCACCACATTCAGGGCCAAAGTTGGGGGGGGGGGGCAGACTGGGCCTGCAGTCAGGCCCAGCCACATCGATAATGGAAAGGGGCCTGATGTCATGTGCTGAAGATCCCCTTTCCACTAGAAGCCTGCCCAGGGTAGGTCTGTAAAAATAACAAACATTTTCACTCACCTCTCCTGGAAATCCAGCCTCATCTTCTGGCCATTTCTGGCCTTTAGCAGACGTCATGCATTCTGGACGTCATCGCTGGGGCCTGTGATTGGGCCTCAGGGGTTACGTGGGGCGTGCTGGCAGACCTGAAGAAGCCGTAGCAGCGTGAGGATGCCCAGAAGAGGTAAGGCAAGGTGAGTATAATTGTTTGTTATTTTCCCTCACCTCCCCTGGGCCTCCGATTATTATATTCAGGGGTCTGAAGAGACCACAGAATATAATAATAGCACTGAAACAAATGGGCAAACCTTACGAATTCTCATCAAAACAAATTTTGATGGGTTCGCTTGAAGCGGCTTGAGGCTCTGGGGAGTGTATTTTACTTTGTGGGGCCACTGTGGAACATTATACTGGGGGGCCCTTTGGAGAGCATATTATATTGTGTGGGCCACTGTGAAGTGTTATACTGTGTGGGGCCACTGTGAAGTGTTTTTCTGTGTGGGGCCATTGTGGAGTGTTATATTGTGTGGGGCCACTGTGCAGCATTATACTGTGTGTGGCCACTGTGGAGCTTTATGATACTGTGAGATTTAGTCTTCTGCACTGAGGGGAGTCTATTATACTGTGTGGGGCCACTGTGGAGCATATTCTATTGTGTGGGGCTTCTCTGGAGCATATTATACTCTGTGGGGCCACTGTGGAGCATTATACTGGGGGGGGCACAGTGGGAAGCATATTATACTGTGTGGGGCCACTGTGGAGCATTATACTGGGGGGTGCTATGGGGAGCCTTTTATACTGTGTGGGGCAAATTATATTGTGTGGGGCTGCTGGGGAGCATATTATACTGTGTGGAGCGTAATATACCATGTGGGACCACTATGGGGACTCAGGGGAGCATTTTATACTGTGGAGGGCACTGTGGAGCATTATGTATTATGTGGATACACTGTGGGGAGAACCTCAAAATTCCTGCTGGTAGCCCAGTGTGCTACGTGTGCAACACAGCTCCCTCATTATAATCTTGCACGTACATGTAGTGCTCCATGTCCATGTCTTTCCCCATACAGTCCTGTGCATGAACCTGCCAAGGAGCTATTGGGGCATGCACAGTACTATAGGGAAACATACTCAGTAACGCCGGATAGTCAGCACATATGTAAGATGTTAGTGTAGGTGCCATGGTGTAGGCTATTAGCAGGAAGCTGTTGGTTCCTCCGGTGGGCCTACACCCTTCTGTATGACCATGTATATGGGGGAACAATTATATATAAGGCAGCTATTATATATAGGGGAGAACTATTATATATAAGGTGGCTCTTATTTATAAATGGAGGAACTATTATATATAAGGGTGGGCTATTATAAGGGGGAAACTCTTAACTATAAGGGGGCTACTATAGGAGGGAACTATTATATATAAGGGGGCTTTTATAAAGGGAAATTATATATGGGGGCCATTATTAGGGTGAACTATTAATTATTATTTAAGATGGGCTATTATTTATAAGAAGGAACTATTTATAAGAGGTCTATAAAAAGGGGGAACTATTATATATAAGGGGGAGCTATTATTTATAAGAGGGTAACTATTTATAAGGGGGATGTAATTGTTAAGTGTGCCATTATATATAAAGGGGGATATTATTTATAAGGGGGCTGTTAGTGATAATGGGACTATTATTTATAAGGGTAACTATTATTTATGAGAGGGCCATTATTAATAAGGAGGAACTATTTATAAAGGAGCAGTATTATTTTTAAGGGGTGACTGTTACTGATAATGGGGAACTAATACAGAAAGGGGAACTATTACTGATACAGGGCACTATTTATAAGCAGTAACTATCATTTATAAGGGCGCTATTACTGATAACGTTGTAATATTATTTATAAGCAGGGACTATTATTTATAAGGAGGTGCTATAATAACTGGATGCAAAAATCTATTAGGCCGTACAAAGTTAGTTATTTGAATTGTGTATGGGAAAATGGGGTTTGTTATTACTGTATAGGGGCAGAAAGGAGACATTATTAAAGGGGTTGAAACTGGAAGACGATGTTGTTTGTATCAGCATTTGGGGCTCCGCTGTTAATTTTGCCCAGGGCCACACTTTGTCTAACCATCCCTGACCACATTAACACTCATCTACTCCACATAAAATGTAGATGGTGTAGGTTTGTTAATAAATTCTCCCCAGTCTGTCTTTGTTATCTATTGCAACCAGTCACAGTGTAACTTTCATTTTTCAAAAGCAGAATAAAAAATGAAATATGTTCTAGCTGTTTTCCATGGGGAACAAAGACATCCTATAATGTTTTAGGTACAAACCTATAATAAATATATATTATGCCTTATAAAAATATTTTAACTGTAAAATATAAGAAATGCAAAAATGTTTGCTGCTGGGGCAAACAGCGTAATTATATGTCTGAATGACTGCTTCTGTCTGTGTGTGAAATGACTATGTGGATATAACACAGGCACAAGCAGTCATTATGTAGGCTACATCATGAATGTGAGAACCTGTCTGTCCCAGCGGTACGTCTATCATATACCTCACTACTGCCAAAAATTACAAAGTGCATCGTGGCAACATGTCTGACTGCAACACTAAGGTTACAGAAAAACTCCACCAAGACTTCAGGGTTTCAGTGATTTATTGCATATTATAGTCAGGGGAGTTATCACTAATTTGTCAAAAATGACCCAAAGAATAAGAGCACATATAATTGTATTTTACCTCACAATCCCGAGTCTTCAGAAGTGAGAAGAGCTGCAACTTGGTTTGTAAGCCTAAACCAGTTGATCTTGATGGACTGAAGTTTCTTTTCACCTCCCTGACTATCACTTAGACTGGCCTCACAGACCGAAGGAACTTTGAACTGTTCCCTGCAATAAGTACATCCACCCACAGGAAGGATCTGGCTTTCATTACTCAATATTGCCCCCTAGAGGAAAGTGTGTACAAAGAACATTTTCTTTAACATTACAAAAGCAAATGGTATATAATTTAATCAGCTGAATTATGAGGTTAAACTAGGTCATTCTAAGAGCATATTGGAACTCATTTTTTGCCAGTTTTCAGAAAAAAAAAAATTAAACTCTTGCTTTACTAGACAATTAATAAAATGCATTCCTTCTTTAGCAAACACACACTTTAGCAACAGAAATGAACCTTAGATGTCATCTGTACTGTACCTGTATTTCTGAAAATAAGAGATAGATTCTACATAGTTAAAAATGCATAATACATGAAGAAATCCATAACTCATATAATGGACAAAAATAGTGTTACTCCTCATGTACACACACTGACTCAAATTTAGTAATAGACAACATAAACTTGGACAAGCAGTCTGAAAATGTGCCATATTTATCAGTGACTGATGCTGGATATTAAATCTGATATATCTTAGACTGCTTAGTCTAAGTTTATACTACTATTTAGCTGGCTTACTTTGAGCCTGAATTATCCAACACAATTTTGGATCATTTTTGATGCATCATGGTGCATTTAAGCCTCTCCCTCTTTTCTGACAAGACACATGTCTAGCCAGTGGCATAACTAGGAATGTCTGGGCACCAAGGCGAAAATTTTACATAGGGGCCCACCCAGAACCACCGCCCCCAACCCCCTCTTGACCGTCCCCTTCAACCCCCACCCCACATAAACGGCATTCCTGTGCACACTATTATTCACCATAGTGGCCCCTACACACACTATTATGCCCCATAGTGGCCCCTGCACACAGTATTATGCACCATAGTGGCCCCTGCACACAGTATTATGCTTCATAGTGGCCCCTGCACACAGTATTATGCCCCATAGTGGCCCCTGCACACACTATTATGCCATATTGTGGACCACCCATAAACAATTATTATACTCTGGGGTCTTTTCAGACCCCAGAGTATAATGATCGGAGACCCAGGGGAGGATACAAACATAAAAAACAATGTTACTTACCTGTCCCTGGCTCCGGCGCACTCCCCGCTACTTGGACCAGACGTCATGTGAACTAGGTATGCATCGCGATGCATAATGACGTCGGCTGACGTCTGGGATGTCACCAAACAGGCCCGAAGCCTGCTGGAGCACAGGAGAGGTAAGTAACATTGTTTTTTTTTTTTGTTGTTCCCTCACCTCCCCTGGGCCTCCGATCATTATACTCTGGGGTCTGAAAAGACCGCATGATTTTGATACCATAATACCTTTTTGTATGGAGTAAATAAAAGTTACGTTTTACAATTTTACTCACACTGGAACTTTTTCATTTTGGATTGCTGGAGTCCACCGCATTGGTTATTCTATATAATAATAGCAGTGTTTGTGGGGTTTGGCCCACGGCCTTACTTACTGATCCCCGCTCCTACTCACAGCTGCCTCCGCTTCCGTGAGCAGGATCGGGGATCAGTAAGTAAATAGGGCCCATTACCTGTTGGTGTTACTCCAGCAGGTAACAGCCTATTAAAAAAAAAAAAAAAAAGCATGTCCTGGGCCCTGTGGCAGCCGCTACCGCAGCTACCCCGGTATTTACACCCCTGTGTCTAGCAAGTCTAGCAAGTCAGAAAAGTTTTAGCCCGATATTCACATATTGTAAAATCTTAGCAATGGAGGCACCAACACAAAGGGAAAACACTGTGACCCTTAACCTATCTATCTGTGGGGTAGGTTGATATGCTGGGTTCTGGTGACAGACTCCCTTTAAGTGCTTTAAGATGCCTAATGATCTGATGTCTGATTTGATGGTAGCATAGGTACTTTGACATACTGTAGGATCTGATCATGGTCTATAGTTTTTACTCTGTATCATTAACAAATTTGTGTCTGGGTAAAATAATCTAAATTACTTTTGTAGCTTGCTGAACTGCTGATATGCCTGTTCCAATATTATTTTGGCAGTGATCTTCTGTTATTTTTATAAGTAAAATGTTTCTTTTTAGGAATAGCAAGATACAGCTTATCACAGGGATGGTTCACTATGCAGTAAAAACTGCTTAAAAGATTTGGGTGAGCCACTCACATTTATTTTAGCTATCACTGCACCACTTTTCAAAAGACACATATAGGAATTTTACTATATAGGAATTTTATTGCATGGTTATATCCACGGGATATGCCATAACTGTCCGATAGACACAGGTCCCACCTATCTCAGGAACAGCTCTCTCCAGTCAGTGATATGGGAAGAGGGGGCATAAGGGAAGAAGTGTTCTTGTAACACAGGGGTTGCATGGCCACTGGCATCCTGTTTCTCCTGGCTGTCACGGTCGCCAGGTTACTCATTTGTTCCATCATGTTGTTCATCCCCCTCTACAGTGACAAAACTACAGCTATAGCTCCTGGTGGGCCCCCTGCTGCTTTTTTTTTATTATTTTAATATTCTGTTACCTGCTGGATTACTTCAGCAGATAACAGCCCCTATTTACTTAACATTCCTCACTCTTGCCCACCTCCACTCTCCCTTCTGTCCTCCAGGGGGCCATGGGCATCACACATCATGTTACTGATGATGAACAGCATTAGGACTTCGCTGATGCTATTCAGCATAGTGCACAGGCCCTCCTTGAGGCTGAAGGAAGAAGCAGAGGTGGCCGTGGGCAGGAGCAAGAATCAGTAAGTAAGTCTGCAGCACTTGGAGTATTTGTTGGGCGAACCACGCAAGACATGCACAGCAGTTTTGTTCAAACCAAACACGTTACGAATTTAGACCCCAGAGTATGATTATTGAAAGCCCAGGGGAGGTTATTAAACATAAACTGTGTTACTCACCTTTCCTGGGCTTTGGCACGGTGTTCAGGCCCTTCAGTGATGTCACAAAATTCGTATCAAACATACATAGGGGCTGCTGTGGGACATTATACTGTATGGAGGCCACTATGGGACATTATACTGTGTGGAAAATCCACTATGGGATATCATTATACTTGGTATAATGTGGGACATTATACTGTATGGAGGGGCCACTTTGGGACATTATACTGTATGGAGGTCACTGTGGGACATTATATTGTATGGAGGGGCCACTATGAGACATTGTACTGTATGGAGGGGCCACTTTGAGACATTATACTTGGTGAAGGGGCCACTGTGGGACATTATACTGTGTGTAAATGAGGCATTATATTGTGTGTGGGCCAGTAAGAGAGCATTTTGCCATGTTGACGCCAGGAAAGGGGGCGCTATGCCATCTGGGGGCAGGGTGGCCCCAAGTTAAAAGTTTGCTATGGGGCCCAAGTTTTTCTAGTTACACCTCTGTCCCTCCATGCTGTTATCAGTGTCTTCCTTCTCCTGCCTTCAGCCCCGCTGTATCTACCCATAAGAAACACTCTCCCTCACTGCTTATTAAAGGGCCAGCGATTGAACAATTTAGGTGTGTGAAGGTGAAAGTGTACATTCAGAATTCTGTCTATTTACCTGTGTATTGCCCCCAACTTTTTACTTGACCTCCTTACTTCTACCTGATCCTGCTTTGCTGATTACTTGTATCTATCCCTGGCTAGTTCCTGACCCCCGGATGTACTGTATACTGCCCACCTTTACCTAATGCCTATTCTTCAACTCTGCATGTACTTTGCCAATGCTGACCCTAGCCCAACTACTGTCTTGCCTGATCCCTCACATAGACAATGCCCTCAGCAGTAGTCCAAATTCACAACTGGTTTGGTGACACAGTGGATCCACACCCATTGGCTCAGGTCATAAATGGCACTGTCCACCATTATTCTAGCCTGCCAGACTTCTACACAGAGTCAATGTGACTGCCAGGATCAACGTTTCCAGTTCTTGAACCATATATCTGCTTGCTTAAATGCCTTATCCGCTCCTCTATCTGATACAACCCAAGCTGCATCATCTCCACATTAGGCTTCACCTTAGCCAGAACCCTCTTCACAAAGCAGAGGAACTGGAATTCTCCTACCACTGCCTCTTCACTATAATGCAGATCCCAAGTGCATTATCCATTTTGATCTGCCCCCTCATCACTACCATCTCCCTTCTGTCTGTCTTAGGCTTATTCTCCTCCTGTCTATCATGCCTCCATTTACATTAGGGAACCATGACAAATACATGCATGGCCGTAAGTGTTGGCACCCCAGACATTTTTCCAGAAAATGAAGTATTTCTCCCAGAAAATTATTGCATTTACATTTGTTTTGTTATACATACAGTTGTGCTAAAAAGTTTACATACCCTGGCAGATTTTTTGGTTTTTTGGCCTTTTTTCAGAGAATATGAATGATAACACAAAAACTTTTTCTCCACTCATGGTTAGTGGTTGGTTGAAGCCATTTATTGTCAAACTTCTGTGTTTTCTCTTTTTAAATCATAATGACAATCAAAAACATCCAAATGACCCTGTTCAAAAGTTTACATACCCTGGTGATTTTGGCCTGATAACATGCCCAGAAACCAAACCACGGTCAGGTAGACCAACCAAAATTTTGGCCACAACTGCCCGGAAAATTGTTCGGGATGCAAAGAAAAATTCATACATAACATCAGCTGAAATACAGGACTCTCTGAAAACTATCAGTGTGGCTGTTTCAAGATGCACAATAAGGAGGCACTTGAAGAAAAATGGGCTGCATGGTCGAGTTGCCAGAAGAAAGCCATTACTGCGCAAATGCCACAAAGAATCTCGCCTTCAATACGCCAAACAGCACAGAGACAAGCCTCAAAACTTCTGGAACAAGGTAATTTGGAGTGATGAGACAAAAATCGAACTTTTTGGCCACAACCATAAACGTTACATTTGGAGAGGTGTCAACAAGGCCTATGATGAAAGGAACACCATTCCTACTGTAAAGCACGGAGGTGGATCACTGTTGATGTGGGGATGTGTGAGCTTCAAAGGCACAGGAAACTTGGTCAAAGTTGAAGGAAAGATGAATGCAGCACGTTATCAGCAAATACTGGAGGCAAATTTTCACTCATCAGCCAGGAAGCTGTGCATGGGACGTACTTGGATGTTCCAACATGACAACGATCCAAAACACAAGGCCAAGTTGACCTGTCATTGGCTACAGCAAAAGAAAGTGAAGGTTCTGGAGTGGCCATCTCAGTCTCCAGACCTCAATATCATTGAGCCACTCTGGGGAGATCTCAAGCATGCAGTACATGCAAGACAGCCCAGGAATTTACAGGACCTGGAGATTTTTTTGCCAAGAAGAAAGGGCAGTTTTACCATCTGAGAAAATAAAGAGCCTCATCCACAGCTACAACAAAAGACTTCAAGCTGTCATTGATGTTAGAGGGGGCAATGCACGGCATTTTTTGCCGCAGCTTTTCCACAGCGGCCAAAACGCTGCGTTTTTGTATATTTGCTACATACCTTTGGTACATTCAAATGCAGCTGATTTGTTGCAGAAATTTCAGTGACTAAAAATCAGTTAAATTAATCTGAATGGGGTTAGCACATGAATTTCTGCAAGCCCCACTCAAGATAATGATAGAAATTTCTGCAACACATCTGCTTCAAGTAAATACAGTATACCTTGAGGGGATTAAAATCATTAGGTCACAGGAATATTACAGACAGCATCTAAACACAGCCTTCATTGATTTGTTTCAATAACCTAATGTTGCTTTTTCAGAAATGCTATACAGTATGATGTCAATTTACAAATCAAAAACATTATATTACACAATGATATGGTGCACAGATAATTTCTAGGGCATCATTGTAATATATTTTAAGTCTATATATAGAATTTGACCTTTTCTGATGTCTTCAAGCTGAAAAAATGCTTGACCTACAGTAGCAATGATGTCTATTAAATGAGACATAATCAATTACACCAAAAAGCAGCTGATAAAAGCTTTGGAAAGCTAAAAATCAATGGAGGCTAATGTAATGTCAAATGAATGCTACAAACTTCATAATTCCAAATAATCAGCTCATTTTCATGAGACATCAAAGTGGAAAAGGGTAAATGAAAACACATCTCAAATCACTGGATTGCATATACCTATTTACTTACTTAAAATGTGCAAACTCCCTGTTGTGAATCTTTTCCCCTGTAAGGGCTTAATCACACATCAGTGATTTTTGTCTGTGTGTATTCAGTGTTTTTCATAGGAAACACATGGATCAATTGATTTCTATATGTCAATTCACACTTCCATTTTTTATTCATTTTTTTATTTATCATGGACCATAGTTCCACGGATATTAAACAGAAGCATGTCCTATTCTTGTCTGTATTTTGGACTAAACACACCCAAGCAAATTAGCTGGGCCATGAAAAACATTTTTCACTGAACATTGCATTTCTGCAGTTATATGGCTTCTTCGGGGGATTATACATCCTTTCTTTTTCTTGATGTGGAAACTGGATATTGTTATGGATGAAAATGGACTATCTTTTCAAGGCCCTATTCACACAACCTGTGAATGTTTTTTTAATGGCCCTCACACAGCTGCATTAAATTCAATACATGTAAGTGGAGCTATTCACGTGACCATTTTTTTGACAGTCATGTCTTATTTCTGGCCATTTCAAATCTATAAGGGATCCATAAAGAGGGGTGCCCCTCAGATAGAAAATGGGTGTGAAAAAATCCCATTGCGGAAAAGCAGCTTTTTTGTTGCAGATTTGGCTGTGGGGTTTTTTTGAGTCAAAGCCAGGAGTGGATTTAATTGAAGGAACAATTTTAAGGGCTTCCTTTACATTTCCTTGACCTTACTACTTCCTAGACTTTGACTGCAAAATCTGCAGCAAAAAAAAAAAAACACTGTTTTTGTGGGACCTTAGCCTAAGGTTAGGGCTGGAAGAGATGAACAGGATGCAACTAAGTAGTTCTTCTGCAAAACAAAAAACATGCATAACATCATCCACTATGCCCAACATAATGCCAGGTGAAAAATCTCATAAGGGCACGCACAAAAAGGCTATTGCTGAAGGGGTTTACTTCCCTATCCTGGGACAAAATGCCCGCCAGTGCTACCCCTCAGTCACCGCCAGGTTTGTCCATTGAAAATATTACTGTCTTTATTGGTCCTTTACCTGACCATAAATTGGTGGATATCACGCATTCTGTTGATGCTATTTTGAAGATATTATGAAGATAAATTCAGGTTGCTACAAGCATTCAGAAAGAAACAGGAACTCCTCTACGACAACAATAAATTATTGATGTTCCTGGACTTTTCGGCTATGGTTGTGCGGAAGAGCAAGGAGTTTGCGTTTTATTGCAAAGCACTGACCGACAAGGGAATCTATTTTTCTCTTCTGTACCCAGCCAGGCTGAAAGTCTTCACAGACCATGGCCCTAGACTGTGCGACACACCAACGGAGGCAAAAGACATCTGTGAAAGAAGGCTATATCAATGGTCCTGTCTACCATTTACTAATGCAAATCCCTGCTGTTATTACTTATACATAACTGTTATTTGTTTGCTGGCGATTGGGTCACAATTGGTATTCTTTATGGGACCACAAAGCATATTGGTGGGGGAAGTCTCCTTTATTACACATTTTTTTTTATTTAAAGTTCACTGTATATAGGTGGGGTAGGTGTAGGCAACATGAGGGCATTTAGCTTGATATGCTGCAACTTTCTATTTTCTTTCCATATGTTTGATTCATTTGCATACTTTCGCTTCTTCAGGGGCCCTCAACAAGGGTCCTTGAAATAGAATTTTGTTCTATGTATGATACAGAAAGGATCATCTATAGCTTGTTAAGAGTGCCATTCACTATTTTTGCACTTAGAGACATTACATTGATGATGATGTTGTTGCCTAGGGACCAGTGAAGCTTGGTGGCCATCAGCTGGGGTGGCTGCCTGGAGGTATTGGTTGATTGGGATATCGTAAAAACTAATCTCCTGGTATGGCCTCATGGCAACACCTGACATTGGAGAACAAGTGGCAGAGGTATCTAGGGTGCCGAATGTCAGATGGATTTCATGGAATGTAGATGGCTTGGCAACCCCTATAAAACGGAAAAAAAGTTTTATTACAAATTAAATGCTTGAAGATGGATGTTAAATTTTTACAGGAAGCACACTGTGTTAAAACCAAAATGTTGTTGGATTAAGAGCCCCCTGGATACCAATCTATGTAGTGGCATCACATGAGTAGAAGAGTAGCTATTGTTTTTAGCCATAGCTTCAGGTGGAAGTGATAAAGCAGTGGCTCAATCCAGGAGCTAGATACAGTGCCTTGCGAAAGTATTCGGCCCCCTTGAACTTTTCAACCTTTTGCCACATTTCAGGCTTCAAACATAAGGATATAAAATTTAAAATTTTTGGTGAAGAATCAACAACAAGTGGGACACAATTGTGAAGTGGAACGAAATTTATTGGTTATTTTAAACTTTTGAAAAAAATAAAAAGTTGAAAAGTGGGGCGTGCAATATTATTCGGCCCCTTTACTTTCAGTGCAGCAAACTCACTCCAGAAGTTCAGTGAGGATCTCTGAATGATCCAATGTTGTCCTAAATGACTGATGATGATAAATATAATCCACCTGTGTGTAATCAAGTCTCCATATAAATGCACCTGCTGTGTGATAGTCTCAGGGTTCTGTTTAAAGTGCAGAGAGAATCATGAAGACCAAGGAACACACCAGGCAGGTCCGTGATACTGTTGTGGAGAAGTTTAAAGCCGGATTTGGATACAAAAAAATTTACCAAACTTTAAACATCCTAAGGAGCACTGTGCAAGCGATCATATTGAAATGGAAGGAGTATCAGACCACTGCAAATCTACCAAGACCCGACCGTCCCTCTAAACTTTCATCTCAAACAAGGAGAAGACTGATCAGAGATGCAGCCAAGAGGCCCATCATCACTCTGGATGAACTTCAGAGATCTACAGTTGAGGTGGGAGAGTTTGTCCATAGGACAACAATCAGTCGTACACTGCACAAATCTGGCCTTTATGGAAGAGTGGCAAGAAGAAAGCCATTTCTCAAAGATATCCATAAAAAGTCTCATTTAAAGTTTGCCACAAGCCACCTGGGAGACACACCAAACATGTGGAAGAAGGTGCTCTGGTCAGATGAAACCAAAATCGAACTTTTTGGCCACAATGCAAAACGATATGTTTGGCGTAAAAGCAAGACAACTCATCACCCTGAACACACCATCCCCACTGTCAAACATGGTGGTGGCAGCATCATGGTTTGGGCCTGCTTTTCTTCAGCAGCGACAGGGAAGATGGTTAAAATTGATGGGAAGATGGATGGAGCCAAATACAGGACCATTCTGGAAGAAAACCTGTTGGAGTCTGCAAAAGACCTGAGACTGGGACGGAGATTTATCTTCCAACAAGACAATGATCCCAAACATAAAGCAAAATCTACAATGGAATGGTTCACAAATAAACGTATCCAGGTGTTAGAATGGCCAAGTCAAAGTCCAGACCTGAATCCAATTGAGAATCTGTGGAAAGAGCTGAAAACTGCTGTTCACAAACGCTCTCATCCAACCTTACTGAGCTCGAACTGTTTTCCAAGGAAGAATGGGCAAGAATTTCAGTCTATCGATGTGCAAAACTGATAAAGACATACCCCAAGCGACTTGCAGCTGTAGTCGTAGCAAAAGGTGGTGCTACAAAATATTAACTTAAGGGGTCCGAATAATTTGGCACGCCCCACTTTTCAGTTTTTTATTTTTTACAAAAGTTTAAAATATCCAATAAATTTCGTTCCACTTCACGATTGTGTCCCACTTGTTGTTGATTCTTCACCAAAAAAAATCTAAATTTTATATCCTTATGTTTGAAGCCTGAAATGTGGCAAAAGGTTGAAAAGTTCAAAGAGGCCGAATACTTTCGCAAGGCACTGTATCTAATACGGCGTTAGTGGAGGGTGAGAAATTCACATTACTGAATGTATATGCACCTAACACTCAGATGAACACTAGTGATGGACAGATAGAAACTTCCCTATGCTAGTTTGTCTCATGTATAGATTTGTTAGAAGTCTGGAGGTTGCAATTCCTCCTTGAGAGGTAATACACCTTCTATTCCCATCTGCACATATCCCATTTTATATTAGATTGCTTCTTTGCTGGACCCACAATAGTTGATAGATTAGATAGCTGTACAATACATGAGATGTCATAGTGGATCATGCACCTATTTTTCTTTTCATAGACTGAGATCCATATACTGTAATGCTACATGGAGATTGCCTGCAGGGTTATATCATGACAAGAAATTTAAAAATTGGTTTATCCATCAGTGGATAAACTATTAAGATGACAATCTTAACTATAGTGACCAACCAACAATTTTTTGGCAGGCCGTGAAGGCAGTACTCAGGGAACATGTCATAGGCTACATGGCCGAGAGGAACCAGAAGCTTGCTGAGAAATATAAAGTAGTGAATGGTGCATTATCTAAGGCATATACCACTTATTTAGACCAACCATCATCCCAGAAAATGGATTATTTACCTCAAGGCAAAAAGTGATTATGAGGATAGGGCAAGTAGCTACCTGTAAAACTGGAAATTTCCTTCTATAAGGAAATAAAACAGGGAAATTGCTAGCTAGTTCTACTCGCAAGTCAAATTCCCAACGCACATTTATAACAACAATTAAAATGTCTCAAGCTTT
The DNA here is from genome assembly GCA_947044405.1 of Leptodactylus fallax. Classification (NCBI taxonomy): domain Eukaryota; kingdom Metazoa; phylum Chordata; class Amphibia; order Anura; family Leptodactylidae; genus Leptodactylus; species Leptodactylus fallax. The sequence continues at coordinate 3,663,434 of CAMRHE010000045.1, forward strand.
TGTTGCATCAGAACCGATAGACCTTGTGATGAGCCGACTTGTTGACTCCAATATTTTGACTGGACATCCACCTCTTGGCTTTTGAATGAATGGACATACTTCATTTCGTATTCCTGCAATGTATACATGTATACACGTGTATTGCAGTGTATAGAGGTAGTCAGCCTATGGAAACGCATAGGCTGAGTTCCTCCCATTGACAGCAGGTTCATCCAGGCATTGTTACTCCTAGCAGCCCAGGGTCACTGGCCAGACCCCGGGCTGCAGAAAATACATAACAATACCCCCCCCGATCTCTCTGCCGGGGGTGTCGCTGGGGTGATTCCGGCATCCAAGTGGTTAAAACCCCCAATTGGAGCTCAGCTCTGACCAGGGGCTTATGGGGAAGGTGTTAGCTGTCACTTACAGCTAACACCTGCTCCTGATGCTGCCCGCTCACTATCGTAATAGTATGTCCATTTGCATTAAGGCCCAGGTGGCCATGACATACTATTATGTCCATGGTTGCTAAGGGGTTAAACACTACCCCTTTGCTGAGAGATATTTCATTAGAACTAGAGTCATGGAACTCCCTACTACTCACAGGATACACATAATTCAAATTACAATCTTTCCTAAATTACTGTATTATTTATCCTTGTTACCACTGTTACTAAGCAGAAGGGATCTCCACTCACTTAAATGTTTCACTAAATTTATTTGGCAAGATAGAAAACCTAGAGAAGCATATAAGTTGAAAAAGAAGGGTGGATTGAATTTTCCCTGTATGGAATATTATTGTCTGGTGGCTCAATACCGTATAGTGATTGATTGGTTAACAGAAAACCCAGTATATTCAGACCCCACCACAGATCAGCAATTTTTACGAAATATGAGTTGAGTGTCCTTTTTGCACACTCCTATTGTGTCTCTACCTGAGGGAAGTGAGAATAATCTGCTTCTGATAACAGCTTATAGAGCATGGAGAGGTCTACACAAAAAACTGGGTCTTAATGTGTTACATTCCCGAATTTCCAGGAAGGAAAGAGATTCCATCCATTTGGAAAATGGTACAAATTGGGGTTCAGAAATTTAAGAGACATGTGTAGGGACACATATGAGATTTTGGGTGGATTTGAAACAACCGTTCCAAGATCTGGGGGGTTCTGAGTTTGCAGCTATACAAGTTCATAATTACATGGGACATGTCCAAAGGCTTCTAGAAGATAAACCCATAGCACACGATCTTGACAAATGCTTTTCGGGAAAAAGGGAACCCTGTCACTCAATTTAGGCTGATATATATTCCATTGCAAAAGTCAGATTGGAGGACGTCACCCTCTCTGGAGTCATCACCACTTGGACAAGATAGTTCCCTAATTTGACTGAGGAAGATTTGCTGACAGGTCATATTAAACTGGCTATGTTCTAAATGTGGCCACATACTTTGAAATGCAATTCAAAATATTACATAGAGGTTATTTCTCCCCCAAGAGACAGGCCCTGATGGAGATGATGTCAACGTTCAATTGTCTAAAATATGGAGCCCCAGAGTTGGACCTAATACACTGCTTATGGAATTACAGAATGGTGAGGAGATTCTTGTGGAAATATTCAGTTTTGTTTGACGCCTGAATGGGCTTTATTGGCATATTTACACAGTTAGACATTCAGCGTATTACAAAACATCACAAACATTTGCTTTTGATTTTAGCAGCAGGGGCCAGGTAAACCATACTACACACTTGGATCTATACCCTCCATTACTTTGTTTCTTGGAAAATACATGGGCTATTCAACATGGATAGATTACATCATATGTTGAATAAAGACTCACAAACCAAGAGATTTCTTTTTTAACTTGGGGAAACTTTATTAAAAAAAACTCCATTGGCTACAAAACTAGCTTTACATGACACCTTCAAATTTACAGATTGGTACCTTAAGCAACAGTTGTTAGGAAATGTGATACTTGACATCTCTGGAGAGACATAGCCAAATGCTCTTGAGATTGGTGGGCTGGTCCCTGCAGCGACATGGTGACAAAAGGATGACACTTGAAATTATGATATGTTATTTGTTTATTTTAGTTGTTTACAGTCTGGAAGACACAGTTTTTTTCTGCATAGGGTCGGTTCAGACTTGCGCCAAAAGTCCATCCGCCATGAATCCGACCTAAATGACAGAAAAAAGTATTGGGAAAGGTTTGAAACGGTCCGACTTTGTTTGCGACCAAAATAAACGGCTTCGCTGCGCAGAGGCTGCAATTGGACACCTGTGCATTGCTTTAAAAACCCATTGAAGAGAATGGGTTTTTAAACAAACCATTTCAAACCTTTACCAATCCTTTTTTCTGACATTTAGGTCGGATTCACGGCGGACAGACTCTGGGCACAAGTCTGAACCAACCTTTACTATGTGAGTCATACACGGGATTCTATTATTATAATATAAAACTATTTTGATAAGAAATGTTCCACTGCAATTGATGTTTGTGATAATTGGGAGAATATATCCTTAAACAGTGCCTTGCAAAATTATTTATACCCCTTGAACTTTTTCACATTTTGTCACCTTACAACCACAAACTTAAATGTATTTTATTGAGATTTTAAGTGATAGACCAACACAAAGTAGCAGATAATTGTGAAATCGAATGAAAATGATACGTGGTTTTCAAAATTTTAATCAAATAAAAATCTGAAAAGTGTGACGTGCAAAAGTATTCAGCCCCCCTATATCTATACTTTGTAGATCCACCTTTTGCTACAATTACAACTGCAAGTCTTTTGGGGTATGTCTTCACCAGCTTTGCGCATCTAGAGACTGAGATTTTTGCCCATTCTTCTTTGCAAAATAGCTCAAACTCAGACAGATTGAATGGAGAGCATCGGTTAACAGCAATGTTCATGTCTTGCCACAGATGCTCAATGGGATTTAGGTCTGGACTTTGACTGGGTCATTCAAACACATGAATATTCTTTGATCTAAACCATTCCACTATAGCTCTGGCTGTATGTTTAGGGTCATTGTCTTGCTGGAAGGTGAATCTCCTTCCCAGTCTCAATTCTTTTGCAGCCTCCAACATATTTTTTTCCAGGATTGCCCTGTATTTCGCTCCATCCATCAACCAGCTTCCCTGTCCCTGCTGAAGAAAAGCCTCCCCACAGCATGAAGCTGCCACCACCATGTGTCACAGTGAGGATGTTGTGTTCAGGGTGATGAGCAGTGTTACTTTTCTGCCACATATAGCTCTTTGCATTAAGGCCAAAAGGTTCAACTTTAGTCTCATCTGACCAGGCACCTTCTTCCACATGTTTGCTGTGTCCCCTATATGGCTTGTGCCAAACTGCAAACGGCACTTCTTATGTCTTTCTTTCAACAATGGTTTTCTTCTTGACACTCTTCCATAAAGGCCAGATTTGTGGAGTGCACGACTTATAGTTGTCCTGTGGACAGATTCTTTCACCTGAGCTGTGGATTTCTGCAACTCCTCCAGAGTGACCATGGGCCACTTGGCTGCTTCTCTGACCAGTGCTCTCCTTGCTCAATCTGTCAGTTTAGGTAGATGGCCATGTCTTGGTAGGTTTGCAGTTGTAGAATACTTTTTCCATTTTCGGATGATGGATTGAAGAGCGGTCCTTGGGATGCTCAAAGCTTGGGATATGTTTTTATAACCTTACCCTGCTTTAAACTTCTCCACAACTTTATCTCTAATCTGCCTGGTGAGTTCCTTGGTCTTGAAGCTGTTTGTTCACTAGTGTTCTCTAACAAAACCACCAAGGCCTTCACAGAACAGTTGAATTTATACTGAGACTAAGTTACACACAGCTGGACTATTAACTAATTAAGTGACTTCTGAAGGCAATTTTGCGCACTGCATTTTATTTAGGGGTATCAGAGTACAGGGGGATGAATACTTTTGTACGTCACACTTTCCAGATTTTTATTTGATTAAAATTTTGAAAAACATGTATCATTTTCATTCCACTTATTATGGATTTGTGTATACTCACAACTGTTTGTACTAGAAAGTTGTATAATAGTCAATTTTGGATATCTTGATATAAATATGGTTGCAAAAAATAGTTTTATGGCTTGTCATTTTAATATTACGAAAGGACTTAGAGACATCAATATGGATTGGTGAACAATATGGTTGAATAATATGGCGAAATAGAAATACAGATAATGAAGAAGTTTGTGAAAAAAAACTACATCTCCCATTATCCACCACTAATGAGGCGCTATTTAAAGAGGATTCAAAGAAAATAGGCAGAATCCCTGATGAAGGAGAACATTTTCTCCGAAACATGCTATGGTATATGGTTCGTTTGGAAAAATTCTGCATATTTTAAAAGGACTGTAAAGTGATTCAGACACAAAGCTAATCTATAAGAGCACTTTAGTGTTGAGGTCTGACCTTTTAAGGGTTGTGATCCATTTATTTGTAGATATACATCTGCTGATTTGTTTTGTGGAGTATGAGGAATTTATTTCTTTTTTGCCTTTGTTTGTACTTTCTGTTATTGTATTGATTATCGAAATAAAAATAAAATTAAAAAAAGATAAATCTGAACTGTGGGTTTTAGTCCCAGCATATGGAGGTTGGAGTAACCCTCGGGAACCCCTCCTTATCTATCCCCAGCCTAAAGGTATGATAGCCAAATCATATGCATTCACATGCATTGTACTGCCATTAGCTGCATGTAGTCATGGAAAAAAAAGTAGTTCTTTTTGGAGGACAGGGTCTAGTTTTCAGTCTACATAGAGGCATTATAAATACACTAATCCCATGACAATGACTATGATTCAACTTTATGAAACCTCACAATTTTGGCATAAAAATAATTTTTGTCAAAATAAAATTCTGAAATGAAGTTGTAGACCTTAATGGGGATCTCTGGAGGGAAACTCTGTAAGCCTACTTTCTTACGAATGTCGCAAACAGTGTGCCTGACTTTTTTCAATGGCTGTCAAATGGCTGCATTACTTTCAATGTCTGTGAATGGTGACTATTCATATGACCAATACTTTGCTGGTCTGTTGTCATGGACCCTCAAAATATAGGTCATGCTCTATTTTTGTCACCCATGTTCATCTGAATGTAGGCTAAGAGTTTTAGTTTGGTTTAAGATGTAGATTATAAGTTATTCAGTTTTAAGAGCACTTTATTAGAATAATTTTACAAAGTATAAATTCATGGCTATTAGTGTTAGTTATACTAATAGAATAAAAAATATATGCTTCTAATACACACATTCTACAATACATATGTTTATTTCTACATTACATATGTATATTTCTATAATTGTGTGTCCTTTTAGCCATTGCAGGTGGGATTTTGGCTCATGCGATTAGCTGCATTGCATCCATTAGGTAAATCATTACTGTAAGGTCCCATTCAGACAGCAGAAAATGAAGAGAAATTTAGGAAGACGTGTGCCTTAATTTCCTCTTCATTTTACAGACCTCTGGCTCCCCATGTCTGAAAGCTTAAGCTGAGCTGATGAATGGTGCTGATCAACTTAGTGACTCGAGCTACAGTCTCTCAAACTGATTAGCCGCAGAATCTGCAGCAAGATAAAGCAAGACACTTATGTTTTTAGTGTCCTCATTCAGTGGGAGACAGATTCAGGATCGTATTTGATTCCACCTCAAAATCAGTACCCTATTCCTATGTATGTACCCTTTTATATTCAATGGGATGCAGAGATCAAGGCAGGATGCTGAAAAAATAAGCGTCCTGCTCGATATTGCCATAAATGACACAGCTGATTTGGCTGCAGAACCTATGGTGTAAGCCACTCTGCTGATTCATTTGTGCCTAATCAGCGAGTGAAAGCTGTGACGGAAAGCAGAGTGGAAATTGTGGCAGAAGTCCTTTCCTCCATGTGTACGGGCCCTTAATATTATATTTAGCTATGGTACCATTACCTGCTATAAGTTTGTCATAAGGGGACGTTCAAACTACCAATAGTAGTGTCCGTTGTTGTCATCCATTACAAAATGTTAACTATGGACACTAACAGATCTGTCATAAATCCGTTAAAAATCCCATTGATTTCAAATGCTTTTGATCTGTTGTCCGTTAGTGTCAATTAGTGTCCGCTTTCACCAAATCCGTCACATGTCCTTTTTTTTAGTGGACTTAATAACGCTGGATGTACTACTTTTGTGTCCTTATTTAATGCCCTTATGACGGGCTTTAAACATCCATTAATTTTTAACATTAATGTCTATGGCTAACGGACTGTAACGGACGGTCATACATTATACTGTCCGTTTTTTTCTGCACATGCTCAGAAATCAGAACAAAAAAAAACAAAAAACAGACAGTATAAAAACAGAAAACAGACACATTTAACATGAAGTAGTGTCAGTTAATGTACTTTTTTTTTTTTTCTTAACGGACCCTATCAGAACGGACATCCAACAGTAGTGTGAACAATCCCTAAGTGTCTGACTACTATAACCTTCAATGAAGCAGAAGTAAGACAACTACATACCATTGTCAAAGAAGACTATTGATATTAGGAACACTATCTGGCATTTACAAACCGTATCCAAAACTCCAGAAAAGATACAAATTTGCAACAGTAGAGGACTTCACAGGTTGTCAAACTTTTGATACTGGTAAAATCTTCTACAGGACTAGACAGACATCAGACATCTCACTACAATAATAACTATGATAAGTCTAAATGTAGACAAACTTTTTCAATTATGGAATATTCTGAATAAGTTGATATACTTTTTATTGCAAATAAATATTTAATTTTTTTTTCATAAATAATTGTTTTAGACAGTACCAATGCTCAACACTCTTGGGCAGATAAAATACACAGCAGAAAAGTTTCCACTACTTTGTTTCTACATATAAGGGATGGCTACAGATCTTAGCAGATAAAGATTTCGGTTTAAGTTAATTTTTTAAATTTTTGATGCAGCAGTTTGGTATATAGACTGAGGTTCTGCAATTGCCGGCATTCTTCCTGCTGAGCTTCCTTCTACCAATCAATGTCTGCCTGTGTGCATTGAAGTCTGCTTCTTTAGCCACACTTTTTCTGAGTTCAGTGCTCTTTTCATGATTTGTTTCTTCGTACACACACATGGATGCTTATGTAGATGCCGGAGTCTTTGTCCTTTCTGTCTGGTAGCTAGTCCTTTTGGCTTTTATGTTTGTATCTTCTCTGTTACCTATGGCCTCTGGCTTCGGCAATATACCTTTGTTATCTGTGGCCTTTAGCTTCTTCAGTATATATCTGTTACCTGTGGTCACTGGCTTCTTCGATATATCTCTGTTACCTGTGGTCTCTGGCTTCTGAATATATCTCTTTTACCTTTCGGCTTCTGGGCTTCTGTTACCTGTTCTATGTCCTAACCTGTATTCCTGTTTTAGACTTGGCTTCTGGTATTTGTAGGTTCATAGTGGTGTAACTAGGAATGGCTGGGCCCCAAGGCGAACATTTGACATGGGACCCACCCATGGCAACTGCCCCTCGGCAACCACATCCCCTTCACAAACCGCATTCCTGCACACACTATTATGCCCCATAGTGTCCCCTACACACACTATTATGCCCCATAGTGGCCCCTGCACACATTATTATGCCCCATAGTGGCCCCTACACATAGTATTATGCCCCATAGTGGCCCATGCACACAGTATTATGCCCCATAGTGGCCCATGCACACAGTATTATGCCCCATAGTGGCCCCTTCACATAGTATTATGCCCCATTGTGAACCACCCATGAACAATTATTAAACTCTGGGGTCTTTTCAGACCCCAGAATATAATGATTGGAGACCCAGGGGAGGATTCAAACATAAAAACAATGTTACTTACCTCTCCCTGGCTCCAGCGCACTTCCCGCTACTTTCAGCCTTCTTCAATGTTGGACCAGACGTCACGTGAGTTAGTCTGGCGTCGCGACGCATAATGACGTCGGCCTGGCCCACGTGATGTCTGAGACATCACCAAGGAGGCCTGAAGATTGCTGGAGTGCAGGAGAGGTAAGTAACATTGTTTTTTATGTTCCCTCACCTCCCCTGGGCCTCCGATCATTATACTCTGGGGTCTGAAAAGGGTCATTATCCTGTTGCAAGACCCATGACCTGCAACTGAGACCAAGCTTTCTGACACTGGGCAGCACATTTCTCTCTAGAATCCCTTGATAGTCTTGAGATTTCATTGTACCCTGCACAGATTCAAGACACCCTGTGCCAGATACAGCAAAGCAGCCCCAGAACATAACAGAGCCTCCTCCATGTTTCACAGTAGGGACAGTGTTCTTTTCAAGATATGCTTCATTTTTCCATCTGTGAACATAGAGCTGATGTGCCTTGCCAAAAATTTCGATTTTTGTCTCATCTGTCCATAGGACATTCTCCCAGAAGCTTTGTGGCTTGTCAACATGTAGTTTGGCAAATTCCAGTTTTGTCAGATTCAAGTTATTTCTGTGACCATTGGGGTTTTTTCTTTCATTAAACGAGGGGTACCAACAATTTTGTCCACGTCTGTATTTGTCACCAGGCCCTCTCTTGCACCAATGATGCAATTCAGTCACTGATCAGAGCCTAGATCACCACTTTCAGCAAATGTGAGGGGAGCAAGCTGCCGGGGATGCCTTAGGCCAACATATTTATTATAACTCATGCCACCGTCGTGAGTTGTAAAGGAAATGTATGATAGTTCCTGACTGGCACAGGTTTCCATTTTGGCACACAGGAATGCAACAGATCGATGAAGTAGCTGGAACTTCTTGTTAAATCAGGCTCGCCTTGCACCGGTCGGGCCCTTTAACCCCTACCTGCACCAGGAAGTACATGTATATCCTGGTGCACGTGACTAACTATAGCATGGCAGCCACTCTAAAGCAGAGCGGCCGCACTAGCTGCCAGGCGTTGTTTCATACAGCAGGGACCTGGCAGCATTGCCAGTGATCAAATGAAACCATGGCATCTGAGTGGTTTCTTTCAGTTTCCCCATGACAATAGGTAATGAGGTGCCCCCCCCCACAGTGTGATCACGTTATTCATGTTACCATGGCAGCCAGGAGCCTTCTAAAGGCTCCCAGCCCTGCCATAGTATAATAACTACTGAAGCTTGTAGCAGGCTTCAATAGTTACATACAAATCTGCCATAGACTGCAATACAGTAGTATTGCAGTCTGTGGCACAAGTGATCTCATGATCACATGTTCAAGCCCCCTAGGGGGGGATAAAAAAAAAAAAGTTTTTAAAAATATAAAAAAAAAATTAAAAACCTAAAAGTTTAAATCATCCCCCCCTTTCCCTAAGTCACATATAAATATAAACACATAAAAGTAAACTTAAACGCATTAGGAATCCCTAAGTCTGAAAATGGCCAAACTATTAAAATATAAAAACAATTGTCCCATATGGCAAATGCCGTACCAGGAAAAAAAAATGGCTGAATTGTCATTTTTTTCAGCGATTTGCCTCCCTAAAAAAATAGAATAAAAAGTGATCAAAACATCATACATTCCACAACATGGTATCAATAAAAACTACATATTGTCCCACAAAAAAAGACACATTACACAGCTCTGTACACTGATATATAAAAAAGTTACAGGTGTCAGAATATGATGATTAAAATAATTTTTTTTTTCTTTTTTTTTTTATTCTAAATTTTGTAACTCTATTAAAACATGGAAAAAAAAAACGTGATCATACCGACCTGGAGAATAAAGCTAACATAGTATTTTTACCACAGAGTGAAAGCCAAAACAAACACCTTAAGAAAAATTTTCTTTCAATTCCACCTCATTCAGGTTTTTTTTCCCACTTTCCAGTATATTGTACAGAATAATAAATGGTACCATTTTGAAGTACAACTTGTCACATACAAAAATCAAGCCCTCATATGACTATATAAATTGAAAAATTAGAAAGTTATGGATTTTTGAATGCAAGGAGTAAAAAACGAAAACACAAAAATGAAAAATGTCTGCATCACATAAAGGTTAATAAACCTGCTGTACAAAATTCCAATTCATAATAGATCTAGTCCATTGTGTTGCATACTGCACTGGGTAAGAAACTCGCATAGTATATGAACAATAAATAGAAAAATCGGATTCAAATTGATAAATCTCCCACATTAGGTTTCTACTAGGGTTCTGGTTACATCAAATTACAATAGACATGTAAAAATACTTAATAATGAAAGTTAACATTTATTTATTTATACATATATTTATTTATTTATTTTTTATTACGAAATTGACCTTTTTGTGTTACATCTTAAGAACATTTTTGCTCTGAAAATGTCACTCCATAGTACCTTGATGTTTTGGGACTTAGCTGTGATTAATGGGAGCATATAGAATGTTAGCTGAATGCTGCTTAACTACTAAAGTCAAGGGACATGAAAGTGCAACATCTTACCAAGTTGGTAACTTTTCCCTCGATAGTAAATGACCGTCATCTAAAGTTTAAGGACATTTCTTTTGATCTGCAACAGAAACATCCTTACAAATAATATATGTATACATAGATTCTTTCTTTCTCCCTTTCTTTCTTGTTTTCTTTCTTTCTTTCTTTCTCTCTCCCTCTATCTATCTATCTATCTATCTATCTATCTATCTATCTAACCATCTTCAAATGTAGTAGATTTAACCCAAACGTCTGCAATTCAATTAATATGGCCATAGTTTCTATATGTGTGCATATACAGATGTAGCGTTACAGAGTTTAGAGTTAACACAAAATTCTGCCATTGGTTATACCGCTGTAGTGTGTTATCTTATCATAAAAGACAACTAAACACAAATGTTTTTTCAATGACTTTTCTTTGGTTTTTGTTATCTACTGTAGTAAGATATTACACTATTCTAAATCCTTCTGGTGATGAAATGTGTCATCTGTAATATACTTAATTTCAGAATTTCCTATAAATCTGATGAAGCATGAAAACAACAAATTGATTTTTTAACAAGTTGTGACATCAACTGGAGACCAATAGTGTTCAGTAGTATGTCCTGTTCTGTTAGCTTCATTTTGGCTGCTCCTTTTCCCTTCATTTTACTAAACCAAGCACATAACATAAACCTGCAATTATTATGTAAACTACAAACTAGTTCAGAAAAATAATTAGAAAAATAAATATGCTAAATATAGTTTTGATGGCCTGGGGAATGCAAGACTTCATTTAGATTATAATAATAATAATAATAATAATAATAATAATAATAATAATAATAATAATAATAATAATAATTATTATTATTATTATTATTATTATTATTATTATTATTATTATTATTATTATTATTAATAATTATTATATAATTATCCAACAAGCTTTTGAGGGATCTCTAGACTCATTCTAATGAACAAGCTACAATGATAGCTATATAATAGAATGTGGAATCCATTAACCTTGTCTCTTTGGAAGGTTGACACTAACTACCTCCCTAAATGCGTTGACAACCCCAGTATGGACATCACAGTGAGAGGTCCTCTGCTTGGGAAACCTCTAAAAGCCAGAATGGCATGCATTCTAGTGTAAGCTAGAGCATTACTTGGGTAGTAATTCAGATTAGTGTCTGGCTTGCATAGCTTCCCTGGAGAATCAGCTGTTTGCCGTAAGACCTGGAGCAGAACACAAGGGTGGTTCTGTTGTGAAAGGAATTAGAAGTACCTATATGCAAACAGTAGGAAAAGATGTATGTCTGACCATCATCATCATTGTAGATTCTGGTGACTCACTGAATGAAGTTTATTTTTTTTTGTTTTTTTTTTTTTTAAATGAGAAAATGACCTATTGTTTAATCAAGTTTTATGTTACACATTTTGATTTTAATTGTTGGTGAGGTTTCTAAAAATTTTCCATGTTATCTATATTTTAAGTAGTATAATGTTGTACCATGTTAGCCATAGAAAGTAGTGGAAGAGTGAAGAAATCAGGCGATACCTTTTAGAGGCTAATTGAGTATAGTTGATAGTAAGCTTTCGAGAGACTAGCTCTCTTCTTCAGACATATAAGAAACTGAAAATTCACAGACTTTTTATACACACAAGACCTGGATCTTCAAAGGGTCTTAGAATCTTTAAAAATAACAAAATGCAATATAAGTAGAGAAGTTATTTACAACAGGTCACAAAATATACAGTCTGGAAACTTGTGGGGCGTGACAGAGGGATCTGTTATCTGTTTGCAATCAGGTGGTGATTTCTGACCCTCACAGTTCATACATAGTGTGACATGAAACTGGCACGAATATTTCAAACTCTGCAATTTGGACTTAATATTCATGCCAGTTTCATCTCACACTATGTATGATCTGTGAGGGTCACAAACCACCACCTGATTGCAAACAGATAACAGCAAGAATTACTGATCCATCCGTCACGCCCCACAAGTTTCCAAACTGTTTATTTCCGGACCTGTTGTAAATAACTTCTCTACTTATATTGCATTTTGTTATTTTTAAAGATTCTAAGACCCTTTGAAGAGCCAGGTCTTGTGTGTATAAAAAGTCTGTGAATTTTCAGTTTCTTATGTCTAAAGAAGAGAGCTAGACTCTCGAAAGCTTACTATCAAATATACTCAGTTAGCCTCAAAAGGTATCGACTGATTTCTTCACTCTTCCACATCTATATCTTAAGAAAATACTAAATATTCTGCAGTTCTGACTATGGCCACGAAGCCATATAATATGCTAGCACTTCCTGTTTTCTGTTGTAAAATTCTTTGTAGCAGTCACCTTCCTTATCAGCACACTGATGATCACAGCTATCAGGTATAAGTAGATAAGATACAGAATCCACCATTCACAATAGGTGGTTTCACTTTTATCTACTTCCCATCCAGAACAATGACCATCTGCAGAGGTCATAGAGCATGCCTAAAAAACTCTCAAATAGAAGTCAATAAAATCTGCTCCAGGCCATTTTGTCTATGATGCATGATCTATCTCCCAGAGACAGAAAATCACATTTCTATTTTAGGCTAAGTGGCAGGATTGGAATGACAAGATTTTTACAATGTTTTAAATATACATGGAAAATTAAAAACAACATCACCAAATAGTATTTAAAAATATGTTTAAAGAGGACTTTTTGCAAACCTCCACCAAGTTCAGCTCTTTGCATTATTTAATAGGCACTGTTCCACTGACTCCAGGACAATGTGATTTTTTTTCTCAAGTGCCCCCCCCCCACCCTTCCTGAGCAATAAATGCAGTTAGTTTTGGTACCTGGTAGGCTATTTAGGCTCTGTATTGTCAGGTGGGCAGTGTCAGACAGGGGAGGGGGTGTGGTTCAGAACTCCGAACAGAGGAAGACCGTGTCAGAGTTCAGAATCATGCCCCCTTTCCTGCTCCTGACAGTAGAGAGCCTAAATGGCATATCAAGCACCAAAACTAACAGCACTTATTTTTTAGGAATGGTGGGGGCTAGAGATAAAATTTTGACTGTGCTGGAATCAGTGGATTGGTGGCTATTAACAGAGGCTAAGAAATGGAATTGGTAAGGTGGTGAAAGGTCCTCTTTAATAAAAAAAAAAAAAACGTGATTTAAATTAAATAGGTCATTTCTTGGCAACACTTTCCCTTTAAGTTAAAGTAACATTTAAGAAGTTGAAAAAGCTATAATAGACAAAATAAAAAAAACAATACTGATTAAACATAAGAAAACAGTTAATATGTTATAACATGTACATACTGTATTTGGTATGTAGATAATTGCAGGGAGACGAAACAATAAAGTTAATGCATTACATATGATGATTGTTGCCCAGAATAGTGCAAATTGTCTCACAAAAACAAAGACAATGGCAAAAAGTAAAAACTGTCAGACTACAGAGACCTATGTTTTCGACTTGCTAGAGTCATATTTCCCCTAATACTCAGAACTGGATAATGGACTCAGTGGCAGGCTAGCTGATGTTCTGTTATATTATGCTAGATTGTATGTATTTTTACTTTATTTTTTTCTTCTTCCCCTTACTTATTGATGTCTTTTTCTTGCAAAGATTAATAAAAATTGAGAATGTAATATTACCTTATTATTCAATTACATTGTTGTATATTATTTACTTTGAATACAATAATTTGTATGTTGTGTAAATGAGATCTAACTTGTTTTCTGTACTGGAAAAAGTAGCAGTCAGTTTGTGACCTAAAAATTGCTGTGTGTGCAAGCATTATGCTGCCTAATAGTGCTTTTTTAAGTATGATGATGTGAAACATTACCTCAAAGCATCACATTGCAATCTTGAACAAATAATGACAAAAATATTGAGGATTTCAGTAGAAACAGTTGACCACTTTGACCTTTGATAGTATTCTCAACAGCTTTGTTGAGCTTCTATAATATATATTTAAAAGTTACTGTAAATTATTGTCTAAGCATAAGCAGGGGTAACTCAACTACTGTACTTTTAGTACATTTCTGCTTAGGGTTGGTTCACACCTGCGCCCGGAGTCCGTTCGCCGTGAATCCGACCTAAATATCAGAAAAAAGGATAGGCAAAGGTTTGCAAGTGGTTTGTTTAAAAACCCATTCACTTAAATGGGTTTTTAAAGCAACCCGCACGTGACCGATTGCAGCCTCTGCGCCGTGAAGCCGTTTTTTTTGGTCGGACACAAAGTCCTGCATGTTCAACTTTGAGTCTGTTGTCAGATGAAAGTTTGAGCTGAGCACCAACTGTAAAGATGTTGTCCTGTTAATGTTTCACAAATTTGGTAGAACTACAGTATTTTTTGAAGAAATAGATTTATTAGAGCAGTTAAATTAATTGAGTCTCTGATATAAATTAGGACCTCAGACCATAGACCAAACCCTTAAACTTATTCAGACCCAACACCAAAACTCTAAATGTAAATCAGACCTCAGGCCAGACCCCTAACATTACATCCACACCCTATCAGACCCTTAGGCCAGGGAACCACGTTGCAAAAATGCAGCGTTTTGGCCACAGCAGAAACACTGTGGCAAAAAAATTCCGCGTTTTACAGTACCTGCAAAGTGAATGGGGTTCTGGCTAATTCCATCTACACATTGCAGAAAAAAAAAATCCACAGTGGAAAAGCTGCGTTTTTGAAAATCGCAGCATGTCAATTATACCTGCCATTTTTGATATAAGTAAAATAGGGGCAGAAAGTCCACAGAGGAAAACTCTGCGGACTTTCTGTGAAAAGCTCTGCAGAAAAAAAAAACATGATGCATTTCCGCCGCGATCTTTTCTGCAGAGTTTTTTTTCTGTGGCTTGCTATGTGGGGCCTAAGCCTAAAATTTAAACTCTAAATCCCTAAAATGAATCAAACAACTGACCACTCCTTTAAATGAATCAGACCTCAGATTAGAAAGAACCAGCTACTAAAATGAACTGAAACCCAAGACTACACACAAAGTATGCTTATTTCTCCTGGGACCTTTGCACCTCCAGATAGTTGCGACTGCATGGTAAATTCCTCCCAATGTCCTGATGCTGGCTAGCATCAGGACATTACTTAAACATAGCAAAGTATGATCTCTCAAAGACTCCTTTGAGAATTTAGCTATACAAAGAAACCACTTAATCAAAACAATTAATGCCAAATAAAACTCCTAAAATTTATAGAATCAATATTTAAAAGTGAATATACACTCATTGACAAAAAAAAAAAAATAATGCACCCAGATAGAAATGACGGATTGCTGCAAAACTCAGCATTCAGTTACAGTATGTCTCTGGCAGATATGTAAATAATTACAGATGTGGGCTAATTAGACATTCGGTCTTGCCACAAAAGGGCATGAAATTTTTTTCACCTGCTGCACAATAAAAAGCTCTCAGAGCCTCTTGGTGAGAGGTTGTTGAATGCTAGACATGCCTCTACAATGGAATTTTGCCAAGTGGACAGACTTTAAGAGGAAGTGCGTCATTGGACTGAATGAAGTAGTTGGTCATTTTGTGCAATTGCCTGCAATGTAGGCTGTTCCAACCTGTTGGGATCATTGGTTACATGAGGGCATGCACACACGGCAAACAGGCTGTGTGTGCATGCCCAGACAGACTATTAGTAGAAAGTAGATCGTTTGATCCACCAAACAAGTGCAACCAGCTCCAAAAGTTTCCTTACCCATCATCGAGACACAGGTAGCACCTTCATTACACACCTCTGACAATTTGTAGGAGCTTAGTAGAAGGAAATTTATTGTCACACTGCCTTAAACGTCTCCTGCCATTGACAGCCAGCCACTGTTACTTTCATTTGCATTGTTGTTATGAATGAGTAACCTGGACTGCTACGTACTGGAACCATATTGTATTACAGTGACGAATCCTGGTTTGGGATCCAAGGATGATTGGGTTTGAGTATGGAGGCCTCGTGGTGTGAGCTTCAATCCTGCCTTTTCCATGGAGTGACACACTAACCCATTTGCTGGTAGTGATACCAGGGACACTTACAGCTACTTACTTTGCAGGACCTCCAACTGGTATTTTTCAACAGGATAATACTCACCCTCACACAGGAAGAGTTTCTCAGGCATGTCCAAATTGCAACACTTCCTTGGCCTGTTTGCTAGGTTTATCGCCAATTGAGCATATATGGGACCAACTGGGATGCCAGGTTTGGTAATTTACAAGTGTGCAGGATCTAAAGGCCCAGCTGCAACATCTGTGGTCAAAATGTTTTCTTTAGAATACCATAGGAAACCTATATGCCTCTATGCCCAACCCTATCTCATATTCATCGTATTCAGAATAGAAGCAGCCCAACAGGGAACTATAGCCTCCTTTCAACTGCACGCTTTTACCCAGTAAACTTAACCATTTGTTCTAATATTGTAGTCACTTACATACACATGTGAACAAAATTGTTGATACCCCTCGTTTAATGAAAGAAAAACCCACAATGGTCTCAGAAATAACTTGAATCTGACAAAAGTAATAATATATAAAAATTCTATGAAAATGAACAAATGAGTCAGACATTGCTTTTCAACCATGCTTCAACAGAATTTTTAAAAAAAGAAAACTCATGAAACAGGCCTGGACAGAAATGATGGTACCCTTAACTTAATATTTGTTGCACAACCTTTTGAGGCAATCACTGCAATCAAACGAATCCTGTAACTGTCAATGAGACTTCTGCGCCTCTCAAAAGGTATTTTGGCCCACTCCTCATGAGCAAACTGCTCCAGTTGTCTTGGGTTTGAAGGGTGCCTTTTCCAGACGGCATGTTTCAGCTCCTTCCAAAGATGCTCAATAGGATTTAGGTCAGGGCTCATAGAAGGCCACTTCAGAATAGTCCAATGTTTTCCTCTTAGCCAT
Source organism: Leptodactylus fallax (assembly GCA_947044405.1). NCBI lineage: Eukaryota > Metazoa > Chordata > Amphibia > Anura > Leptodactylidae > Leptodactylus > Leptodactylus fallax. Next base: position 3,680,709 of record CAMRHE010000045.1, read on the forward strand.
TCTTGAGTGTTTTTAGCTGTGTGTTTTGGGTCGTTATCCTGTTGAAAGACCAATGACCTGCGACTGAGACCAAGCTTTCTGACACTGGGCAGCACATTTCTCTCTAGAGATCCCTGATAATCTTGAGATTTCATTGTACCCTGCACAGATTCAAGACACCCTGTGTTAGATGCAGCAAAGCATCCCCAGAACATAACAGAGCCTCCTCCATGTTTCACAGTAGGGACAGTGTTCTTTTCAAGATATGCTTCATTTTTCCGTCTGTGAACATAGAGCTGATGTGCCTTGCCAAAAATTTCGATTATTGTCTCATCTGTGCATAGGACATTCTCCCAAAAGCTTTGTGGCTTGTCAACATGTAGTTTGGCAAATTCCAGTCTGGCTTTTTTATGATTTGTTTTCAACAATGGTGTCCTCCTTGGTCGTCTCCTATTAAGTCCACTTTGGCTCAAACAACGACGGATGGTGCGATCTGACACTGATGTTCCTTGAGTCCTTGAGCTTGAAGTTCATCTTTAATCTCTTTAGAAGTTTTTCTGGGCTCTTTTGTTACCATTCATATTATCCTTCTGTTTGATTTCTCATCAATTTCCTCCTTCGGCCACGTCCAGGGAGGTTGTCTACAGTCCCATGGATCTTAAATTTCTGAATAATATGTGCAACTGTAGTCACAGGAACATCAAGCTGCTTGGAGATGGTCTTATAAACTTTACCTTTAACATGCTTGTCTATAATTTTCTTTCTAAGCTCCTGAGACAATTCTTTCCTTCGCTTCCTCTGGTCCATGTTGAGTGTGGTACTCACCATGTCATTGAACAGCACAGTGAGTATCTGTAGCCCTATATACAGGCCCACTGACTGATTACAAGATTGTAGGCACCTGTGATGCTAATTAGTTTTCTTTTTAAAAAAATTCTATTGAAGCATGGTTGAAAAGCAATGTCTGAGTTTCATTTGTTCATTTTCATAGAATTTTTATATATTATTACTTTTGTCAGATTCAAGATATTTCTGTGACCATTGTGGGTTTTTCTTTCATTAAACGAGGGGTACCAACAATTTTGTCCACGTGTGTATATCATCATTATATTACATATAAAGTTTAATTTGATTCCAACAACTCCTTAAATAATGAAAGTTAAATAGGCAACAGTCAGAACTAAATTTAGTATTGGCCTACTGCCAAACTAATATTCTTCTTTGGCATTTGTGGTATGATAAGAAGAATATATTGATAATCCTTTTATTTGCCTCACCATAAACAACTTCTGTCCAAAGCTGTGCTCTACTTTCAGAGGTTCCTGACAGCAATTTCTGCTTATCATGAGACATGACTGAAGACTATTGCAATACTGCAATGTTCTAGTGTGTAACTTGATAACAGTAAAACAACTTCTAAAACTGTCTGGAGAAACTATACACGGCACTGGAAATAAATAAAATAGCATGCTCATTTAACCCCTTAAGGTCAAAACCTAAAACTACATTAAAGGGGTATTCCCATGAACATAATCATATCTATATTTGTAGATAGTTAAACATTTTTGCCAGAAAGTTGTTTATGGTGAGGCAAATGCGAGGATTATCAGTATATTCTTCTTATTATACCATAAATGCCAAAGAAGAATATTAGTTTGGCAGTAGGGCAATACTAAATTTAGTTCTGACTGTTACCTATTTCACTTGCTTTGCTGTTTGCTGTTTTTTGCTATACATTTTGAATTACTCTGAGAATGTTTTAAATCCCTTGAGGAGCAAGCCAATTTTTGCCTTAAAGACTAGAAGATTTTTTTATATAATTTTGCCTCTTTTTATCTCACCAATTATAACTTTTACTTGTAAATAGTTTCTCTGCAACTTATATATCAATGGCCTACCCTTCTATAGCATAGATCCAGAAGTTGGGTACTAGACTAATGCAAAGTCATCAGTTTCAGCGTCCGAGAGAAACTTTTCCAAAAGTATTACGGTGGAAAGATATATTGCTCCTAACTTGAAAATGAGTCACCGAGAATAGAGTAAGGAGAGAAAATATATTAAACATAACTTTTAATAAATATAACTTAAAGGTAAAATAAAAAAAATTATACTGCAAGGCAGCAGCAACGTTCACTAAATGCAGAACAATGCTAATATGATGATAAATCTACCTGTACCAGGGTGAGAAAATTGTAATGGGGATGCTGAAATGATACAAAAAATTTAAGCACAAACCCTATAATAGTCTCCCTGCAACAGGTGAAAGGGATCAAAAATGTCCCATCAATACTAATAGAATCACCACCCCAATAGAAAATATAAGCTGATTTGATCTGATGATACTGACTTGTGCTACACCATCAAATCCAAAGGGCTAGTAGTTGGGCTGAAAAGTAACAGAACAGAACTGCATCCCCAGTAACCTAACACCATATTTGTTCTCCTTACTATATTCTCGATGACTCAAACCCATTTGTTAAGGATCACTTCAGTTCATTTTTAAAACTGTACCCCTCAAATAATGCAAAAAATTCAAAACAGCATTTGGGAAGTTTGTTAACCCTTTCAGCATCTCATGGGAATTAAAACAATATAGAGGTGAAATTTAGACATTTCTTTTTTTTTAATAATACGTTCATTTAGACCTAATATTTACACATTCACAAGCGGTTAAAGGAATAAATGCATCTCACAGTTTATTAAATTTCTCCCAAGCACGGAAATACCCCACATGTGGATGTAAACTGCTGTTTGAGCACACGGCAGTGCATGGAAAGGAAGGAGTGCCACTGGTCGTTTGAAAAGCAGATTTTGCTGGAATAGTATTTGGTGCCATGTTGCATTTGAAGAGCCGCTAGAGTACCAATTCAATGGAAACCCCCAAAAAGTGACCTCATCTTGGAAACAATACCCCTCAAAGAATTTATTAAGGGGTATAGTGAGCAATTTTACCCCACAGCTCTTTTACAGATTTTTTAAACATTGGGACGTGTAAATAAAAAATTACTAATATGTCACTTTGTTCACAAAGTTTTCATTTTCACAAGGGGTTAAAAGGAGAAAAAATATCCCACAGTTTGTTACACAATTTCTCCTGAACACAGCAGTATCCCATATGCGGTCGCAATCTGCTGTATGGGTACATGGGGGGTGGGGGCAGAATGGTAAGAGAACTATTTGGCTTTTGGAGGCTAGATTTTGCTGCAACAGTTTTCAGGTGCCATGTCGCATTTGCAGAGCCCCTAAAGTACCAGTACAATGGAAACCTCCAAAAAGGTTTATTAAAGCAGAAATCCCTTAGATGCTGTGGTTATGTGGTTGTGTTTGACCATGGCATCTAAGGTGTTAAAATAAGCGATCGGGGCTCGGCTCCAACCGTAGGAACTGGAGCAGGGTGCTAGCTCTCAGTTACATCTAACATCCGCTCAGGAAGCCACCCACTCAAACACTGAGCTGGTGGCCGACACAGGATGTAATAGTACATTAAAATCTAGGACGTACTGTTATGTCTTTTGTCTCCAAGAGGTTTAAGAGGACCTTTCACCACCTCCACCAATTCAAGCTCTTAGCATTTGTTAATAGGAACTGTTCCACTGTTTCCAACGCAGTTGGAATTTTTTCTCTACCCACCACCATTCCTGAACAACAAACACAGTTAGTTTTGTTGCCTGCAGTCAGAAGGGCAGACAGGGGGACGTGATTCAGAGCTTCAATCAAAAGCAGCCACTGTCCAAGCTCAGAATCACATCCTTTGCCTGCTCCTGCCTGACACAGCCCTCCTGACAATACAGAGTCTAAACAGCTTATTAGGCACCAAAACTAACAGCATTGATTCCTTGGACATGATGGGGGGCTAGAGAAAAAATTCCAACTGTGCCAGAATCAGTGGAGTAGCACATATGTAAAGAGTTGAACTTCTTGGAAATGATAAGAGATCCTCTCAAGATCATATATCTAGCAGGTTCATTTCTAACACTTAAATACAAAAAGTTTTTTGCACTTTTTTATATGTATATTTCTTTATTGACATTACATAAAATGTATCATTTTGTATCTACAAAGTACAATGTATTTTAAATAACCTCTCTTCAAAATTCAATGAACTTGTGAAAGATCACTGTTGTGCACTGTATTGGGTGTACTGACAGATAACACGCTGAGATCAAGGCAATCAATTAGTAATACATGGCTGCAAGTATTGAAAGCAAAATATTGAAGTGTATCAAGGCACAAACTTTACTTCAGGTAAATGGACTTATACTGTTTATTGAGTATAATATAACATTGCATGAAAAGTGTATGGTGACTGCTTTGAACTAGAGTTTTTATCAATAATAACATTTGATAATGTTTTGTGATTTTAAAAAAATGGTGCACATGACTTACTCCACATTTATTGATTTAAATACTTTTTGTGTCTTATCCAAGAAGGGCTGTGGATTATTGGGTAGGTGGTGTGATTTAAGATGCAACATTGCTTGCCATTTTGTAATAATCATGGTATCTATGAATTAAAGTTATTGGTCAATTTCCTTCCTGGAATCCTGGTGGTAACTGGGATATGAATTTTTACGAAGAAAACACATTGGAATCCATAACCAAAATGCTGAAACACTATTTGAACTCTATTTTTTTCTTTGAATGTTTAGTTTTCTAGTCAGTATTTCTCAATACACTAAGATATTTTTTCAGAAACACAAAATTATAGTGTTGTCTCCGTGGACTGAGTGCATTTGCACAGCACCAAGATAGAATATTACCAGACATGATCCTGTTTTTGGAAAAAAAGTAGACCCTTTCTTCACTTTCTTGACAACCATTTTAATGGCTTTCTGTTTAGTTCAATAGCAGACCAATTAAGGGACCAAGTCATACTTGTTTGTAGATAGAGAGGACTCAGAATACAAATAATTGATAGAGCTGTATGTCACAAATCACCCATAACACCCATGCAGGGAACAATATAATTATATACAGAGTAGATGCTCAATTACCAATAACTATTAAAACTTTTATTGCTATATAGTACACCTCCATACAGTGCACTGTGATCACACACACCTCATTGGTAGTACGTAGGCCATGAAGAAAGTGACGTGTTGTGAGATGGCTGGTGGGTATAAAAGTTGCGTGAAAGGTTGTCTAAACACATTATTCATTGTTGTCATGAGTAAAGGGGACAATTTATCACAGATGCAAATTAGGATGATTATTTTTTTTTCGAGCCAAGTGTGGCAATATTTCTGAAATAGCACAGTTTGTGGACTATTCAAGTGCTGCTGTGTTTAAAGTGTATTATTAGTGGACAAATGGCACCATTGGGAATAACCGATGTGGAAACTCCGGAGCACCATGTGCCATTGATGTAACAGGTGAACGTTAACTTTGATGGTGCATGAGGGCCGACTGATACGATACAGTGGAGCAGCTCACCATGAAAATTACATGTGTTTAAAACAATAGTTCAGTGAACTCTATTGTGTATTGGGCTCCGAAGCAGATGGATGATCACTGCACCTATGGTAACAAAGATACATCAGAAAAAAAAAGCCTTCAATTTGTATTGCAGTATTGGAATTGGACCACTGCTGATTGGTTGCCATCCCTGATAAGTCAAGTTTTCTGATTTAGCAAATGAATAGACATTGGCGTGTCAGGTGTAAACGTCAGAGAACAAACACCTTGCAACCATTTCTAGAAAAACACAAGCTGGTGGTGGCAGCAGTATTCTATTGGGAATTTTTTCATAGCATTCTCTGGGCTCACTCATCCATGTGGAAGGTACTCTGGACTGACTCGGGTATGAATGTATCCTTGCAGTTCATGTACATACCTACATACTATTTGTCTTCCTTGGGGCATATGGAATCTTCCAGCAACACAATGAGTAATGTCACATGGCTATAAATGTCCAACAATGGTTGAAAGAGCGCGACTAAGACTTCAAAGTACTTCCCTGGCAACCAATTCCCCAGACTTGATTCCAATTGAGCATCTGTGGGACCACCTTAATTGTTTAGTTTGCTCTATGGATCCTTCCCGACGCACCCTCCAGCATGGCACCAGATACCTGAGACAACCTACCAGCAACTTACTAAGTCATTCCCAGCCCATCTAGTTGTTATCCATGCTGCTCACTGTGGTTACACTGGGTATTAGATGGTGATCATAATAATAAGACTCTGTGTGGGTAAGTTAAAAAGGGGAATGTCATGTACTGTCTGCACAGTCTTTGTGTTGGTTCACTCTCAACAGTAGTATTGGATTGATAGGACCAGTAGAAAAATGGGAGGTGATGGTAGGTTATCTTCGTTCCCTATTTTATTCTGTTTAGATAAAATAACTTACGTGAGAAAACAGTGTTTACACTTCTTTCTACATTCAAAAATACTTAATAATGCGTTACCACAGATTACATATAAATTTTCATAATGCAATATTACATTAAATTTAACTACATTATACATAAACGTCTTTATTCTCAGGAATTACAACAATACTATGACTACTGGAGCCATCAAGACCAAAAGTAGTGTTGCTGTTGTCATCCACATTTTTATTATAAGTACTTGCACAAATGTTCCCTCTTTCCTTTTCTTTTGCCTGTCTCCTGTTTTTTTTTCCAGTCATTTTACTGCACACTGCTTAATTATCATAGTGACATCAATTCTGACACTGTGTGTATATACACATGTGGACAAAATTGTTGGTACCCCTCGTTTAATGAAAGAAAAACCCACAATGGTCACAGAAATAACTTGAATCTGACAAAAGTAATAATATATAAATATTCTATGAAATAGAACAAATGAAAGTCAGACATTGCTTTTCAACCATGCTTCAACAGAATTTAAAAAAAAAAGAAAACTCATGAAACAGGCCTGGACATAAATGATGGTACCCTTAACTTAATATTTTGTTACACAACCTTTTGAGGCAATCACTGCAATCAAACGATTCCTGTAACTGACAATGAGACTTCTGCACCTCTCAACAGGTATTTTGGCCCACTCCTCATGAGCAAACTGCTCCAGTTGTCTCGGGTTTGAAGGGTGCCTTTTCCAGACGGCATGTTTCAGCTCCTTCAAAGATGCTCAATAGGATTTAGGTCAGGGCTCATAGAAGGCCACTTCAGAATCGTCCAATGTTTCCTCTTAGCCATTCTTGGGTGTTTTTAGCTGTGTGTTTTGGGTCATTATCCTGTTGAAAGACCAATGACCTGTGACTGAGACCAAGCTTTCTGACACTGGGCAGCACATTTCTCTCTAGAATCCCTTGATAATCTTGAGATTTAATTGTACCCTGCACAGATTTTAGACACCCAGATGCAGCAAAGCATCCCCAGAACATAACAGAGCCTCCTCCATGTTTCACAGTAGGGACAGTGTTCTTTTCAAGATATGCTTCATTTTTCCGTCTGTGAACATAGAGCTGATGTGCCTTGCCAAAAATTTTGATTTTTGTTTCATCTTTCCATAGGACATCTCCAAGAAGCTTTGTGGCTTGTCAACATGTAGTTTGGCAAATTCCAGTTTTGTCAGATTCAAGTTATTTCTGTGACCATTGTGGGTTTTTCTTTCATAAAACGAGGGGTACCAACAATTTTGTCCACGTGTGTATATATATATATATTGTGAGGGTGTGAACCTAGAGGGCGCTGATGAGCGACCCAAAAACAGGGTTAAAAAGGACCTTGACCACACCCATACCTGGGGGCTTCACTCCAGAGGGAGTGCAGACAGCAGGAGAGTGCTACTGGTGACCTGCAGAGAGCAGGTGGATTGTGGAACCAGTCGGAGACAGACAGGCGGTCTGTCCCAAGAGGACTGGATTCCAGAAAGGACTGGTTAAGCTCAGTGTGAGCCAGACTGCAAAGAAGTAACCTCAGTAAAGGTTCTTGCCACCAGAAGTTACTCAGGGTTCAAGAAGTGAGGTATTGCCCTGTGTGTGGGCTAGGCTTTGTTATTTTTTTGTTCCTGTTATCACTTACTAGCTGAATAAAGCCATTTCTTTTAGATTGCCATTACCTGATATGCTGTTTATTTGGCACCCAGCGCCACCAACACCTCTGTTAAGTCCAGGAAGCTGCTACCTTTGATGCTAAACTACCCCCACCCAATTGTCACAATATTATATATACAGTATATATATATATATATATATATATATATATATATATATTTTTTTTTTTTTTTTTAGAAGGAGCATTATTAGACTATATCTATGTCAGACATTTTATATTTTTTTGCCGTTAAAATGGCGGCAGTTAGTATGTTTATCGGGTAACCATAAAAAAAAAAAAACAAACAAAAGATTTTTTTCAGATTAGCAGACTGCATCACACTGTTTACTGGCTGAGAAAAAAAAAAACCCTTAAGGCTGGGGCCCCACGTGGCGTAAATGCAGTGATTTACAGTCACTGTGTAGTGGATTTCCCTATACTATAGGTATAATTGAAGCAGAAAGTTTGCAGTGCAAACCTTTGCAAACTTTCTGTGAAAATCGCTGCGGGAAAAACAGCAATGTGTTGCCGCTGCGGCTTTTCCCACAGTGCTTTTTTGCTGCGGGTCTCTACGTCGGACCTTAGCCTAAATAACAGATTTTTTTTTTTTAGATTAGCACAGGCTGCAATACTGTATATATGATCAACAACAAAAACAATGCTTAAGAAATTAATACATTTTCATATTAACACTCGATCACACTGTATTGGGTGAGCAAAGCTGAAAAAAACCTTTAAATAACAGAGGGTTTTTTATACATTAGCATAGGCTGAAATACTGTATATATGCACAGTAAAAGACAAACGCTTAAGAAACAAATTTTTTAATCAGATTAACACTCCATCACACTATGTATTGAGTGAACAGAACAGAAAAAACGAATTAAATAACATGATTTTGTTTTTCAGACTAGAGCAGGCTGTTTGACTGTATATTGGGTGAACAACAAGAAAAACGCTTAAATAACAGATTTTTTTCAGATTAGCGCAGGTGGCATCAGAGCTTTGCTATTAGAACATCAGTATGTATTTAATGAAAAAAAAAAACTCTTGCTCCCCAAAAAAACCCTTAAGGATAAGGCCCTACATTGCAGAAACACAGCTTTTTTTGTTGCAAATTTTTCTGCGTTTTTTTGAGCCAAAATCAAGAATGGCTACAAAAGGAATGAGAAATATATAGGAAGTACTTATATATCTACCTTTTGCTCAATCCATTCCTGGCTTTGGCTCAAAAAAAACGCAACAAAATATGCAACAAAAAAAGGTGTGTTTCTGAAACGTGGGGGCTTAGCCTAACAAAAGATTGTTCACTATTAGAACTATTAGCAGCCAGGCACAAACAGCACAGATATTCTCCCACACTCCTAATACCAATGATTTCTATTACTAATCTGCCTGTAATTGATTAGTAGTAGTATAAAGTTGTACCGTGTTAGCCATTGAAAGTAGTGGAAGAGTGAAGAAATCAGGCGATACCTTTTAGAGGCTAACTGAGTATATTTGATAAGTAAGCTTTCAAGAGTCTAGTTCTCATCTTCAGACATGGTGTCATACTGTAATTGATTAAATCTGACTAAATGGTCATATTCTTATGATTCTCTAACTCTATTGCTTGCAAATTTGTAAGCTTTTCAGAACTTTGCTCTGTATGATGACATGAGATGAATCCCAGACCCTCACGTATCTCCACCAATACTACACTTGTGATTATGCTTACAACACCTTATATTGAGTATATGACATCAGCACTGTGAGGTGTCCACCTACCACTGTCTTTTGGTTGAGAGGCTGTCAGCTTAGGTTCAGTGGCAGGGCCGGTGTCAGCACCTGGCATACCCGGGCAAGTGCCAGGGCCCCATGCTACTGAGGGGGCCCACTCGGCTTCAGGGTGCTGTTACATACACATTGCCTCTTTTGTGAGAGGCAGGCAAATACATCACACTTGCCCATGTTTGACAACCCATTTATCCTGAATGAGTACCGTTGTATATAGTTGCATGATGTATGCTGATTACATTATATTGTATGGACTAATGCCCGCAGTATTGCCCTTTGGCCACAAGATGCCACTGTTTCCCCCCTGCTGTTCCTGCATAGACTTTGTTAGAGACTTGTTGGTAGGAGGAAGTGCTTCACAGGAAGCTCTGATGTGCCCATTTTAGTTGGTTAGTCTCCAAGCATCTGTGAAAGGCAGAGATGCTGGCATAGGATCTGTCGCCATCAGCTCTGGAGAATGTTTTGCCAGAATCGAGAACAGTTCTGGGTGCACAGAGACGACCTCTTCTACACTCCTCACCTTAGATGGGAGAAGATCGCACAGGAGAGTGCCACTGGGGAGCCAAGAAAGCCAGGTCTCTTGAGGAGCCGCATTGGGAACTGCGACTGAACGTATGACAGTCTAGAGGCAATGCTTCTTGCAGTGGAGGAGACCCTGCATCATCAGAAGTTGTTTCAGCTGGAAAGGTCCACGACCTGGGTCGGTAAGCCTGAATTCAGGTCCACAATGCGGAGGTGGTCTACAATGTGAACGCAACGACAGTTAGCTTTGGCGCCAAAGTATAGTATTAGGGTGTTAGCACTTTCTATTGACACTCAGTTCGGCCTGTTGCTATCAATTACAGACAGCAGCAGTTAATTATTGTTTGCATTATTAAGGACTCTGGTTTCTTCACTTGTTGCAACCTAACCTCAGAGGATCCTGTGCATTTTTTGAAATATTACCAAGTTCATCAAGTTGCCTGTTTCCACTTGCTCAGGATTGGATATTGATATTCATTAGGGGGAAACAGGGAAGTCTGGGTTTAGACTTTTCTATAAGTTTGTTAGCCCCTGTGCTGCTCACCGATAAGCCAGCATTACACACAAAAGTAATGGCAAACTATAGTGAGGTAGTTTGGACATATAGAGCCTACCAAGTTATGCAGCACAAGGGGTCTCAGCTAACTAGTCGAGTGTGTGTGAAATTCTGTGTGGTTCTTTTACCGTGGTCAGGAAGTGCAACACCGTTCCTATTACTTGAATAGGAGCAACTACATGAGAAAAGGGACCCACTGACACTCTGTTGCCCAGGGGCCAACTTGACCCTGTAGCCGGCCCTGTTCAGTGGGGTTATAATGTCACACAGTGACTCATAAGACATGTAACTCTACTGTATTTTCTGCACAATACATGTAGTGGTGGCCATTTTTGTTTGGCCCAATTCTATGAAAGACCTGTAAGGTCAATGTACTCTCTATACCCTTTGATAAATTCTTTGAGGGGTATAGTTTCCAAAATGGGGTCACTTTTAGGGGGGTTCCACTGTTTTGGCACCTGAGGGGCTCCGAAAATAGGACATGGTACCTGAAAACTATTCCAGATAAATCTGTCTTCCAAAAGCCAATTAGTTCTCTTTCCGTTTGAAGCACTGCCATGTGCTCGTACACAACTGTATCAGCACATATGGGGTATTGTCATGTTCAGGAGAAAAATATTAGTTGCTTATTCTATTTTATCTATTTTGTGAAGATGAAAAATTTGGGGCTAAAGCGACATTTTATCAGAAAAAAATAATTTTTAATTTTCACATCCTAATGATAATAAATTCAGTGACAAACCTGTAAAGTCAAAATACTCACTATACCCCTTGATAAATTCCTTGAGGGGTCTAGTTTTCAAAATGTGGTCACTTTCTGGAGGTTTCTACTGTTTTGGCTCCTCAGGAGCTCTGCAAGTGTGACATGGTGCCTGAAACTGATCACAACAAAATCTGCCCTCCAAAAGCTTATTGGCGCTCTTTCCCTTCTGCATCTTGCTATGTGCCCATATATCCATTTACATTCACATGTGGGGTATTAACAAACTGTGTGATGCATTTTCGTTTTTAACCCCTTGTGAATGTGCAAATTCTGGGGCTAAATGAACATATTAGAAAAGAAAATGAAACATGTAAATTTCACCTCCATTTTGTTTTAATTTGGTTAACTGGTTAAGGACCGGGTCTAAAAGTGCCTTATGGACCAGGACTCATTTTTCAGAACTGACATGTGTCACTTTATATGGCAATAACTTTGAAATGCTATAACTTACACAAGTGATTTTGAGATTGTTTTTTCATGACACATTGTACTTCATGTTAGTGGTAAACATTGATCAATATTTTTGTATTTATTTATAAAAAATTAAGAAATTTGAGGGAAATTAGGAAAAAAATTGCAATTTTCAAAATGTGAAATGCTCTGCTTTTCAGACAGATAGTCATACCACCAAAATACATAATTTATTTTGGATGTTAGAAGGCTTACAAATGTAACAGCGATTTTCCAGATTTACAAGAAAATTTCCCAAACTCATTTTTTAGGGACCACTTCAGTTTTGAAGGGGATTATAAAGATCTATATATTAGAAACCCCCATAAATCACCCCATTTTCAAAACTGCACCCCTCAAATAATTCAAAACAGCATTTGGGAAGTTTGTTAACCCTTTAAGCATTTCACAAGAATTAAAACAATATGGAGGTGAAATTTAGACATTTTTATCCAATAATACATTCATTTATCCCTAAAATTAACACATTCACAAAGGGTTGAAGGAGAAAATACATCTCACAGTTTGTTGTGCAATTTCTCCCGAGCACAGAAATACCCCACATGTGGGTGTAAAATGATTTTTGGGCACACAGCAGCGCACGGAAAAGAAAGAGCGACACTTGGCATTTGAAAAGCAGATTTTGCTGGAATAGTTTTCAGGTACCATGTCTTATTTGCAGAGCCCCTAGAGTACTAAAACAATGGAAACCCCATAAAAGTGACCCCATTTTGGAAAGTACACCCCTGACAGAATTTATCAAGGGGTATACTGAGCATTTTGACCCCACAGCCGTTTCACAGATTTTATTCACATTGGGATGTGTAAATGAAAAATTACTAAAACATCACTTTATCCCCAAAGTTTTCATTTTCACAAGGCGTTAAAGGAGAAAAAGCCCCCACAGTTTGTTACACAACTGCTCCTGAACACGGCAATACCCCATATACGATCGTAATTTGCTGTATGGGTACATGGCGGGGCTCGGAATGGAAAGAGCGCTATTTGGCTTTTGGAAGGCAGATTTTGCTGGAATAGTTTTCAGGTACCATATTGCATTTGCAGAGCCCCTAGAGTATCACTACAATGTAAACCCCTCAAAAGTGACCCCATTTTAGAAACTACACCCCTCAAGGAATGTATCAAGGGGTATTATCATTTTGAGCCTAAAAATGCTTCCCAAAAATTAATGTACAAATTGAAAATTGACAATTTTAAATAAATATGCCATTTTGGTGCCCAATACATTGTACCCAATTTGTGGCATCAGAAACATGCACTCCTAAAACTATTAAGTGGGCTATCCTGGGTACAAAAAAAAAAAAATTATATATGCGGGTGTAAACTGCTGCTTGGGAACACAGCAGGTCTCAGAAGGGAAGGAGCACTGCACTTTTTAGCTTTTGGAGTACAGATTTAGAGGGACTTTCTGGACGTCATGTTGTCTTTGCAGAGGTGCCAGTAAACTGGAATTCCCCAAGAAGTGACCCCATTTTGTAGGGGCAATTTTAGGGTCTTTGCCAATATGACATGGTGTCCAAAATCCAACACTCTAAATCTATGCTCCAAAAGCCACATAGCGCTCCTTCACATCTGCCCCCTGCTGTGTACCCAAACTGCAGTTTATGCTCACATGTATGACACTGGTATACCCAGGATAAAGTACTTAATGCCATATGTGGGTATAAACTGCTGCTTGGGCATAGCCGGGCACAGAAAGGAAGGAGCGCTATTTTGGTTTTTGAAGCACAGTTTGGTTTTTGGACACCATACCACTTTTGCAGAGCCCCTGAATTGCCAGTAATGTGGAATCCACAGACTTGTGACCCCATTTTGGGAATTAATATACGCTCGCACAGCTTATACATTCCCTTCCTGCTGTAGCCAGTTGTGTTCTAATGATTTGGTGATTTTGGGGGTTTTTGTCTTCACATTGTACAAGCTATATTTTCTTTATATTTCTGATGATGTAGCCATATGAGGGCTGATTTTTTGCGGTATGATATGCATTTTTTAAAGACACCATTTTTTTGGGTGTCTATAACTTATTGAATAAATTATATTAACTCTTTCTAGGTGGATTAAAAAAAAAAAACATCAATTCTGGAATTGGCTTTTACCTATTAATTTTTTTGCTGTGTGGCGTACAGCATAAGTAACATGTTACCTTTATTCTGCGGGTCGGTACAATTATGGCGATACCTCATTTATATTGTTTTTTTATGCGTTACTAATTCTGCAGAACAAAAACCCATTTGTGGACATAAATCAATTGTTTTTGCATCACCATCTTCTGAGATGCGTAACATTTTTATTTTTCGGTTGACAGACTTGGTTTAGGGCTTATTTTTTGCGGGAGGACATGCACTTTTTATTGGTATTGTTTTGAGGTACATATGAGTTTTTGATCACTTTTTATAGCTTTTTGTAAGCGAGATAATCAAAAATCATTACTTCCAGAGTTTTTTTTCCGTTTTTTTTTTTTTTCAACGTTCACCATGTATGTTAAATATTATTTCAGTTTTATTGTACAGGTTGTTATGGACGCGTTGATACCAAATATCTGTTGTTTTTATTAATTTTTAGGTTATTTTTTTATATAATTCTTTTTATATAGGAAAAGGGACTTTTGGGGGCTTTATAACTTTATTAATTTTTTTTTTTTTTTTACACACTTTATTTTTTTTTAACTTTTTTTTACATTTTTTACTTGTCCTATAAGGACACATGAGCCAGCGATGCTCAGATCCTGGCTCAGTATTATAGACTGCAATACACAGCATACACATGTATTGCAATCTATACAGGAATGTCAGCTGATGTAGACTTCTTGATATCCCGGCAGGATCAACCAGGTAGTGGGGGCTTCAGGCAGCCTGGGGTCACTGGGCAGACCCCGGGCTACAGAAAATAGATATCGGCACCCCCCGATCTCGCCGCAGGGGGTGCTGGGGAGGGGGGGGCGGCAACGTGTTTGACCGCGGCATCCAAGGGGTTAAAACCTCCGATCGGAACTCTCTTCCGACCGGGGGTTATGGAGCAGGGTGTTAGCTGTCATTTACAGCTAACACCCGCTCCCGATCCCACTCACAGTGTCTCTGAAGTGCCGGCCGTAAATTTACAATTAGCCGGACTTCAGAGACCAGTACCGCTGGCCGTAAATTTACGGCCGGTGGTCGTCAACCGGTTAAGATACTTTGGATATGCTGTTTTGGCTTATTTAAGGGGTGCAGTTTTGAAAATTCAGAGACCTCTCAAAACCCCTTTAGAACTGAATTAGCACCTTGAAAATGGGTTTTAAAAATTGTTGTTTGACTTGTAAGCCTTATAACGTCCGTAAAAATTACAGGGTGATTAAAGTTCGATGCCAACACAAAGCAGAGATATGGTAAATTAGATGTATGAACTGATTTGGATGGTATGACTTGGATCTGTATGAAAAGCAGATAATTTAAAACTTTTTAATTTGCATATTTTTCAAAATTTCTATAAATTTACTATTTTTTCATAATTAAACAAAAAATATTTACCACTAGGACAAAGTTCAATGTGTCACAAAAAAAAAAAAAATCATAAAATCACTTTGGTGAGTTAAAGTGTACCAAAGTTATTACCGCATGAAGACACACGTCAGATTTGAAAAATTCAAGCTCTGTCAGGAAGTCAAAAACTGGCTGCAGCAGCAAGGGTTTAAATCCATTGATAGTTCTGATTGTGTAGAAATGCAAACAAAATCCCACCGTAAATTTCGCAACTTGTCAATTGTTGCTAACAATACTTCTTGTACGTGTTGTATAGCTGGACCATGCACCTTATTACTACCTGTGTTAGTGTTTCTATCATTGTGTTTATATTTCTTTGTGTATGTATTGATTGACAGTAGCATAAATCATATGAAAAAACACAAGCCAGATAACTCACCACATGCCCAGAAGAGGAGACCTACTGCTCCTATATCAAAATTTAAAAAAAAAATTGAATAACTAAATCCTATCAATCAATAATTTAACCCCTTCATGACATTCGCCGTAATAGTATTCAAAATTGGCGGACACTGAGCAGGCGCCAGGTATCTGCTGTATTATACAGCAGAGACCCGGCGCTAATGCCCACAATCAGTGCCTGCACTGATCGTGGGCATTAAGGATCCTGGCGCCTCGGTCATTTAGGTAGAATCACTGGTGCCATTTTGGGTAGGATCACTGGCGCCCAGAATGAGACCCTGGCCCGGAGATTCGTTGCCATGACTGCCAGGAACCTATTGAAGGATCCCAGGCTTGTCTAGCATTTATTTGCTTTATGCAGCCTGTCATACAAATTTCGGTATTTGGTAATGCATTAGTATTGTAATGCATTGCATTAGTGATCAGACCCCCTGGGGTTCAAGATGCCTATGGGAACTAATAAATAAAGTATAAAAAAATATTAAAAAATTAAAATCACCTCCTCTCCCTAGAATACATATAAAAGTAGAAAATTACTGTGAAACACACACACATTAGGTATCCCTATGTCTGAAAATGCCTGGTCTACAAAGTTATAAAAATATTTTTCCGTACGGTAAACACCATAGCGGGAAAAAAAATCAAATGTGCCACACTGCCATTTTTTCACTGTTTCACCTCTGATAAAAATTTTAATAAAAAGTGATCAAAGCAGACATTCCCCAAAATGGCATAACTAAAAAGTAAACCTGGTCCCGCAAAAAAAAAAAAATGAGTGTAAGAATATGGCAACTTTAAGAAAAAAGCTTTTTTTGAAAATTTTTGGATTTTTGTTAAGGAGTTAAAATGTGAATAAAACTATATAAATTTGGTAGCCCCGGAATCGTACTGAAACATAGAATACAGGTGACATGTCATTTTGGCTGCACAGTGAACGCCAAAAAACGAAACCCATAAATCGCAGAAATTCACTTTTCCAATTCCATCCCATTCTGTATTTTTTCCAGCTTTCCAGTATATCATACAGAATAATAAATGGTGCCATTATGAAAAACAATTTGTCCCGCAAACATTAAGCCCTCATATGGCTATGTGAAAGGAAAAATAAAAAAGTTATGGGGTTTGGAAGGCAGGGAGTCAAAAACGAAAATCGAAAAATGTCACTAGTGGAAATGGTTTAAAATAAATTCTTGCTTGAAATTTAATCCCTGAGGGTAAACAGAATTTATGTTAAGGATCCAATAGCCATCTCTATTCAGGATTGAATACAGACGTGGACAAAATTGTTGGTACCCCTCGTTTAATGAAAGAAAAACCCACAAAGGTCACAGAAATAACTTGAATCTGACAAAAGTAATTTGCCAAACTACATGTTGACAAGCCACAAAGCTTCTGGGAGAATGTCCTATGGACAGATGAGACAAAAATCAAAATTTTTGGCAAGGCACATCAGCTCTATGTTCACAGACGATAAAATGAAGCATATCTTGAAAAGAACACTGTCCCTACCATGAAACATGGAGGAGGCTCTGTTATGTTCTGGGGCTGCTTTGCTGCATCTGGCACAGGGTGTCTAAAATCTGTGCAGGGTACAATGATATCTCAAGACTATCAAGGGATTCTAGAGAGAAATGTGCTGCCCAGTGTCAGAAAGCTTGGTCTCAGTCGCAGGTCATGGGTCTTGCAACAGGATAATGACCCAAAACACACAGCTAAAAACACCCAAGAATGGCTAAGAGGAAAACATTGGACTATTCTGAAGTGGCCTTCTATGAGCCCTGACCTAAATCCTATTGAGCATCTTTGGAAGGAGCTGAAACATGCCATCTGGAAAAGGCACCCTTCAAACCCGAGACAACTAGAGCAGTTTGCTTATGAGGAGTGGGCCAAAATACCTACAACTGGAGCAGTTTGCTCATGAGGAATGGGCCAAAATACCTCTTGAGAGGTGCAGAAGTCTCATTGACAGTTACAGGAATTGTTTGATTGCAGTGATTGCCTCAAAAGGTTGTGTAACAAAATATTAAGTTAAGGGTACCATCATTTCTGACCAGGTCTGTTTCATGAGTTTTCTTTTTTTTAAAATTCTGTTGAAGCATGGTTTAAAAGCAATGTCTGACTTTCATTTGTTCATTTTCATAGAATTTTTATACATTATTACTTTTGTCAGATTCAAGTTATTTCTGTGACCATTGTGGGTTTTTCTTTCATTAAACGAGGGGTACCAACAATTTTGTCCACGTGTGTATGTCCAGTCTCCTCGCCACTCTGGTTTACTAACTTTTTCTTTGCCAAAGAAACTGAGACCAGTAAATATATGTTAGACAACATAAAAATCCATAATATATTATAAACAAATGTACTGCTGAGATTAATAAAATTCTTGATATAATATTACTTGTCATCCAATGTATGCCGAAAACTTTTCCGTTGGATCGCATAAACGCAACACCCACATCGACTAAATCCACACCACAAAAAACAATAATGTGCAACTATGTTCTGTGTAATTGGGGGATTGAACCAAACTGGGTGAGAAAACATACTTATACCCCTCATTAAGAATATATCATATGGCATCATCCTCATATAATACCACAAATAGCCCTAAATTGCATACTATATTGGGTGATAAGAAATGGTTCTTTAACATTACCTCTGCAATGTCCTGAATTATTTCATAACGCCATTTAATTCCTAATCATACCAATCTGTTGTACCCTAATCATGGTCCATTCCGGATATTTACAGTGACGTAACTGAATACAGATATCATCCATTTCCCTTGGGAGATCAATATCATCTGAGCAATTTTGTTTTGCCTGCAACATTTTTCCTAATCGAACACTAGAAATGGTATGCCTGGACTGGCACGATCTACTGAGCAAAAAATTTATTACTCAGCATAGGCTTGCATTAAGTACAAATGTGAATAACCCCAAGAACAGAATCTCCTCTTATACACAAATCCAAAAATTGGGCACATATTGCATGTGTTTGGTATGTGAAAAACAGACCCAGAGGATTATTAAAATAATCCACAATATCAGGTACGACTGCCAAACCTGATGACCAAATGATAATGTCCCAAGCTACATCACACAAAAAAGGATTGTCCTACGAAAAATATTAATTTTCTCCCACCATGCAATAATAATAATAATAATAGTAATATTAATAACTTTATTTATATAGCGCCAACATATTTCGCAGCACTTTATAAATCAGAGGACATATGAACAGACAATATGAGATATTGCAATGTGACAAAGAAATAAACATATCAAACAACAGGAGTGAGGGCCCTGCTCTCAAGAGCTTACATTCTATGAGGTCTATGCAATGTACAGGTTAGCTAGCAACTGGTAAAATTTAGCCCTCATCCCAGTTCCTGTACACTGCATGTAAAAGTTATGAATCATAAAATAATTAGAAGTAAGTAAAAACTTGATAGTTATAACAATAAAGTGTTTTAGGTCCTGAGAATAATGACAGTATTTATCAAGATGATAGGTAACTGCACAAATAGCTTGTGCATAAGGAATACAGCTATGTATATAATGACTCGATATCACATGTAAGCCACATATATTCACACTGCCATCTAACCACTTGCATGATAAAGAGAACATGCTTACTATCCTTCAAATGTCCAAAACAATGAGTGACAAATGGTTGTAATAGTCAACCCAATCACCCAATTTCTTACTCAAACAACCAATACCTAACACAAAAGGTCTCATACGTGACAGGAATTGATTCTTGTGAATTTTAGGGAGAGCGTGGAAGATGAGACAACCAGTTGCTGTACAAACATGTAATTAGTTCCTTATGATTTATAGCCCTAAAGCCAAACTTTCTGGTAAAATGTGTTTTAAAACATCAAGTAAAGAAGCAATAGGTTCAGAATTAATGGAGTGATAAGTTGCAACATCACTCAACATTATTTCATTTAATATAATATATAGGGAGGATAGTGTCGAGTAGTACCACCTCTCCACCCTTATCAGCAATACTTATGGTTAAATCCTTATTTCCCTTTAAAGTATATACAGTGGGGAAAAAAAGTATTTAGTCAGCCACCAATTGTGCAAGTTCTCCCACTTAAAAAGATGAGGCCGGCCTGTAATTGACATCATAGGTAGACCTCAACTATGAGAGACAAAATGAGAAAACAAATCCAGAAAATCACATTGTCTGATTTTTAAAGAATGTATTTGCAAATTATGGTGGAAAATAAGTATTTGGTCAATAACAAAAGTTCATCTCAATACTTTGTTATTTATCCTTTGTTGGCAATGACAGAGGTCAAACATTTTCTGTAAGTCTTCACAAGGTTGGCACATACTGTTGCTGGTATGTTGGCCCATTCCTCCATGCAGATCTCCTCTAGAGCAGTAATGTTTTGGGGCTGTCGCTGGGCAACACGGACTTTCCACTTCCTTCAAAGTTTTTCTATGGGGTTTAAGACCTGGACACTGGCTAGGCCCCACCAGGATCTTGAAATGCTTCTTATGAAACCACTCCTTCGTTGCCCTAGCGGTGTGCTTGGGATCATTTTCATGCTGAAAGACACAGCCACGTTTCATCTTCAATGCCCTTGCTGATGGAAGGAGGTTTGCACTCAAAATCTCACGATACATGGCCCCATTCATTCTTTCATGTACACGGATCAGTCGTCCTGGTCCCTTTGCAGAGAAACAGCCCTAAAGCATGATGTTGTCACCCCCATGCTTCACAGTAGGTATGGTGTTCTTTGGATGCAACTCAGCATTCACTCTCCTCCAAATACGACGAGTTGTGTTTCTACCAAACAGTTCTACTTTGGTTTCATCTGACCATATGACATTCTCCCAATACTCTTCTGGAACATCCAAATGCTCTCTAGCAAATTTCAGACGGGCCTGGATATGTACTGGCTTAAGCAGGGGGACACGTCTGGCACTGCAGGATCTGAGTCCCTGGTGGCGTAGTGTGTTACTGACGGTAGCCTTTGTTACGTTAGTCCCAGCTTTCTGCAGGTTATTCACTAGGTCCCCCGTGTGATTCTGGGATTTTTGCTCACCGTTCTTGTGATCATTTTGACCCCACGAGGTGAGATCTTGCGTGGAGCCCCTGATCGAGAGAGATTATCAGTGGTCTTGAATGTCTTCCATTTTCTAATTATTGCTCCCACAGTTGATTTCTTCACACCAAGCTGCTTGCCTATTGCAGATTCAGTCTTCCCAGCCTGGTGCAGGTCTACAATTTAGTTTCTGGTGTCCTTCCACAGCTCTTTGGTCTTCACCATAGTGGAGTTTGGAGTGTGACTGTTTGAGGTTGTGGACAGATGTCTTATACTGATAACAATTTCAAACAGGTGCCATTACTACAGGTAATGAGTGAAGGACAGAGGAGACTCTTAAAAAAGTTACAGGTCTGTGAAAGCCAGAAATCTTGCTTGTTTGTAGGTGACCAAATACTTATTTTCCACCATAATTTGCAAATAAATTCTTAAAAAATCAGACAAAGTGATTTTCTAGATATGTTTTCTCATTTTGTCTTTCATAGTTGACGTCTACCTATGATGTCAATTACAGGCCTCTCTCATCTTTTTAAGTGGGAGAACTTGCACAATTGGTGGCTGACTAAATACTTTTTTTCCCCACTGTATTACCTTATGCATACTAAAGGAAATATTATCAATAAAACTATAATTTGCATGCATATACAAATCAACCAAATCCTTGACTGAAACTTTTCCAGAATGGATGGATGAGACTATATAGGATAGAATTAAAGATTACGGGTATTAAATGACATGGACCTGGTGATAGTGCCATATTGTACATCCACCACATCATCCTGTAGCTCATATAACAAGTTAATGGCAGAACTGTCCTGCAAAGAAAAAATGTTATCTTATAATAAACATTCCATTCTATACTTTTTATATAAAAGGTATTTTTAATTTCTAATCCTGTACCAACCCTACCTAGAATTGTATTCAGAATTTCCTTTTTACTCCCTTCAGCCCCAAATAATTCTCCATAGTTACTGTAATGATAGAACAAATTTGGAAGTACGATAAAACAAACCAATCTTTCAGATTTACTGTATATAATCTGAAATGTACCATTACGTAACATTGACATTCCCTTTAATGCATTGAGCAGAAATGGATCACTAGTAAGTAATCTTAGTTTTTCCCATTTTAAATTCACAAAAACATGTTCCATTGCTGAGCTGACAGTCACAGTAGAATAGATCACAGGAGGCAGGACTGTATATGGCCTTCCTTAATCTGCAAACAAGGATATGTTGTGTGTCAACAGTATGATATGCCATCTAAATTGCTTCCAATTCTGCTCTCTGTGCCGAAATTGAGTTTAAAATTGAGAGCTAGTTGTTGTTCAGGTACCAACACTGCAAAACCTGTATGATATCTTCCATCCTGCCACTATCTAGAACCTTCAACATAGACTTTTAAATCTTCCTCAGATCCTTTTGATCTAAAACAGTTGTATATCTGGTTCCCGTGGTACAAGAACTGTTGTACAATCATGAGGTTCTTGCTGAATGTTTACTAGTTGAGGCAAAACAAACTTTGCATTTTGTTGTACAGTAAGGGCCGGTTCACAAGCAGCACTTTCCTCGGCAACCGCACGAACCCCATTATAGTCTATGGGGTCCGCAGGTTTCCTTAGGTAAACCGCTTTTCTATACATATAGGTTTCCGTTTCAGGGAGTCCCCAAGCGGACTGCCAAAACGGAATCTCAAACGCAGCTGTGAACCGGCCCTTATATCAAAGCCTCTGTCTAGAAACCCCACTTAAAGATTTTTCAGGGGTGTGTTTGCTGTCTGTAAAAAATTTTTAAATCCCACGTTTTCTGTGGCTTCCTGTAAAACACCTGAGGTGTTTCATAGAGCCATTATATGAACTTTACAGAATATCTTCACAATTTATCAGGAGAGATACAGCAGCTTAACAGCCCTTGTTTCTGGGCACACCTCTAGGAAGTTCTACAGTGAGGAATATAGTTTTGTTAGTATTCTCATTCAGGCAGTTTATCCTTTAATGCCTGACCACTACCAAATATGAGAATAGGGATAACTGTGAAATGCTATTGTAATCAGGTAGGGTGTGTAAATATTGCTATCCCTCTTAAACCCTGAGGCCTCATACACATGGCATATGAGGTATACCTAGGCGTAGCTAGCGGGGGTGCAGAGGAGGCGGCGGCCTCGGGCCCCCTAACCTTGTGGGGCCCACTCTAGAACTGCCGCAAACAAACAGATATTTCATCTGTATTGGTGTCTCCAGGACATAGTACATACATAGTAGAGCAGGAAAAACAGCTTCCTGCTCTACCATTCTGTTAACCTGGAGGCCGCAGGCCTGTAGGAGCTTGCGGCCTCCAAGTATCCTTGTAACCGCTAGTGACATCAGCGTCCTGACCCAGGGCGCAATGATGTCACTACACTGCGCCTTCTGAGCCGGGATGCAGACTGTACTTGGAGCGGGTAGCGAAGAAGTGACGGTGGCAAGTCTGTGCATCAGGGAATTGAAGGCAGGTAAGTATTTTTTATTTATTTATTTTTTTGTTCGGGGGGGCAGGGGAGTAGCTTAATAATAGTGGGCAATAATGATATAAGGTGGTATTATTAATATAAGGGGTCATTGCGGCAAACAGTGATAATACAAAGAGGTCATTAGGGGGTATTATTAATATAAGGGGGGTATTGGGAAGCAGTATTTATGTAAAGTAGTATTAATATAAGGGGTCATTGCGGCAAACAGTGATAATACAAAGAGGTCATTAGGGGGTATTATTAATATAAGGGGGGTATTGGGAAGCAGTATTTATGTAAAGTAGCATTATTCATTTACAGGAGATTTTCGTACTATATATTTCATAATTGGGTGTAGCAGCAGCATGGGGACTTTATGTAGTTGAGGATAATGTGGGTCAGGTGTCTGTAAAAGTGAGGAGCTAAAGATATCTGTGCTGCAAACCATACAGAGACAAGTCACTGCTGGAAAAAGTGGTCATGGCGGTCCAGAGGGAAGAGACGAGAAATGTGAACAATTAGTCAGAGACCACCTGTAAGTCATTAAATGTAACTGCACTGTATACTCAAAATGGTCTGTAGAGCCCTGTACAGAGCCAATATCTACTACTATATGGTCACTGTATAGTGATAATATCGGTATAACTGCGTTGGGTGCCCACTTAGATATGTTTGCCCCCCTGTGCTGTACCCCTAGCTATGCCTCTGGAGCTATAAATATTCAAGACATTTTAAACATTTAGTGAAATTACAAGATATTACAATGTCTGACCATATGACCTCTACATACAGGATATACTGTTTAACAGGGAAAAGCTACTTATAGGGGTAGTCCCATTTCAAGGATACTATCTATACTGCTAGCTTATGTAAATTCAAGAGTTTTCTTAAATACATTGCATTAGCAATGCTGCTTTGTTTGCCTGCTATGTCAAATTATTCCTCACATTGTTTAGACAACATTGTCAAGGTCCCCGGCCTGGTATCGCTCCTTGTCTAGCATTAAATATA
The DNA here is from genome assembly GCA_947044405.1 of Leptodactylus fallax. Taxonomy (NCBI): domain Eukaryota; kingdom Metazoa; phylum Chordata; class Amphibia; order Anura; family Leptodactylidae; genus Leptodactylus; species Leptodactylus fallax. Next base: position 3,705,264 of record CAMRHE010000045.1, read on the forward strand.
TATTATGATAGATTCTATAGTAATAAAAATAATAATAATAAATAATTTTTCATGATAAAGGTAATGTGTATACCTACTGAGGTAATTCATAGTTTCCTGTCCATCAAACAGTTAAACTCCACCCACCAGCTTGTTGAAGAATACAGGAAGTGAGAAGAAGAGATAGGCAAAGGTGCTGAGAGAGGGAGATGGGAAAATCCCTTTAATGGTGTTTAGAAATACATTTCAGCAACAGATCTAACAATGTCCTGAAAGCTAAGAAATATAATTGAAAAGACACATTTTTGAATAGAAAATGTCTCATCAAAGTATATCCTATTCAGAGATTTGTTATGTATTCTGTACAATATTCACTGCACTCACTTCAGTTAGTTAATTTAATATGTTAATATATCTTTTTCTAAAATGCTGGTTATTTAGAAAATGCAAAAATCAGGAATTCTCCGCCTGAAATTGGCAGACCACCAGTTTCATTTTTAAAATGACAGACACCCAACAGACCCCATTGTAGTCAGTGCAGTCCATCTGACTCCATGTACAACCGATGTTACAGCGGTCTGCCTGCCCATTGTTCTGCTCCTCTAATAGTAACTTAGTGTAAAATGTTGATTTCATTTGACATTTTTTGACCGCTTTCCTAGTGCAGCATAATTGCTCATCTTAGTACAGATATACTGTATGGATATCTGAAGGATCTGTAAAGCATCAGGGAATTCAAGGAGAAATTTGAAGTATGTAGTGCTTATGTAATTTTAATATCATGGGTTCAGTATAATGGTGCAAAGGACTGTAAATTTTAACAATTTTAAAATTTCTGTATAGTGATGGGAACTTTGTATATTTCAGGTCCAGGTTGTAATCACAATGCATCTGTATCTCAAGTCAATTATGTCATTTTAGGGAACATGTAATTTTAGATTTGCCTAAGAAGAAGAAAAAGCTTGTCTTTGGTGAGCAGAAGTACCATCGATAAATGTTGGCCATATAAGTTCAGGTCTATGGTCACAGTCTATAAATTTATCTTCTGAGAATGTTTTTATTAAAGTGATATGCCTTTATGACACCATAATTTCTAAACATGTACAGCACAGTAAAGTTTATTATTGTGGCTCAGTTGTTTGCACTTCAGTTTTGCAACATTAGGGATCTTGGGCTTGATTTTGACATGGACAGTAACTGTATGAAGTTTTTATGTTCTTCTAGTACTTACATGTTTTTCTTCCCACACTCCATAAACACACCAATGAAATAATTATTCCTAATATAAGTGAACAAAATGACATTGAAGATATGAGTCAATGCAGTCAGGTTTCCCTTATGCACAGGCACAGTACACAGTGATGTACAGTACAGGGATAATTCACAGACAGAAGTCGGATGTCATAATTCACAAAGTGATGTTACAACAAAGGGAAAAGTTGTACAGTGATGTTAGAGAATAAGGATAATGCACACAGTAATGTCATAATACAGAGGAAATCTACTTGGTGACTTCACAGCATGGGATGTCATCATGTCACAGTGTAGCGATAATGCAGTCCAGGATATCATAGCGCACACATATGCACACAAAAAGGTTTCCATACATCATGGTAACACAGTATGAGAAAGAAACTTATAATGATGCCACATGCAGGCATTATAATGTCCCATTCCAAGGATAATGCACAGCACAAGAACAGTGCAAATGTAATATACACAGCTGTTGTAGCCATGAGGCTTCATTGATGAGGCAGCCAGGGCCGTTTTAATGCACTGGGGGGCCCTGTGCAAACTTTTTGAAAGTGGGCCCCCCAATGCCACCCCCATAGTTTTATTTCCCCTGCCTCCCTCAACCATCAATGTCACCTTTAAAAAAAAAAAAAAAAATAGAATACTCACTGAACCGCATTCCCACAGACCTGCAGGCTCTGACTGTAATGTCTGCAGATCAGCGCTCTTTGCGCTTCCCTGCCACAGACATTATCAGTCAAAGGCTGAACTGTGCTCCACTATTGTATTCAAGCTCTATCTGTGTCCAAAGGACACAGATAGGGTTGAAATCGCTGCCTGCCACCCAGAACAGCGGGACATCACCCGAAATGTGGGACTGTCCTGTTCAATCCGGAGCAGCTGAGGGGGCCCACGCAACCATAGGACCTGGTGCAGCTGCACCGTTGCACCTATGGTTAAAGCAGCCCTGGAGGCAGCATTCAATTTTTTCACACCGCTTTCAAATAGTCATCACTAGCTGTGCCTCATATCTGAATGGGACCCTTGTTTGTTGGCTTTTATACCTGCTATACTGTTTGTTATGGGTGTACATGAGTTGGTGGGCAGACATAGAGTTCATAAGGAAGATGCTAAGAAAGCTGAGGATCAAAAGTGATCAAGTTCTATGAACCAATTTCAATATTGTTTTTTGTAGTAATATGAGAAATCTGTTAAAACTTCTAAGCCAGTTTTTTGGCATTGAAAAGTCACACATTTTGGCCGCCAATATGGGGTAATTGACAACCACCTCATTTGGATTTCTGTCTTCCTTTTGATCAGCACTATAGAATTATGGGTTGGTGGTGTTTGAATAGAGTTCCTTGGTCCCACCAGTTAAAATGATTGTGAGGACCCTCCTTTCATCAACCTCTAGGAAATAAACCCTAGTAGTCTCCAAACTGAGTTATCTCCTCCTGGACCTCTGGGACCCATTATTGTGTTATACTGTATTGTCTGGGCCCATTGGAGGATCTACCAGTATTCTGGACATGTGTTTTTATCATCTACTGTATATAACTATGTCTTATATTTGATATTTAAAGCTAAATATGTGAAATTCAGGACTATAGAAAACAGTTATGCTGTGCATATTTGCATAATTTGCTGCATAATTCTCTCTTGAAACTGTAATAGCAGGATTTTTAACATAAAAGCACCTTAAAGGGGTTATACCATAGGAAACATGTATCCTCTACCCATTGGATAGAGGATAAATTGCTGATAAGTGGGTGTGAAACCGCTGAGAATCCCACCGATCCTGAGAATGGGGGTTTTATTGTCATTGTGAATATAACAGAGATAGATGAGTGGAGCAGGGTGCGTCTGCATCCACTGCGGCTACATTCACAACGGGGGAAAACATCCCTATTCTCTATATTAGTTCTTATTTGCCTAAAGAAAGCAGCAAGTGATGTGACTCTACTCTGGAATTGCTGCTGCTTCAGCTGTAAATGACATTTTCAGTTTGTGTCTGTGTCATGACTATAGACATATCTGGCAAATTGTTACTGGTCTGATGGTATTTGGTACGATTACTGATTGACAACTATCTCTTTGCACAGTCATACATGGAGGTATGTCAATCAATAGAACTGCCTCCATGACCAGAAGACTGTGTCAAAGCATAAACAGAGCAGAGATATAAATGAAAGTTTATAATAAATTTTCTTCTGCAGTTTCATTGTGACAGATTCACTTTAACCCTTTAGTGACTAGCCTGTTTTAGGCCTTGATGACAACCTTTTTTTCCTTTTGCGTTTTTCTGTTGTCACCAAGCCCTATACCTTTTTTATTTTTTCGTCAATGTGTCTGTATGAGGGCTTGATTATTTTCTGGGACAAGTGGTAGTGTGTAAAGGCACTATTTTGGGGTAGCTATACCTCATTGATTAACTTTTATTAATTCTTGCGTGAGGGCTTATTTTTTTGAAGGAAAACCTGACATTTTTATTGATACAATTTTGGGGAACACTTTTTGGTTGCTTTTTATAGCATTTTTTTGGTGGCCAATAGACAAAAATTGGCATTTCTGGCAATTTTACTGCTTACTGAAGTGGCAATACCGAATATGTGTGTTATGTTTTTAATTTTTCATTATTTATTAAACATTTTGGGATAGAGATGTTAATGTGGTGTTATGTTTTAACTTTTTTTAAACTTTAATTTATTTAATACATTTTTTTTTGTCCCCCTAGAAGACTTCAACTTTGCGATCTTCTGATTACTTTTATAATGCATTGCACTACCTATGTCAATTTTTGACAGGCATTGTATTAGGCCATGCCTTTGGTACAGCCTAATAGGATTATATATAGGCAGCCCTGGGGGCCGTCATCTTGTTCGCAGGGGTTCCAATGCGCCTTCTAATAATGGCAGTTTGCTGATCCTGGGCATTAGGAGCAGGTACCTGGCTGTGAGCACAGGTAACAGCCTGACAGATTCAGTTTAAGGATTGCCATACAATACCTTTTTCTTAGTGTTCTTAGTCTTCTTGTAAAACACTAACATGTACAGCTCTATAGGAAACGTTTTATCTGTTAGTACCAATATAAACCTGACTGAATCAGAACATCATAAAAATGGCAAGCCTTGTGAGTGTTCCTAGTATGCACAGGTTAGTGCCTACTTTAGTTCAATGAACAATGACTTGGATGCCAAAGGCTCATTGATGCAAAAGGGAAGTAAAGACTAGCCCATCTGAATCTCTCCCATAGAAGTGCTACTGTAGCACAAACTGCTGAAAAGTCAGACTTTGTTGGAATTCTATGTGCTCCTAATCTTACCTGCCCATGACTACAAATCCCCCTTCCTGCATAAATGGAAAGAAGGCCTTTGACTGTCCTTTTCTGTTCCTAATGTGGTAGCATCTTAGAATTCTCACATAAATCTTCCAGCAAGTACCAAGAGGCGAGCTATAAACTTTTGACACGCTGGTATCATGTCGCTTATAATTTACATAGAATGTTTCCAAATTCCTCCCCTCTCTGCTGGAGATGTGGACCTGCTGATGCTACCCTGTTCCACATCTTTGTGTCCCCTTTTGTGTTCCTACTGGGATGGAGTACACCAGGTACTCACGTAAGCATTTCAAATTTCTATACCCAACTCCCCAGCCTTTTTTATGTTACACATCTCAGATTTCACCATAAGAGCCAAGTGCAAGTCCTCCCTCAAACATTTCATAAACGCTGCTAGAACTTTCATCCCAACTCTATGGAAGTCCCCTGCTCTCACCACACTGGTGCACTGGGTACGCAGAATAGTTAAAAGACCTCACAGCATCCCTCCGGAACACGCATGACCCCCTGTTTCAGAGCTCCCATGTCATACAGTTATTTCAAATTGCTAGGACATACTTTCTCTATATGATTAGCTGCCTCTCTGTATGTAGTACAGTGTGCTCACTGTGCCATGCATCAATTTGAGGGTCCACTCTGCCTCGGGGGCCAACACATCATGTCACATACAAAATTCAAATTAATTGTAATAAGATATTAGCGGTAGTTTAACATATTCTTGCTTGTTTCAGTGCATGTTTAAATTAGTTGTAAGAGCATATATGTGCCTGAGCACCTGATGCCCATACAAAATGCATTCGTGTCACACAGGATGTTCAAAATAGTTAATTATCCATTATCTACAGTTGAAACCAAAAGTTTACATACGCTATATAAAAAGACACATATGCAGGTTTTTCTCACTATCTGACATGAAATCAGAATAAACCTTTCCCATTTTAAGTCAATTAGGATTGCCAAAATTATTTATATTTGCCAAATGCCAGAATAATGACAGAGAGAGAATTTTAAGGCATTTTTATTACTTTCTGCAAAGTCAAAAGTTTACATACATTTCATTAGTATTTGGAACCATTGCCCTTAAACTGTATGACTTGGGTCAAACGTTTTGGATATCCTTCCACAAGCTTCTCACAATAGTTTGTAGGAATTTGGGCCCATCCCTCCTGACAGATCTGGTGTAACTGAACCATGTTTGTAGGCCGCCTTGCTTGCACCTGCCTTTTCAGCTTTGCTCATAAATTTTCAATAGGATTGAGATCAGGGCTTTGTGATGGCCACTCCAAAACATTGACTTTTCTATCCTTAAGCCACTTTGTAACCAGTTTGGCAGTATGCTTCGGGTCATTGTCCATTTGGAAGACCGATTTGCGCCCAAACTTTAATTTCCTGGCTGATGTCTTGAGATGTTGCTTCAGTATTGCCAAATAATGTTCATTCCTCATGATGCCATCCATTTAGTGAAGAGCACCAGTCCCTCCTGCAGCAAAACAACCCCAACACATGATGCTGCCACCCCCCGTGTTTCACAGTTAGGATGGTGTTCTTAGGCTTGCAAGCTTCTCCCTTTTAGCTCCAAATGTAACTATGGTCATTATGGCCAAACAGTACAATTTTAGTTTCGTCAGACCACAGGACATGTCTCCACAAATAAGGTCTTTGTTCCTGTGTGCATTTGCAAACATTAATCTGGCTTTGTTATGTTTTTTTTTGGAGTAATGGCTTCTTCCTAGACGAGTGGCCTTTCAGCCCATGTCAATACAGTACTCATTTCACTATAATAACACACTCTTACCAGCTTCAGCCAGCATCTCACAAGGTCTTTTGCTTTTGTTCTTAGGTTGATATGCACATTTCTTACCAAAGCATGTTTATTTCTGGGACACAGAACCCGTCTGCTTCCTGAGCGGTATGATAACTGGACATTCCCATCTTGTTTGTACTTGCATATAATTGTTTGTACAGATGAATGAGGCACCTTTAAGTATCTGGAAATTGCACCCAAGGATGAACAAGACTTGAGCAAGTCCACAATTCTCTTCCTAATATCTTGGATGATTTCTTTAGACTTTCCCATAATGTTACACAAAGAAGCAGTGTGTTTCAGGTGTGCCTTAAATACATCCACAGGTGTCTCTAATTAACTCAGATGTTGCCAATAAACCTATCAGAAGCTTCCAAAGACATGACATCATAATATGGGCTGTCCCAAATTGTTTAAAGGAAAAGTAATCTTAGTGTATGTAAACTTTTGACTTTGCAGAAAATAATAAAAATACCTTAAAAATTATCTCTCTCTCATTATTCTGGCATTTGGCAAATATAAATAATTTTGGTTATCCTAATTGACCTAAAACAGGAAAGTTTTATTCTGATTTCATGTCAGATAGTGAGAAAAACATGCATATGTGTCTTTTTATATAGTGTATGTAAACTTCTGGTTTCAACTGTATATGTTCCTTGCTGTTCCTCTATACAGATCACTGATAACAGTGACCTGTAGGGGTAACAGTTCATTACATGACTCTTCTCAGTGATCTGTATATACAGACATGCAGATAAGATGAAGATTACATCTTCTCTATAACTCTCTTTCTCTTGCTGCACAAGGAATCTCTGTGATGTCATTAATCAGTCAGTGACGGACCAATAGACTTTCTACTTTGGTGACTATAACAGGATTTATTCCATGGCATACAACTTTTTATGTCATATGCATCCAAATGCAGCAGGGAATACTGAAGTATGTAAAGTAGGCACGGATGGTTTTAGACAAAATGTGGCCCCTGGTAAAATTGAAAGTGGGGCCCCAAATACTGAATTATTATATGAAAAACAGAGCCAAATTTAGTCAGTTTAGAGTGTGGTATGCAGGACGTGGTATTCTGAATGCTGTAATGTTAAAGGGGTTTTCCAGGCAAATCTTTTTTTTAAAAAAAAGGTCAGTTAGTGCTATTAATAGGATAATAAGTGAACTCAAATACCTTTAGCAGTGTTTTGAGTGATTTCTGGGTTTCTCTGGGAGCTCCTGGCATCCTCTGCAGTTGTTTACATGCAAAGCTTCCTGTTCTTTTTTTCTACAAATACCATCATGCATTGCACAGGAAGCGTGTCTGGTTGCCCTTGTGTCTTCATGGTATTTTAAAGATTATCTTGAATAACTGCACAGTCCAACCACCTTCCATTTGCATGCAGCAGGAAGTTAAGCCATATTTTGGCTGCATAATACCTCATAACCACACTTTTTACCTAGAAAGAAGATATAATGAAATACAAGCATCTATTCAAGCAGATGCCAACAGGATGAAACTAGGTTGACACCTGCATTCGGGTTTCTGAACGCAGGAAACCTAATCTGCTTAAAAAAATGGTTACCAACGGAAACCCGCTGACCCCATAGACTATAATGGGGTCTCCCGGGTTTCCGCCTGAAAAAGGCGAAAAAATGCGAAGAGAAAAGTCCTGCTTACAGAGGCTCCTCTGTCCTCCACTTGTTACCTGTAGTAATGGCACCTGTTTGACATAGTTATTAGTATAAAAGACACCTGTCCACAACCTCAAACAGTCACACTCCAAACTCCACTATGGTGAAGACCAAAGAGCTGTGGAAGGACACCAGAAACAAAATTGTAGACCTGCACCAGGCTGGGAAGACTGAATCTGCAATAGGCAAGCAGCTTGGTGTGAAGAAATCAACTGTGGGAGCAATAATTAGAAAATGGAAGACATACAAGACCACTGATAATCTCCCTCGATCAGGGGCTCCACGCAAGATCTCACCCCGTGGGGTCAAAATGATCACAAGAACGGTGAGTAAAAATCCCAGACCCACACGGGGGGACCTAGTGAATGACCTGCAGAAAGCTGGGACTAACGTAACAAAGGCTACTGTCAGTAACACACTACGCCACCAGGGACTCAGATCCTGCAGTGCCAGACGTGTCCCCCTGCTTACGCCAGTACATATCCCGGCCCGTCTGAAGTTTTCTAGAGAGCATTTGGATGTTTTAGAAGAGTATTGGGAGAATGTCATATGGTCAGATGAAACCAAAGTAGAACTGTTTGGTAGAAACACAACTCGTCGTATTTGGAGGAGAGTGAATGCTGAGTTGCATCCAAAGAATACCATACCTACTGTGAAGCATGGGGGTGGCAACATCGTGCTTTAGGGCTGTTTCTCTGCAAAGGGACCAGGATGACTGATCCATGTACATGAAAGAATGAATGGGGCCATGTATCGTGAAATTTTGAGTGCAAACCTCCTTCCATCAGCAAGGGCATTGAAGATGAAACGTGGCTGGGTCTTTCAGCATGACAATAATCCCAAGCACACCGCCAGGGCAACGAAGGAGTTTCAAGGTCCTGGAGTGGCCTAGCCAGTCTCCAGATCTCAACCCCATAGAAAACCTTTAAAGGGAGTTGAAAGTCCGTGTTGCCCAGTGACAGCCCCAAAACATCACTGCTCTAGAGGAGATCTGCATGGAGGAATCGGCCAACATACCAGCAACAGTGTGTGCCAACCTTGTGAAGACTTACAGAAAATGTTTGACCTCTATCATTGCCAACAAAGGATATATAACAAAGTATTGAGATGAACTTTTGTTATTGACCAAATACTTATTTTCCACCATAATTTTCAAATAAATTCTTTAAAAATTAGACAATGTGATTTTCTGGATTTGTTTTCTCATTTTGTCTCTCATAGTTGAGGTCTACCTATGATGGCAATTACAGGCTGGCCTCATCTTTTTAAGTGGGAGAACTTGCACAATTGGTGGCTGACTAAATACTTTTTTCCCCAATGTACAACATTCCATACAGTACATCTGCACAAGTGTGAAATATTTTTTACAAGTCAATAATATTTTTTGGATTATAGCTTCAAGAAAATTCTTGGAAAGCTTTGTATTTCTCAAACTTTTTAATTACAACATTTGGGTTTTTTGTAAACATAAGGTTAAATTGAGGGTGGTGGTCATTTCAGAGTATCATACTACATTGAACCATGTGAGCCACATACAAAATACTGGAGAAATTAGGCCAGGAAAGTAGAGAACGTTCATTAAACTCTTAAAGGAGTTATGTCATGAAAAGTATCTATCCTCTATTCATAGAATAGAGGATAAATACCTGATCATTTGAGTTCTCACTGCTGAGTCCCCACCAATCCCAAAACAGGGGGCCCTTTCCCCTGCTGCACATTCAGCCTGACCACAGCCAACATGAATGTAGGCATGACTGGTGGTTGACAGCGTTCCCACAGCATTGGAGACAGCTGAAGTAAGGCACTCTGCTATCTGCAATTCTCCTATTCACTTCAATGGGAGCACTGCACTGTCCACCACCTGTCGCACATATATTCAGGCTGAATGTGCAGGTGGGAAAAGGAACTCCTGTTCTCACCTCATGGTATAACCCACTTTAACATACATACCTAAATCATATTATGTCTTTCAAGCTGTACAAATAAAATGACTACATTATTTTGTTAAAAATCTAGACTTCCTGATGTACTCAAAGTAAAACCGTAACGTACATAGCAAACAGTAGTGTACCTGCCATAAAAGTCGGCCAAACATTTGATATGGGGACCAATGAAAAAGAAAACTAATCTCTATGATTCCATCTACTGTCATATGAAAAAGTTTGGGCACCCCTATTAATCTTAATCATTTTTAGTTCTAAATATTTGGGTGTTTGCAACAGCCATTTCAATTTGATATATCTAATAACTGATGGACACAGTAATATTTCAGGATTGAAATGAGGTTTATTGTACTAACAGAAAATGTGCAATATGCATTAAACCAAAATTTGACCGGTGCAAAAGTATGGGCACCTCAACAGAAAAGTGACATTAATATTTAGTAGATCCTCCTTTTGCAAAAATAACAGCCTCTAGTCGCTTCCTGTAGCTTTTAATCAGTTCTTGGATCATGGATGAAGGTATTTTTGACCATTCCTCTTTACAAAATAATTCCAGTTCAGTTAAGTTTGATGGTCGCCGAGCATGGACAGCCCGCTTCAAATTATCCCACAGATGTTCAATGATATTCAGGTCTGGGGACTGGGATGGCCATTCCAGAACATTGTAATTGTTCCTCTGCATGAATGCCTGAGTAGATTTGGCATCATTGTCTTGCTGAAATATCCATCCCCGGCGTAACTTCAAATTCGTCACTGATTCTTGTACATTATTCTCAAGAATCTGCTGATACTGAGTTGAATCCATGCGACCCTCAACTTTAACAAGATTCCTGGTGCCGGCATTGGCCACACAGCCCCAAAGCATGATGGAACCTCCACCAAATTTTACAGTGGATAGCAAGTGTTTTTCTTGGAATGCTGTGTTTTTTTGATGCCATGCATAACGCCTTTTTGTATGACCAAACAACTCAATCTTTGTTTCATCAGTCCACAGGACCTTCCTCCAAAATGAAGCTGGCTTGTCCAAATGTGCTTTTGCATACCTCAGGCGACTCTGTTTGTGGCGTGCTTTCAGAAACGGCTTCTTTCGCATCACTCTCCCATACAGCTTCTCCTTGTGCAAAGTGTGCTGTATTGTTGACCGATGCACAGTGACACCATCTGCAGCAAGATGATGCTGCAGCTCTTTGGAGGTGGTCTGTGAATTGTCCTTGACTGTTCTCACCATTCTTCTTCTCTGCCTTTCTGATATTTTTCTTGGCCTGCCACTTCTGGGCTTAACAAGAACTGTCCCTGTGGTCTTCCATTTCCTTACTATGTTCCTCACAGTGGAAACTGACAGGTTAAATCTCTGAGACAACTTTTTGTATCCTTCCCCTGAACAACTATGTTGAACAATCTTTGTTTTTAGATCATTTGAGAGTTGTTTTGAGGAGCCCATGATGCCACTCTTCAGAGGAGATTCAAATAGGAGAACAACTTGCAATTGGCCACCTTAAATACCTTTTCTCATGATTGGATACACCTGGCTATGAAGTTCAAAGCTCAGTGAGGTTACAAAACCAATTTTGTGCTTCAGTAAGTCAGTAAAAAGTAGTTAGGAGTATTCAAATCAATAAAATGATAAGGGTACCCAAATTTTTGCACCGGTCAAATTCTGGTTTAATGCATATTGCACATTTTCTGTTAGTACAATAAACCTTATTTCAATCCTGAAATATTACTGTGTCCATCAGTTATTAGATATATCAAATTGAAATGGCTGTTGCAAACACCCAAATATTTAGAACTAAAAATGATTAAGATTAATAGGGGTGCCCAAACTTTTTCATATGACTGTATATTCTTCATTTTTAGCCGAGTCACTGAATATGAGTTTTAGACAACCATTCCTCAAATGGGGGAAGGGGGTAGGCAATGTTAATGCAGTCAAGACAGGGCCCATTCAGGGCCGCTTTAACCATAGGGCATTATGGTTGCGAGGGGCCCCAGATCCGCATACCTCCCAACTGTCCTGGATTGTGGGTCCTGTCCTGTGGTCCTGGTTGGCGGGAGGTATGTTCCTGATTCAATTCATCTGCGTCCAGACAGGATGCAGATGAGTTGAATACAGCGATGAAGCAGGAGCCGTCCGCAGACAGCTTCTGCTTCATCACTGTGCTCCTGTATGTACCGGTCCTTGGAGCTGCAGGTGCGATGTGGTGACGTTACTCACATCGCGCCCGTAGCTCCCTCAATAGTCCGGAGAGGCAGACCTCAAACAGAGCAGCAGGGATGCAAGGAGAGGTAAGTATCAGTGTTTTATTATGTTAAGCTGTGGGGGCAAATGGAGGGGGAACATTAAACTGGGGGCAGATGAAGGGAGATACATTAAACTGGGGGCAGATGAAAAGTGGACATTAAAGTGGGGGCAGATGGAGGGAGGGACATTAAACTGAGGGCAAGTGAAGGGGGGACATTAAACTGGGGGCAGCTGAAGGGGGGCATTAAACTAGGGGGCAGATGGAAGGGGGACATTAAACTGGGGGACAGATGGAGGGGGGGAATTAAAATGGGGGCAGATGGAGGTGGGGCACTAAACTGGGGGGGTAGCTGGAGGGTGACATGTCTGCCTCTAGTTGCCCCCCAGTTTAATGTCCCCCTCCAGCTACCTCCACGGTTTAATGTCCCCCTTCAGCTACCTCCATGGTTTAATGTCCCCCTCCAGCTGCCCCAGTTTAATGTACCCCTCTAGTTGCCCCCAGTTTAATGTCCCCATCCAACTACTCCCATGGTTTAATGTCCTTCCCCAGCTGCCCCAGTTTAATATCCCCCTCTAGTTGTTTCATACTGTGGGCAATTGGAGGGGAACTGTTCTGACTCAATAGCTTGGCTGCAAGTGTGAGGTTGTGAGAGTGTCCTGTAGTCTCTATGCTAACCAGCAATTTACACCAAGATATCTATCAGATAGTGATCAACTCAACTGAGGAGGCGTAGATAAGATTCCAGATGCTTTAATCCAGGTAAATCTTGTAAAACCTCATACAGCAGTAGGTGAAAAATGATGAATCACCAGGAGCTGAGCAGACATGTTGCTTACAAAGAAGTGAAACTAAACTGAGGGAGAGAGAGGAGGAGCTACAGCATCACAGCTAAGGATACAGAGAGAGAGAAGGGACAAACTACAAAGACAAACACAGTATCACAGATACATGTCAGTGAATTAAACCAAGTCCTGGGACATGATACTCCCCGCCTGAAATCTTTAGATTTCAATGAAAACAAACATTAAATAATGTCCTGAGATGTCCATAAAGTTCTCTTCAAACCTGAAAAACAAAAAAGAAACATGCACAACAAACAATAATCAACAGTTAGTCCAAATAAACCAATCTTCAGATCGGGAAGCCGCAATTTGTCAACACCTCCACTGACCCACACTGTAATCCACAAGAATATGTTAGACATACGACACGGTTTTAGTTCATGAAAGGAAGCTCCCCGCCATGAGCTGTGAATGATGTCCTTATCTTCTTTTATGTGACGTCTCCTCTTGGAAGAAGAAGCACCAGTTCATTAATTGGGCGGAAGAAAACTCGCACTGAGCCTCCCTTGGTTACCTTGACCTTCTCGTGGTAATGTCGGATCAGCAGAGCAGAAATGTAGTGTCCACCTGGAATGATCACTGGGTTCTGTTCCTTGCTACACAAGTCAGACTTTCCAATCCGGCCGCCCTCTCTCAATAATTCGTGGTGGTCGATTACGGGGGTTTAGTTTGTAAAGTGCACTGTTCCTGGACAGATTGATGCTCCATGAGATACTGTCAATCTCTTGATGATATACCTCTTGTTGAACACTCCAGATGATAACTTGCTCAGCGTGTTCAATGTCCGCTGCGGTAGGGTGTTTCGTACACATATGCCAGCCATGACACTCCGTTGATCTGTCCTTCGCAAAGCACTGAGCGATGTGAAATAGTCGGGCGACAGCTCTCACAATGGATGACCAGGATGAGAAACGTTCAAAGCGATGTGGCTCCAGCTTCACCCTTGGAATCACAGAAGTGTAGAGTGTGGAGGTCATAGGCCTGATTTCCTTGTCAAACTCGAGATCCACTAAATCGTAGAAAGCATTGTTAGGAGTCAAGTAGGGATCTTCATACAGGAAACTTGGAGGCGACAGCCACATATGGTCTAAAAGGTGTGCTGTCGGTGCAGGCCTTGTACCACGGTCAGCTGGGTTAAGTTGTGTGGAGACGTAATGCCACTGATCAGGGGCAGAGAAACTTTGGATACGTTCCACTCTGTTTCCAACATACACATAAAATTGTCTTGTTTGATTGTGTGTATATAGCCAAGGACAACTCTGCTATCAGTGTAGAATGTAAATGAATCAATGGCAATGTCCATTTCATCTCTTATTGCTTCAGCAATTTCTACTGCAAGCACAGCTGCACAAAGTTCGAGTCGCGGAATGGAGTGTACAGGTTTTGGGGTCAGTTTGGCCTTACCAAGAACAAATCCACAGTGTAGCTCATGAGTGGCTCCTAATATCCTCAGATAGGCCACTGCAGCTATAGCTTCCACTGACGAATCGGAGAAGATGTGGATTTCCTTCCTTACTGCCGCTGAAAGGGAGCTGGGTACATAACAACGTGGAACCTGGAGTTGTTCCAATACTTGCAAAGAGGTTTTCCATTTTTCCCACCTTTGTTGTTTCTCAGCAGGCAGTGGAGTGTCCCAGTCCATGTTCTCAGTGGTAAGCTGTCTTAGTAGTAGCTTGCCTTGAATGGTGATGGGAGCAATGAAACCAAGAGGATCATAAATGCTGTTCACAACAGATAAAACTCCTCGTTTGGTGAAAGGTTTGTCACAAGAAGACACTTGGAATGTGAATGTGTCTTGTTCAGTGTTCCACAGCAATCCTAGGCTGCGTTGCATAGGAGGAGTATCAGAACTGAGATCAAGATCCTTCAAGTTGATTGCATGATCATCAGAGGGAAATGCCTTCATTACCTCCATATTGTTGGAGATGATCTTGTGAAGTCTGAGGTTAGCTACAGACAGCATTTCCTGTGTTCTAGAGAGGAGATCAATCACTTCTTCACTTGCAGGTAAGGATTTAAGACCATCATCAACATAGAAGTTCCTCTCAACAAACTGACGAGCATCAGAGCCATACTCTTTCTCACCTTCATGGGCGGTCCTTCTCAGTCGATAGATCGCTACTGCAGGAGATGGGCTATTGCCAAAGATATTTACCTTCATCCGGTAATCTATGACTTCATTGTTGACATCATTGTCCTTATGCCATAGGAACCTGAGATAGTTTCTGTCATCATCCTTAACAATGAAGCAATGAAACATCTGTTGGATGTCGACCATCACTGCAACTGGTTCCTGTCTGAAACGGATTAAGACTCCTATGAGGCTGTTGTTTAGGTTAGGACCAGTGAGGAGCAGGTTGTTAAGAGAGACGCCTTCATACTGAGCGCTAAAATCGAACACGACCCTGATTTGGTCAGGTTTGCGAGGGTGATACACACCAAATGATGGAAGGTACCAGCATTCTTCTCCTTCCTTTAGTGGAGGTGCAGGTTCTGCATGATCTCTCTCAAATACCTTCTGCATGAAACCTACAAAGTGTTTCTCCATCTCTGGTTTCCTCTTGAGGGTACGTTTTAAAGAGGAAAATCTAGAAACTGCTTGCTTCAGATTGTTTGGTAGTTTTGATCTTGGGGAGCGGAAAGGTAAGGGTGCTACCCAGCTGTTGGAATCATCTTGAATGAATTCCTTGTCCATAAGTTTGAGAAATTCTTTATCAGCTATAGCCGGTGCCAGCTTGTTGTCATCACTTGTTGTATTGAACACTGTTAATCCAAGGGTGTCGTCCCCAGGCAGGAAAGTATTCGCGTTGTCTCGGTGATTATGCAGCCACTTACTGTTGCTTATCTTCTCTTTCACTTGGTAGTGATGTGGACATGGCTGAAAACAAGTGCTGCGACCATTTGGTAACATATGCGTCTTGAATGAAGAAATATTGGTGGGCCTTTTCATCCTACCTATGCAGACGTTGCCAATGATAACCCATCCTAGATCGAGGCGCTGGGCAAATGGTGCATCATGTGGTCCATTAATTTGCTGGCGTATTTTGTGCAGTCTGAGAATGTCTATACCTAGTAGAACTAGAATGTCTGCATTTTTGTCAAGGGATGGTATTTTACTGGCTATATCCCTTAGATGAGGGTGCTGGAAAGCCGCCTCTGGTGTGGGTATCTCTTCTCTGTTTGATGGTATCTGGTTGCACTCAACAAGTGTGGGCAAGGGTATCTCCAGATTGCCCTTGAGAGAAGCTATTACGAAACCACTGGCCCTTCTTCCAGAAACCTCTGATATGCCACTACAAGTACCCAAGGTATACGGATAAGTATCACCCTTTAAGTTAAACAGATCAAAGAGTTCTGACCTTGCAAGTGAGTGGTTGCTCTGGTCGTCCAAGATGGTGTACACCATCAGAGCCCTTTCTGGTTGGCCCTTGGGGTATATATTGACTAGGCATATCCTTACACAGGACTTGTCACAAAGGTCTTCTCCGCAGACTTCTGTACATGAGGAAGATACTGTGGTAGTATTTGCTGCTTGATCTGTGTTCTCCCCGCCATGCTTAGTTGGGGAAGGGGAACCTCTAGGTGGTGTGGCACTAGGCTGGGATGGATGAAGAGCTTGTACATGGTCCTCACTGCCACACTCTATACACTTAATAGCAATTTTACAGTTTCTAGCAACATGTTCAGTAGAGGAACAACATTTGAAACATATCCCTAGTTTCTTTAGAAGCTCTCTACGTTCCTGGATTGGTTTCTTCCTGAAGCCAATACACTTCTTGAGGGGATGAGGCTTCTTGTGAATAGGACACAGACGGTTAGGATTTTCTACCTTTTCATCTTGGTTGTTGTTGCAACTGCTTTCTTCTGGTGCTGATGTAGGTGTAGGAAGAATATCAGTCTTTTTCACTGAAACTGGGCCTCTGCGGTTTCTGTAGTTAGAATGTGAGCTGTCATACTTAATAGGAGGTGAACCAGGAACACTGGGATCCCCATAGGAAAAGCTTGGGTCATTCTTGGATTCTGCAATGTTCTTGATAAACTCACAGAAGTAGGAAAATGGAGGAAAGGAGACTCTGTTCTCATTTTTGTATCTTGACCCAACTGTGGTCCACCTTTCTTGAATATTATATGGCAACTTGGAGACTATCGGGTTTACCCCACGAGCAGTGTCCAGGTAACTGAGGCCCGGTAGGAGCTCCAGGAGTAGGTCACTAAGTTCTTGAAATTTCTGATGATCCTTACCAGATATCTTTGGAAACCCTTGCAATCGTTTGAACAGAGCATTCTCTATGGCTTCAGGACTGCCATAGGTTTTCTCCAGTCTTTCCCAAGCAGCGGTAAGGCCTGCTGTGGGGTTGTAAATGTGGACGGATCTGAGTCTTTTAGCACGTTCTGTGGACTGTGGGCCAAGCCACCAGATAAGCAAGTCTAGTTCTTCAGCTGCAGTAATGCCAAGGTCTCTAATTGCAGTTTTGAAGGCACATTTCCAGCCTCTGTAGTTCTCAGGTTGGTCATCGAAACTTGTGAGTCCAGTCTTAGTAAGCTCACGGTGAACCATGTACCTTGCAAACTCTGACATGTCTGTTCTCTCTGACTTTAAATATTGAGTTGCTGGCTGAGTAGCAGTGATTACGTTGTTAGTGGGGTTCTGGTTAACAGAGGTAGGTAGTAATGGGGCTGCGTAGGCATTCAGCCTAGGAGCTAGCTTAAAGTCCATAGGTTTAGCCACATATGGATGTGAAACTGGACTGTTGTTTGCAGTCTGGTGGTATGGTGTCACATTGGTGTTTACCTGAGTATCAGTATATTGCATTTGCTGAGGTGCAAGGCTTTGGGAATCCATGAAGGAAGAAGAAACTGGATGCTGGACAGGCAGGGCATTGTACTGACCTTGAATGCGGTGTGCTGCAGAAGATACTGTGCCCTGTGGCTCTGGAGAAATGTCGTTCCTGACAGGAACATTTGTGGCAAATAGGGATTCACTGCTTTGGCTTAGTACATAGTCTCTTGTGCGCTTGAGGGGATCCTCTGCTTCCACATCACCCAAACTGGTGCTGTCGCTTTCACTTCCACTGATGGCCTGTTCTAAAATGCTTAACCTTGCCATGGCTGCAGTGTGCTCATACTGTTTCTCTAGAGCTTCTAGTTCTGCCCTTTTTTGAGTTGCATTAGCTTCCATTGCTGCTGCATTAGCTTCCATTGCTGCTTTCTGTTGTGCAAAGGCTGCCTGTATCTTAGTAGCTTCCGCCTCTGCACGTGCTTTTATAAGTTGCTCACTGAGTGTGGAAGATTTTGAGGAACATGACTTAGATGTACGCTTTGAACGCTTGGTAGACTCAGAAACATGGGATGCCATTACCTGCAGTTGCGCAATTCTTGCCTCTGTCCTTAACTTAGTTTCATGTACTAAGCTGTCTCATTCTGAATTGAGATGCTGGAAGCTTTGCAATTCAGCCAAAGAATCGTCTGTATGTAGTTTTCTCAATATGCTTTCATAGTCCTCAGCTTTCATTTTATAATGTCCATGCATAGAACAAAGCTGTCGCAGAGCTCCCTCTAGTGGTGATACATGGTATGCAGGCAAGCACATGGCAGATATCTTAGTCTGTATTTTCTGCCACCATTTTGAGAGTTCACAGGAAAGTTCATGCTTTAAACCTTCTAGATTGTCTCTAATCTTCCACGTAGGTTTAATTGAGCGTCTAGCCTTCTCACTGGGCTGCAGACTGAGGTCCATGCTACCTTGTGCTTCAGGGTGCCCTTCAGCCATGATGCAACACAAACAGGATAAATATAACTTTGCTGGAGTGAGATGGCTGCTTGCGGAGAAGCTTCTATGCTGAGGGGGTCTGAGCTGCAGATGCTGATTCCTTCTGGCTTCAGGTAACTTGCTGTGACTGTCTGTATGTCAGAAGTTGGTGAACTGTCTTACAGCCGTATCTGGCAGTCTTTATGCATCATTTTTCACTGTTCTGACTCAATAGCTTGGCTGCAAGTGTGAGGTTGTGAGAGTGTCCTGTAGTCTCTATGCTAACCAGCAATTTACACCAATATATCTATCAGATAGTGTTCAACTCAACTGAGGAGGCGTAGATATGATTCCAGATGCTCTAATCCAGGTAAATCTTGTAAAACCTCATACAGCAGTAGGTGAAAAATGATGAATCACCAGGAGCTGAGCAGACATGTTGCTTACAAAGAAGTGAAACTAAACTGAGGGAGAGAGAGGAGGAGCTACAGCATCACAGCTAAGGATACAGAGAGAGAGAAGGGACAAACTACAAAGACAAACACAGTATCACAGATACATGTCAGTGAATTAAACCAAGTCCTGGGACATGACAGGAACATTATAATGTGTGGGCATATAATGTTAGGGTGACTGTAGGATGTGTGGGGGCACATAGAAAAATGGATGAGAATGGGCGAAGTCAATGTAGAAGTGGGTGGCTAAATTTACATAGTGCGCCACACAGTCTGTGTCCCTCTTTCTATCTTTTGAAAGTTGTGAGGTATGTTATAAATATTAGCCCCCTTAAAAATAAAAGTTTACAATATATACAATAGTTCCCCTTAAAAAAAAAGCCCTCCTTAAAAATAAGTTTCCCCCTCATAATAGTTCTCCTCCTTAGAAATAATAGTTCCCCTGTATAAATAAAGGGGAACTATTATTTATAATGGGGGGGTGGCTATTAGTTTAAAGGGAGAGGGAACTATTTATAAGGGAAAACTATTAATAATAAGGGGGGCTATTATTTATAAGGAGGGGGCAATTACTGATAAGGGGCACTATTTATAAGCAGGGACCCTTATTATGAGGGGGAATTATTATTTATAAGCAAGGAATCTTAGCCCCCTTTTAAATAATAGTCCCTGAATATAAATAATTATTATTGATAAGGGTGCAGTTAGCTGTGAACAGGACATATTATTTATAAGGGGGACTACTATTTATAAGTGCAGGGGCATGGCCATTTATATTGTATGGAGCCAGGAGGAATGAATTATACTTTGTGGGGGCCATTTTAATTTGGGTGGGTCAGCTATGTTGGTGATGGCGAGGGGGCACTTATGAAAACTTTGCACTGGGCCCACCAATGTGTTAAAATGGCCCTGGGCCCATTTTGAATTTGTAATCTTTCAATAGATCGTTCAGCCTTTGACAAGGGCCAATTCAGTCAGACTGATATATATCTTCCTGCTATATAGGCCAGTGCCATGTGAAAGAGTATTCTGCAGCATTGGGCAAATTCAGCCCAGTTCATCTTACACAGGTCACTGTGAAAGTTGAATATTCCTTTTCAATTCTCTTCATCTAGTGCAGAGGTCGGCAACCCCCAGCACGCGTGCCAAGAGTGGCACGCGAGGCTTATTTCCCTGGCACGGCAGCGGAGTCCTCACCCAGCAGCTTCGATCGGACCAAACATGGCCGAAACGAAACTGCTATTATTATACTGTGGTGTCTCTTCAGACCCCCGAGTATAATAAGCGGAGACTTAGGAGAAGTGATGAAACATAAAAAACAATGATACTCACCTTGCTCCCTGCGCTACGCAGCAGCTGTGCGATCTGCAGGCGCTTTTGACAGCTGACAGGGCCTCAGGGGTCACGTCTGGCGTCATTACGCATAATGACGCGACGTGACCCCAGAGACCCAATCAGCGGTCGCTGACTACAGGCAGAAGCGCCGAAGAGAACAGTGCGGCTGTGGAGCGCAGAAAAAGATGAGTAGCATTGTTTTTTTATGTTTGTCACATCTCTTGGTCCGGCACTTATTATACTCGGGGGTCTGAAGAGAGCTATGGAACATAATACCGTGTGCAGGGACCGCTATGGGACCTAATACTGTGTGCAGGGACCGCTATGGGACCTAATACCGTGTGCAGGGACCGCTATGGGACCTAATACCGTGTGCAGGGACAGCTATGGGACCTAATACCGTGTGCAGAGGCCACTATGGGACATAATACCGTGTGCAGGGACCGCTATAGGACCTAATACTGTGTGCAGGGACCGCTATGGGACCTAATACCGTGTGAAGAGGCCGCTATGGGACATAATACCGTGTGCAGGGACCGCTATGGGACCTAATACCGTGTGCAGGGACCGCTATGGGACCTAATACCGTGTGTTGGGGCCACTATATGATATAATACGGTGTGCAGAGGCCACTATGTGACATAATACGGTGTGCAGGGGTCACTATGTGACATAATACCGTGTGCTGGGGCCACTATATGACAAAATACCGTGTTCAGGGGCCACTATATGACATAATACCGTGCGCAGGGGCCACTATGTGAGATAATACGTTGAGCAGAGGCTGTTATGGGATATAATACCTTGTGCAGGGGCCGCTATGGGACATAATACCGTGTGCAGGGGCCGCTATGGAACATTATTCTATATAACGGTGTGTTTTCTGCATTAAGGATGTGTTTTTGCACAGAAAACACAGGCATTTTTTTTTGTGCAAAAATGCACCATGTGAATGCAGTTTTACATTGAAGTAAAAGTTCCAGTAGCCTAAGAATATAGCTGCATCCAGATACATGGTGTGTATTTACCATAAGGGTGCCGCCATACGGTGCTCCTGGACACTTACATTTACCACTAATTGCAGGATGCACATGGACTTTCATTGCTTCTAATTGGAAAGTACAGGAGCGTCCCAGGAAATAGCAGTAAATTCATGCGTCCTAAAGCATCTGGTGGCAGCACTTCTGTGTTATGGTTTGTTGTATATGACTTTAGTTTAGGAGTCGTCAGACTTACAATTATTGACCGGAACTCCGAGTACCTCATCTTTGATTTTTTAATTAAAATCGGCACGCCGAACAAAAAAGGTTACCTACTCCTGATCTAGTAGCTTGATGCTGAAAGGATTGTGTGGTTTCTATTTCTATAGGTTCCTCAGTTGAGGATAACCTTACATCTATGATATTTTTGTTTGTTTAAGTGTGACGTTACCTACTATATTCAGTGAAGCCAATTAACTGTATGCAAGCTTTACAAGCACAATGTCCTACAATGACAGATTGTAGCATGGAGTGCTGTGAAGCACACTGCCACTAGACTCTGAAGCAGTAAAATCATATTTAGTGGAGTGAAAAAAATCACAGCAGTCAAGTTTGGGTTTGGCAATGCTAGGAGAACCTCTCAGACTGCATTATGCCAAACGTATAGTTTTCGAAAAACGTTTTTTCAGGGATTGGTATAGTCCCTTTAGTTCCTTGAAGGGAAATCTTAAAGGGGTATTCCCATCTTAAGGGTACATTCACAAGGAGGAAAATGAAGAGGAATTCCTCTTCATTTTCTGCAGCTGTATTCAGCCATGGGCTACCCATAAGTTGACTTGTCGTTAGTTTTTTTTAGAAAGTTGCAAACAAAAATAACAGAAAAAATAAATCCTTGCCTGCCTGGGTCTTACTATCCCTTCCGTGTCCATGTCTGACAGCTGGAGAACTTCTCTCTGCCAGCCTAACATAACCACACTTTAGCAACCTTTTATCCACAGTTGACTCTCATACACTTATTTTAAGGAGTTACACACCTGGATCTTAAAGGGGTATTCCCATCTCAAGGATCCTATCTAATCTGCTATCTTATGTAAATTCAAGACTTTTCCTAAATACATTGCTTTATCAATGTTGCTTTGTTTGCATGCTATGTGAGATTATTCCTCATTTACACAGCAGTTCCCTGATGCATGATCTGTAGATGATTTTATCTCTCAGTATAGGATGAGTGACTAGCACTCTGCTCCCAGGAAGGGAGGGGGGAGCTGAGTTCTCCAGAGTGAGCTTGTATTTCAGAGCTGTTATCACCTACTCTTCCAGTTATTAGGTCAACTAATTGAATTTTGCTGATAAGGGATGAGACAGGGGCTTTGTTCATTGTCTGTTATCTCTCTATGTAAGCACAAACCTAACAGTGAGTTTATTGCAAGGTGACTCTCCTTCCTGGAAAATTTAAGTTTTTTTCTCCCCATAATTGTGTAATGTAATATACATTTACTGTGTATACTATTTGATCTGCATTTCTATTAGATATCTAGTAATGATAATAAATAATCTATCATGGTAAAGGCAATGCCTTTATCTAATGTAGTGTTTCATAGTTTTCTATCCGTCAAACAGTCAAAGCCCACCCACCAGCTTGTAGAAGAATACAGGAAGTGAGAAGAAGGGTTGGTGAGTGGGGGAGATGGGAAACCCCCTTTAATTGCATCCATCTGAAGTGAAAGAGCTGGACTATACAGATGGAGTGGGGGCTCAGCCTTCCCCTCCCACTCTAGTAACAACACCTTTGTTGTAGGTGTTCCAGAAGACCAACACTTGGGAAGTAGCCCTCTTTACACCCAAACACGTGTTCTGTTTGCTGCAAATGGAAGAAAACCACCCCTTTTCTAGTAGTGCCCATGTCACAGATGTACATGTGATATACCGTATATATATACGGTATATCCCAGTTTTGACCCTTACATATAAGGTGTCAGAGCCAAGGGACAAATTTAGAACCAGAGTCAGGTCATGAGACAAAACCAGAAAATTACCACAAGTTCCAAATTGACAGGTAAGAATAGTCAGAGCAGTCCAGGTCAGAATACATGTATCTGTTACATCACACCAGTAACATTACTACTGTTACCAACATAAATCAGATAATGAACTCTGGAGTTATGAGCTTCAATGACTGAACCACTGAACACATATGAGGGCTACATGTTATATAATGATTCATTTGAAGATTAGGTGATGGATCAAAGATCAGAATAGATTACCTAGATGCCAGGAAAGATGATAACATGCCACTGTTATATGGTTTTGGAGAAATGCATTGGGATGACCTTATTTAGTGTAATTTATGTCTGAGGGATTGGTCCAGGGTCGGACTGGCACCCCGGGGAACCGGTGAATCCCCCAGTGGGCCCCGACTATTAGTATTCATTTTGCCAATGCAAAGGTCAGGGGTCCGATCGGGACGGTCAGGGGCCCGATCCGGACCCTGACCATCCCGATCGGGAACCTGACCAATGGACGGTGGCGTAACGATCGTGGTCGCAGGGGCTGCGACCGCGACCGGAGCGGTATGGGGCCCGCGGCCAGCTGCAAATGCAGCTTCAAACGGGGCCCCGGACTACCATGACAGTGGTCGGGGAATGCCTGATTCCCCGACCACTATACCTATTGTTAATGGAAAGGGGCCGGGCCCCTTTCCATTAGATGCCATCCCAGGGGAAGTGACAAAAAATAAAATAAAAAAAATACTCACCTGGCTGTCCTGGACTCAGCATCGTCTCCGGCGCTTTTCCAGCTTACTGCAGGGACCTGTCATTAGGCCCCAGCGGTGACATGGGGTGTGCCAGCGTAATGATGTCATCGCGCCCAAGTGACTGCTGAGGTGCAATTACAGGCCCCAGTGGTGACGTCTGGGGCACGGGATGTGGGAACCAAGGGACCAAGGAAGATGGGAAAGACAGCAGGACGGAACAAGGATGCACGGAGAGGTAAGACAAGGTGAGTATAAAGTGTTTGTTATTTTTAATCACTTCTCCTGGGCCTCTACTTATTATATTCTGGGGTCTGAGGAGACCCCAGAGTATAATAATAGCACCGGCTCTAGGAGAAGGGGGCACTGTGGAGCATCTAATAATGTGTGGGGGTCACTGTGGGCATATAATACTGTGTGGGGGCCACTGTGGAACATATAATACTGTGTGGGGGCCACTGTCGGCATATAATACTGTGTGAGGGCACTGTGGAGCATCTAATAGCATGTGGGAGCCACTGTGGGCATATAATAGTGTGTGGAGGCCACTGTGGAACATATGATACTGTGTGGGGGTCACTGTGGGCATATAATACTGTGTGGGGGCCACTGTGGGCATATAATACTGTGTGGGTCCACTGAAGAGCATATAATACTGTGTGAGGGCCACTGCGGAGGATATAATACTGTGTGAGGGCCACTGCGTAGCATATATTGCTGCGTGGGGGCCACTGTTGAGCATATAATGCTGTGTGGGGGGCACTGTGGAGCATATAATGCTGTGTGGGAGCCACTGTGGAGCATATTATACTGTCCCAGTACGCTGCTCACTCACCGTATTCTTGACAACTGCAGTTGTGGGTAGTAAAGCTGCATCTCTTTCAAGTATCTGAGATATCGCTGCAGCACCGGACAAAAGTTTGCACCGGGGCCTACAAGACCTTAGTTACACCTCTGCCAATACATTTGCATTGGCAAAATGATGACTAATAGTGGTCAGGGGCTGGATCGGCAACCTCAGAAGCCCCAGGCTGCAAGCAACATTGTAATGATTAAAGATGGCCGGCTGTTGACGTAGCTCAGCGACGGGAGACCGTCCCTACCTTCTTGTGGGCCCTCCCCCGAAGCCTAGATCCTGATGGGCAGCCGTTGGAACCAATCCAGTTGCAGCTTGTTGCTGCAAGCGTCAATGACTTAGTGATGCTGTGTGCGGTGGCGGGTTTCTGCATAGGAGCCCAGACCAGCAGTGTGAAAGGTAAATAAAACTTACCCACGCAAAGAAAAAAAAAACAACTTTTCCCCCTATTTTGCCCCAAATCCTTCAACTTCACTGACCACTCTGATAACTGCAATCCTCAGCAGCTCCAGATGCTCTGGCTCTGTTGAGAATTGTAATCCCCCTCTTCCACCCCAGCTAATTTCTCACTGTATTGTTATGCTGGTGCCTGCTCTAGGGCTCCAGCATAACAATACCTATGTCGTAGAAACTCCAATACTGCTATAGTGGAGACCAGTGAAGGGGCCACTGTATGGGCATACAGTGGCCCCTTCAATATTCCCCCCGATACAGTGGCCCCTTCACTATCCCCCCTATACAGTGGCCCCTTCACTGGTCCCCTATACTGTATGGGGACCATTGATGGGGTCATTATATTGTGGAGGGAGGCCAATAACCTGGGGGACATTAAAGGGGTTGTGCAGGATAACATTTTTTTTTTTTTTAATTACACTGTGGCAGGTGAAAAAAACCTAAAAACTCTCTTTCATGTCCCCACTGTCTCCCAGCGCGGTTCGGTCCTGCAGCTCTGTTGTTTTCTTCCCCCTGCATGTGACTACCTGTGACATCACGTGACCCCTGAGGCCAATCAGCGGCCTAAAGGAAGGGACCTGGGACGTCACAGCCAGTGAGGACTTCCGGCAAAAGAAGACAGTAGACCTGCAGGACTGGACCGTTCTGGGACCTGCTGACACTGGAGCATCGGGGACAGGTGAGTATGTTTAGTATGTTTTTTGTTTTTTTTTTGTTTGTTTTTTGGGGGGGGTTCACCTCCCCCAGACTAATTATAAAAAATTATACTGGTCAACCTCTTTAAAGTTTGGTGCATTAGGGGGGTATATTAAAGGAGTTCTCCAGGCATAATTTGTTATGGTTTATCCTCAGGATAGGACATAAATACCTGATCCGTATGGGGCTGGCCCCGGACCGATCAGCTGTATGGAGCCACTTCTGGTGCCCGTCCTGTAAACAATACGGGGCCAGAAGCAGAAAGCTCTGGCTAGTGTGTGTTAGCCCGGCACCTTCACTGCATCTCAGCACATATTGAAGTCAGTGGGAGCTAAGCTGCAGTGAAGGCACCTGGCAACTAAACAGCGGATGGAGCTTTCTGCTACCGGCCCTGTGTTGTATACAGAACGGCGCTGGAAGTGGTTCCGAACAGCTGATGGGGCCGTGTGTCAGTCCCCTACCGGTCAGGTATTTATGGCCTATGGTCAGGAAAGATTAACCCTGGACAATCCCTTTAATATGCATCACACAGTTTAATGTCCCCCTTCCACAGGATGTTAGCCCCCATCACTTCACCCACACAATATAATGGCCCCATCACTGTTCCCCATACAGTATGGGGGACCAGTGAAGAGGCCATAAAAAAATTTGGCCCAGACAACACCTTAAAAGAGGTTGTCCATAAACTGGAACGTCCACTGTGGAGGCTGCCAGGGAGGTGTAAAAATTAAAAAAAATTCAAAAAAAGTATACTCACCTGTCTCCAGCACCCCGTTGTCCCCTGCCTGTGTCTGTTCGATCTCATGGCGACACCTCATTTCTGGAAATCCAGTACCTAATTGGTTTTAGTGGTCACATGAGGTGCAGGACTCCCAGGAAGAAGGTGCCGGCACGAGACTGAATGGACACTGGCAGTGGACAATGGAGCGCCGGGGAGAGGTGAGTATGTTTATTTATTTATTTTTTTGTTTTACATCTCCCGCATGGGACAAGGGTTGTGCCCAGGGTCGGACTGGCCCACTGGGGAACCGGTGAATCCCCCGGTGGGCCCCGAGCCCCAACTATTACTCATTTTGCCAATGCAAAGGTCAAGGGTCTGATCGGGACTGTCAGGGGCCCGACCGGCTCCTGACCATCCTGATCGGGCCCCTGACCAGTGGACAGTGGCGTAACGATAGTGGTCGTAAGGGCTGCGACTGCGACCGGAGGGGGTTCGGGGCCCGCGGCCAGCTGGAAATGGCCGAGGGCCCCGGACTACCATGATAGTGGTCGGGGAAAGCCTGGTTCCCCGACCGCTATACCTATTGTTAATGGAGAGGGGCCGGGCCCCTTTCCATTAGATGCCAGCCCAGGGGAAGTGACAAAAAAAAAAAAAATACTCACCTGGCTGTCCTGGGCTCGGCATCGTCTCTGGCACTTTTCCGGCCTCACTGCAGGGGCCTGTGATTAGGCCCCAGTGGTGACATGGAGCGCGCCAGCGTAATGACGTCATCACGCCCCACGTGACCGCTGAGGTGCAATCACAGGCCCCAGCGGTGACGTCTGGGGCACTAGACGTGGAGACCAGGGGACCAAAGAAGATGGAAAAGACAGCCGGACAGAGCAAGGATGCCCCGGAGAGGTAAGACAAGGTGAGTATAAGTGTTTGTTATTTTTAATCACTTCTTTTGGGCCTCTACTTATTATATTCTGGGGTCTGAGGAGACTCCAGAGTATAATAATAGCACTGAGGGGGGGGGGGGGGGCAATGTGGAGCATCTAATAGTGTGTGGGGGCCACTTTGGGCATATTATACAGTGTGGGGGCCACTGTGGGCATATATTACTGTGTGGGGGGGGCCACTGTGGGCATATAATACTGTGTGGGGGCCACTGTGGGCATATAATACTGTGTGGGGGCCACTGCGGGCATATAATACTGTGTGGGGGCCACTGTGGGCATATAATACTGTGTGGGGGCCACGTGGGCATATAATACAGTGTGGGGGCCACTGTGGGCATATAATACAGTGTGGGGGCCACGGTGGGCATATAATACTGTGTGGGGGCCACTGTGAGCATATAATACTGTGTGGGAGCCACTGAGGAGCATTTTATGCTGCGTTGGGGCCACTGCGGAGCATATAATGCTGCTTTGGGGCCACTGCGGAGCATATAATGCTGCTTTGGGGCCACTGCGGCGCATATAATGCTGCTTGGGTGCCACTGCGGAGCATATAATTGCTTTGGGGCCACTGCGGAGCATATAATGCTGCTTTGGGGCCACTGCGGAGCATATAATGCTGCTTTGGGGCCATTGCAGAGCATATAATGCTGTGTTGGGGCCACTGCGGAGCATATAATGCTGCTTTGGGGCCATTGCGGAGCATATAATGCTGTGTTGGGGCCACTGCAGAGCATATAATGCTGTGTTGGGGCCAATGCAGAGCATATAATGCTGTGTGCTGTGTGGGGGCCACTGTGGAGCATATTATACTGTCCCAGTATTGTTTACATGCCGGGTGCTGCGCTGCTCATTCACCATGTTCTTGATAACTGCGGTTATGGGTACTAAAGCTGTATCTCTTTCAAGTATCTGAGATATCGCTGCAGCACCCGTAACCGCCACTATCAAGAATTCGCTCTAGGGAGGGGGTAGGGTAATCCTGATGGGCAGCCGTTGGAACCAATCCAGTTGCAGTCACTGACGTACTGATGCTGTGCGCAGCGGCAGGTTTCTGCATAGCAGCCCAGACCAGCAGTGTGAAAGGTAAGTACAACTTAACCACGCAAAAAAAAAAAAGAACTTTTCCCCCTATTTTGCCCCCAAATCTTTCAACTTCACTGACCACTCTGATAACTACAACCCCTAACAACTACAGATGCTCTGGGTCTGTTGAGAGTTGTAATTCCCCCCTCCACCCCAGCTAATTTCTCACTGTATTGTTATGCTGGTGCCTGCTCTAGGGCTCCAGCATAACAATACCTAAGTCGCAGAAACTCCAATACTGCTATAGGGGAGACCAGTGAAGGGGCCACTGTATGGGCATACTGGTCCCCTATACTGTATGGGGACCATTGATGGGGTCATGGGGGGGGCAGTGATGGAGGCCAATAGCCTGGGGGACATTAAAGGGGTTGTGCAGGATAACATTTTTTTTTAATTACACTGGGACAGGTAAAAAAACAAAAAACAAAAACCCAAACTTTCTCTCCTGTCCCCAGTGTCTCCCAGCGTGGTTCGGCCTGCAGCTCTGTTTTCTTTCAGCGCAAGTTCCCCCTGCACGTGATGTCACATGACCCCTGAAGCCAATCAGTGGCCTAAAGGAAGGGACCTGGGATGTCACAACCAGTGAGAACTTCCGGCAAAAGAAGACAGCGGAGCTGCAGGACCGAACCGGGCTGGGACCTGCTGACACCGGAGGACCGGGGATAGCTGAGTATGCTTAGCATGTTTTGTTTTTTTTTTGGGGGGGGGGGATTAACCTCTCCCGGACTAATTAGAAAAAAGACAAAAAGTATACTGGACAACCTCTTTAAAGTGTGGCGCATTAGGGGGTTATATTAAAGGGGTTGTCCAGGCATAATTTGTTATGGTTTATCCTCAGGATAGGCCATAGAGACCGATCAGCTGTACGGAGCCACTTCTGATGCCCGTCCTGTAAGCTGAAAGCTCTGTCCACTGTGTATTAGCCGGGCACCTTCACTGTACCTCAGCACTTATTGAAGTCAGTAGGAGCTGAGCTGCAGTAAAGGCGCCGGGCTGCTATACAGCGGATCGATCTTTCTACTTCCAGCCCTGTGTTGTGTACAGAACGGGCTCCGGAAGTGGCTCCAAACAGCTGATAGGGCTGTGTGTCAGCCCCCTACCGATCAGGTATTTATGGCCTATCCTGACCATAGGCCATAAAAAAAGATTAACCCTGGACAACCCCTTTAATATGCCCCACACAGTTTAATGTCCCCCCCCCACAGGATGTTAGCCCCCATCACTGCTCCCACACAATATAATAGCTCCATCACTGTTCCCCATACAGTATGGGGGACCAGTGAAGAGGTCACTGTATGGGGGGGACCAGTGAATTGGCCATAAAAAAAATTTGGCCCAGACAACCCCTTAAAAGAGGTTGTCCATAAACTAGAGCGACCACAGTGGCGGCCGCCAGGCAGGTGTAAAAATAAAAAAAAAAATTCAAAAAAGCATACTCGCCTGTCCCCAGCACCCCGTTGTCCCCTGCCTGTGTCTGTTCGGTCTCATGGTGGCCCCTCATTTCTGGAAATCCTGTACCTAATTGGTCTTAGCGGTCACATGAGGTGCAGGACTCCCAGCAAGGAGTCGCCAGCACAAGACTGAATGGACACTGGCAGCGGACAACGGAGCGCCAGGGACAGGCGAGTATGCTTTTTTATTTATTTATTTTTTATTTTACACCTCCCGCAAGGGACATGGGTTGCGCCAATTCCTGGACAACCTCTTCAAAGGATTTATCCATCTTTCTAATATTGATGGCCTGTCCTTAGGATAGGCTAGCAATATTACATTTGTGATGATACAACAGCCAGGACCTCTGCAGATCAGCTTTTCCAGGACAGTGCGGTTACAGTTAACAATTCTAGGATCCACGCTGTTCACTTGCCATACAGGGTGTAGCAGTGGGTTTAGGTAGTGCAGTGGTGCACATGGTATGGCAGGTGAGCAGCATGGCTCCCAACATGTTATTACCTTTAGCCACCCAGTCTCGGTACCACTGATCTGCAGGGGTCCTGATGGTGGGCCCCTAGAAGCAATTCCACTGGTGGGCCCTAGACATCCCAGTCCGACACTGGTTGTGGAAATTCTTGGACAACCTCTTCAAAGGATTTATCCATCTTTCTAATATTGATGGCCTGTCCTTAGGATAGGCCATCAATATTACATCTGCGGCGATACAACATACAGAACCGCTGCAGATCAGCTTTTCCAGGACAGTGCGGCTACAGGTAATGGTAACAATTCTAGGAGCCACGTTGTTCACTTGCCATACAGGGTGTAGCAGTAGGTTTAGGTAGTGCAGTGGTGCACATGGTATGGCAGGTGAGCAGCATGGCTCCTGACATGTTATTACCTTTAGCCGCCCTGTCTTGGTACCGCTGATCTGCAGGGGTCCTGATGGTGGGCCCCTAGAAGCAATTCCACTGGTGGGCCCAAGACATCCCAGTCCGACACTGCAGAAAGGGTTCATGTATTGACAAAACCACCACATGTGCATATAGTTTCTCAGTACATCTAAACATTTCCAACACCTATTTGAGTAATTGTTATCTAGGTGGTTGAGTCTGGAGGGAGTAAGGGTGGGATCACACTTGCACTGGAGTCCGTCCGCTGCCAATCCGACTGAAAATCTCGGGAAACTGGATAGGCACCGGATAGCGACAGGTTAGCGACACATTGCTTAAAAACCCATTCATTTGAATGGGTTTTTAAAGCAATGCGCGGGTGTGCGCTTACACCCTCTGCGCCGTAAATCCAGTTTTTTTTCGCTGGAAACGAAGTCCTGCATGTCTGACTTTGTTTCTGACAAAAAAACTGGATTTGCGGCACAGAGGGTATAAGCGCACACCCGCATATTGCTTTAAAAACCCATTCAAATGAATGGGCTTTTAAGCAATGCGTCGCTAACCTGTTGCTATCCGGTGCCTATCCAGTTTCCCATGATTTTCAGTCGGATTGGCAGTGGACGGACTCCAGCGCAAGTGTGAACCCACCCTTAGATACCAACTAGCGAGCCCTTTATA
This sequence comes from Leptodactylus fallax, assembly GCA_947044405.1. Taxonomy (NCBI): domain Eukaryota; kingdom Metazoa; phylum Chordata; class Amphibia; order Anura; family Leptodactylidae; genus Leptodactylus; species Leptodactylus fallax. Next base: position 3,737,354 of record CAMRHE010000045.1, read on the forward strand.
TCCATTCTCTTGTAAATCCTTTTCGGGGCCTCTAGCAGGGTTTTGATTTGTGAACTTTCCAATTTCGTATCAAGATCTGTCTCCCAAGCTTTGATATATCTCAGATCACTAGGGTTAGGTGATGAAGCATTTGTACCAGCTTTGACATTTGTGTTATTGTCTCATATTTTCTATGATAGACTTGTTTGTTAAAGAACCAGTACTTAGTATCCTTATTCAGTGAGATATTTAGAAACACTGATGCAAAACACTGACATGTGAGTATGGCCTTGGGTCCTGATGCGTGCTTGTTTTGCTTTTCATACAATGCATTTCTTCATTGCCTTGTTAAATGGACAGAAAATTAGTGTGATTAGAGCAAAAGGAGTTCTGTGATTAAATCCTATTTTTACAAACATATATTCATTCTATTCCCTATTTATATTCTTATTTGTGTGCATTTTACTTGTTTAATTCATGTTCTTTAAATCTGCTGCCACAAGGTCAGTGCAAATTATTCATTTTTTAGATTATGCATGTTTCTTGAGGCTGATATATTCATTGACTTCAAAACTACTTGGCTTTAAGACCTTATTGTGAAATTTTATTTATATGTAAGAATAACATAATATACATGCAGTTTAGCCATTAGCAAGCTTAGAAGGTAATTCTGTATTCAGGACGTCATTTACCTGACTCTATTGTAGGTGTTATATAGATAACCACTTCACCCCTACTGTGTAATTGCGTCTCCACCAAGAGAGTTGCCACTGCAGCGTATACCAATAAGTAGAATTATATAACTCAAAAGGGAAAAAGGAAAAGACAGTGGAAATCAATAATGAAAATATATAAAGTAAAATATAACTTTTATTGCGTCTAACATTAAAATGTCAAAAAAGGCTAATCATTAAAAATGTATAATATAAGAAGAAAGTGGGGATGAATAACCCCAATGAGTGAGATGTCCCCTAATCCACACTCTGGACAGATATTATATTAATACCACGCCCAGGTATTGATATGTAATGAGCCAGGGCTTTAAACTCATTCACACTATACAGTTAGTTGTTGCAATTTTTACTGACAGTCAAAATTAATTGTTAACATTATATAGTTTCTAAGTACTCCATCCCCTGTTTCATGTGCTGGGGTATTATATATATCTCCAACTCAAAGAATTGCAGTTGTAGCCGCTAAAGTATAATGTCAGCCAGGGGCGTAAATACTGGGGTATCAGCGGTAGCGGCTGCCACAGGGCCTGGGACATTAGGGGGACCAGCGGGCCCCTGATGTTTTTTTTTTTTTTTAATAGGCCGTTACCTGCTGATGTAACACCATCCCTGCTCCTGCTCACGGTCGCCTGTGCTCCCCATTCTGCGGAAGCGGAGGTGGCTGTGAGCAGGCACAGGGATTGGTAAATAAGGCCGCGGCCGCGAACCCCACAAACACTGCTATCATTATACTCAGAATATAATGATCGGAGGCCCAGGGGAGGTGAGGGAACATAAAAAAACACTGTTACTTACCTCTCCTGTGCTCCAGCAGGCTTTGGGCCTCCTTGGTGACGTCCTAGACGTCACCATGGCCCAGGTCGACGTCATTATGTGGCGTGACGCAAGCCTGGCTCACGTGACGTCTGGTCCAACATTGAAGAAGGCAGGGAGTGCGCTGGAGCCAGGGAAAGGTAAGTAATATTGTTTTTTATGTTTGTATCCTCCCCTGGGTCTCCAATCATTATACTCTGTGGTCTGAAAAGACCCCGGAGTATAATAATTGTTCATGGGTGGTCCACTATGGGGCATAATACTGTGTGAAGGGGTCATTATGGGGCATAATAATGTGTGCAGGGGCCATTATGGGGCATTATGCTGTGTGCAGGAGCCACAAGCGAATGCGGGGCATAATACTGTGTGCAGGGGCCACTATGGGGCATAATAGTGTGTGCAGGGGCCACTATGGGGCATTAATAGTGTGTGCAGGAATAAGGTTTGTGCGGGGTGGGGGCGGTTGTCAAATGTTCGCCTTGGGGCCCAGCCATTCCTAGTTACGCCACTGATGTCAGCATTCATTACTACATTCATTTCTGGAGACAGCCAGCAGCTAGCCACGAGTTGTATACCATTGTAGGGGTATTGGCCCAAGTATTGATGTATAGCCAGAGTGATACAGTGCTGGCCAAAAGTATTGGCACCCCCCCAATTCTCAAAAAAAAAACCAAATTTCTCAAAAAAAAAAAAAAAAAAAAAAAATTTTTTTAAAAAAAAATATATATTATTTTTTTTTTAAAAAAAAAAAAAAAAAAAATAATAAAAAAAAAAAAAAAAAAAAAAAACCAAAAAAAAAAAAAAAAAAGGGGGGGGGGAGAAGTGTTTGTTTTTTTATATTTTTTTTTGTTTTTTTTTTTTTTTTTTTTTTTTACGTGTTTTTTTTTTTTGTTGTGTGGGGGGGGGGGGGGGGGGTGGCAATAACTAAATCAGACTTGAAGCCAGTTGAAATGGATTAAAGTTGACTCAACCTCTGTCCTGTGTCCTTGTGTGTACCACATTGAGCATGGAGAAAAGAAAGAAGACCAAAGAACTGTCTGAGGACTTGAGAAGCAAAATTGTGAGGAAGCATGAGCAATCTCAAGGCTACAAGTCCATCTCTAAAGACCTGAATGTTCCTGTGTCTACCGTGCGCAACGTCATCAAGAAGTTTAAAGCCCCTGGCGGGGGGGGGGACCCCCCTGGGGGGGGGGGGGGAGGGTGGGGGGGGGGGGGGGGGGGGGGGGGGAGGAAAGACCTCGACTAACATCCAAACAAGTTCTAGCTGCCCTGCAGTCCGAGGGTACAACAGTGTCAACCCGTACTATCCGTTGGTGTCTGAATAAAAAGGGACTCTATGGTAGGATACTCAGGAAGACCCCATTTCTGACCCAGAGACATAAAAAAGCCAGGGCGGAGTGTGCCAAAACTTACCTGAGAAAGCCAAAAAATTTTGGGAGGAGGTTTTGTGGGTTTGAGGGGAAAAAAAAGGGGTTTTTTTTGGGAAAAGGCATCAACATAGAGTTTACAGGGAAAAAAAAGAGGCCTTCAAAGAAAAGAACACGGTCCCTACAGTCAAACATGGCGGAGGTTCCCTGATGTTTTGGGGTTGCTTTGCTGCCTCTGGCACTGGACTGCTTGACCGTGTGCATGGCATTATGAAGTCTGAAGACTACCAACAAATTTTGCAGCATAATGTAGGGCCCAGTGTGAGAAAGCTGGGTCTCCCTCAGAGGTCATGGGTCTTCCAGCAGGACAATGACCCAAAACACACTTCAAAAAGCACTAGAAAATGGTTTGAGAGAAAGCACTGGAGACTTCTAAAGTGGCCAGCAATGAGTCCAGACCTGAATCCCATAGAACACCTGTGGAGAGATCTCAAAATGGCAGTTTGGAGAAGGCACCCTTCAAATCTCAGGGACCTGGAGAAATTTGACAAAGAAGAATGGTCTAAAATTCCAGCAGAGCATTGTAAGAAACTCATTGATGGTTACCGGAAGCGGTTGTTCGCAGTTATTTTGTCTAAAGGTTGTGCTACCAAGTATTAGGCTGAGGGTGCCAATACTTTTGTCCGGCCCATTTTTGGAGTTTTGTGTAAAATGATCAATGATTTGACTTTTTTTTTCATTCTCTTTTGTGTTTTTTCATTGCAAGCAAAATAAATGAAGATATTATTACCAAAGCATTTGTGATTGCAATCATTTCCTGGAAGAAATTGAGTATTATCTGACAGAATTGCAGGAGTGCCAGTACTTTTGGCCAGCACTGTATATATGTCAAGCTCAAAGAATGGAGATTGTAGCCGCTAAAGTATAATGTATATGAATATAGCCATTTATATCATGCAGTCCAAGTTTATGATGCTGAATATTGCAAGCAGAGGGGAGGAGGTAACTATAAAGCACTGATCAAGTCTCACAATTCAACCAGTGCACAGGAATAGTATCTATTGTTGGTAATTGTGCACTGTGTCAGCATTAATTACTGCATTAATTTCTGCAAAAAGCCGGGAGCTAGCCATGAGTTGTATGCCATTGTAGTTGATATATGGATGGCATAAATGCAATTGTGGAGCTAATCTATCCCTGGGTTATTCTATACCTAACCCTACTCACATTTTGCTGGCATATGGTAACCGGCTTTTTCTTTTATATTGTAGGTGATATATATTATAAATGCAGACACACGAACAAATTTGCACCGTATATATATTCTCACCAACATAATGGCAATAAGCAGAGGGATCAAACTTTTTACATTATAAACAGTGAACTTTTATATTTCTGCTACATTCTAACTAGATCTCTAATCGATGCACCCCATAGAAATCATAGAAATCCTTCTTACAGTACAAAAGAACAGTCAGGCTATGCATCAAACTGTAACTTAAAGCTCTTGGACCCAGTGCAAAATATGTACCTGGCACTGCTGTTCTCTTAGGCCTCATGTGAGGTCTATGTATATCCAGCTTCCCTATCTGCTCATTTGTGCGCTGCCCAAGTGTGATGATTCTGCTTAAATATGGCTATAACTCAAAGCTGTATTTTGGTCTCTGGGTAGCGTATCTCTTTACTCATAAGGTGCGCAGCCATAATCATAGGTATATTGCCAATAGTGGCCGGACTGGAACAATAGGGCTTTGTATCCATCCCAGCAGGGCTCCATTGATTCCCTACACAGCCCTGAGTGATCAAAGAAACATGCATTGATCAGTCTGCACTGGTAGATCAGACATGGTTGATAACATTGTATCATTTCACTTGGTTTCAGCTCAATACAAAGAATCTGGACTTGAGTGCGTTAGTCAATCAGACTTGCTGTCGCCGATGACCTCATTCTGGGAGGTGGCATAAAGGGTATATAAGATGAGGTAAGAGGTCAGTGGGAGGAGATTGTGCTGGGACTACAAAAGAACACTATGAGGAGTTTTTACAGACAGACTTCCTCTGTGAGAGACCACTGTGAAGAGCATGCAGGCTGGATTGTTGATTGATGCCACATGCTAAGAATCCTCCACTGGTTATTCACACATGACAGAGCATGTGTGAGTGTTGGATTATAGAGCCACATCAAGGAGATGCGTGGTAAAGTAACTATTTCACCTTTATTCCCTTTTATTTTATTGCACTGTATCTTGTAACTAGTAACTGTTAATACTTGTATATATCTGCATATCTGTTCTGAACTGTATGTGTTAGATGTTAATACCGACCCATGTAGGGGTTAATAAATATATAAAATTTAGAAAGCTTGTCTTGTATTTATCCTGTGAACCCGGCACTCACTGGTGGTGAGTGTGGTTTTTATATGAAAGAAGACTCAGGTGTGGGCCAACGCGGTGTTGGCGCACTGAGGATCTTTCACATTGGTGGCAGCGTAGTGGGATCTTAGGATAAACAGCGTATGTTGGTGACCTTTATCACTCAAACGCTGGGGATTGTAGTAATCCTATGAGACAAGCTCAGTATTAAAGCAAGCATTAAGATACAGTGAAAGTTTGATACAGTGCTGTTCCCCTCCCTTACTTTTTGTATTCTATCCTATCTTTTATTTGGCAAATACCAGTGGATGGCTAGTGGGCTCAGAAGCAGAGCCCAGAACTGCAGAACCAGGCTTTTGGAGATCCTGAGCGTATGGCTGAAATGGAGGCAGCCACAGCCATGCAGAGAAGCGAGCAGAGTCCTGATTTTGGGGCTAGGCCAGGAAGTGTGGCAAGCAGCCCGGGCCCAAGGATTACTTCACCAGGAGGGACCAGTAGCCCCAGCATTGTTGGGGGAATGGCTTCATACTGGCAAATGGCCCTACAGCAAGTAGGCACCAGTGACCCTAACACATACCTGCAGGTGTTGTGCCGTTTTCTGGAAGCTGTAGAACAAGAACAAGAATGGCAGGCAGCAGAACGGCAGGCAGAGAGAGAGAGGAAAGCTGCAGAACGAGAACGGCAGGCAGCAGAACGGCAGGCCGATCGTGAAGCTGCAGAACGAGAGCAGCAGTATCAGCTTGAGCTCAAAAGAATGGAGCTCTCCCAGCGGGCACAAACCGCCCATGCGCAAACTCCAACAACCCTGCAGAGACCCTCAAGTTGGAAGGAGAAGCCAGGCCGGAGTTCACCACAGCCATCTGTCGTCAGGTCGGGTGAGACAAACTATGCCCCGGGTGGTCCCTCCCCTGTCCCAAGAACTCTGGGCACCCTAGTGACCTTCCCCAAACCCCAAGGGGAGGTGCGGCAGGGCCATGCCTGTAACCAGACAGGAAATTTCAAGGAGGAGTGCCCCAACCGCCCTGAGAACTTCCCTGCGTCCCAAGCCACAGCAGGTGGCCCATCTGTGTATCTGGACTGGGGTTCAGGAAAAGGAATGCGGACTGTGGGACTAATGACTGATTTGCCTGCTAATGTACTGTTGGGAACTGATTTAGGACCTATGATGTCCCAATATGGGGTGGGGAGCACCCCAATTTACTGTGATAAACTGTCTATGATTAATGCTGATAATGTGTCTGTCATATCTGCAGAGAGGGCCCGTAACCCCCCTCTGAGATACTTCCCATGGCAGTAAGTGTAAATGCTAATGAGTTGCCTTCAGCTGAGAGCAGGGAAGATGCAAACGAGCTTCCTGCAACCCAGCTCAGCAAAAATGTTATTGATGCTTTGTTCACACCGTGCTAGGAGCCAATGAGACCTTGTCTGTAGACACACCCACATCTGCGGGGGCGGCTCCCTCCCAGCTTGTTAATATGTCTACCACCAATCTCATTGAGGCCCGGTGTGAATTAACAATTGCTAATGAAGGTACTGTCAATGCAATTGCCAATGCTTGTTGTGAAAGTGTACAGGGTAGCTCTTCTGAGTCACTGGAAACGACTTCTACTATTTCGCCCAGTGCATCCGATGAGCACCCAACTGCTGACCATGTGCCAGGTAGTCAGGTAGGCTATGTGGATCTCATGGCCGATCCAGGTGAGGGACGGACTGCTGGTAGTGCGGTGTTAGCCCGCAGTCAGAGTGCTACAAGGGTGGAGGGCGATCCGACCCTTGAACCGTTGCCTACACCACCTGGAGTCAGTGCTGAGACCGCCATGACTAGCCTCACTCCCTTGAAGCCGGAGGAGTCCGGCCGGTATGAGACATACTCGTCTCTTCGGTCCAGTTCTATTCCAGGAGTGCCCATGACCCAAGTGCAGATGGCATGGAGTACTGGAGGTGTGATCCAAGAAGGGGATATGTCCAATGTATTACCTGTCAATGTATTGTGGGGGGATGGTTTGGGGAAGCATGATCTCAGTCATTTGCCCAAGGTATCACCATCACCCACTCAAGTACAGGAGGAACAGGATGTAGGTTTGGAAGCAAAGGGGGAGGTGCAAAATCCCCTAGAACTCTCCCAACTAGCGGCTAGTGTGAGAGAGACCCTGAGAGACCGCCGGGATGGGGTCTCTGAACTGGTATCCCAAAGACTTGGGGTTATGAGTGTGGCTCCACAGGGTGCTAGCACTCAGAAAGCGGACCCAGAACAGGCAGGAGGTAGCCAAGTGTACGTGGATCAGGGCCTGAGCCTTAGAAGTGTCCCTAGTCAGACTAGAGAGCCAGAAGGGTCCGGCAGCTACGTAACATGCACCTCTCTTTTGTCTCACTCCAGCCAAGAGTTCAGAGATGGTGTCCAAGCTGACCCTAGTCTGGACATATTGAAGGCGCGTGGCGCTCAACCACCCTCGGAGTCTGACAAGGCCCGAGTCTGCTGGGACCCCGGGGGAGGTGAGGGAGCCTTGGGGCCAGAGCCTGAGAAGCTGGAGGTGGAGGTGCTTTCAGAAGAGGGGCGTAGGCCCCTACTTCCTGCAAGCCCCATCTATCTAAAGGGGGAGGTGTGATGATTCTGCTTAAATATGGCTATAACTCAAAGCTGTATTTTGGTCTCTGGGTAGCGTATCTCTTTACTCATAAGGTGCGCAGCCATAATCATAGGTATATTGCCAATAGTGGCCGGACTGGAACAATAGGGCTTTGTATCCATCCCAGCAGGGCTCCATTGATTTCCTACACAGCCCTGAGTGATCAAAGAAACATGCATTGATCAGTCTGCACTGGTAGATCTGACATGGTTGATAACATTGTATCATTTCACTTGGTCTCAGCTCAATACAAAGAATCTGGACTTGAGTTCGTTAGTCAATCAGACTTGCTGTCGCCGGTGACCTCATTCTGGGAGGTGGCATAAAGGGTATATAAGATGAGGTAAGAGATCAGTGGGAGGAGATTGTGCTGGGACTACAAGAGAACACTATGAGGAGTTTTTACAGACAGACTTCCTCTGTGAGAGACCACTGTGAAGAGCATGCAGGCTGGATTGTTATTGATGCCACATGCTAAGAAGCCTCCACTGGTTATTCACACATGACAGAGCATGTGTGAGTGTTGGGTTATAGAGCCACATCAAGGAGATGCGTGGTAAAGTAACTATTTCACCTTTATTCCCTTTTATTTCATTGCACTGTATATTGTAACTAGTAACTGTTAATGCTTGCATATATCTACATATCTGTTCTGAACTGTATATGTTAGATGTTAATACCGACCCATTTAGAGGTTAATAAATATATAAAATTTAGAAAGCTTGTCTTGTATTTATCTTGTGAACCCAGCACTCACTGGCGGTGAGTGTGGTTTTATATGAAAGAAGACTCAGGTGTGGGCCAACGCGGTGTTGGCGCACTGAGGAACTGATCTACTTTTCACATCTACGAAAAGCAGATCAACACTTTTTTGTTTTATTTTCTATCCTTTTATGTCTCTGGGTCTGTCATCCATTTTTTTTTCACGAACCAATAGCCATTCACTGATATGATGCATCAGTGAAAACAAAAAGGACGTCTGAATAAACATACTGAAATTAATCGATACATCTGCGAAAAATGTGGTTGCCACATGCACATGATATACGTATGTGTGAATAAAGCCTTATGCAGCAGAGAGACTTTTGTACCTATTACGGATTCAGACTTGAACTGGTTGTACACATTAGATTTCCATTGGCCAAGATGGTTGATTTTGGCTGACGATCAGGTATGTTAATGCCGTGAATGTTTATTTGTTGCCAACTGATCACAGACTTTAGCCTGCCAAAAACAGATCAGTCTTGCTGGTTATTTTAGGCTAGCTGTTGGCTGAAAATAACAATGATTGCCATGATTTCCATGTTTACCAGTTATCAGTCAACTTGTCAAGACTCCCTGCGCATTATCTTTTTTTCCTAACAACTAAACTATGCATCAATTTAATTATTAATATAACCTACTTGTACCACAATTAAAGTAATAGTAAATATCCAAGTATAAAAAATATTGAAAATTAATTTAAACCAATTATACAAAGGCACCCATTAAAAACTCAACCCAAAAGGTTGTGACACTGGGCACTGCTCCCAATAATAGATAAATATTACAATGTAATCAATGGTCCACAAATTATGACTAAAAATAGCCAGTAAACAATTCAATAATATAACAGACCATAAAGCATATCAATCCAACCAATTGTTTAATGCTAGAAAAGTAACCTAAGATACTCAAGATGAAAGCAACAATAACATATACTGAATACCTTGCAAATAATAGCAAAAGTAATATCTTTATTTAAGCCAAATATCTAAAAAACACTTAAAAAGGTGCGTGAGAAACACAAAAGGGGGCGGAGGTCATGGCAGAATACAAGTAGGATAAATAGTCAAAAAAATAAATAATTGTGACCAGAAGTCAAGCTATATTATATAACAGTATATTTATATAGCGCCAACATATTTCGCAGCTACTGTTTGTAGGGTTCAAGTACTGACAAAAAAGATACATTACAAAGAAATAGTCAATTCACACAATGGGACTGAGGGCCCTGCTCGCAAGAGCTTACAATCTATGAGGTAGAGGGGGTGACACAAGAGGTAGCAGTGGTAGCATCGGAGGTAGCATTGCTTATACAATGGTCAGACAATTTTGTAATAGAGGCTACTGTCATTACACATATATAAAGCTGTATGAGCCGTCACCAGTCATGTCCTTTAATGTGCAGATGGTGCCTGGACATATAAAGTTAGTCTGATACAGCATCATATCCTGTGAGGTAATGCGGGAGCATGAACAGAGGAGAGTTCGTTTTAGGAATTCTAACTACGGAAGGGTTTACATTAGGAGCTGTGATAGGCCTGTCTGAAAAGATATGTCTTTAGTTTGCGCTTGAAGCTGTAGAAATTGGGGGTTAATCTGATAGTTCAGGATATTATATCAAGCAATATATAATATGAAGCCCAATGTGTGAAGGTATACTAGTAAGTATGCATCCAGACAACAGTTAATCCATATACAGTACATAGAAGGTGAATGGAGTCAATAAAGAGATATATCATAGTAGTAGCTGCGACCTCCACCTCCAGCCCCAATGCGTATTTCGCCCCTGTTTCCTCAGGGGCCTGTGAGGTGGGGGTCAGCTTGCATCAGTTAAATAGAGGTACTCACAGGTACATGTGGTTGATTGAGTGGCGTGAGTCCTAGCAGTGTACGGGAGAGACGATGCCCTCCGCAATCTTAAATATTGCGCGTGTCATAGCTGTAGTAATGGGCCATATTGTATTAGGGAAGAGGCATTGTATGTATGAAAAGAGTGGAAAATAATAGGAGGCAAGTTCTAAAGTCTTCAAGACGAAGATTATAGAAGATATGGGCAATAATTACTATCTGTCCTGTTCTTAATTTAAAGAAAAAAAAAATGAAGAAAATAAATAATGATACCAACTAAATATTGGAGAGTATACTATATGTGCAATATAGAAAAAAATGAAAAAATGATTGCTGATAAATGTGCTGCAAATAATATTGCAAGTGATAATAATGAATGTGCCCGAATATGACACATATGCTAATAGTGGTACAATGATAGAGTCGCGACGCACATTACAAAAGGTGTAAAAATGAAATGATGAAATGTGTAATGCCTGTAATTAAATCATGTGCATACAGTAAAATATAGGTAAAATGTATTAATAATAACAATGTGAACAAAAATAAAAACCAATTAAAAAATAAATATAAATATATGTATATAGTAAAAATGTGAAAGTGCAGAATGTGAAAAACAAAAAAAAACAAAACAAAATACAAATTAAATCTGTATACACATATACACCCCACTGAATAACGTGCAGGTATTGGTATACATGTATGAAAATCAATATCAGCATGCGAAGCATGCATATGTAGCTCCATACTGTTAATAATGACAAAAATAATGACTAAATGACTAAAAATAAAGGGTAAAATATGCCCACTCATATATCTATGAATTTCCCCATTTAGTAACAACATTTCATCCAGGTCCCATATACGATTACAGCTCATGAGGAATGGAAAGATTTGTATACGATCACTTCTATCCATCCAATATCCAAGATTCTGGAAAAGAATAAACAAGCAGTACAGCCACATACCCATACAAGCAGTACCTCACAATTAGACCGACCATCCAATTACAACAGAAACAAAAACAAATTTACGAAAAGGGAAAATTAAAAAGAAAGACAAAAAATAAAAATATGTCTATATCAATGATGAGGGTAAATGTAAACTAGGGCACCAAACATGTCTATTGGAATTCACCAAAAACCTAATTTTTCATTGAGGGTCTGCAACAGTACAATCCACTTTGTTTTGATTTGTAGCAATCTTTTCATTAATCCTTTGGGGACACAGCTCAAAAGTACCTTAAGGACCAGTCCTCATTTTTCAAATCTGACATATGTCACTTTATGTGGTAATAACTTTGAGACGCTTTACGTTAACAAAGTGATTCTGAGATTGTTTTTTCATGACACATTGTACTTCGTGGTAAATTTTTGGTCAATATGTTTTGTCTATGATTATGAAAAAATAGGAAATTTGGTGAAAATTTTGAAAAAAATTTTGAAATTGCATATCTTTCATATACAGTAGAAAGTCATACTACCCAAATTACTTCATAAATATAATTTACCATGTATCTGCTTTATGTTGCAATCAAACTTTAATCAACCTTTCATTTTTTTCAGATATGATAAGGCTTACAAGTCAAGCAGTAATTTTCCAAATTTTCAAGATTATTTCCAAAACACATTTTTCAAGAGACCAGTTCAGTTTTGAAGGGGTCTTGAAAGGCCTCTCTAATAGAAACAACCATAACAGCATTTAGAAGTTTCTAAACCCTTTTAGCATTTCACAGCAATTAAAACAAAATGGAGGTCAAATTTACATTTTTCAATTTCTGTCACTAATATATTAATTTAGCCCTAGAATTTACACTTGCATAAGGGGTTAAAGCAGGGCCTCTTTAACCATAGGGCAAATGGTGCACTTGCACCAGGCCCTATGGTTGCGGGAGCCCCAGATCCGCATACCTCCCAACTGTCCTGGATTGTGGGTCCTGTCCCGCGGTCCTGGTCGGCGGGGAGGTATGTCCTCAATTCAACTCATTTGCATCCAGAGAGGACGCAAATGAGTTGAATACAGCGATGAAGCAGGAGCAGTCCGTGGACAGCTTCCGCTTCATCACTGTGCTCCTGTATGTACCAGCCCTGGGAGCTGTAGGCGCGATGTGATGACGTCACTCACATCGCGCCCGTAACTCCCTCAACAGTCCGGAGAGGCAGACCTCAGACAGAGCAGGAGGGTTGCGAGGAGAGGTAATTATCAGTGTTTTATTAAGTTGTGTGGGCAAATGGAGGGGAACATTAAACCGGGGGCAAATGGAGAGAGGGACATTAAACTGGGGGCAGATGAAGGGGGGCACTAAACTGGGGGCAGATGGAGGGGAAATTAAAATGGGGCAGCTGAAGGGGGGCATTAAACTGGGGCAGATGGAAGGGGGAATTAAAATGGGGACAGATGGAGGTGGGGCATTAAACTGGGGGAGATGAAGAGGAACATTAAACTGTGGGGGGCAGATTAACTCCTTAATGACCGGGCCATTTTTTGTTTTAGCATTTTCGTTTTTCCCTACCCACATTCCAAGAGCCATAACTTTTTCATTTTTCAGTTCACAGAGTCACATGATGGCTTATTGTTTGCGAAACAAATTGTACTTTGTAATGGTATCATTCAATATGCTGTGCAATGTACTGGGAAGCTGGAAAAAAATCAGAATTTGGTGCAATTGGAGAAAAACTGCATTTGCAATTTTTACAGCGTTCACTGTATGGTAAAAATGACATGGTACCTGTATTCTGCAGGTCAGTACAAACTCGATGATAGCAAATTTATATAGTATTTGTAATATTTTGATACCTTTTAAAAAATTTTAAACTTTGCTAAATAGAAAAATTTTTTTGCATTGCCATATTGTGACACCTGTAACTTTTTTATATTTTATATGTATGGAGCTGGGTAAGGCGTCTTTTTATGCAGGACAACATGTCGTTTTTATTGATACCATTTGGGGAAAGATCTGATGATTTGATCACTTTTTATTCAATTTTTTATAGGAGGCAATATGTTGAAAAAAACACTATTTGGCCTTTTTGATTTCTTTCCCCGCTATGCTGTTCACCGTATGGGATAAATATTTTAATATTTTAATAGTTTGGGCATTTTGGAGCGCGGGAATACCTAATGTGTTTATGTTTACTTTTGTTTATTTACTTTTATATCTGATCTAGGGAAAGGGGGGGTGATTTGAACTTTTGTGTTTTTTTTATACTTTTAAAAACTTTTTTTTTCTACCTTTACTTGTATGATCAGACCCCCTAGGGACCTTGAAACCTAGGGGGTCTGATCGCTCATACTATTCACTGCGATACTACTGTATCGCAGTGAATAGCAAAATGCCTTCACCTCTATTAGACGCTGCCTCTGGCATTGTGTAATAGAGATAATGCAATGACAAGCCTGGGGGCCTTCAATAGGCTCCCGGCTGTCATGGCAACTGATCGCCGCCCTCCAGAACGTCATCGGTGAAAAATGGCGGCGCCCGTGGCGCCTGCGCAATTTAGACCCCGCAGTCCCGTTTGACCGCGACATCTAGTGGCGGGTCCTGGCTGTATTATACAGCAGGCATCCTGAGCTCTCTCCACACATCCTCATGCGACACAGGACGTACTATTACGCCCTGTGTCACTAAGGGGTTAAACTGGGAGTGCGACATTAAGCTGGGGGCAGCTGGAGGGGGACTTTAAACTGGGGGCAGTTGGGGACATTAAAAAGTGGGATTAACTGGATGGGGACATTAAACTGGAGGCAATTTGGAAGGGGACATTAAACTGGGGGCAACTGGAGGACACTAAACTGTTGGGGTAGCTGGAGGGTGACATGTCTGCCTTGAGTTCCTCCCTGTTTAATGTCCTCCTCCAGCTACCTCCACGGTTTAATGTGCCCCTCCAGCTGCCCCATTTTAATGCCCCCTCTAGTTGCCTCCAGTTTAATATCCCCCTCCAGCAGCCCCCAGTTTAATGTCCCCCTCCAGCAGTCCCCAGTTTAATGTCCCCATCCAACTACCCCACGGTTTAATGTCCTCCTCCAGCTGCTCCAGTTTAATGTCCCCCTCTAGTTGTTTCATACTGTGGGGCAATTGGAGGGGAACATTATAATGTGGGGGCATATAATGTTAGGGTGACTGTAGGAGGATAATAATGTAAGGGGGCACATAGAAAAATGGATGAGAATGGGTGAAGTCAATGTAGAAGTGGGTGGCTAAATTTACATTCTGTGTCCATCTTTCTATCTTTTGAAAGTTGGGAGGTATGTTATAAATATTAGCCCCCTTAAAAATAAAAGTTTTTGCCTTATATACAATAGTTCCCCCTTAAAAAAAAGCCCTTGTTAAAAATAAGTTTCCCCCTCATAATAGTTCCCCTCCTTATAAATAATATTTCCCCTGTATAAATAAAGGGGAACTATTATTTATAATGAGGGGGGCTATTAGCTATAAATGGGGACTATTATTTAAATGGGAGAACTATAAAGTAGTGTTATTATTTATAAGAGGGAACTATTTAGAAGGGAAAACTATTAATAATAAGGGGGACTATTATTTATAAGGAGGGACAATTACTGATAAGGGGAACTATTTATAAGCAGGGACTCTTATTTATAAGGGGGCATTATTATTTCTAAGCAAGGAATCTTAGCCCCCCTTTTAAATAATAGTACCTGAATATAAATAATTATTGATAAGGGTGAAGTTAGCTGTGAACAAGACATATTATTTATAAGGGGGAGGGAATAATATTTATAAGTGCAGGGGCATGGTCACTTATATTGTATGGAGCCAGGAGGAATGAATTATACTTTGTAGGGGCCATTTTAATTTGGGTGGGTCAGGTATGTTGGTGATGGGGGGGGGCACTTATGAAACCTTTGCACTGGGCCCACCAATGTGTTAAAACGGCCCTGAGTTAAAGGAGAAAATGCATTCCTTAATCTGTTGTGCAGTTTATTCCGAACATGAAATTATCCCACATGAGGATGTAAACTGATGTATGGCCACACTGGATGCTCCAGAACAGAAGGAACACTATTGGAATTTTGGAGGGCAGATTTTGCTGGAATCTGTTTCAAGCACTATGCTGCATTTGCAGAGCCCCTGAAGTGCCAGAACAGTGTAATCCTCCCCCAAATGACCCCATTTTGAAAACTAAACCCCTCAAGTAATTTATCAAGGGGTATAGTGTTGACTTTGACCCTACAGGTGTTTCACAGATTTTTTTTACCATTGAGACGTGAAAATGAAAAATTACTTTTTTACAATGCAGTGGGGAAAAAAAAGTATTTAGTCAGCCACCAATTGTGCAAGTTCTCCCACTTAAAAAGATGAGAGAGACCTGTAATTGACATCATAGGTAGACCTCAACTATGAGAGACAAAATGAGAAAACAAATCCAGAAAAATCACATTGTCTGATTTTTTAAGAATTTATTTGCAAATTATGGTGGAAAATAAGTATTTGGTCACCTACAACCAAGCAAGATTTCTGGCTCTCACAGAACTGTAACTTCTTTAAGAGGCTCCTCTGTCCTTTACTCATTACCTGTAGTAATGGCACCTGTTTGAAATTGTTATCAGTATAAAAGACACCTGTCCACAACCTCAAACAGTCACACTCCAAACTCCACTATGGTGAAGACCAAAGAGTTGTGGAAGGACACCAGAAACAAAATTGTAGACCTGCACCAGGCTGGGAAGACTGAATTTGCAATAGGCAAGCAGCTTGGTGTGAAGAAATCAACTGTGGGAGCAATAATTAGAAAATGGAAGACATACAAGACCACTGATAATCTCCCTTGATCAGGGGCTCCACGCAAGATCTCATCCCGTGGGGTCAAAATGATCACAAGAACGGTGAGCAAAAATCCTAGAACCACACAGGGGGAACCTAGTGAATGACCTGCAGAAAGCTGGGACTAACGTAACAAAGGCTACCGTCAGTAACACACTACGCCACCAGGGACTCAGATCCTGCAGTGCCAGACGTGTCCCCCTGCTTAAGCCAGTACATATCCGGCCTATCTGAAGTTTGCTAGAGAGCATTTGGATGTTCCAGAAGAGTATTGGGAGAATGTCATATGGTTAGATGAAACCAAAGTAGAACTGTTTGGTAGAAACACAACTCGTCGTGTTTGGAGAAGAGTCAGAGGCGTAGCTAGGGGTTCAGCACAGGGGGGCAAACACATCCAAGTGGGCCCCCAACTCAGGTATACCAACACTTTCACTCTACGGTGACCGTATAGTGGTAGATAGTGGTTCTACACAGGGCTGTGAAGACCAGTTACGTAAATACAGTACAGGAACAATGTTGTGACTTACAGGTGACATCTCTGACGGTTTACATTTATCGTCTCTTCCATCTGGACCGCCATGACCACTTCTTCCATCTGTGACTGTAAAGTTTGTAACACAGACATCTTTGGCTCCTCAATTTTCCAGGCACCTGACCCACATTGTCCTCAACTACATAAACTCTCCATCCTGCTGCTACCCCAATTATAAAATATAAGATATAAAATCCCCTGGAAATGAATAATAACCCCATGTGCCTTTTTAATTTGATAATGCTCCTATGTGCCCCATTTATTTAATACTGCCCCTCAATTAATAATTCCACCTAATTAATAATGCCCTGTGTACCCCCTTAAATCAATTTAATGCCCGAGTGCCACCTAAAATTAATATTGCCCAATTCCCCTATTATTAATTACACCCTCTTATGTCTCCGTGTATAAATTATGCCCTCTTACATAAATGCCCCTCCGTATTAATAATGCCTATTAATAACCCCTTTGTATTAAAGACGACCTTTCATGTTCTCATGCATATGAGGTTTTACATACCACTAGAAAGCTGACAGTGCACTGAATTCAGCGCACTGTCGGCTTTCCTGTTATGTGCCCTGGTGGAGGAGATATCGGTGCCGCTAGTTTCAGCACTGATATCTCCCCACCGTTAGAAGGGCGTTCCTGACAGTCTAGCATCATCGCTGGGCTGTGAGGAATGTCCCCCCCCCAAGACTTGTACTGGGGGAGGGGGCCTTCCTCATAGCTCAGCATCATCACAGGGCTGTAAGGAACGCCCCCTCTGACAGTACAAGGCTATGTTAAAGTACTGTCAGGGGGGCCTTCCTCACAGCCCAGCGATGACGCTAGACTGTCAGGAACGCCCTTCTGACAGTGGGGACAGATATGTGCCAAAACTAACGACACCGATATCTCCTCCATTGGGACACATAACAGGAAAGCCGACTGTCGGCTTTCTAGCGGTATATAAAATCACAGGTTCATGAGGACATGAAAGGTCCTCTTTAAAGGGGTTGTCCAGGAAGTGGACAAATCACAGTGGGGGTGGCGTAGGTGATAAAAAAAATCATACTCAGGCTGGGTTCACACCAACACTTGAACCCCGTTGAGGGATTCTGTCCCCCATTCCGTTTCAAAAATGCGGAAAGAAAAATCTTGCAGGCCTTTTTTTCTCCACATTTTTCAGGCAGAAACCAGACAGAAACCCAGCAGATCCCATTATAGTCCACAGGTAACTGCTTTACAAGCGAATTGGGTTTCCGTTTGTCAGGTCCCCAAGTGGACCCGAAAAATGGAAATCGAGCGCTACTGTGAACCTAGCCTTACCTGTCCCCAGTGGTCTGGTGTCTGTCACCACTGTCTGTTCAGACACGTGCCATACGTGACTGCTGAGGCCATCAGTGGCCTCATTATTGGCTGGAAAGGACCCAGTTATGTATATAAGTGACATCACAGAGTCTTTTCCAGCCACTGCTGAGGCCAATCACATGCAGTGCAAGACTTGCGGCAGGGAAGCGGCATGTGTGTGCCTGGACAGACAGCAGCAGAGGACTGCGGACATTGGTAGCCTGGAGACAAGTGAGTATTTTTTTTTTATGTTTCACCATCTCCGCCTCCTCTCCAATTTGCCCAATACAATCCTTACCAGTACACTTCATTATTCCCTAGAAAACCCCTTTAATACTGCCCCAATGCCCCCTAATATTATCTCCCCTTACATTCATACAGCCCCCACTGACCTTTCACTATAATTTATATCCTCTTTTTATTAAAGCCCCCTAATACCCCTTATATTAGTTATGGCCACTTATCTAAATTCCCAATGCTCCCAATTGACCTCTTATATGTATTACCCCCATCCCTCACCCCCAATTACAATGCCCAAAGTGAGTTAAAAAAAAAAATTGATGCTACTCACCTACCTCCGATGCCCCGAGGAGGAGACTCAGCTGCCAGCACTGCCGCCGCTTACTGAAGAGGCAGGACCTGCGTCCTGGCGCGGACAGCGCAGGACAATCACGTCATCGCGCAGACGTCTGTGCCAGGACGCAGATGTCTTAGGGCAGCTCGTAGGCCACAGGCCTGAAGTGGCTTGTGGTTTATGAGCTACGTACGTGTAGAGAATGTATTTTAACTGTATCAGTGTCATGCAGACGCCGATGCAGTTAATATGTGAGGGTAACCTGTGTTGCGGCGGCCCCGAAGTGGGCCCCCGAGATTCAGTGGGCCCGGGGCCACTGCTCCCCCTTCCCCCCCCGCTAGCTACGCCTCTGAGGAGAGTGAATGCTGAGTTGCATCCAAAGAACACCATACCTACTGTGAAGCATGGGGGTCGCAACATCATGCTTTGGGGCTGTTTCTCTGCAAAGGGACCAGGAAGACTGATCCGTGTACATGAAAGAATGAATGGGGCCATGTATCGTGAGATTTTGAGTGCAAACCTCCTTCCATCAGCAAGGGCATTGAAGATGAAACGTGGCTGGGTCTTTCAGCATGAAAAACACCGCCACGCAATGAAGGAGTGGCTTCGTAAGAAGCATTTCAAGGTCCTGGAGTGGCCTAGTCAGTCTCCAGATCTCAACCCCATAGAAAACCTTTGGAGGGAGTTCGTGTTGCCCAGTGACAGCCCCTAAACATCACTGCTCTAGAGGAGATCTGCATGGAGGAATGGGCCAACATACCAGCAACAGTGTGTGCCAACCTTGTGAAGACTTACAGAAAACGTTTGACCTCTGTCATTGCCAACAAAGGATGTATAACAAAGTATTGAGATGAACTTTTGTTATTGACCAAATACTTATTTTCCACCATAATTTGCAAATAAATTCTTTAAAAATCAGAGAATGTGATTTTCTGGATTTGTTTTCTCATTTTGTCTATTACAGGCCTCTCTCATCTTTTTAAGTGGGAGAACTTGCACAGTTGGTGGCTGACTAAATACTTTTTTTCCTCACTGTATAATGTCACTTTAGCCCCAAATTTTCATCTTCACAAGAGGTTAAAGGAGAAAATGCACCCCATATTTTGTTACACTATTTCTCTTAACTACAGAAATACCCCACATGTGGATATAAACTGATGTTTGGGCACACAATGGGACAGAACAGTTTTTAGAGGGCAGAATTTGTTGTAATAGCTTTCAGGAACCATGTCTCATTTTCCTCATTGTGAGAGCCTCCAAGGTGTCAGAGTAATAAAAACTCCCAACATATGACCCCATTTTGGAAACTAGACCCCTCAAGAAATTTATCAATGCTATAGTTATTCACAAAATTGAGCAGTAAATTTGGAACATGACATATTTTCAAATAAAATGTTACTTTAACCCTATTTTTTTTTTCATTTCCACAATGGATTAAAGTAGAAAATGCATTTCCAATTTGCTAAGTAATTTCTTCTGACTATGGAAATGTCCCACACGTGGATGTAAACTGATGTATGGACACACAGCAGGACTAAGAAGAGATAAAATGCTATTTGTATTGTAAAATTCCTATAAATAGTTTTCAGGCACCATGTTCCATTTGCAGGGCCCCTAAATAACCAGAACAATGAAAACCCCCAAATAATGACATCAGTTTGAAAACTAGACCTCTTAAGAAATGTATCAAGAGGTATAGTGAGCATTTGGACCCCAGAGGTTAATTTATTTTCCAGAAATAGATTGACAACAAAGGTTGAATCTAGGCAGAGTACGTCACGGTATGATGAGGTGATAACATGGAAAATAAATTAAGAAATGAATAATCTGTGGATGTGTGGTACAGTCTAAAGCAATCCTTCATGCACAGGGCAGATTTTTTAGGGCAGGTGTCACACTGATAAATTGTGCCTTTCCTTATTTCCCTTTTGGAAAATTCCCCCCCAACCATGGTGCCAGGATTGTCTGATGTCATAGACAGCTGAAATTCTAAAGTGGTCCCTGAGTCGGGGACACAGTAACCCCCGACCATTGCATCGTAATATTATGGTGTGTTGCCATAAGACCCAGGCAGCTGCTCTGTAATAGTACAGCGCGCATCGCCACGGGGTTAAGTCTCCACCCCTGTCGCTGAGATGAATACAGTCAATGTCTCTTATCTTGAAATCCAGAGGGCCCCACAATGGACATCTCTATACAGTAGTGTCTTGCAATAGGTTTTTGGTTTAGTGTAAATTGTTCTGTAAAGGAATCCAATGCTTTTCTGATATCACACACATGCTCAAGTGTTCGAATTCGCAATTCACAAGAAGTTAGTCCCACATAGATTAGGCCACATGGACACTCAGCAAAATATATCACACCCTCACTACAACAGTTCATAACAATCTAGTACTCCTTAAAATGGCTATTTCACCACCTCCACCAAATTAAGACTTAGTATCTGTTAATAGGCTTCACTCCAGTGATTCCAGCCCAGTTGGAATTTTCTCTCTAGCCTCTACCATTCCAAAGCAACAAGGGAAGTTAGTTTTGGTGATTCAGAGCTCCAATCAGAGGCAGCCAGTGTCTGAGTTCAGAATCACACCCCTTGCCTGCTCCTGCCTGACACTGCCCTCCTGACTGTACAGAGTCTAAACAGCATATCAGATACCAAAACTAACAGCATTGATTGCCCGGGAATGGTGGGGTCTTGGGAGAAAATTCCAACTGTGCGGGAAGTAGCAACTATTAAAATTGATGTAAAGAGCTGGGCTTGTTGGAGGCAGTGAAAGGTCCTCTTTAAGATGCTGGGAATCTTGAAACATGTTGGTTTTGACCATAAAGGAACATGCTTAACAATGACCACATGGGGAGAAACCCCACTTTGGGTCAGGGCCTGAGAAGAGAAATTTAGAATCGGGTGGTATATAGCGACACTCAAATTTTTGTTGCATTTGACCATCAGCAAAAGTTTTTTATATAAAGCTGTATTCAGTTCAGGATCTTGTCTGAAAATCGGCCAGAACTGATCAATCACATTTCTCATCTCTTTCCATTTGTTGTGGAAGTTAGTAATCAATCTTAACTGTTGTATTTCTGAAGTCCGTTGTTTGAATGAAAGAAGTTCAGTTTGATTTTTTTGTCTTGGCTTTGTTATAGGCTCATTACATATCTATGTGGGAATAGCCTCTCGTAAGGAAATATTTCAAATCTTCAGCTTGAATCTCAAAGTCCTGGTCAGTATCACAAATCCATCTAGGCTGTATAAATTGACCAGCGGGGATCACAAAAATAACTCGTTGAGGGTGTGCAGACATTGCATGCAGCAAAGAGTTAAAACTCTGTTCTAGTTGATGATGTGTGTCCTGCCAGATGAAAAGAACATCATCAATAATCCGCATCCATGATATCACTTGTCCACCACCATTTGGAGAGTGTTGGACCACCTCTCTCACCCAGAGCCCCCAAAAAGGTTGGAATATGAGGATGCACAAGCTGCCCCCATAGTCACACCTTGGGTCTGGAGAAAGAAACTGTCCTTGAAGAGAAAAAAGTTACGGGTTAATACATACTCCAAAAGTGTTAAAGTCAATCCCGTCAATTCCACATACAAACCACTGTTGAGTATTATTCTTGGTGTAACTGGGTGGTTATTTATTTATTTATTGCAATGCATCAATTTGGACTACATTGATATTTGCACAGTGATTTATTTTTCTGACTTTTCATCCTACTTGTGTTTCGGGTCTGCTGCAACCTCCACCCACTTTTGTGCTTCACCTTTTTAAGTGTTTTTACGATATATGGCTTGTTTAACAAATATATTACTTTTGCTATTTTTTGTTTGAGTTATTTGTAAGGTATTCAGTATAGGTTATTGTTTATTCATAAAGCATATCATCAATAGATAATGTAGTTAATATAAATACCCTCCAAGATCCATAATGAGAGCCCTCACACTGTCCATTCACATCAGATAATGATCAACCGCAATGAACCCACCATCAACGCAAGCAACTAAACTGCACAATTAGGGGTATGGTTTAGATTGAAAAATGTAATCTGCACAAACTGACAAATGCCATTAATAAATATTATTTTATACACTGTATCTTTGTGACTACAAAATGTTCCCAAGAGTCAATTTTAAAACAATCTAATTTATTTATATTTGTAGTCATTGTTGTTCATTCTATTATTTTTGCTTTATGTTTTTATATAAAATAAGTAACTCATACGATATATCATGATAGAGATTTATGCAATTTGTTACATTATTTTCAGTTAAAAAGTAAAGTAAATCCTAACAGGCCTTGTAGTCCTGCTTATCCCACCAAACAGATTGACTGATAGCATTCTGTATCAGTGTGTGTACAGAAAACACTGTCAAACAGACTCACATTCAAGTGAAGGGGGAGATTTGCAGTGACCAGACAAGGCCACTACAGTGTACAGAGATGAGCTTCCAACAGGTGCAATGTATACTGAGCATTGTCTGGTTCTGGGGCATGGTGGGCCTTGCAATCAGTTGCTCAGTGAGGCTACTCGAAGTTGGACTGTTTTGCAACAGAACATTGCTCATAGCATCACACTGCCCCTGCTAGTGCATCCTGGTTCCATTTTTTTTTCCAGATGAGCAATGCAGCCTTAAAGAGATTGTCCAGGCAAAAATATTATTTTTTTAAAATTAGGTTGGGGGAGGTGAAAAAAAAAAACCTACCTGTCCCCGATGCTCCGATGCCCTCCCAGCGCAGTCCAATCCTTCTGCTCGGCTGTTTTCTTGCAGTGGCATTCCTCGCCAGCTGTAACGTCCCGTGTCCCATCCTTAGGCTGCTGAGGCCACTGATTTGCCTTAGTGGTTACGGGCGGCAGGACTTCCAGTGGAAGACAACGGAACTGCAGGACTGGACCATGCTGGGAGACACCGCAGTACCGGGGACAAGTGAGTATATTTTTTGGTAATTTTTTTTCATCTCCCCCAGCCTAATTAAAAAATAAAATTTTAGCCTGGACAACCCCTCTAACTTCCCACTCACATCAGTGAGCCTTGGCTACCAATGATCCAGTCACTGCTTCACCAGTTATCCTTCCATAGACCTCTTTCAGTAGGTGCTAACCACTACATACCCCGACCCAAAAAAAAAAAAAAAAAAGTGTCTAAGCTTGTAACATGTTTCCAGTTCTCACTGGATCTCTAGTTACAATATGTTGCTATGACTAAAGAGCCAGTGAGTATCGGAAAAACATCGGAGGCTTAGACACTTGTTTTTTTTTCTTGGTTTCTTCTTCTATTTTAAACTTATTTGTAATATGTTTGGACAATAAAACTGATCAATGACAGTGGGCTAACTTTTCTCTTGAAATTTGAATTTATAATGGTATTATGTATTGTTTTAGATATATGTTCACTTATATTTTACTGTACATTAACTTTACCTGTGCATTAAAGGGGTTTTCCAGGCAAAAAATCTTTTTTTTTTAAAGGTGTATTACTGCTATTAATGGGTTAATAAGTAAATCCACATACCTTTAGCAGTGTTTTGAGTGATTTCTGGGTTTCTCTGGGAGCTCCTGGCATCTTCTGCATTTGTTTACAACGTACATGCAGATGGTTAATGTTATAGTTTTTAGCACTGGGTAACAAAGTGCCGTTTCCCACTTAAAACATTTTGGGAGAAGTGAGAGCTTTGTACAAGCTGTTATCCTAATTTTAGTGGAGTTCGCTGGACATACTTAGCAGTATAAACCTGTTTTAGATACAGTCTTACGCTGGGTCTACTGGGAATAATCATTAAAGCCCCTGAGATATCTTCAAAGTTTTTAAAATGTATTCTAGCATTTGTATATTTATGTGTTTATATTGTACAGGGGACATTCGTTAAATGTTAATGAGCCATTCTGATTAACTATACATTAACAGTAAGATGTTATTATGCCTTGACAGTATTAATTAGAGAGAAATAAAAAGCATCAGAGAAGTCTATAATTGCTTGCCTATGGTTCCCGTGTGCCATTGGGGCATTTGTCTTTTTTATAGTTTTAATACCTAAACAAAAAGTAAAATGACTAATGAAGTAAACAAAATATATTATACAATGTTAGAGTTTACATTGGTTGACTATATGGGCAATGGCAATTAAAAAGGAAACTTCACTTTAGCCGCATCTCAATGCCTCTGGAAACAGACACATTCTAAGCTACAATAGCTCAGTTCATAACCTTGCAAAATCACATCACTAATGGACTAATTAGTAGTGAGCTATTCATTCTTCCAGAGGGCTACCAATTGGAAGTTCAACACAAATAATGGATGTTTGCGCATCCTCTGGTCCTGTAGTCACTGTTTGTTACATATCCATTCATTTGACTGAACGTGTTGTAAGTGACCTGAATACACAGCATTCATGCTACTAGCATAGGTTGTTGGAATGTATTTTATTAGAATATAGATGCATAGTTACATATAAAGATACAATGCATAATTGTTAAAGTCAATGTTTTCAATGGATATTCTGTGTTTAAAAGGAATCTTAATATGTAACTCAATTTTTTCTCAGTTCATGTTGCATATAAAATAGTGATATATCTAATCCTTTTATAGCTAGTGCTTCAATCAGTTAATCAATATGAAAACTGAGAATCTCAGCTTTCTTGTGATACAGAACCATTTTCTAAGTGGTACAAAACAGGAGATACAGCCATTTGAAATGACTATTCCCTTTTGGTAAATGCTTCAGCTCTACATACTGCATTGAGTACATGTATACGGACAGACTGTCCCTGGACACCCTTGGCAAGAGCTCTGACCTAGGTTGAAGAAGGAGGAGAACACACCACTGACCAACAGATTTGCTCTAGGTTTTTCATACAGAACAGACACACATCCAATGAATCACAGACCAAGGCCAAACCTATGACCATGCCACAGAATCAAAGGACAAAGCTGCATCTAGTGAGGCCAACGTCCACTGCTCATCCCTGGGCTCGCCCACCTTCGAGACAACTTGCAGTTTCTGGACATTTTCTATGGTTGTAACGTCTCTGCCTGTTCGGGTCTCTGCGCCACCCTCCACTCGCACGCTGCGGCGAAGGAGGTGTGTTCAGTTTGGTTTCTTGTGTAGGTTTCTTGTTGCTCAGTCTGAACATGGTCCTAGACAATGTAATGGATTTCCGGCCACACCCGTGTTCTGAGCATTTCTCTCTGGACTGCATAGAGTTAATCTCTTCCTGGCCTGTGTGATTGGCAGCCTGTGTACCTATCAGGTCTGGGGCTGGGCCCAGACTTTCTATATACGGGATGTCACTTTCTCAGCAAGTTGCCGGTTATTGCTCTGTCTTTGCCTGCTCTCTTTGTGCCCTTGATATTTACTGTGCTATTTCTCTGACCTTTGGCTTGCCTAGTGACTATTCTCTTGGATTGTGATTTTCTACTGCATTGCTCGTTTGTTACCGACCCCTTTGCTTGCTCACTCTGCTTCTGTGTTGTTTTGTCTTGTCCTGTTCTGTGTGTCACTTACTCAGTATAGGGCTCGTCTTCAGGTTGTCCTTTTACCGTTTAGGGTAACTGAGGCAATAGGAAGGGACAGTGGCTGGGGTGAGATTAGGGCTCACTTGTCTGTCCTTCCTCCCAGACCCCTGCAGTAGTGTCAGGGTATTTCTACGTTTGGCAAGACCCTAACAATGGTATTCTTTCCTGGCATGCAACCTGATTGATCTGAGTGGATTATGCTGAGAATGAAAGAGTAAAATCTATAAGACACACAAATCTGAGGGTTCTAGTCTGGTTTCAAGAGCACCACTATCGTAGCCTCATACTTAGAGTCTGTCTGTGTTGACACCCCCAAGTCAGCCCAAACTGCGAGGATAATTTTGAATGGACCTCATACCTACCATCAATCTTATAAGCCACATGTCAGATTGGACCTCCTTTTTGTATCTGTACACCAAAGTCTGGACATAGCAGATATTTTATAGTGGTTTGTGAAAGACCTGAATCACACTTTTTGAGGACCAGTTTGCCCCATGAAGAGAAACACTGACTAACCTCAGGGAATACCATCTCTCAGCCTTAATGCTAACCATGTGGTGTTCCTAAGAACTGTTGTTCCATGGTATGGAGTATTTATACCATGGTATGAGTTTTTACACATGAGTGGCTTTATGGACCTGGCTTTGTGCACTGTGACTCAGTCATACTGGAACAGGAAAATGTCCTGCCCAAAATCTTCCCACAAAGTTGAAAGCATACAATTGACCAAAATGTCTTGGTATGCTGAATCAGTACAAATTTACCTTAAAGGGAATTAAGGGACCTAGGCCAGCCACTAAAAAACAACGCCATAGCATTATCTCTCAATGAAACTTAAAAGTTGGCACAATACAGTCAGACAGGTAACGTTCTCCTGGCATTCGTCAAACCCAGACTACTTATCCATCAGACTTCCAGATACAGAAGTATGATTTATCATTCCATAGAATACGTTTCCACTAGAGAAGAGTAAACGGATTCGTCACGAGCCGGATTCAACCTGAATATTCCAAATTGTTTGCCTTTTAACAAAACCAAATAAATGGCAGTTTGGCAAACTGCAAAACTAAAATGGCCGCTGTCACATGCACAGTGAAAATACAGAAGAGACACATCTCACTCTCAGCCGGTAGTCAATGGTAGGTGGACACCTTACTGTGCTGATGTAATTTACAGTACATAAGGTTGTGTGGACTGGAACTAAAGGCATTTCAGTGATGGTGGAAGTAGGGGATGGATGTGTTATTCATCAGTGCATGATACTCAGCACTAAGTGCTGCAAACCTTGCAGTAAAGCTTGTTAATCTTAGGTGTAGGAGAATTACAACACAGTTTAGTCATATTTTTATTAATTACAGGCAGATCAGTGATAGAAATCATAGATATGAGTGAGTGAGAATATCTGTGCCATGTGAGCCTGACTTCAGCAATAATACATACAGACAAAGGACAATTAACCCTTTAATCGCCAATAACCTAATTTTGTCCACCATATTAATCCATACTTTACTGCCTCATTCTCATGCTACCACCACTGTCAACACTTAGCCAAACATGTCCTATGACCTGGTCCAGCACCTACCACTATACTACACTGTTGATGCCACAATGTTGGTATAAAAAAAAAAAAAAAAAACATTTTGACTTCACATGTCCTTCCATAAAGGGATCATTTTTGGTGGCTTTTTTTTTGAAAAGCCAATTCTTCATCACCTGAAAATTGGCAGAGGAAATAGTCCTGCATGGACTGTTGGTTTCAGTTTTAAATGGATGGATACCCATAGTCAATTAGGTTTGTCAGACTTTGTGTTATTTTAACAGTCCGCCTATCTGTTGTTCTGGTCCTCCAACAGACCAGAACAAAAGAGAGACAACACTAGTGTGAACCTAGCGTAATCAAAAGGGGCTAATTTTTCTATAAAACAATTGCTTTTTGCAATATAACCACCATATGTTTCTAAAACCATGTGCAAGTAAAAAAGGGTGATTTTGGAGAGGATTAAATATTAAAATGCGTAAAAGCAAGTGACAGCCCAGTATATAGTTAAACTCAGAGTTTGTATAAACTGCTTATCATCTGTTTTTCCATAGATATACATGTCATGGTTTACATAACTTCGGCTGTGTTTGCCTTTGAGAGCTAGAAACTGGATAGATAAGTCCTGACTGTGTTACACACTATCTTTTTAAGCTAATTTAAGCTATGGTTTGCACCACACTGTGGCTCGAAACAAATCGTGGTCCCAAACCACCTGAACCCGAATCAAAACAAATCTTGAGAGGTTGCCCTTATCTAGTTCACACTGCTCTAGAGTCTGGTAGTGGTGTGCTTTATACCACTCCTCCGACACTTAGCCTTGTGTTTGGTCTTTATTTATAAAGAACGGAACTATTATTATTTATAAGGGGGAACTACTATTCATGGGGACTATTATTCATAAGGAGGGGAACTATTATTTATAAGGGAGAACAATTATGAGGGGGATACATATTTTTAAGGAGGGCTTTTTTATGGGGAACTATTGTATATAAGGGGGGATTTTTTTATTTTTAAGGGGGCTATTATTTATAATATTTCCCCATTATAATATCCCTCCTTAAAAATAATAGTTTCCCCACTATAGATAATACTCCCTTATAAATAATGTGTCCATGTTGAGAAATAAGTGCCCCCTCAGCAAGCTCCATTTGTCTTTTGGATTTTCGTTTTTCACCCCCCCCCCCCTTCCAAACCCCATAACTTTTTTTATTTTTCTGCTCTCAGAGCCATATGAGGTCTTAATGTTTGCAGGACAAATTTGTCTTCATGATGCTACCATTAATTATTCTGTACAAAGTACTGGGAAGCTGGAAAGAAATTCAGAATGGGGTGGATTTGAAGAATAAGTGCATTTGTGCGACTTTCTTACGGGCTTTGTTTTTACGGCATTCACTGTGCAGCCAAAATGACATATCACCTGTATTCTATGTTTCTGTATGATTCCAGGCATACCAAGTTTATATGGTTTTATTTACATTTTAACCCCTTAACAAAAACACCCGTAACATTTTTATACTTCCATGTACGGGGATGCATAGGGCGCCTCTTTTTGCGGAACCAGGTGTACTATTTAGTTATACTATTTTGGGGAATTGCTATTGCTTTGATCACTTTTTATTCAAATTTTTATCAGAGGCAAAACAGTGAAAAAATGGTGGTTTGGCACTTTAGATTTTGTTTACCGTACGGGAAAAATATTTTTATAGATTTGTATACCGGGTGTTTTTAGACACAGGGATACCTAATGTGTATGTGTGTCACAGTTTTTAAGTACTTTTATATGTGTTCTAGAGAAAGGGGGGTGATTTGAACTTTTAATATTTTTAATATTTTTTTTTTTACTTTTTTTTTTATTTTTTGCATTTATTAGAACTCCTAGGGTCTTGAACTCCAGGGGGTCTGATCACTAATGCAATGCATTGGGAAAAAAAAGGTCATTTCTATTGCAGGCTGAATAGAGCATCCTGCAATAGAAAGATACTAAAGTCAAGCCTGGGGGCCTTCATAATGCTCCCGGCTGTCATAATAACGGGATACTGGCACCGGAGTTTGCTCCCGGCAAAATGGCGGCACCTGTGCACCACAGGTGAAATGGCGACTCGGTCAGCTTTGACCGGGGCATCAGAGGGGTTAATGCCCGCAATCAGTGTGGGCACTAATCGGGAGCATTAGCACCGGGTCTCTGCTGTTTAAGGCAGCAGAGACCTGGTGGCTATGGTGGTCGCTTGACTCCCGAGTGGCTGCCATATTTAAAACACACGACATCCGCTGTACTATTAGCAACTCTATATACCATCATGAGTGTCTGTCTTTCATTTGGTTGAACTATACCTACCCAAGGGTATTTAAGAATTGAACGCTCATAGACAATGAGTTGAGATCTCTGTTTGGGATCATAATGAAAATCTACCATAACATGTCCATGCTATAGCTTCCTTATAAGAAGCAAGAAATAGATTTATTCAAAAATTGAAAGCATATTAGGGAACTGGACATAATTCAGTTGGCTACTTTTATACCTAAGGCACAGTATCTCCTAGTTGTAGAATCACTTTAGAATAGTTTGCTGTCTTTCTCTTCTGATCATAAGAATAGGAGTCCCATAACCCCACTGCTCTTTTGAACTTGGCTGTTCTCCATTACCCAATATTCTCCTTTATCACTTAAAGAGTTGCAGTATAGATATAACTCTTAAATATTGAGGTAATTTTTGACATGACACCCATTGTCTTTGCCAAAAAAATTGCCCTTGTCTCCAGTAATAAACATTTCATCATCTCTTTTATGCTTTGAAATATATCCTTCCTATTTCTGCTAAATCAGGATATCATCGAACCTTTTACTTGCCTGCATTCCATGAACGTAATTCACTTTGGTAGCACATATAGGCAGTGGAAAGTCAAAAACATAATGTTGAAACATAATCCACAGTAATTTCATCTGTTGTAAATCACAGTAGCTAAATGCTATGAATGTCTATTGGAGACCCTTTCATCCATGCCTGTACATCACAGTGAATTCATGAAGACTGATTATTTTTGGTTCTAAGCAGCACACCACAATATACATCTTAATCAGGAGTTACATTAATACATATGCTAAGCAACAAAACTCAGATTATTTCAATAGCTTCAGTCCTCGGAATAATTCAATCTTTTTAATAATTGACATTTGACGATTATTCATTCCCTTCATAAAAGTATGATTATTCTGGAAACATATCAAAAAGCTTCTACATGTAATATAGACCATTGTTGAAAAAAATTAGCCTAGACATATATTAGATATTTTATAAGTGGCATAAGAGTCCTATTCCACTTCTTGTCCCTAGATTAAAAGAGAGACAATTTCAATAAATGGAGAGCTCAGAGGCTAGAGGTCTTAAGAGGGTAAGGATTACATGTATTTAGTGCTGGTACCATCCTCCAGAGATGGTTCTTCTCTGTGTACTAAAACAAGCAACTGAATACTCATTGCTTAGGGATTATCCAATTCTATGTAATGAAATTGCAAAGAATATGTCTATCTCCAGTTATCCAAACTGGCAATGGACTATGTTATATAAAAGTGGTAATTTCTAAATACATGTTTAAAAATAATAATAGTAAACTGGACATTTGATGTGTTCTCAAGTACAATAAACTGCTGAACCAGTGCATCAAAGCATGTCACTTATAATCTTGTCTCTGCAGACCTTGGAGCACTACTGTTCTGTTTATGGTGAATTTAGTCATGTAAACCAGTGGTGCCCAACCCACAAAGTCCAAACATTTAAATCATGTTTCTCATTTCCTGCAGCTTATCATCAACATAAACACTGCAGGCCTATAGGACGGATGTTACTATGACAATATAGAATGTATAAGCCCATCTTTACTTAGGGTATTGTGATGCCCACTAGACATACATCACCCTACATTCTGCATACAGGTTAATATCAATAAATATGCTTAATAAGTGAATATGTGTAAAAGGAACCTTTTGCAGTAATTAAACAGCCAGGGCAATGTGGGGCACTAAACCACCCACAGGTTCTTATACACCGGTAGTTCATTATCCCAAATAGCCCTAATAGCTGTTTGTGCCCGCATTTTGAACATCCATTCTAGTTCAGTAAAGCTGGGGAAAGTTCACCTCAACTTCACTGCGCTTGTGTAGACTTCATGATCACCGCATGATCGCAACCAGCCCGAGTTCTGGGTCACTCTGTCCCAAATCTCTTCTCCTGATTCAACAGGTAATTTACCTGTGTTATGGGGGCTGGCTTTACTATAGTGGAACCCCCAGGTCCAGAATGAAGAAACAACTGATTCAGGTAAGATTAACTCTCTGGAAATCCCGTTAAGGCAGAGTATCTTATGTTTATGGTCATCTTACAACTGTGGAAAATTCTCACTAAATAAAACTGTGTATGCATTTTCTCTGCTACTTTCTAATCGATGGATGTCTCCCATACTCCCCAGACCAAACAGTGGGACAGGACCCAGACTCCCTGCCTCAGTGCATGACAAATGTTCTGTACTGAAAACATGGTCACAGTATGGGACAGTCGTCCCGTTGGGAGGCAGGGACTCCTAGAATTACAGTTGACTATGATGCTTGAAATTCAGGTCACACTCAGTGTTAGATCTGGAAACAAGATCAACCTCTGAATATGCCTGTGAGAAACTGGCCTAAGGCTACGTTCCCATCTCTGTTGGAGACTCCGTCGCAGTATCTGCCGAATATCGTAGGAGGAAAAAGTCCTGCATGGAGGACTTTTCCCTCCACTGGTTTCAGTCTAAATACGACGGATCCTATTATAGTTAATCAGTTCTGTAACTGCTGCTTTATCGGTCTGCCTCTAAATTTCCAGAATGCATTTTTGTGTGACCTTTCATTCATTTCAGCAGGCAAAAAAGGACACACATACTGGTATACAGTATATAATGACAACACAAAAAAAGAAGTATGTCTCTCCAATATGGCAGCCCTCTGGAATGTTTTTAAAGATAAAAAGCTAGAACATTAAAAAAAACAAAAAAAAAACAAAACAAGCACAACACTGACTTAAATCTATTAAGACTAAAATTAAACCCTTCCTTCTCTGCACCATACAATTATGTTATGCTGAACATATAGTTAATACTCAGCACTGTAATTGTACGGTTCATCGATGTAGCAGGCACCAAAGCAAGACAAGGCACAATTTATTTGTTTATTTTTTACCTATTACTGTGTATATTTGCTGTGAATGGGTCTAATTGTTTATTTTTATTTTTTGTAATTTGCTTTCCTGTATGCAATTGTTGATGTGTGATAAAATTTTATATTTCCATTTTTTAAATCAGGAGGTCCTCATACATGTATGATTAATATTAGAACGCAGAAAGTCATAATCTATTCTTTTATTTATCAGTCAATAGTTATAGACATATTAATTTGGATAATGGATACACAGTGCATAAGTTAGCAGAGTAGAGTGAAAACCATTGGCATTAGAATTTGGCTCTGTATTCGGTGCTACATGGCGACAACAGTTGCACAGAAGTCACACAAAAAAAATTTAATCACAAGCATCTTTTTATCTATAGACTTTAATGGAAGTTTCACATAAGTCACAGTATCATGTGACATGTTTACAGCCAAATCACAGCTCTAAAAAAGTCGCATGACACATGTCTACATGTAGCCCTAGCATAAAGTGGTTGTTCAGGATAATAAAATTAAATGTATGCCGCAGCAAAGGGCTAGAAAATAAAAATCACTGATGTCTACCTGCTTCCTCCCCTCCATTCCTGTGCTGGGCCAACCATCACTGGGCCGCTCTGTTTGTATACAGAGTGGCAGCAGCAGTGATGTAATGTTGACAGGACGATTGCAGTCAGGGCTGATTCTAGCTTACCTGCTGCTGGAAGGCAAAAATTAAAATGGTGCCCTCCCCCCAAGTTGGATGTTTCCTCCATTAGGAAAAAAAACTAAATTAAGTGCCCTGCTTAATCTTTCTGTGGATTCTGTCCTGATCAGCAACAGAACCCACAGCGCAAGCCATTCCACTGACTAGCCTCATTTATCTGAGACTAATCAGGAAGTGAAAGGAGTGGAGGCATGGGGCCAGAAAATGGAGAGAAATCTGAGGCAGAACTCCATTTCACATTTCACCATGTGAACAGGCCCTAATAGTTCCTCCACAAGAAATATGTCCCCCACAGGTAACAGGAGCATTGTTATCTGTGGAGATGGTACTGTTACTGTAATAGTGCCCATAATAGTGCCCCCCCCCCACACAGGCCCCCCTCCGTAAGTGCTATTACCCGGGGGGCCCTTAAGTAACATTATTAACTGTGTGTGGGGGGGAGACTATTACAGTAAAAGTGCCCTAATAATACCCTCCACATAAGTAATGCTATTACCTGTGGGGGGCACTATGACTGTTATAATGCCCTAATAGCTTCTCCCATAGGTAATAGTCCCCCCCGCATGAGTAATGTTATTAAGTGTGGGAGGGGGCACTATTACAGTAAATGTGCCCACCCCACTTAAGTAATTTTGTTACCTGTGTGGGGCACTATTACTGTAAGGGGGCGTTCACACTACCATTGCAAGTGTCCATCACTAGCATCCGTTACAAAATGTTAACAATGGAAACTAAAAGATCCGTCATAAATCTATAAAAAATCCCATTAATTTCAATGGGATTTGATCTGTTGTCCATTAGTGTCCATTTTCACCAAATCCTTCACTGGTCTGTTATTTTAACAGACGTAATAACACGGGGTACAGGACTTTAGGGTCCGATCAAAATAACGGACTTATGATAGATGTTAAAGGGGTTGTCTGGGATAAAATAAAAATTAACCCCTGAACTAATCCCCCCCCTCCTCCTGGCTATCTTCTATCTTATTTACTTACTGTACATTAAAAAAAATCTATAATTACCCTCATGTGACCACTCCAGGCACGCTTTCTGATAATCCGGTGACGTTCCCCATTTCCGAAACGGTTATATTACTATATGTAATATAACCTGTAATAAGGGCGTTTTATTGGTGTATTATTTTATTTATTTTTTTAATTATTTTATTTACATTTTTTTTTAAACTTTTCTATTAATTTTTTTTTTTTTTTTTTTTTACATTATGTCCCCATAAGGTCATAATAGACCTTTGGGAACATCTGATTTTTTTTTTTTTTTTTTTGTGGGGGAGGCTGATTTCCCCTGTAACTGGAGCTGGTACATTTAGCCCCATTTGCAGGAGGAATACAGCCTCCTGTGCATATCTATAGGACTTATAGAGTTGACCTGGGTCCTGTAGGACCTAGCAGCTCTTACAGACGCTGCACCCGGCGGATCACGTGACGCTGGGTCAGAGGGGAGCTGCAAGATGGCGATGGGAAGGCTGGGAAGGTAATAAACCTTCCCTGTCTTCTCTCTGGGACCTCCGGCTGAAGTTATAGCCAGCTCCCTGTTTCAGCAGCTGCACGATTTTGTGCAGCTGCTGAGTTCTGCTTGGATGTACCAATACGTCCTTGCAGAACTAGACAACCACTTTCTGGATGTATATGCCCAATGGGCGGTCCTGAAGTGGTTAATCATCCGTTATTTTTTTAAGTGTAATCAAGTTTTATTGAAGATTTATAAGTAACAAAACAATAGCAAAACATAGCATACCAGAAGGTGCATAAACGATGCCATGAGCCAGTGCATAGGCAAACCATTCAGTCCAAAACAGGCATGGCAAAGGAAAAACAAATATGAAAACAATCAAGGACTGAGGAAAATAAAAAGTGAACTGTGAGAGGCATCAATGCAAAACCCTGCCCATAGTATCCAGGACTACAAGAATCAAAGAGTCTTACAGGGACCACAGAACCTTGGAGAAGAGCAAACAGGAACAAATACTGAGAACCACAAAGTGGGGGAGGGAGAACCTCCCTCGAAAAAGTGGGGAGAAGTGGTGGAAACACCAAATATCACGCTACACAGTAGCGCGAGGACACCGGAGGGAGATGAGCCTTCCAATGACACTGCTGCTCCCCCCTCCCCCCGAAGCCCCCAGGCTGAATGGGTTAACAGTGAACAACATTCATATAATAGTACCAACTGGGCTGAAAACTGCAAAGTAATATTAGGGGCAATAAAAGAGGGGAAGAGTGCATAAGGCAGAGGGATGTAAACAGAAGCGGCTGTACCACCTGAGGACACCAAGGGCGGCAAAGGGTGACAATAAGTCCCCAGGACTAAGAAAGGGAATGGCATTGACCCTCAGTCCCCCCAGGCAAGTGCCTGCCCTGCAACAGGAAGTACAGAACAGAGGACAGTCTGGTATCAAGATGGTGAAGCATCACATCTCTCTGGGCTGCCAGCAATAACAGAAGCATGATCACGTCTGTGGTGGCGAGGTCTGTGTCGGGTCCTCGGTGGTTGCGAGACCATTGGGGCGCTTGGAAGCGCAGGCCAATCGAGGATATCCACTGGAGGAAGTCCAAGAGCTGTCATGAAGGAAGGGACCTTGTCAGGGCGTTGCAGGACCAGAAGTCGCCCCTCTCTGTGGACCTGGAGATGAAATGGAAATGGTGTAGGAAATATGGTTGCGGATCAAGAGGGCACGCCTCTTGGCCAGGGTGAGGGCACTCCTCTTGGCCAGGGTGAGGCAGGAAAGATCGGGAAGAAGAGCCAGTGGGTGACCCTGGAAGAGAACCTACCCAGATTCTGTGGCCTTGCGCATTATAGATTCCTTCAACTGATAGAGGTGGACCCTGCAAATGACATCTCTCAGGTTGCTGGGGTCTGGGACAAGGGGTCCCAAGGAGCGATGTGCGCAATCAAGTTCCAGGGGCAAATCCAGGGAAACCCCCAGGAGTGAGTTAAACACTGTGCAGAGAGTTGCATGCAGCTGCTGTGTGTTAACTGATTCAGGGATCCTCCGAATGCGAATATTGTTGCGTCTATTGCAGTTTTCCAGGTCAATAGGTGTTGGAGCTGGTGGGAGTGAGTCTGCAGGGTAGAGTCCTGTGTGGAGAGTCTGGCAGAAACTGTAGCAGAAGAGGCCTCCACCACGGCACTCTAGGCGTTGGACAGAGGAAGAAACAACGGACAGTTCTGCTTTGTAGGACTGCTCCAATCTCGACACATAGGACTCCATGTCAGCTTTGGTAGGAATGACACTAAGGTGAGCGCTTAGTCGGTGCAATTCGTCCAGGGTGTCCACCAGTGGGGCAGTCGGTTCAGCAGAAGCAGTGGTGTCTGTAAGGGCGTGACAGGGCCACATGCAGGGCGGCGCCAGTGCCAGGAGGAGTTGAAGGAGTCCCCTGAGCTGTGCCAGTGTGAGGAGTAAGACCAGCAGGGAGCCACATGGAGGGGGGACCTTGAACATGGCCAGATAAGGGAGTGCCTGGAACAGTAGGAGGCTGCTGGGGGACAATGGGGGTGCTGTGCCCCGTTATAGCAGGATAGGCTGGAGGGGAGGGAGGCAGGGATGTCCACTCCGTATCCAGGGCCGCATCGGAGGCAGGAGAAGGGGGAGTGGTACCTCTATGGCTACTGCGGAAGGCCCCCGCAGACAGCTGCAATGAGCAGTCCATCGTGGAGCCTGGAGCAGGACTAGATTGCAGGGCCAGGGTGAGGGTATCGGCATCTTCCGTCGGGCACGATCCAGGCTGCCCAGTAGGGCAGTGCTGGGAAGTCTGAGGCGTTGTGTGGGGAACAGGCGCCATCTTTGACCCGTGCGGAGCAGACTTGGTGGAGCCGAACAGGCGATGAAGAGGCTCTCTTGGGGCTGTCGGAGGCGGTGTGGAAGAGGACTTGGGGGGCCCATGTCTTGATTTCCCCATCAGTGGATAGGAGCAGTGCTGGTCAGAGCTAAATCAGGGCGGCCCGGAGGCTCAACAAAGCAGGAGCGCTCGGGTAAGCTGCTTCACACCGCCATAGCCAGGCCATGCCCCCATCCGTTATTTTTTAACATTAATGTCTAGGGATAATGGACGTATAGTAACGGACATTAATCAGTTACTGTCCGTTTTTTGTATCTGTTTTTTTTTTTTTTTCTGAAAGCACAAGTCAACTCTCAGGATATATGTGTAAATGTATTTTTCAAGTATATTAATGTTATAAAGTTGAGATGTAGGTACAAAATTTAGATATACAATAAAATAATTAAAATAAAAGTTTTTATTGAAAACAAAACAAGGCAAAAATATATAATATATACACAAGTGGACAAAATTGTTGGTACCCCTCGCTTAATGAAAGAAAAACACACAATGGTCACAGAAATAACTTGAATCTGACAAAAGTAATAATATATAAAAATTCTATGAAAATGAACAAATGCTTCTGGGAGAATGTCCTATGGAAAGATGAGACAAAAATCAAAATTTTTGGCAAGGCACATCAGCTCTTTGTTCACAGACGGAAAAATGAAGCATATCTTGAAAAGAACACTGTCCCTACTGTGAAACATGGAGGAGGCTCTGTTATGTTCTGGGGCTGCTTTGCTGCATCTGGCACAGGGTGTCTTGAATCTGTGCAGGGTACAATGAAATCTCAAGATTATCAAGGGATTCTAGAGATAAATGTGCTGCCCGGTGTCAGAAAGCTTGGTCTCAGTCGCAGGTCACGGGTCTTGCAACAGGATAATGACCCAAAACACACAGCTAAAAACACCCAAGATTGGCTAAGAGGAAAACATTGGACTATTCTGAAGTGGCTTTCTATGAGCCCTGACCTAAATCCTATTGAGCATCTTTGAAAGGAGCTGAAACATGCCGTCTGGAAAAGGAACCTCTTGAGAGATGCAGAAGTCTCATTGACAGTTACAGGAATTGTTTCATTGCAGTGATTGCCTCAAAAGGTTGTGCAACAAAATATTAAGTTAAGGGTACCATCATTTCTGTTTAGGCCTGTTTCATGAGTTTTCTTTTTTTAAAAATTTTGTTGAAACATGGTTGAAAAGCAATGTCTGACTTTCATTTGTTCATTTTCATAGAATTTTTATATATTATTACTTTTGTCAGATTCAAGTTATTTCTCTGACCATTGTGGGTTTTTCTTTCATTAAACGCGGGGTATCAACAATCTTGTCCACGTGTATACACTACTATTCAAAAGTTTGGGGTCACCCATACAATTTTGTGTTTTCCATGAAAACTCACACTTTTATTTATCAAATGAGTTGCAAAATGGATAGAAAATATAGTCAAGACATTGACAAGGTTAGAAATAATGATTTTTATTTGAAATAATAATTCTCTCCTTCAAACTTTGCTTTCGTCAAAGAATGCTCCATTTGCAGCAATTACAGCATTGCAGACCTTTGGCATTCTAGCTGTTAATTTGCTGAGGTAATCTGGAGAAATTTCACCCCATGCTTCCAGAAGCCCCTCCCACAAGTTGGATTGGCTTGATGGGCACTTTTTGCGTACCATACGGTGAAGCTGCTCCCACAACAGCTCAATGGGGTTTAGATCTAGTGACTGCGCTGGCCACTCCATTACAGATAGAATACCAGCTTCCTGCTTCTTCCCTAAATAGTTCTTGCATAATTTGGAGGTGTGCTTTGGGTCATTGTCCTGTTGTAGGATGAAATTGGCTCCAATCAAGCGCAGTCCACAGGTTATGGCATGGCGTTGCAAATGGAGTGATAGCCTTCCTTATTCAAAATCCCCTTTACCTTGTACAAATGTCCCACTTTACCAGCACCAAAGCAACCTCAGACCATCACATTACCTCCACCATGCTTGACAAATGGCATCAGGCACTCTTCCAGCATCTTTTCAGTTGTTCTGCGTCACACAAATGTTCTTCTGTGTGATCCAAACACCTCAAACTTCAATTCGTCTGTCCATAACACTTTTTTCCAATCTTCCTCTGTCCAATGTCTGTGTTCTTTTGCCCATATTAATCTTTTCCTTTTATTAGCCAGTCTCAGATATGGCTTTTTCTTGGCCACTCTGTCCTGAAGGCCAGCATCCCTGAGTCGCCTCTTCACTGTAGATGTTGACACTGGCGTTTTGCGGGTACTATTTAATGAAGCTGCCAGTTGAGGACCTGCGAGGCGTCGATTTCTCAAACTAGAGACTCTAATGTACTTGTCTTGTTGCTCAGTTGTGCAGCACTTCTCTTTCTACTCTGGTTAGAGCCTGTTTGTGCTGTCCTCTGAAGGGAGTAGTACACACCGTTGTAGGAAATCTTCAGTTTCTTGGCAATTTCTCGCATGAAATAGCCTTCATTTCTAAGAACAAGAATAGACTGTCGAGTTTCACATGAAAGTTCTCTTTTTCTGGCCATTTTGAGAGTTTAATCGAACCAACAAATGTAATGCTCCAGATTCTCAACTAGCTCAAAGGAAGGTCAGTTTTCTAGCTTCTCTAACCAGCAAAACTGTTTTCAGCTGTGCTAACATACTTGCACAAGTATTTTCAAGGGTTTTCTAAACATACATTAGCCTTCTTACACAGTTAGCAAACACAATGTACCATTAGAACACTGGAGTGATGGTTGCTGGAAATGGGCCTCTATACACTGTGAGAAGGTGACAGGTAAGATTCTGGAAGGTTGCTATATCTCTCCCAGATTCCTTAATTATGTGTGGTAGATCAGGTAAAAACCTTTGCTGTGAGAGGGCTGTCTTTCGTTAACCTCTTCCTCTCCTACTAGGGAGAAGCCTTCAACCACAGATGGAAGCTGGGCCTCATTAAAGTCCTATAAAAGGTTGGCTAGTTCTCACTACTGAGCAGTTCCTAGGGGAGAAAGGAGGAGTCAGGTTCTGTCCTCACATTGTAAAGGCTGGTGAGACTCTGGAGTGAACTCCTGCCCTTGCTTTGCGCTGTTTATTGACCGTGTGACTGAAGTAAGCCACATGTACAGATAGGACCGTTTTCTGTTTAGTTAGTTGCTCAAACGAGCAGGATTTCTGTTATTTTTTGCCTGAAAGTTAAGGCTTATTTGTTTTGCTATTTTTCTGAGAAAAATAAACGCACAGGGTAATACCTGTTGAACTTGAACTTTTGTGTCTGTCTCTGACTGTCTGGGTCTGTTGGGCTACCACTGAGCTTATTCCCTCACAACACCTATGTAGATATTGCATTAAAAACCAGAAGTTTGCAGCTAGAATAGTCATTTACCACATTAACAATGTATAGAGTGTATTTCTGATTCATTTAATGTTATCTTCATTGAAAAAAAAGTGTGCTTTTCTTTCAAAAATAAGGAAATTTCTAAGTGACCCTAAACTTTTGAATGGTAGTGTGTATGTAAATATATAATTTTCTTTTCTTTTTTGCACACTTGCACTTGCTATATGAAGAAGGCATTGCCAGTCACAAATAGCTTTGGAGTGTGACTGTTTGAGGTTGTGGACAGGTGTCTTTTATACTGACAACAATTTCAAACAGGAGCCATTAGTACAGGTAATGAGTGGAGGACAGAGGAGCCTCTTAAAGAAGAAGTTACAGGTCTGTGAGAGCCAGAAATCTTGCTTGTTTGTAGGTGACCAAATACTTATTTTCCACCATAATTTGCAAATAAATTCTTAAAAAAATCAGACAATGTGATTTTCTAGATTTGTTTTCTCATTTTGTCTCTCATAGTTGAAGTCTACCTATGATGTCAATTACAGGCCTCTCTCATCTTTTTAAGAGGGAGAACTTGCACAATTGGTGGCTGACTAAATACTTTTTTCCCCACTGTATTGTTATATTGTACAGGGGTATATGTTTTTTTCTTTCCTATTGTATCTTTTACTGGTATATGTCCTTATTTGTTCAGCCTATATTGCCATATATGGTGAAATGTTATATAATCTGTGACTAGTGAGTGTAAAAATATTTATTTCTAACACCTTGCCCTACATGAACGCATTTGCTCAATTTTTGCTATTTTTGGGTTGAGCGTGTCAATATATGTGCAACTTTTTTCTTTTGGTGTTTCTTCATGTAGTTGTGATAGCTCACATGAGATGACCCCCATTAGAATACAATATGGTGCCCACTATAACTTTTATTAAACAATAAACCATCTCCTACATAGTCGGGGATACTTGCCAGGCCATATGGGAATTGCTTTATGACAAATTCATCTCACATCCAACAATAGACCAGTGGAAGGACAATGCAGACAAGTTCTGGGATGAGATGCAATTTTCAAATTGTGTCGGAGCAGTTGATAGAAAGCACATCCGTATCCAGTAGCCTGCTAAAAATGGCTCCTGTTTTACAACTACAAAAAGTTTTTTTCAGTTGTGCTGATGGCCATTGCTGATGCCGTCATAGATTTGTGGCTTTGGACATTGGAGCATACGG
The DNA here is from genome assembly GCA_947044405.1 of Leptodactylus fallax. Lineage (NCBI taxonomy): Eukaryota > Metazoa > Chordata > Amphibia > Anura > Leptodactylidae > Leptodactylus > Leptodactylus fallax. Next base: position 3,779,406 of record CAMRHE010000045.1, read on the forward strand.
CCGCACCAGCGACTCCAGAGTTTTCAAGGACTCTGCAATGTGATGTAGAGTATACTCTGGAAATTTTAGATTGTCAAAGCCATTTCTTGGAACTGCTGGACCTCCTATGCTGTTTGTAGTTGTTGGCGATGAGGCCTTCCAGATGCGTGGAAACCTTCTCAAACCATACTCCAGTCCTGGACTCAACTACTGTAAACGCATTTTCAATTACAGACTGACAAGAGCACGGCAACTTGTGGAATGTGCGTTTGGAATCCTCACTTCAAAATGGCGGATTTTCTACACTGCAATCCAGTTAAAACCAGAAGCTGTTGATGATGTGATTAAAGCCTGCGTAGTCCTCCCTAATTTTCTTCTCACAAGGGAATCTTTGCTGGTTGACACCCAGGAACTGGAATTTGGTTTACATTGTCTACACTCATCTGGCCCAAGATCTACAGTTGCTGTCAACCCATAAAGGACAATTTTGCTGCATATTTTCTTTCAAACGCAGGTTGGGTGGATTGGCAGGATGGCATGCTTTAATTTTTTCATTGGACTTTTTTTTTGTGCTATAAAAGTCTCAATGATTATAGTCCTGAATGCACTGAAAATAAGAGACTTTACTCCTCAGCATGCAGACTCCAATTTTTTTTTAATGCCTTTACCTGCCACAGCATTTAAAAAAACGTTATCCACTTTTGCCTCTGCTTCTCTTGTGTACATGGTTCTTTAAGGACGGTGTGAGGGGAGGAATCTTCAGTGGATAAAGTGTTAAGTACGTCAACACTTTGCCCACTGACGAGGCCTCCCCTGGCATTACCTTTCAAGAAAACATTTATATACTATCCCTATATTCTATCCCTACTATGCAATAAATAGCAAATCTTGTAATCTCTTAATAGTCCTGTAGAGAAAAAAAATATATAAGATATACCATGCTTATATTAGTATCAACCATATGTGCCTAGTGCACTGAGCAATACACCAAGTCAGGTTCAGATGCAACCATATAGTCATAGCTGGGTTGAAATAGTCCCAAACCTTACCCTACTGACCCCATTTATCCACTCCCAACGTGTGTTGTCCCAGTCTGGCAGACTTTATCAGGGAAAATGATGCCCCTCAATACATTTGTCTCCATTTTATATAATGTGGATGACAGCTGATGCAAACAAAGGGTACACTTAATGGTATGGAATACCTGCAAAGTGAAATGCCAAAATCCATCACTTATTGCGCATGCGTGAGTTTAGCCGTGATCTCGTGTGATCACGGAGCGCTTGTAAAATATGTTGCCGGAGTCTAATACTTATTACACATGCGTGAGTTTACCCATTATCTCGCGTGATCATGGAACTTCGGTGAAATACACTGGAACTCACTGTCTACCTCTGACCCGCTTGCAGGTGCCGCCCCAACAGGGACTTTGTTTTCTGCTACCTGAGGCGAGATGCTCATCTTCCCTCATTACAAATGTGATCCTGGATGCAGTGAATCACTGCTCTCTGTATACTGCTGAGAGTGGTGATTGGCTGCAGTGGTCCCTTCGACATGATGTCATTCTATCCACTCCATATACACACAGAGTGGCAGCTGTGATAATCAGCCCTGCACAGGAATGGAATGGAGGATGTAGGTAAATATGCTGCTTGCATTTAATTTCATGATCCTGGACAAATCCTTTAAGGCTAAGTATACACAGGACTGAAGCTGCACATTTTCTACAGCAGAAAAACTGCAGTATTTTGTCTGGAAATCTCCAACAGAAAGCACCAAATGGTAATTTTTTTATTGCAGATTTTATTCTGGAAATGTTTCAGATTTTTGCAGAGTTCCTTCTATGATTAAAATCCATGGGTTAAAACCATGATTAAAATCCACAGGTCAGTTTCAACTGGTGATTTTTTCAAAAACATGTGGAAGAGATTTACAAAAATCTCATCCATTCTGCAGGGACTGTAAAAAAAACTCAACCCAACAGATTTACTATAACTCATGCCCAGAGTCAATTCTAGCTTTTCTGCTGCCTGACGTGAAAATTGAATTGGCACTTCCAACAAGTATTTCACCTCAACCGCCAAATTGCATTCCCCAAGGGGGCGGTGCTGATTTTGGGGTAGATTCCCTCATAAGTTGATCCCACTTATTAATAATAGTCTACCCTTATAAACTGATTTCCTGTAATAATAGTCCCTTTTATAAATAATCATTCCCCCCGTCTTTTTATTAATAGTTCCTCCTTATAAATAGCCCATCCTCACAAATAATATTTCCCCCAGTGCTACTTATATTATTAACTTAACAGTCACATTAAAATTGCAAAAACCCTCCTGAAATTGTCACTCCTTTATTGCAGATTTTGAATTTTTGGCTGAAATAAATATTACATAACTCAGGTGCCTTATGTGTATTTTAACCCTTTAGCGATCTAACATTTTAGTCTTAAACCAGACACATTTTATCCCTCTCTGCATTCCTGCGTTCATAAATTTTTAAATTTAAATTTCTTTTTAAATTTTTAAATTTTATTTCAGTGTAGCTTTACAAAACCTTGTATTTTGTAGGTAGATAAGACTTTTTGATCAGTTTTTATTACTTTTTGTTTTTCAGAGGCGAGATGATCAGAAAACATCAATTCTGGCCTCTGAATTTTAAGGCTTATCATGTACAGTGGCTTGCAAAAGTATTCATATCCCTTCAACTTTTTCATATTTTGTCACCTTACAAACACAAACTTAAATGTATTTTATTGAGATTTTAAATGGAGTCTATCATTGGGGAAACATATTTTTAACTGAAGCAATGTTGGAATAGCCTTTATAAAGGCTATTCTACTCCTACCTTTACTTTTCTTCTCCTCGCCGCTGTGCGTCCAAAAAAAAGCATTTTATTCTCATATGTAAATTATGTTCAGTGAGCACTGGGGGCGTTCCCCCTGTGTTCTGAGCACTCCGCGTCATCGCCGCAACCCGCCTCCAGCGTTGCTTTTTCACACCCCCTGCATCTTTTTCTGTTCAACTTGCATCTGCTTTCTCCGTCGGCCATTTTTCTGAAGTTCACTGGTGTAAGAAACTAAACAAAAATGGCCGACAGAGCATGCTCAGTCGGCTCTGCCTGAACTCAAAGTGGCTCCGGCGGCCATTTTTATTTAGTTTCTTACTCCAGCGTACTCCAGAAAAAAAGGCCGACGGAGCAAGAAGCAGATGCAAGATGAACAGAAGAAGATGCAGGGGGTGTGAAAAAGCAGCGCTGGAGGCGGGTTGTGGCGATGATGCGGAGTGCTCGGAGCTCTGAGCATAATTTACATATGAGAATAAAATGTTTTTTTGGACAAACGGCAGCGAGGAGAAGAAAAGTGAAGGTAGAAGTAGAATAGCCTTTATAAAGGCTATTCCAACACTGCTTCAGTTAAAAACATGTTTCCCCAATAATAGAATCCCTTTAAGTGATAGACCAACACAAAGTAGCACATAATTGTGAAGCGGAACGAAAGTGATATATGGTTTTCAAGGTTTTCAATATTTAATCAAATAAAAATCTGAAAAGTGTGATGTACAAAAGTATTCAGCCCCCCTATATCAATACTTTGTAGAGCCATCTTTCGCTGCAATAACAGCTGCAAATCCTTTGGGGTATGTCTCTATCAGCTTTGCGCATCTAGGGACTGAGATTTTTGCCCATTCTTCTTTGCAAAATTGCTCAAGTTCAGCCAGATTGGATGGAGAGCATCGGTGAAAAGCAGTTTTCATGTCTTGCCACAGATGCTCAATGGGATTTAGGTCTGGACTTTGAATGGGCCATTCTAACACATGAATATTCTTTGATCTAAACCATTCCACTGTAGCTCTGGCTGTATGTTTAGGGTCATTCTCTTGATGGAAGGTGAATCTCCTTCCCAGTCTCAAGCCTTTTGCAGCCTCCAACAGGTTTTCTTTCAGGATTGCCCTGTATTTAGCTCTATCCATCTTCGCATCAACTCTGACCAGCTTCCCTGTCCCTTCCTGAAAAGTATCCCTACAGCATGATGCTGCCACCACCATGTTTCACAGTGGGGATGGTGTGCTCAGGATGATGAACAGTGTTACTTTTTTGCCACACATAGCACTTTGATTTAGGCCAAAAAGTTCAAGTTTGGTCCCACCTGACAAGAGCACCTTCTTCCACATGTTTGCTGTATCCCCTATATGGATTATGGCAAATTGCAAACGGCACTTCTTATGTCTTTCTTTCGACAATGGTTTTCTTATTGCCACTCTTCCATAAAGGCCAGATTTGTGTAGTGCACAACTTATAGTTGTCCTCTGGACAGATTCTCAAACCTGAGCTGTGGATTTCAGCAGCTCCTCTAGAATGACCATGGGCCTCTTGGCTGCTTCTCTGACCAGTGCTCTCCTTGTTGTCAGTTTAGGTGGACAGCCATGTCTTGGTAAGTTTGCATTTGTAGAATACTTTTTCCATTTTTGGATGATGGATTAAACAGTGCTCCTTGAGATGCTCAAAGCTTTGGATATGTTTTTATAACCTAACCCTGCTTTAAAGTTGTCCACAACTTTATCTCTGACCTGTCTGGAGAGTTCTGTGGTCTTCATGATGCTGGACTCTATTAACTAATTAAGTGACTTCTGAATTGATTGCACTGGATTTTATTTAGAAGTATCAGAGTACACAGGGCTGAATACTTTTGACGTCACACTTTTAAGATTTTTATTTGATTAAAATTTTGAAAACTGTTGGAATAATGTTTATTATTGCCTGTATTGCAACAACTACTGTTTATACGTTTATAACTGCATAAGCTTCTGTCTCTAGGCATAGTGTTAAGTTGTTAATAAAGCTTTGTTAAAAAGGTGGGGGCTAGAGTAACAAAACCAGGAAGTTCCTCTCTGTTGTTCCTCCCTCTCTTTTTGTAGCTACAGCACAGAGCAGAGCACATGGAGCTCACAGACAAGTAGCTGAGATCATAAGTTACAGAATACAGTGTATTGTTCTTGTTCCTCAATAAATATCTGCTTACTGTTGAATGCCTGGACAGCCAAAAATTAATCTGCTGCCAACAAAAACCACGTATCATTTTCTTTACACTTCACAATTATCTGCTACTTTGTGTTGGTCTTTCACTTAAAATCTCAATAAAATACATTTAAGTTTGTGTTTGTAAGGTGACAAAATGTGAAAAAGTTCAAGGGGTATGAATACTTTTGCAAGCCACTATAGGTGTTTTGGTAAATATGTTTTATACTATGTAACCTCACTGTTATATATATATATATATATATATATATATATACTGTAGGTCTTACACATTTTGTTGCCTTTTAGGGATATTTATATAGGGACAGATTTATGGATAGATAATCTAAAGCACATTATTATAATATGTCACATGATCATTATATTACCAATATGTGAGTGGTATTTGTTTCACAATTACATGCAACTTATTAACATTTTTTCGCTCTATATTCCATAATTTTTTGACCTGTATATGTGGTAGATGTTAATTCGTCACATATTTGAAAATTACAGATTTCTATATATGGTGGATATGTTAAAATTATATTTGATACCATAGTATTCTTGCCATAAACCTAACAGCATTTTTTTAAAAATTGTTTTTAACAATCAAATGTGCTAATAAAGATTTGTATATATATATTTTTCTAATACTGGGTTGAGTGTCTCTTAAATGGTATGCAACTTGAGTAACACTTTGGACAGTATGCATAATTTTATGTTAAATGGGGTCTATACAACTGGTACCGCAACAAAGATGAAGGAGACCGGAGGATGGGAGTAGTAGTGGCGGATGCTGTGCAACCAAGCAGGCCAAGCCCGCTCACCAACCACTCCAGTCCAGTGGTGAACCTAGCCTCTTTGCTGCCTGAGGTGGACTATAGAAAGATGCCCCCCCCCCCAAAAAAAAAAAAAAAAAAAAAAAAAAAACAACTGAGTTTCCATGCTACTAGTTTAACACACTGTTATTGTCGCACAATATACACAATACACAAAGTTATAAAACAGTTTTTAAGAATTCTTCTTCCTGTATTACTTCAGTATCAGATCAACAACACGGCATTAACAATGAAAGTAACTTCACACATCTTCTGCTTGGTGGATGGACGAGCCCACGTGGCCCCCATTACCTTTAATAGGAGCGCTGCAGATAGCTGCGTACTGGACTTCGGGTATCTTTGGCACTCCCATCGAAGTGAATGAGAGCCCCGCGGGTTCGTCCATCCACCAAGTGACACACCTATATATATGGCTGCAGCCAGGCTGCACACGGTATTATGCTCCATAGTGGCCCCTGCACTGGTATTATGCTCTATAGTGGCCCTTGCACTGGTATTATGCTCCATAGTGGCCCCTGCACTGGTATTATCCTCCATAGTGGCCCTTGCACTGGTATTATGCTCCATAGTGGCCCCTGCACTTGTATTATGCTCCATAGTGACCCCTGCACCCGGTATTATGCTCTATAGTGGCCCCTGCACTCGGTATTATGCTCTATAGTGGCCCCTGCACTTGTATTATGCTCCAGAGTGGCCCCTGCACAGGGTATTATGCTCTACAGTGGTCCCTGCACAGGATATTATGCCCCATAGTGGACCACCCATGAACTATTATTATACTCTGGGGTCTTTTCAGACCCCAGAGTATAATGATTGGAGACCCAGGGGAGAATACAAACATAAAAACCAGAGTTACTTACCTATCCTGGACACCGGTGCACTCCTTGCAGCTTTCGGCCCTGTTTAATTGCGCACACACGTCACGTGATCAGGCCGGCGACGCGACCTGATGACGTCACTAGAGGCCTCAAGCCTGCTCGGAGTTACATTGGATCGCAGGAGGTGAGTAACATTGGTTTTTATGTTCCCTCACCAACCCTAGGCCTCCGATTATTATACTCCGGGGTCTAAATAGACCCCGGAGTATAATAATAGTAGTATTTGCGGCCCGCGGCCTAACTTACCGATGCCCGCGGCCGCTCACAGCGGCATCCACTTCCCTTTCTGCGGCCCATAGCAGAAGGAGAAGCGGAGGCGGCCACGAGCAGATGCGGGGTAGGTAAATAAATAGGCCCTGACCTGCCGGGGATACTCCAACAGGTTACGGCCTATTTATATATATAAAAAAAAGTTATACTCACCTGCGATGCCTTGATGCAGCCGCCGCCGCCTCCTCTTCTTGTCCGCGACGTCTGTGTCTCAGTGTAGGCGGCGTGATGACGTCATTGTATCGCCGCCTGCGCTGAGATGCGACATCTTGTAAACCAGCCCAGGACAGGCCGCGCTCAGCTCTGTTTTTTTTTTTTTTTTTAAAGCGGCCTGTCCTGGGCTGGTTTACATTTAATAGTAAAAATGCTGCCCCCCGGACAGTGCCGCATGAGGCGGCCGCCTCAATTCGCCTCATTAGCGGTGCGCCCCTGCTCCAGTCCCATTCCTAGGCCGGACAAAGTCGAGGGGGGGTCCTGCAGCACTACCAGATGGTGGTGGTAGTAGTTCTTTTCCCCGGGGCGCTTCCAGTTGGAGAGGGGACCTCTCCTCTCTGAGCCAGTGTGGTGTTTTGTTCGGAAGGGCCCTGATGGTGAAGCAGGCACGACTCAGGAGTCAGCGGTGCAGGTTAACCAAACAGCCTTTTATTTGGCAACAGGAACAAAAAGGCAACAGCAGCTTTCGAATGGGGGTAGTAGTCCTACAGTGTCCAACCCCCAGCTTTGGTTCTAGGAGGGTGCCCAGAGATGTTACAGGCTCTGTAGTAAAGTCTTCAACTACTCCTCCTCTGGTGCCTCTCCCAGCTAGGTATCCCAGGGATGGAGTTACAGGGAGTCCTGACAGGTATCTGGTTACCTGGAGACTAGACCCGAATATAGTTCTCATGTCAGAGTCCTCTCCTGCTCCTCCTGGCACGGCACCGAAAGTGTTCAAATGTCCTGACAGCACTTCTCCCTTGCTCAGGGCTGTCTTTAGGTGAGCCTGGGGCTGGTGATAACTCTCTTGGGGCTGCAAAAGCGGCGGTTGGCCTACAGTCCAGAGGTTGTGGCAGGAAGGCTTTACACACCTTCTCTGGTTAACTGCATGCACTAGACTGAGGAGACCAACCGTCGCCGGAAAGATGAGATCTCCCTACAACCCCGCCCAGTGACCTGTGATAGGCCAGGGCTGAACCAAGTCTGGGTTGTGAACACTGCAGGGGTGAAAAATGCCGAGGGAAAAGCTGCACAAAAATGACATAGAACACTTAACACAGAATGGGACGTACCAACATAAAACCCAGAGGCACAAACACAAGCATTAAAAACAGCAGCCTCTGGGATGCTGCACTGGCACTTAACCAGTGGAAAGTATTGTATGTAACACTCTGGATGATAAGAAAATTATTCTGGTAAATGAAGCCTACACAATTGCCACTTGACCACAAGAAGTTATGTTACACTGTGGGCGGTATGCTAAATTTTCTGGTGACTGACACTACACAACTGATGCTTCACTGATGGAAATTATGTGTAATGTGGATGGTATAAAAAAGTTTCTAGTAAATTCAGCCTAAACAACTGGCATTTAACTGCACAATGTTACCGTTAACTATAAACAAAATGTTCTGGTAAATGCAACCTACACAACTGGCACATAACCGCAAGAAATTAGTATGCTTAAATCTGTGGACGGTATGTGAAATTTGCAGGTAAACAGGGCTAACACAACTAGAATGTAACCACAAGAAAATATTCTGTGTAACACAGCTGTCAGTATGCAAACATTGCTGGTAAATTTGAGGTACATAAATAGCATTTAACTGCAAGAAATTACTTTGTGCACTATGTAAAATTTTCTGGTAAATACAGGCTGCACAACTGGCACTTAACCATAAGAATTACTGTGGAGGGTATGTAAAATGTTCTTGTAAATTTGGCAATGGTAAAGAATGGTGTTTTGAAAGAGCCACAATAACTGCAGAGAATAATGTGAAAAATGGGTAACACAAAGTGCTCTGGGTGATTGCCAGTCAGACTGTATGTAAAAAAAAACAGATTGCTCTGACGTCACACAGTTTTTTTTGTTTTTTTTTGTACACAGACAGAGCTTGTCCCTGACTCCTATATCTGACTAAATTTAATTAAATCTATCTAATCTATCCTACTCCCCTATATGTATTTGTGTTTTCTGTAGAAAAGCAAATACTCCAAGTGCCGTGGCCTTACTTATCTATCTCTGCTCCTGCCCATGGCCAGCCCTGCCCAGGTAAGTAACACTGATTTTTATGTTTGTCACCACCTGGGTCTCCAATCATTATACTCTGGGGTCTAAAAAGACCCCAGAGTATAATGATAGTTCATGGGTGGGGGGTCACTATGGGGCATAATACCGTGTGCAGGGGCCACTATGGACCATAATACCGTTTGCAGGGGCCACTATGGAGCATAATACCAATGCAGGGGCCACTAAGGAGCATAATACCGATTGCAGGGGCCACTATGGAGCATAATAACGTGTGCAGGGGCCACTATTGAGCATAATACCGTGTGCAGTGACCACTATGGAGCATAATACCGTGTGCAGGGGCAACTATTGAGCATAATACCGTGTGCAGGGGCCACTATTGAGCATAATACCGTGTGCAGGGGCAACTATTGAGCATAATACCGTGTGCAGAGGCCACTATGAAGCATAATACCGTGTGCAGGGGCAACTATGGAGCATAATACCGTGTGCAGGGGCCACTATGGAGCATAATACCGTGTGCAGGGGCAACTATTGAGCATAATACCGTGTGCAGGGGCAACTATGGAGCATAATACCGTGTGCAGGGGCCGCTGTGGGGGCGTAATACCGTGTGCAGAGGCAACTATAGAGCATAATACCGTTTGCAGGGGTAAACGTATTTGTATAGTGCTTAATTTTTTATATATTCAGAAAAGGATGAGGATAGTATGTAACATGCCAATGTCTTAGGTTTTAACAATACATTATGTTCTTCCTGGTTGCCCTCAAAGGGCTGATTGTAACAGTAGTAATGTACAAATGTAACTACTCCTTAATAGCTCGCTTAGCTGTTAAGGAGAAGTTACTTTTATACATGTGTAAAATAATCTTGGCCCTTCAAGGTACCCCGTGAGGCTGAAGTGGCCCCCGGAGAAAATGAGTTTGACACCCCTGCTGTATAGCATCAGTGAAGTCGTGACGATGTTCATCATCAGGGACACACAGGGCTCTCTGTGGGCTAAAGGGAATCAGAGGTGCCAGTGGGTGGGAGCGAGGATCATTAAGTAAATAGGGGCCGTTATCTGTTGGAGTAATCCAGCAGGTAATGGCCTATTAAAAGAAGCAGGAGGCCCATCAGGCCACCTAAGGTCGTGGGCCCCATAGCAGCCACTAAGGCTGCTATAGTAGTAGTTCTGTCACTGTGGAGGGGAACGTCAAGATGGAGCAAATGAGTTAACCTGGCATCTGTGACAGTCAGGAGATACAGGATGTCAGTGGTCATGCACCCCTTGTGTTACAAGAACACTTCCTCCCTTATGGACCTTCTTCTAGGATCTTAATGAAGATGAAATTTTTTGGCAGATCTGGTGCATTGAAGCAGAAAGCTAGCAGAATAATCCACCTCCCTGCTGAACCATTCTCAAAGTTCTCATATCACTGATTGGCGAGAGCTGTTCCTGATATACAGTAGGTGGGAACTGTATCTATAGGACACTTATGGCATATCCGTGGATATAACCATGCAATAAAATTCCTATATAGTAAAATTCTTATATGTGTCTTTTGTAAAGTGGTGCAGTGATAGCTAAAATTGTGGCTCACCCAAATCTTTTAAATAGTTTTTACTGCATAGTGAACCATCCCTGTGATAAGCTGTATCTTTCTATTCCTAAAAAGAAACATTTAACTCATGAAAACAACAGAAGATCACTGCCAAAATAATATTGGAACAGGCATATCAGCAGCTCAGCAAGCTACAAAAGTAATTTAGATTATTTTACCCAGACACAAACTTGTTAATGATACAGAGTAGAAACTACAGACCATGATCAGAGCCTACAATATGCCAAAGCACCTATGCTACTATCAAAACAGACATCAGATCACTAGGCATCTTAAAGCACTTAAAGGGAGTCTGTCACCAGAACCCAGCATATCAACCTACCCCCCCTGAATCAAACAGTGTATTTCCTTTGTGAATTGGTGCCTCCATTGGCAAGATATCACAATATGCAAATATTGGGCTAAAATTTTTCTGACTTGCTAGACATGTGGCTTGTCAGAAAAGATGGAGAGGCTTAAATGCACCATGATGCATCAAGAATGTTCCAAAATTGTATTGGATAATTCAGGCTCAAAGTAAGCCAGCTAAAAAGTGGTATAAACTTACACTAAACAAAGGGGCATAACTAGCATTGGGCTTCATAGCAAACTTTTGACTTGGTGCCCACCATCACGGTATAGCGCCCCCTTTCCTGGCCCCCACATAGTATAACACCCCATTTACACACACTATAATGTTCCAAAGTGGCCTCTGGACAGTATTATATCCCATAGCAGCCCATTCTTTACAATATAATATCACAGAGAGGCCCCTCCACACAGTATAATGTCCCATAGTGGCCCCTTCTTTACAGTATAATGTCCCATAGTGGTCCCTCCACACAGTATAATGTCCCATAGAGGCCCCTGCACACAGTATAATGTCCTATAGTGGCCCCTTCTTTACAATATAATGTACCATAGTGGCCCCTCCACACAGTATAATGTTCCACAGCGGCTCCTCGACACAGTATAATATCATATAGCGGCCCCTCCACACAGTCTAATGTTCCACAGAGGCCCCTCCACACAGTATTAATGTGCCATAGCGGCCCCTCCACACAGTATAATGTTCTATAGCAGCCCCTGCACACAGTATAATATCATATAGCAGCCCCTCCTCACAGTATAATGTCCCATAGCAACCCCACCACACAGTATTATGTCCCTTAGTGGCCCCTCCACACAGCATTATGTCCCATTGTGGTCCCTACGGTGTTTGTTGCAAATACTGCAAAAATTTTTGGGGTTCACCACCCATAAACTATTATTAAACTCTGGGGTCTTTTCAGACCCATGCCCATGGTTACAAACATAAAAACCAGTGGTACTCACCTCTCTTGGTCTCCAGCCCGACAGCCTGTTGTTTTCGTTTCTCTTCAATGTCACAGATGTGGGTTACGCCAGCGTCATTATGCATCGTGATCACTGTGACGGAGCCTAGGAGATGTGAGTAACACTGGCTTTTATGTTGAATCACCTCCCCTGGGCCTCTGATCATTATACTCGGTGGTCTGAAAAGACCCTAGAGTATAATAATAGCAGTATTTGTAGGAGTTCACCTAACAAATACTCTTGCTGTGCGTGCGTGACCTTACTTACCGATCTCTGCTCCTGGACATGGCCACCTCCACTTCCTCTTCTGCCCTCCAGGGGGCACCGTGCATTCCATATCACATTGCTGGGATACACGGGGTGCCCTGGAGCATAGAAGGGTGGAGCGTAGAAGGTGAAGCGGAGGTGGCCATGAGCAGGAACGGGGATTGGTAAGTAAATAAGGTCTATTATAGAAGAAAAAAAAAGCAGCAGGGGCCCACTGGGCTCCCAAGCTCATGGGCCCTGTAGCAGCTGCTACCACAGTACTTACTCCACTAGGTCCATAAAATAAGCCAAGCTGAATATAAAACCATAGAATGCCTAATTTTTTGTTGAAAAACTATATAAATGTGTAGCCCCTTTAATCAGAACTAGAAAATCAAATTTAAGATGTTTATGTGCAACAGTATACACACATGGACAAAATTGTTGGTACTCCTCGTTTAATGAAAGAAAAACCCACAATGGTCACAGAAATAACTTGAATCTGACAAAAGTAATAATATATAAAAATTCTATGAAAATGAATAAATGAAAGTAAGACATTGCTTTTCAACCATGCTTCAACAGAATTTTTAAAAAAAGAAAACTCAGGAAACAAGCCTGGACAGAAATGATGGTACCCTTAACTTAATATTTTGTTGCACAACTTTTTGAGGCAATCACTACAATCAAACGATTCCTGTAACTGTCAATGAGACTTCTGCACCTCTCAACAGGTATTTTGGCCCACTTCTCATGAGCAAACTGCTCCAGTTGTCTCGGGTTTGAAGGGTGCCTTTTCCAGACGGCATGTTTCAGCTCCTTACAAAGATGCTCAATAGGATTTAGGTCAGGGCTCATAGAAGGCCACTTCAGAATAGTCCAATGTTTTCCTCTTAGCCATTCTTGGGTGTTTTTAGCTGTGTGTTTTGGGTCATTATCCTGTTGCAAGACCCATGACCTGCGACTGATACCAAGCTTTCTGACACCGGGCAGCACATTGCTCTCTAGAACCCCTTGATAGTCTTGAGATTTAATTGTACCTTGCACAGATTCAAGACACCCTGTGCCAGGTGCAGCAAAGCAGCCCCAGAACATAACAGAGCCTCCTCCATGTTTCACAGTAGGGACAGTGTTCTTTTCAAGATATGTTTCATTTTTCCGTCTGTGAACATAGAGCTGAAGTGCCTTGCCAAAAATTTCGATTTTTGTCTCATCTGTCCATAGGACATTCTCCCAGAAGCTTTGTGGCTTGTCAACATCTAGTTTGGCAAATTCCATTCTGGCTTTTTTAAGTTATTTCTGTGACCATTATGGGTTTTTCTTTCATTAAACGAGGGATACCAACAATTTTGTCCATGTGTGTATATAAAATTTTGTTTTAGGTAAAAGAAGTAAAATTTACATTTTTTTATCACATTTTATACCATACTTCAATATTCAACTTATTTAACAAATAAGGCTAGTTATTTCAAGCCTTATGTGTCCTGAAAAAAAACATGGTAAAAATAGTTGAGATATACAAAGCTGTAAAGTCTTCAGGAAACATTAGAACTCAGGGATGAAATCCAACATCTTCTTTTATTCATATCTCCACACTCTGACATACAACACACTAGCCTCCAGCAAGCAGTACCACTTCCTGGTTCCTGTATCCTGTGCCCTCCTCTTAAAGAGGCAGAAATGCTTGCTGTATGTTACATCACCCCCCTGTGTTTTTTTTTTTTTTTTTTAAAAAACCCCATTTGACATTTGAACAGTTATGGTGAAATACAACAACAAAACAAAAAAAAACAACAAGGAAAACATGAACATGAAAACACAGTTCACATATATATATATATATATATATATATATAATCTGATCAAAGTTCCAGGATCCTGGCTAAACCTCCTCAATGAGTCTAGATGGGGCTCTTCTTTCTCTGGTAGGATACCGTCTAGAATGGCCCGGATCACTGCTTACCGATGGGCTGGCTATATCCTGTTGAGAGTTGCCACTATCGACAGCAGCTCCGTCAGTCTGAGAGAGTTCATCAAAGTCATTGTCTGGTATTATTTTGAAATGTGAGGCATTCCTGGTTATGGAGTGTCCATCCCGCTCAGCTGTGACCATGCTTCCTTTCTTGGCTGTTACATGATAGCCTGCTGGATCATACACTGGACATGTCTTATTGTTTGGCTTTCGACGAACAACAACTTTATCACCCGTCCGAATAGCAGATGGCTCCGCACGTCTTCTCTTGTCCGCATAATGTTTCATTTTGTGCTTGTTGTGTAAGTCTGTTGGTCTAACAGTTGACTCAGCTGGCAGTGCATGAGTAGCCACATCAGGAATGCGTATGCGAGGAGTTCAGTTGAACAGTAGATGAGCAGGAGCAGCATTAGTCGTTGAGTGCGGCGTACTTCTGTAGTTGCGTAGGAATTTGTTCAGGGCCTGCTTCAGTGGTATCTGCTCCAGAGCGGCTGCTTTGACTCTCTTCCCTAAGGTGCACATAAATCTTTCCACAATTCCATTTGCTTGTGGCCAGCAAGGTGTTATCTTCCTGTGAGTGAACCCAAGGTATTCAGAAAATTGTACAAATGTATGTCCATTAAATGGAGGTCCATTATCTGTTTTGACTATTTTTGGAATACCATATGCTGAGAAAATAGTATCCAACTCCGGTATGACACTGGTTGCTGAAGTTGACGAAATAAATGCAATTGTAGGATATCTGGAATATTCATCAATTGCCACTAGGATGTACTGTCCATTAGGTAGTGGCCCATAGATATCAACCGCTACTTCCTCCCAGACAGCCGTTGGTAGAGGAGACATTTGTAGGGGTTCAGGGTTCGCTGCAGGAGTCACAAGCTGGCAAGTATTGCAGTGTTTTACTGTGTGTTCTACTAAATAATCCATATTTGGGAACCACACTTTTTCTCTGAGAAGTTTTTTTGTACCCACAATTCCCAAATGACCTTCATGAGCAATCTGTAGTACTTTGGGACGCAAGGCCTTTGGAACCACCAGTTTGGTTCCTCGCAGAATTAGGTGATTCTCAGTGACTGATAGTTCATTTCTGACACTTGAGAACGATTTCAGTTCCCTAATGTTGATGTCAAGATCTGGAAATTTTGTTCTCTGGATTTCATGCCATTTTCCATTCCGGATAATTTGTATTAAAGCACAAAGCGTCTTGTCATTTGCAGTTGCCGTCACAAATTGATCAGCTGAAAGTGCTTTTGGCACTGCATGAACTGCAACAAAGTTGATGTACTGTTCAGTTGCCTGATGTAGAATTTGATCGTCTTCTTCTGTGGGATGTCTGGATATGTAGTCAGCTGGATTACTGTATTTTCCAGGCCTATGAACGATTGTGTAATTGTAATCTAGCTGGCATCTTGGCTCTGGGGTTTCCAAAGATGATGAGGAGTGCTTGATGATCTGTGACTATGGTGAATGGAGCTCCATAGAGAAAGAGATGAAAGTGTTCACATCCCCAGACAACAGCTAGGCTCTCCTTTTCAGGCTGAGAGTATTTCTTTTCAGTATTCGTTAATGCTCTGCTGGCATATGCAATGATGGAAGGGTCTGGATTATTGGGTAAGTATTGTGTTAGAATAGCCCCCAGTCCCACCGGACTTGCATCCACAATCAATTCAGTGCGTAAAGTGGGATCAAAGTAAGCCATGGTAGTTGTGGAGCACAGTTCACTTTTAATTGCATCAAAAGAGGTTTGACACTCTGGGGACCACTTGAATTCACAGCCTTGTTTCGTGAGTTCCCTCAGTGGTGCACTAATGGTGGAGAAGTTCTGGATATATCTAGCACAGTAACTGGACATTCCAAGAAAGGAGTGAACTTCACTGACATTCTGAGGAACGGAGGCCATTTTTATCACCTGTACCTTTTTGGGATCAGGCTGTACTCCTGCTGCTGAAAAGATGTGACCATAAAACTCCAAGGACGTTTTGTTAAATTCACACTTGTCTTTGTTTAGAGTGAGTCTCTGAGATGCTAAGCATCGAAATACCTCATGTAATGCACTATTGTGTTCAGCTTGGGTTTTACCATAAACTAGAATGTCATCACTGTAATTAAAAGCATTGGGAATATGTTGGATTACACTTCTTATAGCATCCTGAAAAATTTCTGCATCTGAACACACACCAAATGTCAACCGTTTGTACCGCCTGAGGCCTAAATGTGTGGAAAATGTTGTTAGGTATCTGGACTCTGGACTCAGTTCTAGCTGATGGTAACCTTTATTAAGGTCCAGCTTTGAAAAGATAGTTGCTCCATTTAGTAGATGAATAATATCATGTATTGTGGGAGAGATGTGTCTTTCTCTCTGAATAGCTGCATTTGGTAGGCGCATGTCCACACAAAGTCTCACCTGGTCGGGATTTTTGGGTTTTGGAACAACAACAATTGGAGAGACCCATGGAGTGGGGCCTGTAACAGTCTCAATAATATCATCATCTTCCAAAGATTGAAGTTCTTTTTCCACCTTCTTTCTCAGATGAAATGGAATACGCCTGTGAGATTGTGCGACTGGACGAACATTTTCATCCACATGAAGATGTGCTTGAAAGTCCTTCAGTTTTCCAAGTCCACTGAACAAAGAGGAAAATTCATTAATCATAGTTTGTACATCCTTGTCAGCTGGATCAGTTATTGTATGGACGATCTGAATGAGACCCAGATTTAGGGCAGTATGGTAGCTGAGAAGGCAGCCTCCAGAGCCCTTTAAGATGTAAAAACTTGTTTTCTGTGTCTTACCCTTGTAGCTGATTTCGGCTTCAAATTTTCCCACAGTTGGTAATGGGGTCTGAGATCCATATGAAAAGATTTTGGTCTGAACAGTTTCCAAGACAGGCTGTATCTTCAATTTCTTATATGTATCGCTGTCTATAATGTTCACTGATGCCCCAGTATCGATGGTGAAAATAATATCAGTTTTGAGAACATTGATTGTAACACTTGGAGACTGCATGGATTTTGGTGTAGAAGTAATGTAAACATAGTCCTCACTTGTGGTAGATGTCTCCTCTGCAGTCTGATGTATGGCTTTTACATTAGCCTGTTTTGCTGGACTGTAATGAGGTTTGGTAAGTACTGATCTGCACACTGTTGCAAAATGGTTCTCTTTACCGCATTTGCTGCAGGTTTGTCCTAACGCTGGACATTTATTTACATGAGGAAAGTCTTTCCCACACCGGTAACATTTCCTTTGTTTCTGGGTTGAAGTGTCTGCAGTAGCTTTATGTTTGAGGTTATGCACCTGGATGTCATCCCCCTTTTCCATCACAGTGGCCTGATGATCTGCTATTTTTATGGCACGGGCCATTTTGAGAAGGTCATGTAGAGAGTAATCCTGCTGCAACGCTTTGCGTCTTATAGTGGATGATGTGCAAGATACAATGAGTTGCGTTATAATTTCATCATCAACATCAGTAAATGCACACCCCTGTGCCAGTTCCCTTAAGCGTGTGACATATGTGTCCATGGATTCTTCTGGAAGCTGTTTAGCAATCCTGAACATGTATCTCTCATATCTGATGTTTTGCTTAGGGTTGAAGTAATCTGTTAAGGCTTTGGCGCAGCGGCCATAAGTGTCAGTGTCTGTAGCAGGTAGGGTGCTGTAAATGTCATACACCTCTGTGCCAGCATGGTGCAACAATAGAGCTCTTTTTCTTTTGTCATCTTTTATGTCTATTGCTTCCAGAAAGTTCTCAAACCTGTGCATCCATTTTTTCCAGTTATGAGCCAGGTTATGGCTGTCAGCTGTATCAAACTTTGGGAACACATGCATGTATTCAGCCATCCCTCCTGTATTCAGTAATGCAGTATAGGAGATAAATGTGCAGGTTTCTGGGTACAGTTCTTATATGTAGATCTGTAAGCACACTCCTTGTATCTGGATTATGCAGATGGCAGTCAGTACTCACAGCAGCAGAACTCTCATCCCATCCTCGTCGCCAGTTGTAAAGTCTTCAGGAAACATTAGAACTCAGGGATGAAATCCAACAACATCTTCTTTTAGTCATATCTCCACACTCTGACATACAACACACTCACCTCCAGCACGCCGTACCACTTCCTGGTTCCTGTATCCTGTGCCCTCCTCTTAAAGAGGCAGAAATGCTTGCTGTATGTTACAAAAGCTATTTTAAAAAGATATTGCTGTGTAAAACAATGCATGCAAAAGTGCTAAATTTGGCCTGAGAATTGAGGCATCAATGACGTTTGGTCCTGAAAGAGTTAAAGTCCCATCAAGTTTTGCATTGTCCTAGGCCCCATGGCCTGATCAAAGTCCATTTAGGTGTGTTCCACAGGCATACAGGTCTAAGAAAGAGACTGTGTAAATTGCTGCAACTGTTCTGCTATCTACACATATTCAACCATTTTGTGTGTCACTTCAAGTGACTGTAATCACTTCTGTAAAGTGCAAATAACCGCCAAGATTCTGGTGCCTCATTGTAATAGACAAAAAGTTTATTATTTGCAACTACATGTGTCTGAGACATTCTCACAAGGCATGACCCCTGACACACAGCCTTGGTCACCTTTGACAATGCAGCGCATGCCAAACAAGTATTCAGTTATTTACTATAATATTTCATGTCAGTTGAAATTCTTGGCACTTTTTCTTTATTTTAGAGAAATGTTCTTTAAATTGCTGCACATATAAATAATTTTGCAGGAGCCTCAAGGACTCACGCACTGTCAATGGTCAAGGCTCAGGTGCTAAAGTGTCAAAATGATTTTAATTTCACTTCTCTTTATATACACACTTGAAATGCTGTAAATGGATGTAAAGTAGCGAATATCAGACTCAAATGTTCTCTTGGAGATTTGTTATTTCCTTACTCTATTTTTGTGTAGAGGACTTTCTATAGCAGACTTTTTGAAAAATATTCCTAAACTAAAGAAAGTACCCGGTGTTGCCTGGGTATAAAGTCCAAAGAATCAGGAAGTCAGGAAGATCCAAAGCAAAATTGAAAAATTTTCTTAGCCCACCCCTCTTATTCAATGTTGGCTCCAAATTTTATTAATGCCCGGAAGAAACGTCCCTGGACTCGGGAAAGTGGTATCCAGAATTAAAAAATTGTAAAATTCCAGCATCAAACAAAAAAAAAAAAAAATCCTCTTTAATAAAATATAACTTTTAATTTACATGATTAAAATCTACATACAAAGCCATCCACAACCTGTCCCCTCCATATATCTCCGACCTAATCTCCCACTACCTGCCCGCACGAAACCTCCGATCCTCCAAAGACCTCCTACTCCGCTCTGCTCTTATTCACTCTTCACACAAATGTCTCCAAGATTTCTCCCGTGAATCCCCCATACTCTGGAACTCATTACCAAGACACATAAGACTGACCCCCACAATCACAAGCTTCAAGAAGGCCCTGAAGACTCACCTATTCAGGAAGGCCTACAACATCAAATAACGCTATTGTCACCACACCACCACCTGAACAGCCTCTACCCTCACCTTCTGTCTCTATCCCTCTTCCCTCATAGATTGTAAGCCCTTGCGGGCAGGGCCCTCTATCCCACTGTGCCAGTTAGTCACTGTTAGTATTATCTGTTTCGTACATCCTGTGTACCGTATGTAAATCCTCAAATGTAAAGCACCATGGAATTAATGGTGCTATATAAATAAACAATAGTAATAATAATAATAATAATACTACATCCAAAAAGTCCACACCTAGCTGCTGCTTACAAGTTTCTGGGTGTCTCACCCCTTACTCATACCATACTACTGCTAGTTGACAAGGTAAAGTCAGGAAGATCACCTGGCAGCCACCACCCCTCTTCAAGAGTTATGACTGAAAACTTTAACATGAAAAACTGGAGACTCCCAGAAATCCCAGGTGAATTGAGATGTCTGCGGTAGCAATGGCATCCAGTTCTTGGTGAAGAGAACTAAGCATCCCTCACATATGAAGATACCAGAATTTTCATTTAACAAAAATTTCACAACATATTCACAATACTTAGTTACAATATTTAATGCCCTCCTTTTAATCTTTTTCTTGTAGTTCCTCTGATTCCCGGTCCCCTCTTCACTTCTTTAAAATTACAACCAGGTTCTTATAGAGTGGGGAAAAAGTATTTAGTCAGCCACCAATTGTGCAAGTTCTCCCTCTTAAAAAGATGAGAGAGGCCTGTAATTGACATCATAGGTAGACCTCAACTATGAGAGATAAAATGAGAAAACATATCTAGAAAATCACATTGTCTGATTTTTTTAAGTATTTATTTATTTATTATGGTGGAAAATAAGTATTTGGTCACCTACAAACAAGCAAGATTTCTGGCTCTGACAGACCTGTAACTTCTTCTTTTTAAGAGGCTCCTCTGTTTTCCACTCATTACCTGTAGTAATGGCACCTGTTTGAAATTGTTATCAGTATAAAAGACACCTGTCCACAACCTCAAACAGTCACACACCAAACTCCACTATGGTGAAGAGGGGTTGAGATCTGGAGACTGGCTAGGCCACTCCAGGACCTTGAAATGCTTCTTACGAAGCCACTCCTTCGTTGCCCTGGTGGTGTGCTTGGGATCATTGTCATGCTGAAAGATCCAGCCACGTTTCATCTTCAATGCCCTTGCTGATGGAAGGAGGTTTGCACTCAAAATCTCACGATACATGGCCCCATTCATTCTTTCATGTACACGGATCAGTCGTCCTGGTCCCTTTGCAGAAAAACAGCCCCAAAGCATGATGTTACCACCCCCATGCTTCACAGTAGGTATGGTGTTCTTTGGATGCAACTCTGCATTCACTCTCCTCCAAGCACGACGAGTTGTTTTTCTACCAAACAGTTCTACTTTGGTTTCATCTGACCATATGATATTCTCCCAATACTCTTCTGGAACATCCAAATGCTCTTTAGCAAACTTCAGACGGGCCTGGATATGTACTGGCTTAAGCAGGGGGACACGTCTGGCACTGCAGGATCTGAGTCCCTGACGGTGTAGTGTGTTACTGACGGTAGCCTTTGTTACGATAGTCCCAGCTTTCTGCAGGTCATTCACTAGGTCCCACCATGTGGTTCTGGGATTTTTGCTCACCGTTCTTGTGATCATTTTGACCCCACGGGGTGAGATTTTGCGTGGAGCCCCTTATCGAGGGAGATTGTCAGTGGTCTTGTATGTCTTCCATTTTCTAATTATTGCTCCCACAGTTGATTTCTTCACACCAAGCTGCTTGCTTATTGCAGATTCAGTCTTCCCAGCCTGGTGCAGGTCTACAATTTTGTTTCTGGCGTCTTTCCACAGCTCTTTGGTCTTTACCATAGTGGAGTTTGGAGTGTGGTCTACCTATGATGTCAATTACAGGCCTCTCTCATCTTTTTAAGAGGGAGAACGTGCACAATTGGTGGCTGACTAAATACTTTTTTTCCCCACTGTACTACGCCCTGCATACTGTGTTTAGGTATATATTATATTGTATAAATATAAATTTTATAATATACAGTATAATATATAGTATATATAGAGTACCTCTTTTGGGGAGATTGTTAACTGCTACACATGCCTCTACTACACACGCAAAGACATTTTGCCCAGTTGACAGACTTTGAGGGGGGGCAGATCATTGGAATGAGACAAGCAGGATGGTAATTTTTCTGAATTGCCTGCCTCTAGGCTAGGAGGTGTTGGTAGCAGAGATTACGTGAGGACATGTACTCATGGAAAACAAGCTGTGGAGGGCACCACCTGTAGAGAGCATTTCCCAACAAGCATGAGCAGCTCCCATATTTTTCTTGTCCACCATCCATGCACAAGTGGCACTTTATTTACACACCCCTGTCTCTGCTTGAACCATTTCCAGGTACTTAAACAAAAGGAAAATTGGTGTCACAGTGCCTCCTGCATGCCCTTCCATAAACAGGCAGCCACTGTCGCCTTTGTTTGAAGAGGTATCATGATCTAGAAATGTTGGAATAATGTTTATTATTGCCTGTATTGCAACAACTACTGTTTACTGTATATGTTTATAACTGCATAAGCTTCTGTCCCTAGGCATAGTGTTAAGTTGTTAATAAAGCTCTGTTAAAAAGGTGGGGGCTAGAGTAACAAAACCAGGAAGTTCCTCTCTGTTTTTTTTTTTTTTTTTTTTTTGTAGCTACAGCATAGAGCAGAGCACATGGAGCTCACAGACAAGTAGCTGAGATCATAAGTTACAGAATACAGTGTATTTATTATTCTTGTTCCTCAATAAATATCTGTTTACTGTTGAACGCCTGGACAGTCAAAGATTAATCTGCTGCCAACAAGAAACCTGTAAGGATCTGTATCATCTTTAGCGATAAATCCAGATTCTGTTTGAAATCCAACATTAGTCGGGTTCCAGTTTGGAGGCCCGTGGAATAAGCTTTAAAGAAGACTAGAATAAACTAGAATAAAAAATTACATTTTAGCACATATGCAGAAAGTTTACTTCATACAGATAATGCTGTTTTTTCTTTTGTTTCTATGCCCCCCCCCCCCCTCAGTCCCGCGATAACACCCTGTAATAACTTTGCATACAGTATGTAAATCACCTAGATTTCTCCATCACGGCATTAACAAATTCTTGATCAAGGCAGTAACCTCTGTAACTAGGTGGTAATGTGTTCTCCATCTGGGTGGTAACCTGTGCAATAGGGTGGTTACCTCCCAACAAGCTCTGAGTGGTTCTCGTCTGAGCCCTCTGATGCTGCCCTATCAATGTGTGGCAATATCAGAGTGGCTTGGCTGAGTGTCATTTCATGAGATCTTTGTGGAGAATGGCACAGAAGGCAATTGCCACAACCACACCATCCTTGGCAACAAGAATTTGGGAACATTACGCAGAAGTCACATCACCACCATAAAACCACCCTTGGCAATGAGCATTTGGGGGCATGACATAGAAGGCGCATGATCTAGGATGATCTGGCCAGCCATTGCGAATGACACTTGGTCATCCCTAGTAGCGTTCCGAAGGACACTAACAACTCAGCGATATATGGAGGACAAAGTGGGCCCCGTGCCTTTAGGGGGCCCTACCAGAACCCGCTGCTTTTTTGATAGGCCATTACCGGCTGGATTATTCCAGTTGGTAATGGCCCCTATTAACTTACTGATCCCTGCTCCTGCCTATGGCCTCTTCAACTTACTCTTTAGCCTCCAGGGGGCCCTGTGCACCTCACAGTATGTTATTGCTTCGTGATGTTTGGCGCATAGGACCAATTGAAGGGTGAAGGGGAAGCGGAGGTGGCCACAAACAGGAGCAGGGATCTGTAAATGAAGTATGCAGCCAGTTCTACCCAATTTTGCCAATCCAGTTGCTAAAACAACCGGATCACAGAACCAAGAGAAGAGGTGCCTCGACCCAGTACTACCACTCTTAAACTTGTAGGCCACAGGCAAATTGAGCCTGTGGCCAACAAGCTGAGTGGAATAAATGTTAAGTATTGGTACTTGCCTGCCTGCTCTCTCGCCCCTTTTGTCCTGATGCACATGATGTCAGAGTAGAGAGACAGAGCGGGAACATGGAGCAGACAGGTAAGTAATGAGCTAATACTGCTGTATGATGGGGCCAGTGAAAGCGACATTGAATATCTTATACAGTCCACCATACAGGTGTCCCTTCACTGGGCCCCCCCATACAGTGGTCCCTTCACTGGTCCCCCCGAAACAGTGGCTCCTTCACTGTATGGCGGCCGGTGATGGGGTTACTGTATGAGGGACCAGTAATGGTTGTGGTGATGACAGTCTAAAATCTAATGCATATGGCCATCTTTACTCATGTGCACAGAGTCTGACAGAAAGGACTGTGACAATCAATAAGGTGCCAGGCACGGCCAGTTCTGTATAACATTACAAGAAGGTTCCCCCTTAGCTTTCCCATATTCCTGAAAATCAATAATGTGCTTAATAATTATAGAACATATCTGCTAATAAATCTATTATGTATGTGGCCATATGGACGCACACTACAGATGTTTACTGTTTCATTTTAACAATATGTTATATATGTTTGGTTCTCTGACACTGCAAAGTAAATGTGCACCATAAAAAGATGGCACATGCACAGATATGAACAAGAGTCAGACAATAATCTATGTGTCTATCAAGCCCACTCCTCCTCCAGCTCATTCAGAACTAGAGGTATCTCACAGTAGTCAGAAGGCTGCATTCATGCTAAGGTGAGGGGGGGAACAGTGAGGTCTCATCTGTGCTGCTGCTGCTGCTGTTTAGTGCCATGTGCTGAGACAGAGGAAAAGATACAGCTTTTAACTCATTACAGGGAGAGAACCCCCTCCTCTTCCTAGGGGCCAACCTGCCACATCCACAGCACATTTACTGTTCTTTATAGACAAGAGCATGGCAGAGCTAGAGGTAAGGACCTACTACACTTACTTCTTTTTGTGTCTGAGAAATGAGACTTATAAGAATTCCAATAGTTGTTCAGATGTCAGTTACATAATGTAGGAGATATTTCTGGAGGCTCAAGTAAACTGGCAGCATTTAGAGCATCCCTCATCTCTCTCTATATGTTATGATGGGCATTTATCTGCAGTTTACAAGCTCTCTGCCCTCAGGTCTTTAATCCTGAACTTTTGAAGATCGTAATGCTCTGTAATAGATCTCTGGGTCACATCAAATAGGATGGACACCTGTTTACTGTGGTCTTATTCTCTAGTACATAGCAGGGGGGAATCATGAAAAATGGAGTCATGTATTAAGAGTTCATATTGATTTTCTCTGTTGACTGTGTTTTCAGCTGTCCTCAAACAGAGGTTTAGCAGGACTATGTAGTAGTGTAATATATAATCCAAACACTAGTTCTGTTGTGTAAGTATATACTATGGTCCATACTGATCTTTGTCCACTACAACTTTCATTATGATCAGAATATCTTCTATGAATAATATATATTAGCAAAGCATTTTAAGACCTGTAAAGATTAGGAATTGCTGGCAAGGGAGAGATGGCAATGTAGAAGAGAGGTTAAAAAATAACCCTGACATGTTCTGAATTTCTGAATCAATTTGAAGGGTCATGTAAGAAAGTGACGATTATTTTTAACTGCGATTAAAACTGAGCAATACCATGTGGAAAAATTAGGGTCTGTTAGGATCCCTCTACTTAATGCATAACATGAATCTTGCAGTATAGATATTACACAATGTATTATTGCAGCCCATTTCAAGTCATATGTTTCCGATCTGATACGCTGTAAATATATTATTATGTATAACCTTTTATTATCTTCCCCCATTTATTAGGATTGTTATAATATGTACACATTCTATAAAGTGTTCAAAAGAATGTGACATCACTGAGCTGTATTTGACAATTTAACAGGGAAATACTCCAGAGTACATAACTGTTGGAATTGCTATTTCTTATTGAAATACATAAGCACATCTTCATTCATTCGTGTTTTTCATACATGAATTCTCAGGAAATAGGAATCCCCATGGCTGCAGTACAAGTGAAGCACTTTCATGTTAATTTACGACATTAACTAATGAAAGAATTGAAATAATATGTTAACAATTCTGGGTCCATTGGCACTGGCAACATGTCACTGTCACTTCTAGACTATTGCATACTGTATGTGGGTGGTGTGTAGATATTTTCTCCTATACATTAGCTGTGTATGTGTTACAATTACAGACACAATTAAATCCATAAAGACTACTGTAGGGTGAAGTTTAAGGCCAAATGTGCATTAGCACTGTGATAAAATGTGTGGTATGAACTCCATGTAAAACTGCAGAAATTAGGCAAAATATGGC
Organism: Leptodactylus fallax; assembly: GCA_947044405.1. NCBI lineage: Eukaryota > Metazoa > Chordata > Amphibia > Anura > Leptodactylidae > Leptodactylus > Leptodactylus fallax. The sequence continues at coordinate 3,805,562 of CAMRHE010000045.1, forward strand.
CTGTACTGGAAACAGTTTTAAGTGTAGGATTTTTATATGCATGCTATGAGCAAGAAGAGAGGTAGAACAAGGGGAAAGAAAGTTGTGATGCTGGTATAAAATGATGCTATTTACATAGATCCTAGTGCTGAGGAAGTAACATACTATTGGTACTGAAGGCAAGTCCACTGAATACAGCATCTGAATATGATTCTATTTCACAGCATGTTTTTAAAAAAAGCTGGTTAATAAAGTGTTATAACCATAAAGTGTGAATTACAACCAATGTATGCCAGACAGATAAACTACAGTTACTGACTACTTATACAGTATATGTCAGTTATTGTGTGCATATTGATTCTTTCCCCTTGTTAAACCTCCCAGTTTATGTTTTAATCTTTAATGAGAACTGCCTCTGTGACTGTCAAATGTTACATCTGCATCCAGAACGCATTTTTCAAGTAAACAACTCATAAAAAATCCTTTTAAAACATCATATTTTACATTTTAAGCCTGCAGATTAAAGCAGCCCATACATAGTTATCTCGCCAGAAATCTGCTAAGCTGAGCTGTGCATGTGTGCTGAACAGGGAGAGGGTAGGAAGCTGCAAGTAACCTCTGGTCGCGGCAACGAAAGGGGCACTTGCAAGTTTATTTGATTATTTTTATCTCAGCAAGGGAGCAGTGGATGCTCCAAACAAAGGTACTACATAGGGTAAATTGCCTGTCAATGCTGTGTAGTTAGTTTACGATGGGTAATCCTGCTCAGACTCCCTTTGAGGCCAGGGTTCCACGTGGCGCAAACGCAGCGGCCAAAACGGCAGCATTTTACATACTGCAGAAAAATCCCCGCAGCAGAAATGCTGTGATTTCTAAAACCGTCAGAGACTTTCTGGAAAAAGCACTGCCACGTGGGGCCTTAGCCTAAACAAGTAAAACACAGTTGTTACATGTGATATGTCTACTAGCTATAGAAGATGTTTACAGAAGTTTGCTATAAAGAGTACCTCCAGTTATATAGAAAAATTAGTGCAGTACCCTAAAATATTTTTTTTATAATGTTGTTAGCCAATTCTGCTTCTAAACAGTAGCACAGATTACCCCCTATGCAGTAGAAGACAGAACTTCCTGTCCTACCTCTTAACCTTCCATTTACATATGGGAGCTAGCACTATAGGATATACTGTAAAATGATATACTGCATCAGTAATATTATAGGATTTTGAAACATAGACCACACCAGTCCAATGCCAAATCAACTAAGGCAGCCAAATCAACTAATCAAGTCATAAAGAAAAACTATTATTAATAACTATTATCGAGGCTCTACACTATAATAGTTTTTTAGAACCAATCAGCAGCATTTTTGTTTTTCCCATCGACGTTTCAGTAGCATTTGAAACACATCAGAAAAAACAGATGTACAAAAGACCTGTACTTAAATGGTCACTAACTTTTCAGACAACTTAATTTTATTCAATACAGCTTGTGATTCTGGATCAAAATGTAACGCACTTTGATTAGAAATGTGGCTGCTTTCTGTCTGAAAAACCTCTCTAAAGTTCCTGCCACTAGGTGTCTCACTTCTAGTTAATTTAAAGTTCACTCCCTGTTGTTAAGCAAGTTTTGTCTCTGTAGATGCAAAACGGGTTCACAGAATGGAGGGGCAGTTTTTTTTCTCTCTTCACATAGTGAATGGAGAGGGGAGGAGTTGATTCTCTCACAGCCTCCACACACTGCTCCGTGCAAAAGACTGAACATTCTGTAAATCTCACAGTTTACAGTATAAGAAATATAGTCTTCTTTGTATTTGTATCTATTTCTTCCCTGCTTGTGTGATTATAAATGCAATATTATTTACAGACAGTAAGCAGCTTTCCTAACTATCCTCACAGACTGCTCTTTTCCTGTGTCATACCTGTATGTATTTGCATTTCAGTGATCCTGGACCTCCTATATTATGGTCACTTGGGCCTTGAAACAATTTGTTTGCTATTGTACAGTTACTCCTGGCAGAATTACATGTAAACAAGCCAAACTAGTTATAATGGAGAGGGGACAGGCTGCTCCTTATTGTACACACACCTTGCCTCAGAAACAAATGTAAAGTGTGCCTCAGCCATAATGTGATTATCAGCAGCAGAAAAACTGATAGCAAACCATGTATGAAGGTGTATACAGTCATGTGGAAAAAAAAAACGTTTTGCAATATCAGCAAAGTAAATGAGATGTTGGTTCATATGGACATTGTAGAAAAAAAGAGCTGCGTAAAAGCTACGTTTCAAAAATGCATGCATTTTAAAAAACATACCATGTTAATTTTAACTTAGGAATCACTAGTGTAAACCCGATATATTGATTAGAGGGAGAAAAAAACGCTGCAAAAAATCATTGAAAACCGGTGTAGAGAAAAACACAATGCATTTCCGGCCTCCCACGCCTGCGCAATAGAGATGGAGTGGTGGCTACAGCGCAATGCCCCGGTCTCCGGCTCTATTGCGCAAGCAGCGGCAAACGTCAAAGAAGAGGGAGGAGCTGTCCTCACAGAAGGAAGTCATCTCCGGTGCCCAGAAGATCTGGACAGGAAGACAGGTAAGTATGATGAGGTGGGGGTAGTATTGGTGATGTTCCTTTTCCGGAAACAGGGAACCGAAACGTCACCGGATAATCAGAAAATGTGCCCTGGCGATACTGGTATATATACAGTTTTGCTAAACTAAGTAATTTAGAAAGTATGCAGGAGGAGGGTGTTTAGGTTACAGAATAATTTTCATTTTATCCCAGACAACCCCTTTAATCTTTGATTGTGCTTGTTTGGATTGTTATCAGTTTTCACACAATCCAGTAATCTGAATTTGAAGGACAATAGTTATATAAACAGAAGCAAAAGTAATTAATTAGTAGAATAAATTAGTGAATACACTGTTGGCACAACCAACAGTGTGCCAGAGTTGAAATCTACGCCAGTCAGGAATTGGCGTAGATTTCAAGTATATTGCATACCAGTTTTCTGGCATGAGTTACAGTAAATTTGTTGGACTGAGGCATCTCAGTTATAAACAGTGACAAGGGATGAACCAACAATGTACTGCGCATCGAAGATATACCAAGAAAAACTGTTATAGATGAGTTAGTGAAAATAGAAATACCAGCTTGCTGTGCTTTGAAAAAACACCACAAAGAGAAAAAAAAAACACCAAGGAATGTAAGTTTATTTATATTTTCTTAATGAATAACCTGCATACCACAACATTAATAACACCACAACATTTATTATGAAGCACCCTTTTCTTTCTCAGAAAATCTGACATGTCCCATGGACAAGGATTTGCAGCACACACGAAAGCAGCTGTGGCCTTGCCTCGAGTGCACCAAACAGCTCAATTACATAAGGAATAAAATACAAATTTCTCACCAGCAAGATTGGTATGTTCACTATGGCACTAACCAGCTCTACAACAGTATATAAATGACATAGAAGGAATTTCAATGTTGGTACACTCCCTTTTCCTGTAATAGTACAGTGAATGTCGGGTCTTTAAACATGGTGGTAATTCAGGAGCTGAACATGACATCACATCCATCACAGGATGAAAGCAACAGACATTAAAATACAGATTCATACGTAACACTCTCTGTTGGGTATACATCTGCAAAATCCCTCATGTTAAAGCGTATCTAAACTTTCGGACAAAGTTTAAATTTTCTGGCAATATTTGCATCATTAATACATTTTACAATATACTTTATTAACAAATTTTGCCTCCTTTTTGTGAAATCCTGCATCTCTTTATTCTTTCCCTTGCTTCTGTATTGAGAGCTGTTCCTGCCTTTCACTGAGTAACTGTGTATGGAGTAGGTGCTTGGAGTATGGGCTGTGTAAGATATATTGAAAATGAGGGTAGGGTGACTTCAAACAGTTATAATTCTTGGGCATTATTATCTCTTCTTTCATATTATAATGAGTTGCAGTGCTATCTACATTATTTCCAATTTCAAAAATGCAGCAGCACTCTATAACACAGCAGCAGGACATATAAAGCATAGAGATGAAAACTGCATTACTGGTATTATCAACACATATAAATTAGTTAATATGATCTATAAACTACACATCTAAATTAGAGGTTCTTTGTTATACATATTTGATCAAACATTAGGAAGCCCACCTACCCCTACAAATAAACATATCTTTCTTGGACCCAAATGCCCAAGGCTATTTTAAGTAGAGTACGGCTCTGGATCCTACTTGCCCTTTGTTCACATTGTGGTCCTATTCTGGGAAGTTGCATAACATATATGATATAAATATCCCAATCCTGACTGTTCACAACCAGTGGTATCTGACTTGCTTTCATATGACACCAAAAGCAAGTTTCTACATTTTATAACACCCGAGATATAACTGTTTGAAGTGACCATCTACCACTCTAATTTTCTCTATATTTTACATACTGTAGGTCCGTACTCCATACAGAGTTACTGAGCATGGAACAGCTCTTAATACAGTAGCCAGGGAGAGAATAAAGAAATTTAGGATTTCTTAAAATAGTAGATTACAAAATCTATTAATGATGCAAATACTGCCAGTAAATCAAAAGTTGTACGAAAGTTTAGTTATGCTTTAATGTCCATTGCTGTCATCATATAACAGATGGCAGCGACAGTCTGTAAGAACACTGTTTGTGAACAGACCCTTAAGATGCCTCGGTAAAGTGTGACTGAGGCATCATTTTACCAGTGGCCCATTGGTGCTGCCATTTTTGTGGCAAACATCCCCCAGAACGAGATCCAGGGGCAGTGATCCATTGCTATGATAGCCTTGTCATTACTATAGGTCAAGCTTGTCATTACTATAGGCCTATTACAGGCTGCCTCTGTGGATTTTCCAGTACACTGCTGTGAAAGATCCTCAGTGCGCCAACACCGCTTTGGCCACACTTCTTTCATAAAAAAACACACTCACCGCCAGTGAGTGCTGGGTTCACAAGATAAATACAAGACAAGCTTTCTAAATTTTGTATATTTATTAACCCCTAAATGGGTCGGTATTAACATCTAACACATGCAGTTCAGAACAGATATGCAGATATATGCAAGCATTAACAGTTACTAGTTACAATATACAGTGCAATAAAATAAAAGGGAATAAAAGTGAAATAATTACTTTACCACACATATCCTGGATGTGGCTCTATAATCCAACCCTCACACATGGCATGTGGGGCTAACCAGTGGAGGCAGCAACATCAACACAGCATTCCAGCCTGCATGCTCATCACAGTCTATCCTCTGTAATCTCTCTGTAGTCTCATCATAGTATTCTCCTTGTAGTCTCAGCCCAAACTCCTCCATTCACTGACCTCTTACCTCATCTTTTATACCCTTGATTACACCACCCAGAATGAGGTCACCGGCGACGGCAAGTCTGATTGATTAACGCACTCAAGTCCAGATTCTTTGTAAGGAGATGGGACCAAGTGAAATGATACAATGTTATCAACCATGTCTGATCAACAGCCCAGGCTGAACAATGCATGTTTATTTGATCACCCAGGGCTATGTAGGAATTCAATAGAGCTATTCTGGGATGGATACAAAGCCCTATTGTTACAATGTTACCACTAATGACAACATACACCTAGGATTATAGCTGCGCACATTATGAGTAAATGGAAGTAAGAAAGAGATACGCTACCCAGAGATCAAAATACATCTTTGAGTTATAGCCATATTTAAGCGGAATCATCACAACTGCCATGCATTTGCATGGCAGTGTATTCTATTAATGAGAGCAGACCCCCTGGGTATAGTCTTGTGGGAAAAGATTCAGTATAACCTTGTTGTACTAAACCTAAGGCACAACTTCAGTACTTAGTGACTGAGAGAGCACAACTTCAGTACTTAGTTACTGAGAGATATTTCTGTATGCCAAGGAAGGCCGCTAAAGGGGTTGTCCGGCATAAACTAAAACTTTAACACTAAGCTAAACCCCCTCCCCCTGCCTAACTTCTAATTTACTTCCTTTAAAAAAATGTATATTTACCCATATGCCTGGGGCGGTAATAAGTAATAAGTCAATTCACCCAATGGGATTAAGGACCATGCTACAATCCATGGGGTAGAGGGGGTGACAAGTGGTAACAGGGTCAGCATAGGAGGTAGCATTTCTTATACAGTGGTCCAGCCGTTTTTGTAATAAAGGTTATTTTCATTACGCATATAAATAAAGCTGTATGAGCTATCACCAGTCAGTGTCCTTTTATGGTGCCTGGACATTTAAGGCAACAGTCCGATACGGCATCATATCCTGAGGGATAATGGTGGAACATGAACAGTTAGTTTTAGAGATTCTAACTGCAGAAGGGTTTAGATTAGGAATTGTGATAGACCATGGTGATACACGCCCCAATATGCTCCTATTGACTGAGATATCTTAAACTTATAAATAAATAAATAATAGACAGACACTTTGTAACTTTTGGCTTAATAGGCCGCGATGCGTTTATTATGGGGCTACCCAAATATATAAATAATTATAAATAATCAATAAATAAATAAATTATAATAATAATGATACTCAATATAATAATCAATAAATAATGTGAACCAATAACTAAAAGTCCATGAAACAAGTCCTCCCAGCATTAGCTGGGAGACTAAAATTCCCTACTAATAAAGCACCGCGACAATAAACTTTATTTTCAAAACAGAGGGAGGGCGGGCGGGAGCTGCTCCATATCTTGATCACGGCGGGACCGACACCTCAGCTGGTAACACATCTTTTTTTAACCCCTTAAGGACACAGCCCAAAAGTGCGTTAAGGCCCAGGCCTCATTTTTGAAATCTGACATGTGTCACTTTATAGGGTAATAACTTTGAGACGCTTTAAGTTATCAAAGTGATTCTGAGACTGTTTTTTCATGACACATTGTACTTCATGTCAGTGGTAAATTTTGGTCGATATGTTTTGTCTTTGATTATGAAAAAATAGGAAATTTGGTGAAAATTTGGAAAAAAATGCAGTTTTCAAACTTTGAAATTGCATGCTTTTCATATAGAAAGCCATACTACCCACATTTCTTCATAAATATATTTTACCATGTTTCTGCTTTATGTTGCAATCAAATTTTAATCACCCTTTAATTTTTTTCAGATATTATAAGGCTTACAAGTCAAGCAGTAATTTTCCAAATTTTCAAGAATATTTCCAAAACACATTTTTCCAGGGACCAGTTCAGTTCTGAATGGGCCTTGAAAGGCCTCTCTAATAGAAACCCCCATAAGTCACCCCATTATCAAAACTACACTCCTGAAAGAATCCAAGTTTCTTAACTCTTTCAGCATTTCACAGCAATTAAAACAAAATGGAGGTAAAATTTACGCTTTTCAATTTCTGTCACTAATATATTCATTTAGCCCTAGAATTTACACATTTATTAGGGGTTAAAAGAGAAAATGCATCACACAATTTGTAATGCACTTTGGTCCGAGTATGAAATTATCCCACATGTGGATGTAAAGTGATATATGGGCACACTGTAAGGTCCAGAACGGAAGAAGCGCTATTGGGATTTTGGAGGGCAGATTTTGCTGGAATTTGTTTCAGGCACCATGTTGCATTTGGAGAGCCCTTGAAGTGCCAGAACAGTAGAACCACCCAAAAAATGACCCTATTTTGGAAACTAGACCCCTCAAGGAATTTATCAAGGGGTATAGTAAGCATTTTGACCCTACACGTGTTGCACAGATTTTTTTTAACATTGAGATGTGAAAATGAAAAATTACTTTTTTACAATAAAATGTCAATTTAGCCCCACATTTTTCATCTTCACAAGGGGTTAAAGGAGAAATTGCATCACACATCTTGTTACATAATTTCTCCTGAACACGACAATACCCCATATGTGCTGGTACCTTGATGTACGGGCACACAGCAGCTCTCAGAACGGATGGAGTGCTAATTGGATTTTGGAGCCTAGATTTTGCTAGAATAGTTTTCAGGCACCATGTCCCTTTTGAAGAGCCCCCAAGGTGCCAAAACAGTGGAAACCACTAAAATGTGACCCCATTTTGGAATCTAGACCCCTCAAGGAATTTATCAAGGGGTATAGTGAGCACTTTGACCCTACGGGAGTTTCACAGAATTGGGCCGGCAAAAGGAAAAGCGACATTTTTTTCTTTAAAATGTTGCTTTAACCCCAATTTTTGCATTTCCACAAGGGGTTAAAAGAGAAAGTGCACCCTGCAATTTGATAAGCATTTTCTCCCAACTACAGAAATACCCCACATGTGGATGTAAAGTGATATATGGGCACACTGTAAGGTCCACAACGGAAGGAGCGCTATTGGGATTTTGGAGGGCAGATTTTGCTGGAATTTGTTTCAGGCACCATGTTGCATTTGGAGAGCCCTTGAAGTGCCAGAACAGTAGAACCACCCAAAAAATGACCCCATTTTGGAAACTAGACCCCTCAAGGAATTTATCAAGGGGTATAGTGAGCACTTTGACCCTACATGTGTTGCACAGATTTTTTTAACATTGAGATGTGAAAATGAAAAATTACTTTTTTTACAATAAAATGTCACTTTAGCCCCAAATTTTTCATCTTCACAAGGGGTTAAAGGAGAAATTGCACCACATATCTTGTTACATAATTTCTTCTGAACACGACAATACCCCATATGTGCTGGTACCCTGATCTACGGGCACACAGCAGCTCTCAGAACGGATGGAGTGCTAATTGGATTTTGGAGCCTAGATTTTGCTAGAATAGTTTTCAGGCACCATGTCCCTTTTGAAGAGCCCCCAAGGTGCCAAAACAGTGGAAACCACTAAAATGTGACCCCATTTTGGAATCTAGACCCCTCAAGGAATTTATCAAGGGGTATAGTGAGCACTTTGACCCTACGGGAGTTTCACAGAATTGGGCCGGCAAAAGGAAAAGCGACATTTTTTTCTTTAAAATGTTACTTTAACCCCAATTTTTGCATTTCCACAAGGGGTTAAAAGAGAAAATGCACCCTGCAATTTGATAAGCATTTTCTCCCAACTACAGAAATACCCCACATGTGGATGTAAAGTGATATATGGGCACACTGTAAGGTCCACAATGGAAGGAGCGCTATTGGGATTTTGGAGGGCAGATTTTGCTGGAATTTGTTTCAGGCACCATGTTGCGTTTGGAGAGCCCTTGAAGTGCCAGAACAGTAGAACTCCTCAAAAAATGACCCCATTTTGGAAACTAGACCCCTCAAGGAATTTATCAAGGGGTATAGTGAACACTTTGACCCTACACGTGTTGCACAGATTTTTTTTAACATTGAGATGTGGAAATGAAAAATTACTTTTTTTACAATAAAATGTCACTTTAGCCCCAAATTTTTCATCTTCACAAGGGATTAAAGGAGAAAAAGCATCCATTATTTGTTAAGCAATTTCTCCCAACTAAATAAATGCCCCACATGCGGGTGTAAACTGCTGTATGGTCACACAGTGGGAGAGAAAAATATTTGGAGGGCAGATTTTGCTGTAATAGGTTTTAGTTACCATGTCACATTTTCAGAGGCCTTGAAGTGCCAAAACGGTGGAAACCCCCAAAAATGTGACCCCATTTAGGAAACTAGACCCCTCAAGGAATTTATCAGGGGGTATAGTGAACACTTTGACCCTACAGGAGTTTCACAGAATTTTTAACCATTGGGATGTGAAAATGAAAAATTACCTTTTTTACAATAAAATGTCACTTTAGCCCCAAATTTTTCATCTTCACAAGGGGTTAAAGGAGAAAAAAGCATCCATTATTTGTTAAGCAATTTCTCCCAACTAAAGAAATGCCCCTCATGCGGGTGTAAACTGCTGTATGGTCACACAGTGGGAGAGAAAAATATTTAGAGGGCAGATTTTGCTGTAATAGTTTTCAGGAACAATGTCGCATGTGCTGAGCCCCTGAAGTGCCAGAACAGTGGAAACCCCCAACAAATGACTTCACTGTTAAATTACACCCCTTAAAAAATGTATCAAGGCGTACAACAAACATTTGGACCCCACTTGTATGACAATAATTTATTTTACAGAAATAAATTACTAGTTACTGCATAACTGGATGAAAGATAAATCTGTGCAGAGTGCACATGATGGTATAAGGAGGTGATATTCCATGGAAAATAAATTCTAAAATTAATAATGCATGGAAGTGTGGTATAATCTAAAGCACTCCTTGATGCACAGGCCAGGTTTTTCGGGGCAGGTATCACACTGATAAGTTGTGTCTTTCCTTATTCCTCTTTTGTAACACACTCTGCACTTTTTTTGGCTCTTCCCTTTCTTTGCAGTTTGGGGAACTTCACTGGGAAAATGTTGCCCTGGTACAATGCGGGAACCTTCAGTTCCAGAAGTACTGGGGCCTGGCACTTCTAGGTCCCCAAATATCAGGGTCTTGATAATTGCCTCCTGAAACTCAAGGAAGGTTCCTGTCTGGCCTGCACATCGTGATAGCACGTAAGCATTATACATTGCCATCTGCACGATGTGCACGACCAGCTTTTTGTACCACACTCTTGTTTTCCACATGGCACTGTATGGCTTCAGGACTTCATCAGACAGATCAACCCCTCCCATGTATTTATTGTATGCCAGGATGCAGTCTGGCTTGGGGACAGTGGTACTGGTGCCACGCAGAGGGACAGGGGTGCTGCCGCTGCCATGTATTGTGGTCAGTACAAGGACATCCCTCTTGTCCTTATACTTGACCAGCAGCATATTTTCATTGCAGACGGCCCTACTCTCACCCTTTCTGAGGCGATGCGCAATATGTGCCCTAGGGAGGCCTCTTTGATTTCTGCGCACTGTCCCACAAGCTGCAGTTCCTGTGGAACTGAGGAACCTAAAGAGTGGGATGCTGGTGTAAAAGTTATCAACGTATAGGTGATAACCTTGGTCCAGCAGTGGGTGCAGCAAATCCCACACTATTTTCCCACTAACTCCTAGGATTGGGGGGCATTCTGGGGGCTCAATCCTTGTGTCCCTTCCTTCATACACCCTAAACTTATAGGTGTACCCTGAGCTGCTCTCACACAGTTTATACATTTTAATGCCATACCGTGCCCTCTTACTGGGCAGGTATTGGCGGAATTTTAGCCTCCCTTTGAAATTGATCAGAGGCTCATCAATTGCAATGTTCTGATCAGGGATGTAGGACTCTGCAAATTTGGCACTAAAGTGGTCAATAACTGGCCTAACTTTGTATAGGCGGTCAAAATTTGGGGCATCTCGGGGGGGGCACTGTGCATTGTCATTATAGTGTATGAATTTCAGGATCATTTCAAAACGTTTTCTGGTCATGGCCATTCGATAGATTGGAGTATTGTACAAGATGTCTGTACTCCAATACTGTCGAATTGTAGGTTTCTTCACTATGCCCATATGCAGAATAAGACCCCAGAAAATCTTCATTTCTGCTGCATTTACTGGGGTTCAGTTCTGGGACCTGGCATAAGAGGTGGCATTTTGTTCCAAAAATTGTTGGGCGTACAAATTAGTTTGGGCTACCATAAAATCTATAAACTCATCAGAGAAAAAGATTTTGAAAAATTCATTTTCTCTGAAGCCTTCAGTCTCAATTTGTATTCCTGACCTGCCCACAAAGTCAGGAAGCTGAGGCTCATAATTTTCTGGGGGTGGGCTCCACATGGGCTCTGCAGCTTCGGAAACTACCTCAGCAATAGTTCTGGGGCGCCTCCTTTGGGGTTGCTCATCAATGGATGAGGAGGAAGAAGAAGAGGAAAAATAAAGGAATGGGGCATTTTCCTCTTCTCCCTCGCTGGCGGTATCAGTTTCAGAGGCCAGTAAGGCATACGCCTCTTCTACTGAATACCTTCTTTGGGATGATTGGGATTGTTGGGATGATTGGGATTGTTGGGACATTTTTGTGCTTGTGGTGTTATAAAACTTTATTTATTGAAACTTGAAAGTGTGGGATGTATGTTGTGCTTTAACACGTGTATAGATGTAAAGATATCAAAATAAAAAAAAGACCTAAAATTGAACTTATATATATATATATATATATATATATATATATATATAGAGACTTCTATCTATATATATATAGCAACTATTTCTAACTACTATTAGAAAAACCTGCGCCAAAAAAAATGAGCACAGATGTGATCAGTAACGTATATTTGTCACTGACCAGCGCTCGGTGGCGGCAGGACCTGCACAAAAAAAAGGCTTGTGCAATGAAAAAAAAAAAAGCTTCTGCTTCTTCTAGCTAAAATTGAACTATATATATATATATATATATATAGGAGACTTTTTATATATATATATATATATATATATATAGCAACTATTTCTAACTACTATTAGAAAAACCTGCGCCAAAAAAAATTAGCACAGATGTGATCAGTAACGTATATTTGTCACTGACCAGTGCTCGGTGGCGGCAGGACCTGCACAAAAAAAAGGCTTGTGCAATGAAAAAAAAAAAAAGCTTCTGCTTCTTCTAGCTAAAATTTAACTATATATATATATGAGACTTCTATCTATATATATATATATAGCAACTATTTCTAACTACTATTAGAAAAACCGGGCAAAAAAAAGGAGCACAGATGTGATCAGTAACGTATATTTGTCACTGACCAGCGCTCGGTGGCGGCAGGACCTGCACAAAAAAAAGGCTTGTGCAAGGAAAAAAAAAAAAGCTTCTGCTTCTTCTAGCTAAAATTGAACTATATATATATATATAGGAGACTTCTATCTATATATATATAGCAACTATTTCTAACTACTATTAGAAAAACCTGCGCCAAAAAAAATGAGCACAGATGTGATCAGTAACGTATATTTGTCACTGACCAGCGCTCGGTGGCGGCAGGACCTGCAAAAAAAAAGGCTTGTGCAATGAAAAAAAAAAAAGCTTCTGCTTCTTCTAGCTAAAATTTAACTTATATATATATATAGGAGACTTCTATCTTTTATATATATATATATATATATATATATATAGCAACTATTTCTAACTACTATTAGAAAAACCTGCGCCAAAAAAAATGAGCAGAGATGTGATCAGTAACGTATATTTGTCACTGACCAGTGCTCGGTGGCGGCAGGACCTGCACAAAAAAAAGGCTTGTGCAATGAAAAAAAAAAAAGCTTCTGCTTCTTCTAGCTAAAATTGAACTTATATATATATATATATATATATATATATATATATATAGGAGACTTCTATCTATATATATAGCAACTATTTCTAACTACTATTAGAAAAACCTGTGCCAAAAAAAAATTGAGCACAGATAAAAAAAAAAAGGGGCTTCCAAAAAAGGGCTGTTGGTAAGGGGTTAACAAGCAGCCAGCAAGGTGGGGGGAGGCTCTGCACAGATGGACAGTGGCTGGAGGGTGGAGGGATTTTGGAGAGGGGCAGAGGAAAGGGGAGGGTGGTGGGATTTTGGAGAGTGGCAGAGGAAAGTGGAGGGTGGAGGGCTGGCAGAGGGCTGGCAGAGGGGGGTGGAAGGCTGGCAGAGGAGGGTGGAGGGTGGAAGACTGGCAGAGGGGGTTGAGAGCTGACAACGGAGGGTGGAGAACTGGCAGAGGACGGTGGAAAGCTGGCAGGAGGATTACTAGAGCGTGAAGAAGACACAGATGAGTTCACTTCTGAAAACGCTGCGGTAACGCACCAAAGGGCTCACAGGACAGCACGGACACTGCTCTGCTCACAATTCCCAGAGGGAGTGACGCGAGCAGGGCAGTGACCGTTAGTTTACACTGCCCTGCACATCTGTAATTGGTCGGTCTGCAGAGACTTATGTAGACCGACCAATTGCAACATCTGGAGAGGGTGGCACCACTGCACGCCCCCCAGACACTCGACAGGGATTGGTGCTGTGTATAGCACCAATCACTGTCACTTATCCAGAAACTTGCCAGCACAGATCATTGGATATGTGCCGGCAAGCTGCAATTGGCCGATCTGAATCTATCGGCCAATTGCAGCCATCTACGTGGCAGGGAGGGGGTTAAATCCCCCGTTTCCGAGCAGGAAGGTTGTCTGCTGTCATGGACTGCAGCGATCTTCTTAAAATCTCCGTGTCGCTAGACACGGAGACTCCTTAAGGACAGGGCGTAGTATTACGTCCTGGAGCGCGAGTATCGAGCGCCCAGGACGTAATAGTACGTCCAAGGTCGTTAAGGGGTTAAATATGAATTTTCCCACTGTCCGGCACAGCTGTCCAATCAGCTGTTCAGGGTTGCTGCTGGGCAGATTAGCAGCTGTCAAATTTCCCGCCACTACGCTCAGCTGACCAATCAGCTGACAAAAGCTGCTGCTGGGCAGAACATTGGAAAGACCTAGAACCTGCTAGTGACTACCACAGCTGACCTGGGATTGACCTTCAATCAACTAGAGAGAATGAGGTAAGTAAACCAAGTAAAACAACAACATTTAATTATGAGAGAATCACTAACTAAATTAATAAAATAAAAAGACATCTGAAGCTGGTACGGTATCCCCATGGGCCCCCATCCGTAAAACTCCTGAGGGTACATTCATTATGTAAAGATGTGTCTTTAGGATGCGCTTGAAGTTATAGAAATTGGTTGTTAATCTGATTGTCTGGGGTAGAGCATTCCAGAGAAGTGGTGCAACTCGTGAGAAGTCTTGGATATGGGAGTGGGAGGTTCTGATAATAGAGGATGTTAGATCTCTGAACGGAGAGCACGGGTTGGGAGATAGAGATGAGGGAGGAAATGTAGGGAAGTGAAGCATTATGGAGAGCCTTGTGGATGAGGGTGATAAGTTTATATTTTAATTTCTATTGAATAGGCAGCCAATGCTGCCTATAGATGAGCCTGGCTGCCATATTTAGAATAGATTGTAGAGGGGAGAATTTAGTAAAGGGAAGATCGATCAGTATTGAGTTACAGTGGTAAAGTTGAGAGTGAATCAGGGCGACAATCAGGGTCTTTAAAGGGGTTGTCCAGGATAAATAAAAATGTGACCGCCCCAGGGACATTTGCTGGTTATCCGGTGATGATCCGTTTCCCTGTTGAGCTGAGTAGGTAGGGAAGGGCTAGTAGTTGTGAGCAGGATAGCTAGAGAGACAGGGAGGGGGGTGTATAGGAGAGAGAGAGAGGAAGGGGAGGAGTGAGGTGAGAGGTAGCTAGAGTGGAAGTTACATAGCAGGAAGCTGAACCATGTAAACAAAGGCAGAAGATACCAGGGGCTCCCAAAGACACCCAGAAATCAATCAAAACACTGCTAAATTTTGGAGATGTTTCTGAGGTGGAGATGACATGAGCGTGCGACTGATTGGATATAGGGGATGAAGGAAAGGTCTGAGTCAAACATAACCCCGAAACAGCAGGCATACTGCCTCGTAGTTATGGTAAAACCTTTGTTAATCATTACAGATTTAACACCCAGGGTATGGAGGCCACTTCTTTTGGCCATTCCGTGTTAAAATCAATTCTTCAAGAGGGCCTTCTCTAGGGTTTTTCTTGCTAGATCCCCAATATTGTGCTGCCATGGGACGAAAAAGAAGTTTAGATTATGACGTTAATCTGTTTTCCCTTAGTCCCAACAGCAGCACAAGGCTATGTGTTATGTATTTGTCTTTATAATTACACGCTGGGGGGTTGGTACTTCCTTCCTTATATTGAGAAGGGGGAGAGTTTACAGTTAACTATTTGTTGTTCATTAAAAATTCCATTCTGTCCTACAAGCACACAGGGGCTCAAATACCCCAGTAATGTGCTGCTGTTGGGATTAAGGGAAAACAGATTAACATCATAATCTACACTTCTCTTTCACAAAGATGCTCTGTAAAACTGCTCTTCAGATTTTATGACTCAGCTGAGGTTATAGTGAGAATGTAATGGAAATATCAGGGTTAGGTCTGTCTATGGTGGAAATAATAATAGAAAGCACTGATGCAAACAATAATAAAACTTAACATTTAATAATAAGTTTAAAATATGAGGACCCCTAAATATGAATCAACCATCATAAATTCACCACTATAGAGGTTTGTATTATAGCAATTACACATAATGTCACCACCATAGAAAATTTTGTATTATGGCAGTTACACAAATAGATAATGAAACGATCTTACCAACATCTGAAGATGGGAGTAAAAGACCGTGAGGGCGCATCACAGGAGGAAGAACCACAATCCCTATCCCCCTAAAACGCTTACTCTCACACCCAAAAATGACTCCCGCCCTAACAAGGGAAGTACCAAGCTGAACCGTAATTTGACCCTAGTTATCCCTAGTCCCTATGCGTTTCCTGGTACAGTGATGCACCAAGCACTCACGTGGATGATGTTCGAGATTCGCGCCAACTCGCGTGCGCATAGTATCTAATGGATGTGTTGGCTTCAGTATAGCAGAGATGACGTGGTCCCGCTAATGACGTCATCACTGAGCGCCGAGTTGGCGTGAATCTTGAACATCATCCACGTGAGTCTGGGCTTACCTGAAAAAGTGGGTGGAGCCTTTTCACTATTTAAGAAGCCCTAAGACACAGGGATCTTGCTACCATTGTCACTACATGGAGTCAGATAGCTTTTTTCCTAAACTGTGGGGTTTTAATTGCTTTGCTTTACCACTGTAGGCAGCATATTTGTTTACTTTGACCAAGAATACTGGAGTTTATGAGTAGTTTAGAAAGTTCCCTGAGGATTGGTGCATCACTGTACCAGGAAACGCGTAGGCACTAGGGATAACTAGGGTCAAATTAGGGTTCAGCTTGGTACTGCCCTTGTTAGGGCGGGAGTCATTTTTGGGTGTGAGAGTAAGCGTTTTAGGGGGAGGAATAGGGATTGTGGTTCTTCCTGTGATGCGCCCTCACGGTCTTTTACTTCTGTCTTAAGATGGTAAGATCGTTTCATTATCTATTTGTGTAACTGCCATAATACAAAATTTTCTGTGGTGGTGACTTTATGTGTAATTGCTATAATACAATTCTCTGTAGTGGTGAATTTATGATGGTTGATTCATATTTAGGGGCCGTCATATTTTAAACTTATTAATAAATGTTAAGTTTTATTATTGTTTGCATCAGTGCTTTCTGTTATGGTTAATAATCTGTTGCAATTGGTGTAAAACTCTGACCAATGACACATTATTTACACTTTTGCTAATCTTTTGCTTTTTGTGTGTGCTATGGTGGAAACAGCAGCGGTTCAGTCTTTGAGAAATTAATATATAATCCATCTCTGTTCACCGTATTTGGATGATGCACCTACTCCTGCTGTACTTTTCCCTGGAGTAGTGTGATAATATGAGTGCCACTGCATTCTTTTCTCTTGCCTAACTACTTCCATGATGCATGCATCAGTACCCTATAATGCATGGCCTTGACAGAATGCTATGTGAGACTACTTTAGTGTATGCTATCATGTGTGATCCAGATTCAGTTCAGTGCTATGGCTTATGCTAAAAGCTACATTGAACTTCAATATAACATGCATAATCACACACACAGTATGTCTGCCTGCCTCATTATCTGCGCAAGAAAATACATACATTTTTTGGCACTATGCCAGTAAATTATACATAGCATTCGACGGTACAGTTTTTACAATAATGTGCATACCATACTGTACAACAGTTTTATGCAGGTGTGGAAACAATGCTGCAAAATATGAACGCTTTCACAACTAGAATTAATAGTTATTTTAGCTATTTATTTAAAGAACTGTCTTTAGCATAAAGAAGAGTCTTGCAAGTGATGATATTGCCCCCACAGCTCTGATATCAACATCATCATGTGAACAAGCCTAAATTTGTGCCTTTAGGGGGCCCTACTGGACCCCCACTGCTTTTTTAATAGGCAGTGAAGGTCCAGTAACGGCCCCTATTAACTTACCTATCCCCGCTTCTGCTCACGGCCTTCTCTACGTTATCGTAACCTGATGTGTGGCGCACAGAGCCCCTTGAAGGCTGAAGAGAGAAGAAAAGGCCGCGAGCAGGAGCGGGAGTGATAAGTGAATGTAGCCTGGTCCTTCCTGGTTCTGCAATCTGGTTGTTAAAACTGGATCACAGAATCGGGGAGAAGTGTCGCTCCAGATCTGCTCTCCAGGCCCCTCCCGCTTCTTCCTGCTCCAGGCGCATATGACATCACATCAGTGCGCCCGGAGCAGGGAGACTGAGCGGGACTGGGTAGCAAACAGGTAAGTAATGACCAAATACTGCTATAAGGGGGAACAGTAAGGGGGCCATTGTATGGCCCATACAGTGGTCCCTTCACTGGTCCTCCATACTGTATAGGGACCAGTGATGGGGCCATTATATTGTGTGGGACCAGTGATTGGGACTAACATCATGTGAGGATCTCATTCAAGTGATCAGCTGTACGGAGCCACTCCGACACCCATCCTGTACATAATATGGCGCCGGAAGCAGAAAGCTCTGTCCACTGTAAAGGGGCCCAGGCACCTTCACTGCATCTCAGCACTTACTGAAGTCAGTGGGAGCTGAGCTGCAGTCGCTTCACAGGGGACAGAGCTTTCAGCTTCCAACCCTGTATTGTGCAGGAAGCTGCTCCATACAGCTGATGGGGCCGTGTGTCAACCCCCTACAGATCAGGTATTTATGAGCAACTCCTGTGGTGGCCAGGAAGGTGTAAAATTAAAAAAAGCATATTCACCTGTCCCCCCCCCCCCCCCCGTCTGGTCGGTCTCATGGCGGTGCTTCATTTCTGGAAATCCTGTACCTAACTGGTCTTAGCAGTCACATGAGGGGCAGGGCTCCCAGCAAGAAGGTGCTGACATGAGACTGAATGGTGGAGTGCTGGGGACAAGTGAGTATGCTTTTTTTTTTATTTTATTTTTTATTTTACACCTCCCGCCCGCCACACAGGTTGCTCTAATTCCTAAACAACCTCTTTAAAGGATTTATCTATCCTTCTAATATTGATGGCCTGTCCTAAGGACAGGCCATCGATATTACATCTGCAGGGATCCGACAGCCAGAACCTCTGTAGATCAGCTTTTCCAGGACAGTCTGGCTACAGGTAATGGTAACAATTGTAGAAGCCATGCTGCTTGCTTGCCATATAGAATGTAGATGTGGGTTTAGGAAGTTCAGTGCTGCACATCGTATGGCGGGTGAGCAGCATGGCTCCCGACATGTTATTACCTGTAGCCGTGCTGTCTCGGTACAGCTGATCAGCAGGAGTCTTGGCTGTGGGTGGAGGGCCCCTAGAAGCAACTCCACTGGTGGAGCCCTAGACATCCCAGTCTGACACTAATGATTGTTCCAACTTCCCTGTTGAGTTTCTTCAAAAAACATGTATGTTTACCTAGAAGAATTCTTGCTGTTTTAAAGACAAAGAAGGTTACACAAAATACAACTTGAACACTAACAGTTTGTCTTAGGTTTCACTTTCAACCCTCATATATACACACCAGTGGATTTACAGCTAACATCATCTCAGTATCTCAACAGGTCAGAGCTTTTTGGCAGTAGAAGAGAAATCTGCACAATATTAGGCTGGCAGTTTTAATGTTATGACTGATTGGTGTATATCTTATCGAAAGCAAACTTTCTCCAGTTATCAGATGGCACACCCAATGTTTTTCAATATTTTGGAGGACATGCCCCTTCTCCTGTATCAATGTTTGCACTGTGTATTTTTAATGGAAGTTGTATGAAATAAAACTTGTTTCAGCATATATTGTTGTGTGTATTACAGTAACCATTTATTTAAAGGGGTTTTCCAGGAGTAACATATATGTGATGGATGAGGATCTGACCACCACAGATCAGCTGGTTGAAAAAGTCACAGGATTTAGCTAGTTAAAGAGGCCAGAGCACTGTGGCTGCTCCACGCAATACCAAGCACAGGGCCATGTTGTACTGCTACTTTATTTCATTTGACTTTCTGTAGCTTCTAATAAGATCCTCACAAAGTTGAAAAATATTAAAGAGTGTGTTCCAGGTAGCAGTTTGAAGCCTTCATTGCAGTATGCCCAGGATTGTAAAGAACAAGAAGAAGGTTAGAAATAGCCTAGAGTAATACAACTGACAGAACTGATCAATGTTGCATCACCCTGTGCTGTTGTTTAGTTACTGTTTGTCACACAGCATAGCAAGTTATCTTACACTTCCTATAGTATTAGTATTTTTATTATGTTCAACATGTCAACCTTTATTAACCAATACAAATCATCCCTTGTATATAGGACATGATTTACTTTATGTAGCTTCTTTTCTAGTAATGGTCAAGGCGATTCTAATGTTAATGGAATACTATAACCTCAGCTGAGTCATAAAATCTGAAGAGCAGTTTTACAGAGCACCTTTGTGAAAGAGAAGTGTAGATTATGATGTTAATCTGTTTTCCCTTAATCCCAACAGCAGCACATTACTGGGGTATTTCTGCCCCTGTGTGCTGGTATGACAGCATGGAATTTTTAATGAACAACAAATAGTTAACTGTAACCTCTCCCCCTTCTCAATATAAGGAAGGAAGTACCAACCCCCAGCGTGTAATTATAAAGACAAATACATAACACATAGCCTTGTGCTGCTGTTGGGACTAAGGGAAAACAGATTAACGTCATAATCTAAACTTCCCTTTCGTCCCACGGCAGCACAATATTGGGGATCTAGCAAGAAAAACCCTAGAGAGAGCCCTCTTGAAGAATTGATTTTAACACGGAATGGCCAAAAGAAGTGGCCTCCATACCCTGGGTGTTAAATCTGTAATGATTAACAAAGGAAGGGTCGGACGGGCCCACCGGGGAACTGGTGAATCCACCCGATCGGGCCCCTGACCAGTGGCATTACGATCGCGGTCGCAGGGGGCGCGACCGCGACTGGACCCGGCAGGGTACGGGGCTCGCGGCCAGCTGGAGATGGCCGGGGCCCCGGACTACTATGATAGCGGTCGGGGAAAGCCTGGTTCCCCGACCGCTATACATACTGTTATTGGAAAGGGACCCTGGCATATTGCAGGCCCCTTTCCAATAGATGGCGGGGCAGGGCACCCAGGGCAGGTGACTGAAAATAATAAATACATATTCTCACCTCTCCTGGGCACAGCGTCCTCTCTGGCGCTCTTCTGTCATGTGACTGAGGCCTGTGATTAGGCCCCGGCAGTCACATGGGGGCGCGACCGCATAATGACGTCAGTGCGCCCCCACGTGACCGCTGAGGCCCAATCACAGGCCTCAGCAGCGTCGTCGGAAAAGGGCCTGAAGACGCTGAAGACGACAGGATGGAGCGAGGATGCCAAGGAAAGGTAAGGCAAGGTGAGTATGAGAGTTTGTTATTTTTAATCACTTCCCCAGGGCCTCCGATTATTATACTCTGGGGTCTGAGGAGACTCCAGAGTATAATAATAGCACTGAATCGGAGCGGAGGGGGCTATTGGGCGCATATAATACTGGGTGGGGGCCACTGTGGAGCTTATAATACTAGGAGGGGGGCACTGTGGAGCTTATAATACTGGGTGGGGGCCACTGTGGAGCTTATAATACTGGGTGGGGGCCACTATGGTGCTTATAATACTGGGTGGGGGCCACTGTGGAGCTTATAATACTGGGTGGGGGCCACTATGGAGCTTATAATACTGGGTGGGGGCCACTGTGGAACTTATAATACTGGGTGGGGGCCACTATGGAGCTTATAATACTGGGTGGGGGTCACTGTGGAACTTATAATACTGGGTGGGGGCCACTATGGAGCTTATAATACTGGGTGGGGGCCATTGTGGAGCTTATAATACTGGGTGGGGGCCACTGTGGAGCTTATAATACAGGGTGGGGGACACTGTGGAGCTTATAATACAGGGTGGGGGCCACTGTGGAGCTTATAATACTGGGTGGGGGCCACTGTGGAGCTTATAATACTGGGTGGGGGCCACTTTGGAGCATATAATACTGGGTGGGGTTCACTGTGGAGCTTATAATACAGGGTGGGGGACACTGTGGAGCTTATAATACAGGGTGGGGGCCACTATGGAGCTTATAATACTGGGTGGGGGCCACTGTGGAGCTTATAATACTGGGTGGGGGCCACTGTGGAGCTTATAATACTGGGTGGGGGCCACTGTGGAGCTTATAATACAGGGTGGGGGCCACTGTGGAGCTTATACTCCATACAGTGGCTCCTTCATTTTTTTTTTAATTACGCAGGGGCAGGTGAAAAAAACAAAACAAAAAAACCCCCCACAAACTTTCTTTCCTGTCCCCAGTGTCTCCCAGAGCAGTTCGGTCCTCCAGTTCTGTTGTTTTCTTCCAGCTGACGTTCCCACTGCACGTGACTACCTGTGACGTCACGTGACCCCTGAGGCCAATCAGTGGCCTAAGGGAAGGGACCTGGGACGTCACAGCCAGTGAGGAATTCCAGCAAAAAGAAGACCATGCTGGGAGGACACCAGAGCACTGGAGACAGGTGAGTATGTTTAGCATGTTTTTTTTTTTTTTTTGGAGGGGGGGTGGTGGGCATTCACCTCCCCCAGACTAATTATAAAAAAGAAAAAAATTATACTGGACAATCTCTTTAAAGTGTGGTGCATTAGGGGTGTATATTAAAGGGGTTGTCCAGGCATAATTTGTTATGGTTTATCTTCAGGATAGGCCACAGATACCTGATCTGTAGGGGGCTGACCCCGGACCGATCAGCTGTATGGAGCCACTTCTGATGTGCGTACTGTACACAATACAGGGCCAGAAGCAGAAAGCGCTGTCCACTGTATAGGGGCTGGGCACCTTCACTGTATTTCAGCACTTATTGAAGTCAGTAGGAGCTGAGCTGCAGTGAAGGCGCCGGGCTGCTATACAGCGGATGGAGCTTTCTGCTTCCGGCCCTGTGTTGTGTACAGAACAGGTGCCGGAAGTGGCTCCGAACAGCTGATGGGGCCATGTGTCAGCCCTCTACCGATCAGGTATTTATGGCCTATCCAGAGGATAGGCCATAAAAAAGATTAACCCTGGACAACCCCTTTAATATGCCCCACACAGTTTAATGTCCCCCCCACAGGATGTTAGCCCCCATCACTGCTCCCACACAATATAATGACCCCATCACTATTCCCCATACAGTATGGGGGACCAGTGAAGAGGCCACTATGTGGGGATACCAGTGAAGTGACCATAGAAAATTTGGCCCAGACAACCCCTTAAAAGAGGTTGTCCATAAACTGGAGCGACCACTGTGTCGGCCGCCAGGGAGGTGTAAAAATAAGAAAATTTTTAAAAAAGCATACTCACCTGTCCCCAGCACCCCGTTGTCCCCTGCCTGTGTCTATTCTGTCTCATGGCGGCGCCTCATTTCTGGAAATCCTGTACCTAATTGGTCTTAGCGATCACATGAGGTGCAGGACTCCCAGCAAGGAGTCGCCGGCATGAGACTGAATGGACACTGGTAGCAGACAACGGAGCGCCGGGGACAGGTGAGTATGCTTTTTAATTTACTTATTTTTTACTTTACACCTCCCGCCAGCTACATGGGTTGCTCCAATTCCTTCGACAACCTCTTTAAAGGATTTGTCCATCTTCCTAATATTGATGGCCTCTCCTTAGGAGAGGCCATCAATATTACATCTACAATGATACAACAGCCAGGACCTCTGCAGATCAGCTTTTCCAGGACAGTGCGGCTACAGGTAAAGGTAACAATTCTAGGAGCCACACTGTTCACTTGCCATACAAGGTGTAGCAGTAGGTTTAGGTAGTGCAGTGGTGCACATGGTATAGTGGGTGAGCAGCATGGCTCCCGGCATGTTATTACCTTTAGCCGCCCTGTCTCGGTACCGCTGATCTGCAGGGGTTCTGATGGTGGGCCCCTAGAAACAATTCCACTGGTGGGCCCTAGACATCCCAGTCCGACACTGAACAAAGGTATGGAGAGAGCTCCAAGAAGCTGTCGAACAAATTTGTTCCCAAGGAACAGAGATTCTTTCCACCCAAAAGGTAGAAATGGCTCTTGTAGAATGAGCTCAAACAAACTCAGGGCGGTCTAACCCCTGTGAAGTGAAAGCCAATTTTATGGCTTCATTGTGCCAAGGAGGCTTTAGAGGCCTTGAGCCCTTTATTTTTCCCAGCAAATGGTAGAAAAAAATTCTCTGACTGTCTAAAAGGCCAAGATCTCTGAATATAAATTCCGAGGCATCTGGCCACATCCAGGGAGTGAAGTTTAACTTCCTCTGGGGATGACAGGCTGGGATAGAAAACTGGTAATGAGATAACCTGGTTTAGGTTAGAATATGAGGGTGCCTTAGGGAGGAACCCTGGCATAAATCTTAGTTGTACTCACCAACTCTCTGAGCTGAGGTTATGGACAAAAGGAACACTGTCTTTAGAGTGAGAAATTTAATCTCAACCTCTTCTAGAGGCTCCAAGGGGGGAATCACATAACCCCTTTAAAACAGTAGATACATCCCATTGAGGGATTGGGTGGGTAACAGGCGGACTAAGCCTGAATGCACCCTTAAAATATCTTTTAACCATCAGGTCTGCAGATAGCTGATTATCTAAGCAGGCTGACAGGGCAGCAACCTGAGCTTTCAAAGTGAAAGGGCTAAGGCCCTTGTCCAAGCTGTCCTGAAGGAATTCCAGGATCTCTGGATTGGAAGGATCCGAGCTCTCAATTCCTCTACCTGATGCCCAGGAGATGAAGATGATTCGGATCCTGGCGTAATTTTTATTTGTAGACTCTGCTCTAGCGAGAGAGAGAGAGAGTGCTTAAGACGGCTCCTGAGGGTCCCTTAGATCGTAATAGGGACTGGTTAACCTTCAGGCTGTCAGATTGAAGGATTTCAGATCCTGGCAGATCCTGGGCCCTTGAGACACCAGGTTCTGAATCGGGGGAAGTCTCCAATATATCCCGTGACTCATTTGAATGATATCGGAAAACCAAGCTCTCTTTGGCCAGAATGGAATTATGGAGATTACAGAGACTTGGTCCTGTCTGATTCTCATCAATACCCTTGGTATCATGGAGATTGGAGAGGATATGTATGCCAGCCTGAATCTACAAGGGATGGACAGGGCATCCACAGCCAAGGGATTGTCCTCCTTGTATAGAGAGCAGAACTTCTCTACCTTGGCATTGAGTCTGGTTGGCATCAGGTCTATCTCTGGATGACTCCATTTCAGGGTGATTGCTTGAAAGACTTCTGGATGGAGAGACCATTCCCCTGGAACAGTGATGCCATGACTCAATTGATCCACCACTACATTGAGTGACACTCAGATATGTACGGCAGAAAAATGGATTCAGTTCTTCTCTGCCCAACTCAAGATCTTCCCCACTTCGCTTAGAGGAGGTTGTGACCGAGTTCCTCCCAGTTTGTTTAAATAAAGGACGGTCGTCATATTGTCCGACACGGACTGCCTTGTCCTTCAACTGGTCGGCAAAGTGAAGCAGTGCCAGTCGTACTGCTCGGAGTTGTCTCCAATTGGATGACATCATCTTCTCGAGGGAATTCCAATGTCCTTTGGCCAGAATGTCGTTCAGGTGGGCTCCCCAACCTGTGAGTGATGCATCTGTAGTCAACAGGGTCCAGTGAGGCTGGACCATGGACTTTCTGTTTTTTAGCCGAATCCACCACTTGAGGGACGAGCGGGCTTCCTGAGACAGGAAAAAACTTCTGTCTAGACCGCTGGTTTGGTGACTCCAGGCCAACAGGACTTCCCAAGGGACTGCTTCTGCAGCTGATGATATCAATCCCAAACATTTATGCCTGTCCTGATGGTGATTGGCCGAGGAACCAGCAGGAATTTTGCGGTCTTGATGATTCTTTCCCTTCTGGAGGGAGGAAGAGATATTTTCATTAGGCCTGAATCAAGTATGAACCCTAGAAATGTTTTCTGGGTTGCTGGTAATATTTGGGACTTTCCCCAATTTATAATCCATCCAAATTGTTGGAGGAAATTCATCGTGATGGATAGATGCCGTAGTAGGCCTTCTTTTGAGAGACTTTTAACAGCCAGGAACACTCATGAACCTCTGGACAGCTGAAAAAAGGTCTTTCACTGTAGCTAAGCAGACTAAGCAGCAGAGGCAAGAAAGACAGACAAGGAGTTTTAACCTTTGAATTTTGTTCCAACAGGAACCAAAGGCAGAAAAAGAGACCTCACACAGGAGGATAGACAAAACAAACTCAAACAGGAGAGAGGAGGGAAAATTCATCCAGAAATCTAAGTAACCTCACTATAGGTACTTATAGGTACTTCCTTCCTTATATTGAGGAGGGGGAGGGGTTACAGTTAACTATTTGTTGTTCACTGAAAATTCCATTCTGTCATACCAGCACACAGGGGCAGAAATACCCCAATTGTGCTGCTGTGGAACGAAAGGGAAATATAGAATTGCTTTTTGTGAGGATGTATAAACATTCATTTCTTTGTAACACATAAGCTTCAACAGATGAATCTAAGAAACGTTGTGTCTTTCTTCACTTATCAGCTCTCTCTTTTGCTCCCTCTCTAAAACTGCTCAATTCACTGCTCAAATCTGTCTACTATGAAAAGAGGCGGCACACCATAGAAGTCTATGGAGAGCTGTAGAGGAAGAAGAAAAAGTAGCTAAGTGAAAGAGAAGCAGAGACACACAGTCGCACACGCATGCATCCTGCAATAGATAACAGTGAGGCTAAAGCCCCACATAGCGGGCAGCAGCAAAAAATTGCAACGGAAAAAAACGCAGTTGCAATGCATTGAAGGTTTTTCCCTCAGTGCTTTACACAGAAGGTCCACAAAAGGTTTTCCTCTGCAAACTTTGTGCTTCCATTATACCTATAGGTAAACCGCCAGTGTTTACATAGGTATAATTGACATGGTGCGATTTCCAAAACCGAAACAGTTTTTGAAATTGCAGGGTGTCCACTGTACGTATTTTTCCGCAAGGTGTGGATTGGATTCGCTCAGTCACACTGACTTTAAAACTGTGTTAAAGGTTTATAAAACAATAAAAGTGAAAACAATTGCGCATAGAAAAAGTACAGATAGGGATACAAATTAAAAAAAAATTACGGAGTCTTCTGTTAAACTGGTTATCCTGCTTCCAAAAATTATCTGCAAATATATCCACTGCATTTCTAAATACTCACTGTTTCCTTGTGCAGTCTTTTCTTGGCTTTATTTTAGTCAAGACTCCTTGTATCCTTATTATTTACAGTACAGACCAAAAGTTTGGACACACCTTCTCATTCCAAGAGTTTTCTGTATTTTCATGACTATAAAAATTGTAGATTCACACTGAAGGCATCAAAACTATGAATTAACACATGTGGAATTATATACTTAACAAAAAAGTGTGAAACAACTGAAAATATGTCTTATATTCTAGGTTCGTCAAAGTAGCCACCTTTTGCTTTGATTACTGCTTTGCACACTTTTGGCATTCTCTTGATGAGCTTCAAGAGGTAGTCACCTGAAATGGTCTTCCAACAGTCTTGAAGGAGTTCCCAGAGATGCTTAGCACTTGTTGGCCCTTTTGCCTTCACTCTGCGGTCCAGCTCACCCCAAACCATCTCGATTGGGTTCAGGTCTGGTGACTGTGGAGGCCAGGTCATCTGGCGTAGCACCCCATCACTCTCCTTCTTGGTCAAATAGCCCTTACATAGTCTGGAGGTGTGTTTGGGGTCATTGTCCTGTTGAAAAATAAATGATGGTCCAACTAAACGCAAACCAGATGGAATAGCATGCCACTGCAAGATGCTGTGGTAACCATGCTGGTTCAGTATTCCTTCAATTTTGAATAAATCTCCAACAGTGTCACCAGCAAAGCACCCCCACACCATCACACCTCCTCCTCCATGCTTCATGGTGGGAACCAGGCATGTAGAGTCCATTCATTCACCTTTTCTGCGTTGCACAAAGACACGGTGGTTGGAACCAAAGATCTCAAATTTGGACTCATCAGACCAAAGCACAGATTTCCACAGGTCTAATGTCCATTCCTTGTGTTCTTTAGCCCAAACAAGTCTCTTCTGCTTGTTGCCTGTCCTTAGCAGTGGTTTCCTAGCAGCTATTTTACCATGAAGGCCTGCTACACACAGTCTCCTCTTAACAGTTGTAGAGATGTGTCTGCTGCTAGAACTCTGTGTGGCATTGACCTGGTCTCTAATCTGAGCTGCTGTTAACCTGCGATTTCTGAGGCTGGTGACTCGGATGAACTTATCCTCCGCAGCAGAGGTGACTTTTGGTCTTCCTTTCCTGGGGGCGGTCCTCATGTGAGCCAGTTTCTTTGTAGCACTTGATGGTTTTGGCCACTGCACTTGGGGACACTTTCAAAGTTTTCCCAATTTTTCGGACTGACTGACCTTCATTTCTTAAAGTAATGATGGCCACTCGTTTTTCTTTACTTAGCTGCTTTTTTCTTGCCATAATACAAATTCTAACACTCCATTCAGTAGGACTATCAGCTGTGTATCCACCTGACTTCTGAACAACACAACTGATGGTCCCAACCCCATTTATAAGGCAAGAAATCCCACTTATTAAACCTGACAGGGCACACCTGTGAAGTGAAAACCATTTCAGGTGACTACGGCTTTAAGCTCATCAAGAGAATGCCAAGAGTGTGCAAAGCAGTAATCAAAGCAAAAGGTGGCTACTTTGAAGAACCTAGAATATGACATATTTTCAGTTGTTTCACACTTTTTTGTTAAGTATATAATTCCACATGTGTTAATTCATAGTTTTGATGCCTTCAGTGTGAATCTACAATTTTTATAGTCATGAAAATACAGAAAACTCTTGGAATGAGAAGGTGTGTCCAAACTTTTGGTCTGTACTGTACATGCAGGGAATCTCTGAACAAACTACATTTCCCATGATGCATTTCCCTGCTCTCACTCTCAGTTTGCTGCTCACAGTAGGGAAGGGGGAGTGAGCTTGCAAACCAATCATCACAGCATCATGTGAACTCAGACGTGGGAGTGATTTATTACCTGTGATTTCATTGGAGGGGAGAGTGGAGAAGGGAGGGGTACACAGAGAGTGAGAGCAGGCAGATGCATCATGGGAACTGTAGTTTGTTGCAGATTCACTGAATGTAAATAACAGTGATACAAGGAGCAATTAAAATAAAGCCAAGAAAAGGGTGCACAAGGGAACAGTGAGTATTTAGCACTCCTGTGGATGCATTTGCAGATAATTTTTGTAAGCTGGAAAACCCCTTTGATTTGTGTGAAAAAATGTAGTGAATTCTTTTGTGGTCAATTTTATTACATAAATCTGGAAGACCTGTGAGTCCTGTGGGGTGAATACTTTTTATAGACAGCACATAGCACTACTACCTATTACACTGACTTCATAGAACGATTTTTACTTTGGTTATAAAATGATTATTTTATGAGTTGACAGCTCTATTATCAGGTATTTTAGTGCAGAGTTACTGACATCTTTTCATTTCTGGAAGTGAAAAGTAGAATAAAAATATATTTGTTTATTGCTTTTGTCCTGATTTAAGCACAATTTTATTTATTTGCAGACAGCTGTCCTGCCATTTGAGGATAAGGACAATCTTGTTTGTAGTATTAATGGTAATGTCAGACTGTGATATTAAACATTATGTTGTTTATATGTATTTATGTTTTTTTTTTTTTACATTTCTTGTCTGAAAGTAAACCAATCAAAGAATGTATGCATTCTTGTATTTGCACTGGATTTATCAGCAAATAAAAGCTTAACTTTTTTTCTCTGTATCCTCTTGCTAAGGAAAGTAATTTGCAGTATTTGTAAATCAGTTTTTTTCACAAAGAACAGCTCTGTTTTTTATATGAGAAACACAAATAGTGAGTAACAAATACACTACATTTTATAGAAACTGCACTTAAAGCAATATAGTTGTTTTGTCCCCTGGCACTGATATGAAAATGGAATCCAAGACCCTACTTATTCATTTTCTGGAATGAGGTGTATACATAGAAGATGAATATGTGGGACGGTTGGTTCTGCTTAAAACACCAACAGAAATATTTTTTTTGTATGGACTTTTCCTTTAAGAGTCATTTATTAACTACTAGTGTTGAGCAAACCCGTCGAAGTTCGGGTTCGACACGTTCCACCGAACTTTGCCCAAAAGTTCGTTTCAGGTACCTGAACTTGACCTGAACCCGATTGAAATCAATGGGGACCCGAACTTTGTATCCCAAAAATGTCTGTTAAACTTTTTTTTTTTTTAAACTTTTTAGTGATGTCCCACTATGGGACCTGAACCAGCGATACACTGATCGCGGTTCAGCACTATATACTGCAATACACATGTATTGCAGTCTATAGAGGAAGTCAGCCTATGCAGATGCATAGGCTGACTTCCTTTCTTCATTGCAGGATCAACCAGGTACTGCGGGCTCCTAGCAACCTGGGCTCACTGGCCATACCCCAGGCTGCAGAAGATACATATGGGCACGCCACAATCTCACCGCAGGGGGTGTCAAGGAGGACATTTGGCATGATGGAACCCCATGGATGCCGCACTCAGCTCCGATCAGGGGTTAAGGAGCAGGGTGTTAGCTGTCAGTTACAGCTAACACCCGCTCCCGATGCCGCCCGTGGCATTCAGTTTCAATGACAAACACGTACATGGGGTGCGATAACTACCCACATTCTCCCACGTACATGTACGTGACAATGTGTGAAACGGTTAAAGCTGGTACCCGAACGCACGAAGTTCGGCACGGCCCCGAACTGTGCAGTTCGGGTTAGATCAACACTATTAATTAACACCCTGCTACTTAACCCCCGATCGGAAATGAGCTTCGATCAGGGGTTTTAACCCCTTGGATGCCGCAGTCAAACATGACCGTGGCATCCAAGGGGTTCCGTCATGCCAAATGTCCCCCTTGGTGCCCCCAGTGGTGAGATAAGGGGGTGCCCATATGTATCTTCTGCAGCCTGGGGTCTGGCCAGTGACCCCAGGCTGCGAGGAGCCCCTAGTACCTGATTGATCCTATGCGCCTGCATAGGCTGACTTCCTCTGTAGACTGCAATATATGTGTATTGCAGTCTATAGTGCTGAACCAGCAATCAGTGTATCACTGGTTCAAGTCTCATAGTGGGACATCACTAAAAATTAAAAAAAAAAAAAAAAGTTTTACAGCCATTTTTGGGTCACAAAGTTCGGGTCCCCATTGATTTCAATGGAGTTCAGGTTCGGGTCAAGTTTGGGTACCGAAACCAAACTTTTGGGCAAAGTTCGGCAGAACACGTTGAACCCGAAATTCGACGGGTTCGCTCTACACTACTATTAACTACTTAATTTATAGAAAACCATTCTTCCTGTTTTGACAGGAAAGTGTAGTGAACATTAGAATAGTTCATTGAACCGAATACCACAAGCTGCTACTTATGGGTCCAATCTATCTGTGAACAGCATGGAACTGATACTGTTGTTGTTTTTTTTAAATAAAACTCCTGAGTTGAGATATGGTGTTAAAGGAATTGTAGTTTTGTTAAAATATCAGTTTCCTGGTGACCCTGCCATTTCAATCTTTCAATTGGCAGGCGTTAGAGTCAGACCCTTGCTGGTCAGACACTAGAGGCATATGCTAGATTCTAATTACATTTCAGTGTACAATAGAAATAATTTGATATAATAAATGTTGTAGCTTTGTAAATAGAAAATTAAAAAAAGGGGCTGCCATTTTGTCTGATTAGAGTTTTGTGTTTGTGCTCATTCATGTGAGTTTATGGACCAAAAAGTATTCATAAACTATATGTGTGTTTGTTCCCATTCACTTCCACATGTAAGCATGTCCAGCAATCAATTAACAAAAAACCAGAAGACAGCCAGTTGTTAGGTGGCTGAGCAATCCAAAAATACTTTTGGACTATATCATTACAATAAAATATAGCCATGTACAAACAAAAATCATCAAATGCAAAAACAAAGTACCCTTGCAGGTGTTATTTTATTTTCCACATCAGTCTTGATAATCCTTGCTTCGCTGGAGATTGCAACTAATTTATGACGAGCTGCACGTTTCATCATAAATAAGGCACATCCTCTGGGGTCTGTGTACCTAAACAGGCATAGATTTCTGGCATCATTTACGCCACAAAACTGGCTTAATAGTAATATCAAGATAACAGGCATATAGGAGAATGCAAACACTTTTTGGCCGGGGTCCCAAGTGGTGTAAATGCTGCAATTCGCCCACGGCGTAAACGCTGCGGAAAAAAACCAGCGAATCCCATCCCCACTTTGCGTTAAAATACACGCTGCGGACACGCGGCAATTTCCAAAACTGTTGCGGTTTTGGAAATTACAGCATGTCAATTATACCTACGGAAACGATGCCAGTTTCCCTATAAGTATAATTGAAGCAGAAAGTCCGCAGAGGAAAACTCTGCGAACTTTCTGTCAAAAACGCTGGGGGAAGAACCACAATGCGTTGCTGCCGTGGTTTTTCCCGCAGTGCTTTTTTTGCTGCAGGATGCCACTTGAGGTCTTAGCCTTATTGAGGAAAAAGACACATAGTTGTAAAAAATATAGATGGGTAAACTTCTCAAGATTTGTTTCATTACGAAGATTAGTTTCGAGTCAAACAAGTTCGGTACAGACCAAGCTTAAATTGGGTGAAAACATAGTGCATGACACTGTCTGGGCTTCTAGGAAACTATGTATCTAATTTCTAGGGCAAACACAGCTGAAGTTATGTCAAAGTGAAAGTGACCTTTAAGTCTATGGAAAAACGTATGGTAAGCAGTGGATAAAAACTCAAAGTTCAAACATACAATGGTGCTGGCATACACTGTTACGCATTTAACCCATTCCCGGTATTCGCTCTGCTGCATGGCCGCCATAGCTACCGGGTCTCTGCTGTATGCCCACCAGTGTAGGCCGTGTACCGGGGTGAGCTCCCCAGGATACAGCGAAGTCATGAACAAAGGAAGTGACTCCAAATCAATTTAGTAAAAAACAAGATTTTACTTTGTGTAGTAACACCTCTTTACCAAGAAAAAAACACTCCCAACTATTTACATACACTCAGCCAGGAAGCTGAGGCCCTGGTGTTGTACAGCGCGGTGCCCTCTCATGTGCAGCTCCAAAACACTCCAAGCTTTTACCTATCTGCAGGCTGCAACTAACCAGCCTCTTGTTACCTTTTTATCACCCTAGTCACAGGAACAATTCAGTGAGTGTGATAGGGGCACCGGCGGTATAACACAAGAGCTTACAAACTTATCAAAATACCCCTATTCCCCACATACAAAGTACAACCAAGTAAATATAATAGTAGGTCAGCTTGCAAGCCAAAGAAATATGACAACGTATAAAATGTCGCTTCTAGACTTCCTCAGAAGCTCCTCTCTGGGAGTTACAAGTCTATAGAATTCTCTGAGTCTTAGTCCTTACTACCGGATAGGTAGATAATTCACCAGTAGTGTGGCCTGTGAAGATGAATATGCCTAACTAGTCTAACTACAGGCCCTTACTCAGTCCCAAGCAAAACATTGTAATGCGGTGCGTGCACGATTACTTCTCTTACTGATCCAGCTTTGTTGGGTACCTTTTTAGCCTTGATGTTGAACAGCTGGAAGCGAGGCTCATCCAGAAAACATGCGATCTCACTGACAGGGCCACTTCTCAGCCGGGTCCTTGATAGCAATCTTCAACTAGGATGCTGTCTGAACAAACCCTGGAACAGTCTCTGCTTCAGCACCCCCTTGTTATATGTCTGATCCCTTAGGAATCTTTTTCCTCTCACTTCAGTGCTTCTTCCTCTAAAAGCTTAAAAGCACACTCCTAAGATGGCTGGGTCTCCACGTCACTACTCCAGGGAATTACAGAATTACAGTCCTTCCCATTTCTAAGGTAACAGTGGCCTCTTGTGGTCAAACAAACAAATGTCAGTTTATAAAAAAAACAAAAACTTATTTACAGAAACAGGTACATTCATAACATGAGGGCTGTTTCCCCATCTTACACCAGGGTTCACTCTGATCGCGGGCATTGCAAGACAGTAGCCCCCCTCCCCCAAAGTATAAAAAATTGCCCTGGTCTATGGGACTTGCAGATGATTGCAGGTTCAAACCCCTTGGGGGGGTAAAAAAATAAATAAATAAAAAAAGTTTTACAAAATATATATAAAAGAAAAAGAAAAATTCAAATCACCCCCCCTTTCCGTAGAATACATATAAAACTAAAAATAATGACTGTAAATCACATACACATTAGGTATCCCTGCATCTGAAAACAAACTTATAAAAATATTTTTCCCTTACGGTGAAGTGATCAAAGCAATAGGCATTCCTCAAAATGGTACAGCTAAAAAGTACACCTGGCGCAGCAATACATGCCCTATGCATATAAAGTTTTGGATTTTTGATAAGGGGAAATAAAACTATATAAATTTGGTATCCCTGGAATCGTAATGAAACCTAAAATACAGGTGACCTGTTATTTTGGCTGCATAGTGAATGCTGTAATAACAAAGCCCATAAGAAAGTTGCACTTTTTCTCCAATTCTAAACTGTTCTGAATTTTTCCAGCTTCCCAGTACATCATACAGAATAATAAATGATACCATTATGAAGAACAATTTGTCCTGCAAACAATAAGCCTTCATATGACTCTGTAAACAAAAGAATAAAAAAGTAATGGGTTTTGGAAGGCAGGGAGTCAAAAATGAAAAATACCACTGGTGGGAAGAGGTTAAAATGCTACAAAAATCAAAAATTACCCTTTTTGTAGAAAGTTGCTTGCACATGGCAGTTATATTGCAAAAAGCAAAGGTTTCATAGAAAAATTAGTTTTTAATTTTGACAAAAGTAATTTTTCCATGCTAGCAGTGGACAGTTTGGTCCTTCTAGGTGTTACCATGCCACCGGCAGCACTTAACACCCTCTCGGCCATTAAGCTTGAGAGCGGACAGAATAAAACTCCCATGGCAAACTGGGCCAACTCCTTCCACTGCTGTAATTTATTGGTTCAGAATTTCATGGGATCACAGATGGAATATAGGTGCACTCTAGGTACGACTGTATCTGCTGGCTTGTGACGCTCAGAATGCCCATGTCACCCCTGAGGTTTGTGATGTTACAGAAGAGCACCAGACACTGTGAGAAGGAAGACACAGAGCGCTGGACGCCACAAGAAGGCCCAAAAAGGTAACAGAAGGTCAGTATAATTTTTTTATTTATTTTTTTATTTTGTCACCTCCCCTGGGCCTCCAGCTATTATACTCTTGGGTCTAAGTCTTCATATTATAAGATGAATCCCAAATTGTTTCGTTTTATTAAAAACCGAACAATTTGGAATATTTGGGTTAAATCACTATACTAGTTGGTTCTGCACGGGCATGCATAGCAGCAGTAACCCACATATACAATGATCACTTTTGGAAGATAGGCCAGCTTTTTTCTCTTTTTTTTAAATCAGCTTGTTTTTTTATTGAAAAAGAATTTTTCACACACAATTACAAGTTATACAATAAGACAATCAATCCTGTGGCTCCCGAAAAGAGACAAAACAATAAGCAGTGGCATATAGTGTTCTGCTCCTGGGCGTGCTCTAATCCTTAGTCGAAATGGGTCTGCATCCCCCCTTTTTCACCATTCTTATACATAATAAGGACAAGTGTTCATAAATGAAGTGCGCGTAAGTGCCCTCCTCAGACAAAAACAGGGTTCACATGGGTTCACAAGCGCAGGCCTAATTTCTCTTCTGACCTGCCTCATATCAGTTTCCTAGCCTGATAAAAAGCATTCTCAAGATGGCCACCAGGACATCCCTATCCAAGTTATTACTATCAATCAGACCCAACAAACAACCCCTCGGTTCTGCTACTATTGAGATATCATATACCCTATCTAATAACAAAAATCACACTCCACTAGAACAGCTCCAGTAAGGGGCAGTCTCACATCATGCGGAGCAGGGGAGCACCTCTTTTACTACACCTAGGACAGTTGTCCTGGTCTCTAATCACTACTCTATTAAGCCACATCGAACTCTTGTAGACCCTGTGGGATGGGTCAAGAGTAGTTAGGAGAATCGTTGGACCTCTCCTAGGGACAAGGTAGGTGTACACTCCAGAAGAGCCGACCACTGTTCATCTGTCAGCAGGTCTACATCAACCTCTCACTTAGTTCTAGCAATGATTGGGAATTTCATATGATATGCATTCAACAAATAGGTATACAGTAGATTGTTGAAATGATGCCCCTGGTGTACACATCTGAAAGCAGCACTTCCAAGACAAGATTACATACAGTGGGGAAAAAAAGTATTTAGTCAGCCACCGATTGTGCAAGTTCTCCCACTTAAAAAGATGAGAGAGGCCTGTAATTGACATCATAGATAAACCTCAACTATGAGAGACAAAATGAGAAAACATATCTAGAAAATCACATTGTCTGATTTTTTAAGAATTTATTTGCAAATTATGGTGGAAAATAAGTATTTGGTCACCTACAAACAAGCAAGATTTCTGGCTCTCACAGACCTGTAACTTCTTCTTTAAGAAGCTCCTCTGTCCTCCACTCATTACCTGTAGCAATGGCTCCTGTTTGACATTGTTATCAGTATAAAAGACACCTGTCCACAACCTCAACAGTCACACTCCAAACTCCACTATGGTGAAGACCAAAGGGCTGTGGATGGACACCAGAAACAAAATTGTAGACCTGCACCAAGCTGGGAAGACTGAATCTGCAATAGCCAAGCAGCTTGGTGTGAAGAAATCAACTGTGGGAGCAATAATTAGAAAATGGAAGACATACAAGACCACTGACAATCTCCCTCGATCAGGGGCTCCACGCAAGATCTCACCTCATGGGGTCAAAATGATCACAAGAACGGTGAGCAAAAATCCCAGAACCACACGGGGGGACCTAGTGAATGACCTGCAGAAAGCTGGGACTAACGTAACAAAGGCTACCGTCAGTAACACACTACACTGCCAGGGACTTAGATCCTGCAGTGCCAGACGTGTCCCCCTGCTTAAGCCAGTACATATGGGCCCCTCTGAAGTTTGCTAGAGAGTATTTGGATGTTCCAGAAGAGTATTGGGAGAATGTCATATGGTCAGATGAAACCAAAGTAGAACTGTTTGGTACAAACACAACTCGTGAGTGAGTGAATGCTGAGCTGCATCCAAAGAACACCTTACCTACTGTGAAGCATGGGGGTGGCAACATCATGCTTTGGGGCTGTTTCTCTGCAAAGGGACCAGGACAACTGATCCGTGTACATGAAAGAATGAATGGGGCATGTATCGTGAGATTTTGAGTGCAAACCTCCTTCCATCAGCAAGGGCATTGAGGATGAAACGTGGCTGGGTCTTTCAGCATGACAATGATCCCAAGCACACTGCCAGGGCAACGAAGGAGTGGCTTTGTAAGAAGCATTTCAAGGACCTGGAGTAGCCTAGCCAGTCTCCAGATCTCAACCCCATAGAAAACCTTTGGAGGCAGATGAAAGTCCGTGTTGCCCAGCGACAGTCCCAAAACTTCACTGCTCTAGAGGAGATCTGCATGGAGGAACATTGCCAACAAAGGATATATAACAAAGTATTGAGATGAACTTTTGTTATTGAACAAATACTTATTTTCCACCATAATTTGCAAATAAATTCTTTAAAAATCAGACAATGTGATTTTCTGGATTTGTTTTCTCATTTTGTCTCTCATAGTTGAGGTCTACCTATGATGTCAATTACAGGCCTCTCTCATCTTTTTAAGTGGGAGAACTTGCACAATCGGTGGCTGTCTAAATACTTTTTACCCCACTGTATAATAGTGAGGTCTTTGACCCTAGCCTGAGACTCCAATACATGCCTCAACCTAAAAAAAAATCGATAGAACATCTGTTGAGGAAAAGAAAACTCTTCCCTCAGCTGAGCTAAGCTCTTGACCTGATTATCTAAATAAAGTTGGGGGACCGTATGGACACCATAGCTTTCCCACACCTGTCTGTCTTCTACTGTAGTTTGAACAGTTCCCCTAGAGTAGGATTCCGCCACAAGGGTGTAATTTTACAGCAACCATCTTTACCAAGCATATGCTTTATATTAGGCCATGTTTTGAGTGATTTCTTGGTGTCTCTGGGGGCTCCTGCATTTGTTTACATGGTTCAGCTTCCTGCTATGTAACTTCCACACTAACCCCTCTCACCTCACTCCCCCCTCACTCCCTCCCTCTCTATCTTTCTTTCTCTCTCTCCCTCCATCCCATACACCCCCTCCCTGTCTAGCTATCCCGCCCTTCCCTACTTACTCAGCCCAACCCCAACCCCATTACACTACCATTGAAAAGTTTGGGGTCACCCAGACAATTTTGTGTTTTCCATGAAAACTCACACTTTTATTTATCAAATGAGTTGCAAAATGGATAGAAAATATAGTCAAGACATTGACAAGGTTAGAAATAATGATTTTTATTTGAAATAATAATTCTCTCCTTCAAACTTTGCTTTCGTCAAAGAATGCTCCATTTGCAGCAATTACAGCATTGCAGACCTTTGGCATTCTAGCTGTTAATTTGCTGAGGTAATCTGGAGAAATTTCACCCCATGCTTCCAGAAGCCCCTCCCACAAGTTGGATTGGCTTGATGGGCACTTTTTGCGTACCATACGGTCAAGCTGCTCCCACAACAGCTCAATGGGGTTTAGATCTAGTGACTGCGCTGGCCACTCCATTACAGATAGAATACCAGCTGCCTGCTTCTTCCCTAAATAGTTCTTGCATAATTTGGAGGTGTGCTTTGGGTCATTGTCCTGTTGTAGGATGAAATTGGCTCCAATCAAGCGCAGTCCACAGGTTATGGCATGGCGTTGCAAATGGAGTGATAGCCTTCCTTATTCAAAATCCCCTTTACCTTGTACAAATGTCCCACTTTACCAGCACCAAAGCAACCTCAGACCATCACATTACCTCCACCATGCTTGACAAATGGCGTCAGGCACTCTTCCAGCATCTTTTCAGTTGTTCTGCGTCACACAAATGTTCTTCTGTGTGATCCAAACACCTCAAACTTCAATTCGTCTGTCCATAACACTTTTTTTCCAATCTTCCTCTGTCCAATGTCTGTGTTCTTTTGCCCATATTAATCTTTTCCTTTTATTAGCCAGTCTCAGATATGGCTTTTTCTTGGCCACTCTGCCCTGAAGGCCAGCATCCCTGAGTCGCCTCTTTACTGTAGATGTTGACACTGGCGTTTTGCGGGTACTATTTAATGAAGCTGCCAGTTGAGGACCTGCGAGGCGTCGATTTCTCAAACTAGAGACTCTAATGTACTTGTCTTGTTGCTCAGTTGTGCAGCGGGACCTCCCACTTCTCTTTCTATTCTGGTTAGAGCCTGTTTGTGCTGTCCTCTGAAGGAAGTACTACACACCTTTGTAGGAAATCTTCAGTTTCTAAGCAATTTCTCGCATGGAATAGCCTTCATTTCTAAGAACAAGAATAGACTGTCGAGTTTCACATGAAAGTTCTCTTTTTCTGGCCATCTTGAGAGTTTAATCGAACCAACAAATGTAATGCTCCAGATTCTCAACTAGCTCAAAGGAAGGTCAGTTTTCTAGCTTCTCTAACCAGCAAAACTGTTTTCAGCTGTGCTAACATACTTGTTCAAGGGTTTTGTAAACATCCATTAGCCTTCTTACACAGTTAGCAAACACAATGTACCATTAGAACACTGGAGTGATGGTTGCTGGAAATGGGCCTCTATACACCTATGTAGATTTTGCTTTAAAAACCAGATGTTTGCGACTAGAACAGTCATTTACCACATTAACAATGTATAGAGTGTACTTCTGATTCATTTAATGTTATCTTCATTGACAAAAACTGTGCTTTTCTTTCAAAAATAAGGAAATTTCTAAGTGACCCTCAACTTTTGAACGGTAGTGTATATACTTACCCCTCTTCCTTCCATGGCTTCTTCCTCAGGGACGGCCCCTCTTTCTTTATTGATTATGCAGGTGGGCGCTCTGCCCCAGAGCTGCTCTGTTCTCTGCAGCGATGATCCACCTCTACTGCGCATGTGTGGAAGCTGCGCAGTAGAGCTGGATTATCGGCAGCAATGCACAGAGCAGCTCTTGAAGAAGAGGGCGTGCTTGCAGAATCAGTAAAGAAAGAGGAGCTGTCCCCCGGGAAGAAGCGTGGAAGGTAAGTATAATAAGGTGGATGGGGAGGGAGTAGTAGTGACGATCCATTTCCAGAAATAGGGAAACGGATCATCACCAGATAATCAGAAAATGTCCCTGGGTAAATATATATTTTTCATTAATTATGTTATTTAGAAAGTAGGAGGGGGGGAGGGTGTTTAGATTAGTGTAGGGATTTACAGTTATCCCAGACAACCCCTTTAAGCTGTCACTTTTTGCCATGGGAGTTTCATCTTGTTCGGCCTCAAGCATAATGACCAAGAGGGTTTTCACTGCTGCTAGTGGCGTTGTAACACCGTAAAGGACTAAACTGTCCACAGCTAACATGGAAAGATTTCTCAAAAGTTGGATTCGGCAGTTCGGATCGAAGCAAATTTTTTTGGAACTTCGATTCGAACTGCCGAATCCAACTTTTGAGAAATTTGCTCATCTCTAATGATGACCAGGAAAGCAGTGCTGCTGATATAAGAAGGGTGTGTTCCACCTCTAACTTCCACATCTCTGCTGCTTCCCATCCCTTTCTTTATCTCTGATGGTGCTCTCCTGAAGTTGCACAAGAGTGGTTGTGCTGATCTCCTATAAGCAGTACTGTTCTTCTGTACCACAACTTCAGAGGCAATGGAAATTGCGATGTGGAGGGCGGATTCAACAGTGCATTGGTGAGGGAGGTGGAGGTGATGAGTTCACTTGAAAATCCTAGCCTCACCTCTGGTTTTATTGGAAACATAACTTGAATAGATTTTCAGTTAACAGTGTTACCAAGTTTTAATATGCAGTTGACAAGAAAATGCGAAATGAAGGTAGTAAGAATCAACATAAAATCATAAAATGGAGTAAGGGTGGAGTGGTGATATCTATCAAGACTGGCATTTCATACAGTACAACAGTCTTGATCTAATGTGCACAGGAGTGAGATGTGCCTAGTATATTAACATGCACCCATTAATGGGGTTGTCCAGGCAAAAATGGACAACTCTTAAATCAGCTGGGGGCATTGAAAAAAAAATAAAAAAAATTCATACTCACCTGTCCCCAATGCTCCGGTGTCCTCCCGGCAAGTCCCGGTTCTTCTGCTCTGGCCAATCAGCCAATCAGCGGCCTCAGCAGGCCTAAGGAAGAGGACCCGTGATGTCACAGGTAGTAACATCACATGCCATTCGCTGATTGGCCTCAGCGGTCTGGTGACCACTGAGGC
Organism: Leptodactylus fallax; assembly: GCA_947044405.1. NCBI lineage: Eukaryota > Metazoa > Chordata > Amphibia > Anura > Leptodactylidae > Leptodactylus > Leptodactylus fallax. Next base: position 3,846,821 of record CAMRHE010000045.1, read on the forward strand.
CAATCAGCGGAACTCTGGAAGAGACCTGTTCAGCAGAAGGACCGGAATGCCCCTGGCTGATTTAAAAGTTAAAAGGGTTGTTCATTTTTGCCTGGACAGCCCCTTTAAATGAGACAAATCTCTTACCCTCTGTACATCAGAAAGCTGGCATAGATTTAAAGTGTAACTAAACGTTTGCAAAAAAAATAAATAAATTGCTATTATGCCACTATATGTGAAAACATTACTCCCTGCATTTTTTTCACTTAAAAATACCTTTTCTTCAGTTTATTTCCTTGTGCAACAGTCCAGATCTTTTCTCTCACACGTCCTACTGTTAGCCAGTTTCTAGGGGGCGTCTTCAATGTACTGTATGCAATATTTCAATATGCCCATAGTTCCCATCATGCACCTGCACAGCCAGGCAATCATGGAAAACCAAGGTCCTTGAGCAATTCAGTTATCTCTATCATCTGACATCCAGGAATTGCCATACCAGAGACATCTTCTCCACTTTACCATTAGATAAAATGGTAGGTACCTGATATACAGTGCTGGCCAAAAGTATTGGCACCCCTGCAATTCCGTCAGATAATACTCAGTTTCTTCCAGAAAATGATTGCAATCACAAATGCTTTGGTAATAATATCTTCATTTAATTTGTCTTCAATGGAAAACCACAAAAAGAATTGTCAAAAAGCCAAATTGGATATAATTCCACACCAAACATAAAAAAGGGGGTGGACAAAAGTATTGGCACCCTTTGAAAAATCAGGTGATGCTTCTCTAATTTGTGTAATTAACAGCACCTGTTACTTACCTGTGGCACATAACACGTGGTGGCAATAACTAAATCACACTTGCAGCCAGTTGAAATGGATTAAAGTTGACTCAACCTCTGTCCTGTGTCCTTGTGTGTACCACATTGAGCATGGAGAAAAGAAAGAAGACCAAAGAACTGTCTGAGGACTTGAGAAGCAAAATTGTGAGGAAGCATGAGCAATCTCAAGGCTACAAGTCCATCTCCAAAGACCTGAATGTTCCTGTGTCTACCATGCGCAGTGTCATCAAGAAGTTTAAAGCCCATGGCACTGTGGCTAACCTCCCTAGATGTGGACGGAAAAGAAAAATTGAGAGATTTCACAAAAGATTGTGCGGATGGTGGCTGAAGAACCTCGACTAACATCCAAACAAGTTCTAGCTGTCCTGCAGTCCGAGGGTACAACAGTGTCAACCCGTACTATCCGTCGGCGTCTGAATGAAAAGGGACTCTATGGTAGGATACCCAGGAAGACCCCACTTCTGACCCAGAGACATAAAAAAGCCAGGCTGGAGTTTGCCAAAACTTACCAGAGAAAGCCAAAAACTTTTCGGAAGAATGTTCTCTGGTCAGATGAGACAAAAGTAGAGCTTTTTGGGAAAAGGCATCAACATAGAGTTTACAGGGAAAAAAAAGAGGCCTTCAAAGAAAAGAACACGGTCCCTACAGTCAAACATGGCGGAGGTTCCCTGATGTTTTGGGGTTGCTTTGCTGCCTCTGGCACTGGACTGCTTGACCGTGTGCATGGCATTATGAAGTCTGAAGACTACCAACAAATTTTGCAGCATAATGTAGGGCCCAGTGTGAGAAAGCTGGGTCTCCCTCAGAGGTCATGGGTCTTCCAGCAGGACAATGACCCAAAACACACTTCAAAAAGCACTAGAAAATGGTTTGAGAGAAAGCACTGGAGACTTCTAAAGTGGCCAGCAATGAGTCCAGACCTGAATCCCATAGAACACCTGTGGAGAGATCTCAAAATGGCAGTTTGGAGAAGGCACCCTTCAAATCTCAGGGACCTGGAGAAATTGGCCAAAGAAGAATAGTCTAAAATTCCAGCAGAGAATTGTAAGAAACTCATTGATGGTTACCGGAAGCGGTTGTTCGCAGTTATTTTGTCTAAAGGTTGTGCTACCAAGTATTAGGCTGAGGGTGCCAATACTTTTGTCCGGCCCATTTTTGGAGTTTTGTGTAAAATGATCAATGATTTGACTTTTTTTTTCATTCTCTTTTGTGTTTTTTCATTGCAAGGAAAATAAATGAAGATATTTTATTACCAAAGCATTTGTGATTGTAATCATTTTCTGGAAGAAATTGAGTATTATCTGACAGAATTGCAGAGGTGCCAATACTTTTGGCCAGCACTGTAACTTAGATACTTTTCCCAATGTTTGAAAAAAAATGAATTCTGACATCTTCTTTGTTATTCAGGCTGCCCAGACTGCTGATGATGCAATTCTCTATAGGGAAACAGAAGATGATTTTTCATCCACTTGTAATGAGGTATAAATAAGTTCATGTAAAATAATTCTAAAAATAAAATTTATATTGTATTACAAACATATAGCCCACATCACTCACCTATTAGCCGCATACAGCCCACGTCACTCGCCTATCAGCCACATACAGTCCACGTCACTCACCTCTAAGCCGCATACAGCCCACGTCACTCACCTATCACCCGCATACAGCCCACATCACTCCCCTATCAGCCGCATAGAGCCCACGTCACTCACCTATCACCCGCATGCAGCCCATGTCACTCACCTATCACCCGCATACAGTCCACGTCACTCGCCTATCACCCGCATACAGCCCATGTCTCTCATATACAGTTAGGTCCATATATATTTGGACACTGACACAAATTTTGTTTGTTTTACCTGTTTACTGAAACATATTCAAGTTATAGTTATATAATTAGTGCACTTCCACTATACACATCACATACCTGCCTGAATTCCTTGCCTCCCTATACACCATTCATCCAGTAAGATTGTGTAGGGATTGTACTCCTTAGTTATTTTCAGATTATTGTTGTACTAGTAAACTGGGCACCATTCCTCTAGTTCAGGAGTAGGCAACCTTTTTGGTTCGGCGTGCTGATTTCGATTAAAAAATCAAAATTGAGGTACTCGGAGTGCCGGTCAATAATTGTAAGTCTGACGACCCCTGCACACAGTATTATGTTCCATAGCGGCACCTGCACACGGTATTATGTCCCATAGCGGTCCCTGCACATGGTATTATGTCACATAACGGCCCCTGCACATGGTGTTATGTCCCATAGTGGCCCCTGTACACGGTATTATGTTCCATAACGGTGCCTGCACAAGGTATTATGTCCCACAATGGCCCCTGCACGCAGTATTATCTCCCATAGTGACCCCTGCACACAGTATAATATTCTAACTTTTATAATATTCCAATTGTCTCCACTCACTAGCTATTATTATACTCTGGGGTCTGAAGAGACCCCACAGTATAATAATAGCAGTTTCGTTTCGGCCGTGTTTGGTCCGATCGAAACTGCTGGGTGAGGACTCCGCTGAGTGGCACGCGTGCCGGGGGTTGCCGACCCCTGCTCTAGTTAATTACTATGTATAATGTTCAGATATAGAGCTCTGTGATATTACTATGAGTGTCATCACTGGCGGTTGATTTTTTACCTTAAAGACATGCGCATTGTTCATACAGGTATTTATATGTGATATTAAGGCTATTATACTTCTTGATCTTTATAATAGAATTTTCGATAAGATCTATACATGGATTATAGTTAGGATATTATTGTAATATTTTTTATGCTTTATGTCTTGTGTTAAGATGACTGATGAAGGTCCAAGTGTGGACCGAAACATCTCTGTCTGTTTATCTGGATGAAATAAAAAGTTTGGATTATTTTGAAGCAACATGAGTGCTGAAATTTTGTGTCCAATAGCTATATAAGGGACATGGACATAAAGTCCAGACTTTCAGCTTTCATTTAAAGGTATCCACATTAAAATTGGATGAAGGGTTTAGGAATTTCAGCTCCTTAACTTTTGCCACCCTGTTATTAAAGGGACCAAAAGTAATTCGACAATTGTCTCAAAGGCTGAATCATGGGCATATGTGGGCAATTCCTTCGTTATGTCATTCTCAATTAAGCAGATAAAAGGTCTAAAGCTGATTTGAGGTGTGCTGCTTGCATTTGGAAGATTTTGCTGTAAAGAAAACATGTGGTCAAAGGAACTTCTCCATGCAGGTGAAACAAGCCATCCTTAAACTGCGAAAACAGAAAAAACCCATTCGAGAAATTGCTACAATATTAGGAGTGGCAAAATCTACAGCTTGGTACATCCTGAGAAAGAAAGAAAAAGCACTGGTGAACTCATTAATGCAAAAAGATCTGGACGTCCACGGAAAACAACAGTGGTAGATGATTGCAGAATAATTTCCATGGTGAAGAGAAACCCCTTCACAACAGCCAACCAAGTGAACAACACTCTCCAGGATGTAGGCGTATCAATATCCAAATCTACCATAAAGAGAAGACTGCATGAAAGTAAATACAGAGGGTTCACTGCACGGTGCAAGCCACTCATAAGGCTCAAGGATAAGAAGGCTAGATTGGACTTTGCTAAAAAAAAACATCTAAAAAAGCCAGCACAGTTCTGGAAGAACATTCTTTGGACAGATGAAACCAAAATCAACCTCTACCAGAATGATGGAAAGAAAAAAGTATGGCAAAGGTGTGGTACAGCTCATGATCCAAAGCATACCACAATATCTGTAAAACACGGCGGAGGCATTGTGACGGCTTGGGCATGCATGGCTGACAGTGGCACTGGGTCACTAGTGTTTCTTGATGATGTGACACAGGACAGAAGCAGCCGGATGAATTCTGAGGTATTCGGAGACATACTGTGTGCTCAAATCCAGCCAAATGCAGCCAAACTGATTGGTCGGCGTTTCATAATACAGATGGACAATGACCCAAAACATAAAGCCAAAGCAATCCAGGAGTTTATTAAAGAAAAGAAGTGGAATATTCTTGAATGGCCAAGTCAGTCACCTGATCTCAACCCAATTGAGCATGCATTTCACTTGTTAAAGACTAAACTTCAGACAGAAAGGCCCACAAAAAAACAGCAACTGAAAACCGCTGCAGTAAAGGCCTGGCAGAGCATTAAAAAGGAGGAAACACAGTGGCGTCTGGTGATGTTCATGAGTTCAAGACTTGAGGCAGTCATTGCCAAAGAGTTTTCAACCAGTTATTAGTATTAACATTTTATTTACAACTATTTCATTTGTCCAATTACTTTTGAGCCCCTGAAATGAAGGGATTGTGTGTAATAAATGCTTTAGTTCCTCACATTTTTATGTAATCGTTTTGTTCAACCCACTGAACTAAAGCTGAAAGTCTGAATTTCAACTGCATCTGAATTGTTGTGTTCAAAATTCATTGTGGTAATGTACGGAACCAAAATTAGAAAAATGTTGTATCTGTCCAAATATTTATGGACCTAACTATATTCCTAATCTGAATACAGCAAACCGGAAAATGAGGAGCCTAAGAGTATTTATAATCCAGTAAATAATATTATTCCCTGTTAGTTTTACATACATTTACTACTACAATCTGACTTACAAATTACTTACTAGCCGTTGCTGTGAATGTGACTCACAACTTGTGTAATGTTATTTTGCTATCACTGTATATTACATAATTATGATTTTTTGTATTTTTTTGTAATAGGAAATTCAAGTCCTTCATGAAAAGTTGATGAAAAAGGGCGTGTATCAGAAAACTATAGAATACAGTGTTTCAAAATGACCCTGAGTGGCCAAATATAGAATCGATTCCATTGAACACCATTTATACACCCGAGGGTATTGGAAACACTCAGTGTAAATGTGGCAGATGTATTCCAATGCTGACACGTGCCCAAAGTAAATGCCACCAGGAAGAGGATGCCCTCAACAAATATTATTATCGGGGGATTTGTTGCATTTGGGAAATAGAGGAACTTGCTAAAGAATGATTCTTAGAAAAAATAATTTTGATTGAGTTTAGAGGGCAAACTTCCCAAGAAGTCTCATATGAATGGGAGTTACAGCAACATATAGCTTTATCATTTAATTGGTTTTAGGTAGTGTAATATCTGCTAGGCTAGTTAGAGATGCTTACATATGCTGACTATTTTTTTTTCTCCAATAGGGTTTGTAGAAAGGCTAGTTATTGTACATTCAGCCTCTTTGCACATGGGGTATTAGGTCTGAAAAAATGCATCCTGATACCTACCATCTTGCATGGTTTCCTTCATCTGGACCAAGTTTCCAGATCCAAATGGAAGATATGTCTGGTTTTTCTGGGATGAAGATTAGGGAGCAACTGACATGGCACTTGACATCTAATCTTTGCATGCATTTTACTTATTGTAGAAGAATAAAAATAAAATGTTAAGATTTATGAAGTTTGTGTTTTTTAACTTCATCATTACGCACAGCTTTTTCATTTGCCACTTTCAGTTTAAAAACAACGGTGGGGATCATCAGGCTATGTATGTAACCGCATGTAAATTTGTTTAAATCCCATTCACTACGCTACAAATGTAAATTGCAGCAGGTTAGCCACCAGTGATAGCATGGTGGCTAACCCCCTGTCAACTTGCCCCCTGCGTGCCCAGTCAGGGGTAAATAAGATTGCTTGTTCTTAATTATTGGCCGGAAAAGATGGCCTGACGAATCTTGCGGGTTAGCCCAGCAGTTAATCATATTGTAAAACACAGGTGTCAAACACAAGGCCCGCGGGCCGAATCCAGCCCGCTGCCTTCTGTTATCCGGCCCGGCCTCACGCAATACAAGAGCAATAAAGATGGCGGCTGCCTCACTTCGCCTCATTAGCGGTGCGCCCCTGGGCAGCCGCCATCTTTATTGCCTCAGGCGGCACTGTCCCTCACTGTCTGGGGGGGCGGCATTTTTCTATTGACTATAAACCAGCCCAGGACAGGCCGCTCTAAAAAGAAAAAAACAGAGCTGAGCGGGGCCTGTCCTGGGCTGGTTTAAGAGACGTCGCATCTGAGCGCTGGCGGCGATACAATGACGTCATCGCGCCGCCTACGCTGAGACACAGACGTCGCGGACAAGAAGAGGAGGCAGCGGCTGTATCAAAGCATCGCAGGTGAGTATAACTTTTTTTTTTATATATAAATAGGCCGTGACCTGCTGGAGTATCCCCAGCAGGTCACGACCTATTTATTTACCTACCCCGCGTCTGCTCGTGGCCGCCCCCCGCTTCTCCTTCTGCTATGGGACGCAGAAAGGGAAGTGGATGCTGCTGTGAGCGGCCGCAGGCATCGGTGAGTGAGGCCGCGGGCCTCAAACACTACTATTATTATACTCCGGGGTCTTTTCAGACCCCGGAGTATAATAATCAGGGGCCCAGGGGAGGTGAGGGAACATAAAAACATATCCTACTTACCTCTCCTGCGATCGGTGTTACTCCGAGCAGGTTTGAGGCCTCTGGTGACGTCTCCAACTGGAAGCGCCCCGGGGAAAAGAACTACTACCACCACCATCTGGTAGTGCTGCAGGACCCCCCTCGACTTTGTCCGGCCTAGGAATGGGACTGGAGCAGGGGCGCACCGCTAATGAGGCGAGTGAGGCGGCCGCCTCATGCGGCACTGTCCGGGGGGCAGCATTTTTACTATTAAATGTAAACCAGCCCAGGACAGGCCGCTTTAAAAAAAAAAAAAACAGAGCTGAGCGCGGCCTGTCCTGGGCTGGTTTACAAGATGTCGCATCTCAGCGCAGGCGGCGATACAATGACGTCATCACGCCGCCTACACTGAGACACAGACGTCGCGGACAAGAAGAGGAGGCGGCGGCGGCTGCATCAAGGCATCGCAGGTGAGTATAACTTTTTTATATATATAAATAGGCCGTAACCTGTTGGAGTATCCCCGGCAGGTCAGGGCCTATTTATTTACCTACCCCGCATCTGCTCGTGGCCGCCTCCGCTTCTCCTTCTGCTATGGGCCGCAGAAAGGGAAGTGGATGCCGCTGTGAGCGGCCGCGGGCATCGGTAAGTTAGGCCGCGGGCCGCAAATACTACTATTATTATACTCCGGGGTCTATTTAGACCCCGGAGTATAATAATCGGAGGCCTAGGGTTGGTGAGGGAACATAAAAACCAATGTTACTCACCTCCTGCGATCCAATGTAACTCCGAGCAGGCTTGAGGCCTCTAGTGACGTCATCAGGTCGCGTCGCCGGCCTGATCACGTGACGTGTGTGCGCAATTAAACAGGGCCGAAAGCTGCAAGGAGTGCACCGGTGTCCAGGATAGGTAAGTAACACTGGTTTTTATGTTTGTCACCTCACCTGGGTCTCCGTTCATTATACTCTGGGGTCGGAAAAGAACCCAGAGTATAATAATAGTTCATGGTTTGGCCACTATGGGGCATAATACCCTGTGCAGGGACCACTGTGGAGCATAATACCAGTACAGGGGTCACTATGGAGCATAATACAAGTGCAGGGGCCACTATGGAGCATAATACCACTGCAGGGGCCATTATGGAGCATAATACCGTGTGCAGTGGCCACTGTGGAGCATAATACCGTGTGCAGGGGCCAATATGGAGCATCATACCGTGTGCAGGGGCCAATATGGAGCATAATACCGTGTGCAGGAGCCACTAGGGAGCATAATACCGTGTGCAGGGACTGCTGTGGAACATTATAGTGTGTGTAAATGGGGCGCTGTAAATAGGGGCTATGGCGCCTGTTTATATTATATGCTGTCTAATAGCTCGCTTAACTGTTAAGGAGAAGTTACTTTTATACACGTGTAAAATAATCTTGGCCCTTCAAGGTACCCCGTGAGGCTGAAGTGGCCCCCGGTGAAAATGAGTTTGACACCCCTGCTGTAAAAGGTTTAAAAAGGGTGTGACTTAAATAATTGCCGTTACTCAAAATCGATGTAAAATGCCCGATTAATCGCAATTTTGATTTGGGTTATAACCCCACTTTAGATGCAAGTACAATTGTTGCATCTGAATTATCACATGCTGGATACAGATGAAGTATAAAATGAACAACTGTGAATAGTACTTGGAAGACAGAAATCGCTAAAATGCCTGTATAAAACATATATAAACTAAATGACACAGATGTTTAACACCAACAAATTTTACTATGCTGTAAAAGTAAGTGGCAAGTAACCAACAATAATCTTAAATCAAAGGGTCAGCCAGTCTAGTACAATGATAGTAAGGAATTCCTAGTTTAACTTAGAACCGTGGGTGATGTCTTTCAAGCAGGAATTCTCTACTTGGTCTCCCAATGAGAGGAATGTTTTCTGAGACTTCTTCCTTTTTACCTGCTCACTCAAAAGACCGTTTCCCTGCTGTAAGTTCTGCGGCCTCTTCAATTAGTTTAATAAGAATTGGCTGATTTGACAGCTCATACATTGCACACACGTACCAGTCTTTCTTTGCTTTTGAGTAAGTAAAAGCTAAAGCATTTTGAACCAACTCTGTCTTATCAGTTTTACAATGCTTGAGAAGAGCATGTATTTTCTCTGAATTAAAGTTTTGGTCTGAGGCTTCTAGCTGTGTCCTGGTATACATGCCATCTATAAAGAAATGCTGTCTTTTGGTGCGGTTGTACCCCCTCCCCCCACTGCTGCTGCAGAACCTTGGGGGGAGGGGCACAACAAGACAGTGAGCCCTAAAGCTCAACCCCCCGCTGTCCCTGGCTAACTTGCCTGATCTTTCCTAGGCGATAGCCAGGAACTGGTCAATCAGTCCAGGGACAAGTGACAACACAGAATCAATAGCCAGTGCCCATGTGAGGGCTGACAACCTGTTTATAGAAAGTCAGGACCTGCCCCAGACTTGTTAGGACAATAGGCTGTCAATCACACAGACAAGGCTGAGATTAACTATTAGTGGAGCAGAGGAAAACCAAGGTGAAGGAGACGGGTGTGGCAGAAAATCAATTACATAGTCTAGTACAGTGTTCAGACTGAGTAACAAGAATCTTAAACAAGGAATCAAACTGAGCACGCCTCCTGCGCCGCCGCGTGCGAGCGGAGGGTGATGCAGAGACCCGAACAGGCAGAGGCATAACAGCGGTATTTCAATAGAGCACTGTGATAAATTTCAAGGCTGCCTACATAGCAAAAAATGGATATATGTGCCAAATCCTTCTGCAATCTTGGATTCAGAACCACTTTCTTCAATTCCTTGCAATCCATACTTTTTTTGCAGCTACATTCAACGACGTTCAATGTCATGCCTGACAGGTAGAAGAACGGATTTATTTTTGCATATGTATTCCCACTGGTTAGAACTTTATTGGACATAATGACATTTCCCATATTTTTTCAATGTCTTTGGGGAAGGCATGAAGAATAATATCTTTTGATCGGTTGCGGCTGCCAGAAGTACAGCCTCAAACTATACAGTACATGAAGGCCTCCTAGTAAAATATTTGCAACAAATTTAATGTGAAACTGTATTCCATATTCTAGGCTATAATAATAAAATTGCTCTAGTCACCTTATTGTGCATATAGTATAGTCCTCAGACTCTTCCCTGCTCCGGTGCTGACAGGCTTCCCAGTTCAGTGAAGGGGAGGGGGTCCGAGGAGCTATGAGCACTTACTGCTCTCCCCATAAAGCAGGGGGAGGGGGTAAGGCATAAGGAGGAATTATGCTATATGGGGACCTAAGTGGCCATTATATGGGGGAATAAAGGGGCAATGAACTATGGAGGCAGAAGGAACCATATGGGGGGATAAAAGGACACTTTATGGGGACATAAGGGGTCATTGTACTGTATGGGGAATACAGGGACAATTATATGGGGTATAAGGGGGCATTTTACTGTATGGGGGCATAATGTGCCATTATATGGGATCACAAGAGGATCGTTGACCACTTATTGGGTGCATTATATGGGGGTATAAGGAGCCACTTATTGGGTGCATTATATGGGGGTATAAGGAGGCTATTGTACTGTACGGGGAGAGGAGGAGTGTATGGAGGACACTATAATGTGGTGCTGTAAGAGGGACATTATACTTTATGGGGGACATAAGGGCTATTATACGTGTGGGGGCACGTCAATTATAGCTGCAAATTTCACCACAGTTTTCAGTCTTTGCAATGCAAAAGTTGAAAATTACAGAAGACCTACAGCATTAAAGCAGGGTGCCTTGGCAAAAACTACCCCATTTTGTTTATTTCTTTGATGCCTTTTGAAGCAAAACATTGCCACTGCATGAGTTGTGCCGCAAAGGGGCCCACTGAGGCTGTGAAGCTCACACAAACCTGAAACCAGCCCTGCTTCAATGAGGTCACAAAGCCTGTAACTTTAAACCCGTGGAGAGGTCACTGATAGCCTGCAAGTCTAACTCCGTCTGTGTCAGCGTGGGGTCTTCCGGGTGTCCACCGTTTTCATACCGATAATAGTTTGTATCTAGTACAGCTTTCTCTATAACTGCCCATTTACAGCTATTTGATGGTTGTCACCAGGATTTGGTTTAGTCTAAGATTGAAGCGAGGTGATATTGTTTAATATTTTATACCACAAATCCACCTAGATATCTGGGTTGGGTTAAATGTTAGAGAGTTTGCCTAGTCATATATAAGAAGATAGTTGAGTTTGGAGTTTAATTATAATTTGGAAGGAGTACAGGGATCGTGCGGGCTTATATAGTATCTTGGGGAGAATAATCTTATATATGTTCATTCTTCCACACCAGGATAATTTGTATTTATTGAGTGAGTCTATATCTTTCTGCATTTTTGTGATGAGAGATTTCCAATTTAATTCAATTAACTTGTTAGTTGGGTATGTAAGACTTATTCCTATGTATGGTATTGAATGTTCTTGACATTTATATGGGAAATCGTTAATGATAGTGTTTTTCAGTTCTGTTGGTACATTCATACCCAGTATTAAGGGTTTATTTTCATTAACTTTGTAATATGAGATAGAGCTGAACATGTTAATGGTGTCTTGGGTTGCGCTAAGAGAAGTTAATGGTTCTTGCAGTGTGATTATAATATTGTCTGCAAACGAGCCTATTTTATGAATGGTAATCTTAACATTTATGCCATGAATTTGGGAGTTTGTTCTAATGGATTAAGCACATGGTTCTAAAACTACAGTAAAAATTAAGGGATAAAGTGGACTTCCTTGTCTTGTTCCATTAATTTAGGGAGGATATTAATCAAGTGTTGGTCCAGTAATTTTGAGCAGAGTTTAACATCCCGTTTAGTAAAGAAATTGGTCTATAATTGTGGGTGGGTTTTATGCAGGTTTGGGCATAGTGGGGATTGTTGTTTTAAGCATTCCTTCCCGGTACCAAGTGTCATAGCTGTGTCAAAAATATTGCATAGATGAAGGAATATTAGGTTTCTAATATTCATTAGTATAACAATCTGGTCCCGAAGATTTTTTCTGTTTCAGTGAAGAGATGGCTTTGAGTACTTCTGCTTGAGAAAATGGGGTATTTAAGTCATTTTATTGGTCTTTTGTGGAGCCAGGGAGGATTACTTTTCTTAGAAAGCTTTGGATGCTTTCAATATTAGGCTGAAGGGTTGACGTTTCTTGATGGTTCAGGTTAGAATAATAGTCACTGAAGAAATAAACTTTTTAAGGGTTGATAATTTTCTTGTTATTATTTTCTGTTAGAATAATATGTGCTATTTTATTCTTTAGTTGGATATTTTTAACCTTTCTGGCCGTAAAAGCATTTACTTTGTTATTAAGATTATAAAAGCTGGCTTTAAGTTAAGATAGATTGTACTTACATTTATAGAGTAGTAGTGACTTTAATTTATCCCTTTTTTGAGTTATTTCTTGAAGGGTACTATAATTTTAGATTTGTTTTTGTTGTGATTGTAAGAGTTTAATTTCTGTGATTATGTCTTCTATGATTTTTTGTCTCAATTTTTTATGGTAAACAGCTTGTTTGATTAGAACTCCCCTTATGTAAGCCTTATGTGAGTTCCATAGATTTAGACACTTTTTTATTTTTCAAAAAACACTGGTGGGAGTTTATAAAGACTGGTGTTTCCTATGTTTACATAGATGCCCTAAAGGCCCCAGTAACTGGTAAAGAACTTGCATAAGTGATCAAAAATTTGTCAAGATGATTTCTCCCTCTTCTAGTACAAAGCCCCAATCAGGGCTATTGGCGGGCAGAGACTCTCAAGATAACACCACTAAAGCTATTAATCTACTCCATAAAGCTCAAATAGAAGATAGACACCTCATGCTCCTCTCCATTGATGCAGAGAAGTCCCTTTTGCATTGTCAACTGGCTTCTCATGGAGGATCCATCTGGCACATAAGTCTTTGGGACAACATAATGCAGTGGATTATGTTCCTGAACAGCTTTCTCACCGAAGACTTAGGTATAGATATAATGGCATATGTTAGTGCTATCCCATATCCCCATTAATTTATATACTCTCTCCTGAGTTGTTTGTTTTAGTAAATAATTGAATTCATAATAAAATAACAATTCTAGAGCAACTTTTCTTAAAATGCTCTGTTTCACCATTCAATTGTTTGGTGTTACCAGTTGGATGCATCACATGTCACAGCCTGATAATGTCCAATCAGTGCTGACAGTGCCAGTCTTTGTAGGGACATATACCATTGACCCACTTGTCAATTTATTGATACATTTCTAGGAGGAATAACAGGGGGAAAGGCAGAACAGCATTATGTAAATAGATGCTGCAAAGTTACTTTATAAGCAATGCACATACTGAATAAACTAAACATGTCCTTTAAAAATGGCTGCCTATACGTTCATTTTACTGTTTTGTGTCCATTCCTTTAATCTCACTTTCTAATCTTTTGTGGGAATTTCATGTATACTTTAAATTGTCCAATTTTAAAATCAATTTCTCTAAATCCATGAGCCATGAACATTACTCCAGCATTTTCTTGCACTGAATTAATTTCCGCTGGAAACCTATCGTCTAATCCATCAGATGCCTATCAACCTAATTTCCCTCCTTTGTTCTCTATTAAGGAAAACTGAAACAAATGGACAAGCGACACCTTCACCTGGCTGGTACATTGCACAGTATTTAAAATGAACTTCTTACCTCATATCCTATAACTATTCCAAGTCCTCCAAACTCTTAACCTTGCCTAATTTTTCAAATACATCACCTCTGTCTAAAATACTTTTATCTTGGAGGACAAACATGCTATATTCAGGTTCGGCTGCTATGAGGCCCGCAACACAATCGGACCCAGCAAAGTCCCCCACTGCTTTTTTTTTTTGTTAAATGCCATTACCTGCTGGAGTAATCCAGTAGGTACCCCCTAGAGGCCGAAGTAGAGGCGACCATGGACAGGAGAGGGACTGGTAAGTGAAAATCAGTTATTTGAACTGTGGTAAGCCAGTAGGTACTGGCCTAAAGGAACAGGAACACTTACTGTATGGGGCCTGTAAGTGGGGCACTTACTGTGCTGGGGAAGTCAGTAAAAGGGGCGATCTAGCATGTGGGGGGTAGTAAAGTGACCATTTAAGACCTCTATGAGGAGGTTTCATAATGTACAAATATATCTTTTTACCCCTAGGCTGGTGACAATGACATACTCTATGTCTAG